>CM062806.1:122265473-123465473 GCA_031772625.1 Pinus tabuliformis
TTTTTTGGGTTAAGGTTATTTTGCACAGGTAATTGGGGTCATATGGAGGTGTAGCAGCAGGTGTTTGAACAGGTGGTAGTTGTAGTTGTTGTTGCATTGGTATTGCAGGAGGGGTTGGACCTAGGGAATTTCCCCTCCAATTCTGCGTCCAAGAATATGGTTGAGACGGAGGGTATTGGAAAGATGGAGAGGGAGACCACTAGTTCCAAGGTGAAGGAAATTGTTTTGGAGGAGTAGAATACTGCCACGGGAATTGCTGAGAATTGTATGGATTATTCCATGGATTAAAAGAAGAGAAGTCTTCATACATACTCAGGGGTCATGGTTGCCATGGTTTCCTAGATCTAATGAAATAGGAAGACTGAAATTCCTCACTTGATTCTTTAAGCACCGCTTTCAGTATAGGAAGCTCCGAAAAATGGACTATAACAGGCTCTAGATCACAAATGTTTCAAAAGTTGATGTTGTTTACTCTGCATTCCTTCAGGGAATTCTTCTCCTTGCATTTCGTGCAGAACAAAGCTAAAGTTGTATCAGCTTCATCCTGTGCTTTCTTTACTTGTGCCATTATTATTTGAGCAACAAGGTACTAAGGAGATCAGTTTTAAGGTTCTCGAGAAAATTTCTGATTTCAGCCCTAGTCACACCTCCATTTGCATATTTATGTATTCTGACAAATGCATCCCATACCATGCTTCTCTCTCTCGATGACCCTCTTGAGCATCTTAGGTAGAGCTTTATTATCTCATAAAATGATTCCTGAGATATGTCTCCCTTTCCTAGTAGATTTAGGTTATCAAGGCAGTCATCTCTCATTCCCCTTATGAATATGGTCTTCAATATTTCTGGATCTAAATCAATATGTTTAAATCTCTACAATTTATAATGGAATCGTTCCACATAATCCTCCAATATTTCTTCCTCCTTCTGTGTCATCTTGAATATTTCTTCCCTCAAGTCCCTATTCTGACAATAGTCTTGATATTTGGATAGGAATGTTTCTTTCATGTAACCCCATATCTCAATAGTATCAAAGCCTAATCCCATAAACCATCTCAATGCTTCTCCTTTTAGAGTAGCAAGGAACAATTTCAGCTTTTGAGCATCTGAAGTATAATCATACCTCATGCACAAGACATCAAATTCAAATAAGAAGGTGTCAGGGTCTTCTACAGTCATTCCTTGAGAATATGGAAGAGCTGACAAAGAATTTTTTTCATGGGAGCTTCACCCCTTATATCACTTATTGGGAACTCAAAGGTAGTAATGGTGGCATTTTTTGTTGTTTTTGTTATTTTTATTATTTTCCCCCATTGTTGATTCCCCCGACTCTTGTTGTGATGAGTCTCCTTCTTCAGACCATCTAGGTGATTGTCCTATCAGTGAAGATTTATGAGATGATAGCTCAGGTTGCTTCGAGGCTGGTTGTTTCACCGTGATGCCCAAATATGAATATTGATAAGTAAATTAATGTTTTTCTAATTTAGGCCCTTGGTGTTCCCCACTATTTTCCCCTTGGTCGTCAAACCTAAAGTTTTGGCCACTATTTCCCCCTTGTTTTTCTTGAATTGAGCCTACAGTTTTGGAAGTGGGTACACTAGTTTGAGGATGATGAGGTCTGGAGACAGAGGAACCAGATGCTCATGGCCTTGCTATGGGGGTAACAGATTTTTGTGGCCATATTTTCCTTCTATCCCTATATGGGTTTTATTGTTTTTCTAAGCTTTTGAGATTAGTTCATGAATAAATGTTTTTCTTCCCAAATCTATACTCCTCTTGTTCCTTTTATGGCCCATTTTTCCCGTGATTTATTAGAGTGGTTGTGTTTTGGTATCTCTGTGACTCCTACACCTTACACATGGAACCTATGTGTATTTATTTCACACCCTAAGTGCCTCAACTTCTACAATGGTGATCCCACTCATATATATTATAGTGATGCAAGTTCTTACCTCTCGTCTTATTGCCTAGTGCCTATAAAGTTGAAAACATGTCTAAAGAAAATCCAAAGATTCCACACACCCTAGGTGTCCTAATGATCACAGTGTTGAACTCACCCAGGTATGTTACAGTGATGGGCAGGTTCTTACCTCTCATCTTATCACCCAAAATTTGTGCACTAGAAACACTATATTAACGAAACACCCTTGGCTAACTGTATCGTCAACTTCCTTCCCCAACAACAATGCCAAAATGTTGTGCCAGTTTAATCACTATTTAATTGACTAAATCACAATGATTTAATTTTCAACTAGGGCAAGTCTATTTGTTTCAAAGGTGTCTACACTATCTTTGCCGATACATAACAGACAATGACAGAAATAAAGAATAGAAATAAATGTTGTTGAACCAATTGCAGAAATTAAACACTCATGCATAAATGAAAAGAATTCTACAAGAATGAAATCACACTTCATGTTTTACCAAGAAATTGGCGCATAACACACCATATCAACGACTGAACTAGCTGATCAAATATTACAAAATAAATCAATCTTGTGTAATAACATATCATAAATCTAAAAACAGAAGTAAATCTGCTCTATGAATTATACAGTGACACAATAACTTCACACTTACGATAAAGAAATAATTAATCTACTGCTACAACTGCTACTGCAATCCTTGCTAAAGAGGAGGGTCCTTCCTCCCTATCAGGGCGCAGAGATGAAATGTGAACTAGTTAAGAATTCAATAGAGAATCTGTAAAAGCATCACCAATGATGTTCTTGTATTAAAATAGATGTAAATTACAGAATCAAAATGATGATACTATCTCGTGTTTCTTTCATGTTCCCTTCCATGGAACTGAATTCTTTTATAAAGTCTACATGCCCAAAATAGGGAAAATATCGGTCATGAGAATCTCATGATTCTCATGTTGATCAATATTAAAAGAAAATAGAAATTGTTACAATTGGTTTCTAAATACAAGGCCTATTCACGTTACATCATTTTCTAAAATCATAGCCACCTATATTACTTAACCACCCACAAATAATTCATGCTTCATGACATTTGTCTCGTGGAATTGTACCCACAGTCTTTCATAGTTGTAGTGTAAAAACATCTCGTGGTGTAACAACAACTTGAGATGTAGCAACAACTTGAGGTGTAACACTCTAATTAGCTTCAATCTCATGCACCCAAAAAAATAGAAATGAAAAAGATGTATCTCAAAAAGAAAATGTTACTCTAAAAGAGGAACTGCAAGAACCTTCAATTAAGTGTATTGTGCCTCATCTTAGGAAACTAATAAGACCCATGTTCCAAGAAAATAGGGAAGCAAAGTGAATTACACATAATGAAAAACAAAACGTAAATGAACATATAACAACAGAAGCAAGGAAAGTATGTTACCAAGAAGCATCAAGGTTGTTCTACGAGATAAATCGACATAGAAAAAATCAACCCAATAACATTAAAATTAAAACAACAAAAATAGATGACAAAGAAATGTTAACACTCTAATTAGCAACCCAATAATATTAAAATTAAAACACTAAAAATAGATGACAAAGAAATGCCAACACTCTAATTAGATTCAATCTCATACACCCAACAAAATAGAAATAAAAAATATGTTTCTAAAAAAGAAACTACTACTTGTAGGTTTTAACCTCGTATAGAAATTACCTGCATATAAATTCTAAAAAACAAAAAATAGGCAAAGCCAAGAGCATAACACATAAAACACATATACTTAGAGATTTTCCCCTCAATCCCAAAATTGGGACTATCAAATTGATTTTTCATTATGTTCCTTTCAATGTTACAATACATGTTTATACATTCTAAAGCATCCAGTACCATGGACAGAAAACCATGGCACCCAAAACCATGTGTGAAAACCATGCACAAAACCATAGGTAGGTCTGCCCAACCTAATATAGCATCCAAAATATATTTCCCTAGGGCGTTGTCCCAGACACCATAGAGGTGAGCTACCCGCCCCCCTCAAACCCCCTAGATAGGGGGGGTTTCCACCCCCGCTGTGCAATTGGTGCAACAAAAGGGGGGCAATAACATTAAAATTAAAACACAAAAAATAGATGGCAAAACAATTTCAACACTCTAATTAGCTTCAATCTCATGCACCCAACAAGATAGAAATGAAAAGGATGTATCTCAAAAAGGAACTACTAGAAAAGAGAAAGTACAAGAACCATCAATTAAATGTATTATGTCTCATATTAGAAAGCTAATAAGACCCATGTACCAAGAAAATAGGGAAGTTTGAAGTGAATTACAAATAATGAAAAAGGAAACATAAATGAGAATATAACAACAAAAGCAAGGAAAGTATGTTACCAAAAAGCATCAAGATGGTTCTACAAGATAAATCAAGGTAGAATAAGTTGACCCAATAACATTAAAATTAAAACACTAAAAATAAATGACAAATAAATGTCAACACTCCAATTAGCTTCAATCTCATGCACCCAACAAAATAGAAATGAAAAAGATGTATCTCAAAAAGAAACTACTACTTGAAAAGATCAAGTACAAGAACCTTCAATTAAGTGTATTCTACCTCATCTTAGGAAGCTAATAAGACCCATTTTCCAATCAAATAAGGAATCTTGAAATGAATTACACATAATTAAAAAAAAAAAAAACATAAATGAAGTAGTCATGCTATAAAGGGAAGCAAAAGTGACCTGGAACAAATTGATAATGTGGAGGATTGAAATTGATAATGTGACAACAATGATTTGGGGGAATCTGAGCTAGAGGTAACATTTAGGGAATATGCATTGATAATATTATTGTCCTTTGAAATTATTATTGTCGAGTGACCTAGTTAAATGGGTCATTTACAACATTTTTTTAAATACTTACACAGTCTAATTTTATTTAAAAATAAAAACAGAGAACTGGAAAGCTCAAAATGAAAAACGATACATTAAATGAAATATAAAATTCAACCGTCACTTCTTAACTAACACCATGATAGATTATATCGAATAAATTTGATATTTATAAATCATCGTTTCATTGATATGCATTATAATTCTTTCTAACTCTCAAATTGAATTGCATAAATCTCAATAGAGTTTTGTATATATTGGTTACATGTTGTATAGTATAGGGTAATGTTTTTAGGTGAGAGACGTTATTGTATTGCAACTACTTTATTGTAGCTGACAATCATTATTCATTGCTAATAGATATCTATGAAGGGGAAAGGCCCAATATTGAATAATGAGACTACATCATAACAAAGTGTCAGGCATCTCAGCTAATGGAATAAACAAATGTATGGAATTATGGACGGATATACAATTGTTGTGATTGCACATTCAGAACCAAAAATTGCATTGTTTTTTGAGAAATGACATAACATGAATATTTTTCCAATTTGAGAATTAGTGGGTAACAGAATCATACAACATTGTGCAAACCACATGTTACATCCATCTCTTGGTCTATCAAATCCTAATGCACCAATACATAGAGAAACCATATATTCCTAGGCTCAGTGTTATGAGTATCAATACAAGGATCTATGAATGGGAAAATTTGTCGTTGGTTTATAAGTTGGATATGACTTTGGTTATAAGACATAGCATATATATTGAAACTGGCTTAACAAAATTAGTGAGCTGGTTTGAACATAAAGCAGCTCCTGGTGCATTAATTTTCCTTAATAGAGCTAGAGATAACATAGTTGGACTTGCTTCCCATTGATGGGCAATGGTCTAGCCATCAAAAGCAACCAAGCAGTGTGCCACATTTGAAAATAAAGATATATAATCATGCCTTCTGGTGAAAAAAAAGATATATAATCATGTCTTATGGTGATTAGCAGTAGATAAGCTTTAAACTTAGCATTGACAAAGTTGTAATAGTATTTACATTTTTAAACTTAACTTTTGCATAAGGTTTATGTTGATGAGATGGATAATCCATAAACCTACTGATTATCAAATCTCCAACTAATCATGTATTATGTTAACAAATTTCACTCATTTTGTCCATGCCCTGTTAGAATAAGAAGATAACCAATGTAAGAGGTAAAGGAATTTATAATTATATAAATTAATCTCCCCAAAGCATGGAGAATTATACCAGATTTCTTTTCATAGTGATGAAAATGATTTACCCTAAAATGTTGAACCGTATGCAAAATTCTACCAAAATTATGAGATGATGAGATTGCCAAAATGATTGCAGAGGCAGAGAAACTAAAAATTAAAGATCAAGACTGGAAAGAAACAGTGGAACTGAGGAATGCATTAGATCAATACATCTACGACATGAATAAAATATTGAATAATGAAAAACTAAGGGAAGAGATGAAGGAAGATGCTGAAGACATCAAAGCAGGTTTTGAAGAGAATACAAATTTTGAATCTCCTTTTTTTATTTCAGAATATTCAATTCAAAACTAGTCAAGAATTGGAGTGACCAAAATGACCCTAAAAAAACGACCTTTCTCCTATTCCAAAAAATGTCGATTATTATTCCGAAAATTAGGATGACTGACAATAATGTTAAGGTTTTCAAGGCATAAGTTTCTCATGAACGGATTTATCAAGAGATGGATTACATGTCTTTACCGGTGTTTAGATAAATGTGTTTTGTTCAACGAAAAGTTACCTAGAGAATTTGTAAAATCTAATAAGCTAATTCGAATGCTAGTCTCTTGGAATGTTATTGTGTTTCATGGATAATTACACGGACAAAATTATGGCATGCACTTTCGTGTTCTACAAACAATACAGCTTCGAGATGCTTCTTTTCACATTATAAAGCTTCTACATCATCACAATCAATGTATTCATTGAAATTTAATTTGGGTAGAGAAAGTTTTGTGAATTTAATTTAATGGATTCTACATTATTGAAATTTCTGTGAATTCATGATCATCATAGTAGATTGTTCATTATGAGCCTTGGGCGACTTAGCTGGTCTATACAAGGAGGCTAGGAAATCTTCTAGCAACGAGTGAAACCAACCAATTCCTCTTGTGCCAAGCTACAAAAACGCTAAAAACATTATAAAAAATTTCAATTAAACGTGCACAAGAAAATTAAATTACAAAAAAATTCAATTTCGAATGAACCTCACAGTGCTCGATAGAGCTTTGGCTAAAACCAAACTCACAGAGGTCAGCAAGGCTTCAGCTAAAACTAGATTCACAGCGCTCAGCAAGGCTTTAGCTCAAACCAACCTCACAGCGCTCAGTAGGGCTTCAGATCAAACCAACAAACAAATAAATTTAAATAACAAACCTCACAGTGCTCGATAGCATAGAATGAAAAATCAACAGAGAAAAAAACTTCACACCAAGGTCTGGCTCGTCATAGATATAAAAGTTTTTTCGACTGAACAAATGATTCAGACAAATAAACAGTTTGGCCAAATCATTTATTCGGTCGAATTATTTATTCAACCAAACTATTTTTTTGTTGATTTTTTCAACTCCGGTAAAAATTCCATTAAACGGTCGATGTTAGTCTAAACGGCCAACCCCCTAGCTCTTGTACTGGTTGATATGTTTACCAATACATAAGCACCAGCGTATTGAAGGCTCCAACCTTCACTCTTCCTCCAGGGACCACATTTCATAAATTTTCAGACTCGATCCTCCTAGATCACAACACCATAATCTGAAGGCCACGTTTCATCCAATTTTCATACTAGACCTATCAACAACATTGAAGCTCAAAATCAATCACCACTGCAACACAACCATTGCACTCAATCATCAATCTCTGAATAACCCAACAACTGAATCACTGAAGCCCTGTCATCAAAACACAGTCACCAGAACACAGAGCAGAACCCAGAACTCTGCAACACCCACTAGAACCAACTACAAATTCAGATATCAAATTTCATAATGTGTAAGCTACTCTGATGAACCAAACCAGTGTGTATACAGACTTTTACCAAAGAGAACCCACGTACAGATCTGCAAATACTAACTTATAACTTTGCAGCTATTCCAGAAATCAATCATACCCATATCATAACATTTATAGAATAAACATGCGTCAGTAATTCAGATCTAGTATATAAATGATCAAACCACATAACGATAATACATTCCGAGCCTTAAGATCTCGATCCATCAACCATCATCATCCACATAGGTGCATCCTTGGTTCAGATCAAGCAAATCATCACAAACCATTACCTGCATATTGGATCTCACACTTCATCAGATATTCAATACTTGCACACCTTTGGCCTAATGATCTTCTCCTCCTTTTATAGTTTTTAAGTCTTTCTCAAAACCATGGACCAAAACCACGTAGAACCAATACCATGGATCAAAATATAATGGACCAAAACTTAATTTTCCAATATATATGCACCTTTCCTTCTGTGAAAGTGCATGTGTACATTATATGCTCATTTTGGTATGTTGACCCACATGTATACGCTTCTTTGTCAAGGTGAACATGGGTATACCTCTCTCTGATCAGTAATTCTTTGTTATTGACCTACTGCATTATGATTTGTCATCTGAGTGAGTTGCCATGAAGGACAACACCTATAACATAATGCCAACAATCTCCCCCTTTGGACTTAATGGCAACAACAACACCAAGTAACTCTTCCCCTTTGACATCAAGGGCAATGGGTGGACCAGGATATTCTCTCCCTTGATTATTTTGTCCATACTCCCCCTGAGTACATGCTAAAATCTTTGATTGAGCTCCCCCTTTGTACATGCTAAGATGTAATAAACCATCCTCGCTCCCCCCGAGCATATGTAGAGTGTAGAAATATTTTTCAAAAGAATAACATGACTCTGTACATACATCACCAATGACTCATACATCCATATTCCAACCATGTGGGGATATAACAAATTTGACTCATCCACCCAACCAAGTGGGAATATACCAAATGCTTATACATGACTGAAATAGAAATTATCACTTCGTCCTTCCCATGCATAATGGGGGTACAAATTACATCATATGACACATGGGTCTTTAAAATACATACATGACATTTATACCAAAGACCTAAACAAGAACATGATAGTCATCAACTATCATACACCATATATTATCTGCACCATAAGCATCCGTCAACAACATCAGCAACCTGTATATTTCCATCATCAAAAGAGTCACCTGAATCAAGACAATTATGCAGATCTATACCAAGATCTTCTAAGATAATTCCAGAAATGCATTACTAGAAGCATATTCTCCCCGTGAACCTGTGCCATACCATCATCAAACAGAGAAGACAAGCGACTAAACCATATCAAACTCCTTTTCCATAGTTTTTACCACTACTTTTTTCTCAAAAAACCATATATGCAATTGTGCAATGTCTAACTCGCGTATATACATGACTTCTCTTCATAATAGGTGCATATGCAAATTGGAATACTGAAGTTTTACACTTTCAGCTTCCCCTGGGTTTGTTATGTTTGCAAATTGAGCTATGCCACATCTTTCTGACAATGATTATGTCTTCTTCAATACCTAGGATTGAGATGATGTATGCTCCTTTTGATTTGGTGTCTGAATTTTTCTCCTGCATTCCTTTACTTTATGTCCAAAATTGTTACACGCATAGCATCCTACATGTTTCATATTCCTTTTATTGCAGTCAATAGCTTTGTGACCAAACATATTGCAAGCAAAACAATATCCCTTAAAGTATCTGGAACTTGATGATTTCTCTGTGTGATGATCTTGAACCATTCTACTTATGCATTTGGCTGCAACATGTCCAAAATTATGACATACAAAACATTCAACATCATTCTTTGAAGGAAATAATTGAATTTTACTTCCACGGTTAGGAGTAAAAGATTTTCTTTGAAGAATATATTTCTTTGGTTGTTGGTGGGGTTGACTTTTTATTTCGTTGTTGAGCATCTCAAATTTTTCATTGGAGTTTCTTTCCTTACCTTGTGAACTAGATTCACCTTCATGGAAACCAAGACCAGTCTTTATAATGGGCGAACATTGAACTTTGAGGATTTCATCTAATGTTTCTAATCCTTTAGCAAATCTAAGATTCAGAGTCTTTATCTTTTCAAGTTCTTTGCTTAGACTTACCACTTCATATTCTAACAGTTCATTGTGTTTGTCCTTTTCAGTGAGTTGATGTGTCACTGTGTTTATGACTGTATCTTTTTCTGCCAAACTAATTTTAATTTGATTTCTTTAAGGAAACCTTCCTTTTCTAAGCCATTATTTTCACATGCCATGAGTAGTTTAATTTCTTGATCATCTTCATCACTATTGGACAAGCCATCACTATCATCATGAGTATAATAACTTCTATTACCTTCTTCATACATCTTTCCTTTGTTATGAGGCCATCTAGCAGCGTAATGACCAACTCTACCACAAGAAAAGCATTTGAAAGGTAGCTTACCTTTGAACCTTCCAGAACCCCGTTGAAGCTTCTTGACAAAATTTACCTCATATTCTTCTTATGAAATGTGTCCTGATTCATAGAGTTTTTCTTTTCCCTTTGTTGATGCTTTAAATGCGGCTTCTTTCTTCTCTGATGGTCCTTCTTTTCTCATCTCAAAGGAATTTAAGATTCCGTGAAGCTGCGTCATAGTGATATTCTACAGATCCTGCTTTTCTTTTATAGCAAACACTTTGGGTTCAAATTTAGCAGACAAGGATCTCAAAACTTTCTCAACTAAGATAACTTCCTTAATTTCTTCACCCAGATTCTTCATACAATTGACAACATCATCTATACGTAGGAAGTAACTAGCTATGCTTTCATCACTATGCATCTTAATAGTTTCATACTGAATTCTGAGAGTTTGAAGCTTAGCACATTTTACCTGAGAGTTTCCTTCGTAACTCAGAATGATTTTGTCCCATATTTATTTCGCTGATTTGAGCTGCATGACCTTGACAAACTCTGATTTTGACAAAATTCCCAATAAAATAGTGATAGCTTTGGCATTGGTTTCATAACCCTTTTTACCTGCCGTATTTGTAGGAATTGTTGTTGGAAATGTATATCCTTTTTCCACAATTTCCCAAACATTCGTTCCAAGCGATTGTAGATAGGTTGTGGTTCTTATTTTCCAGTAAACAAAATTTCTCCCATCGAAGATTGGCGGTCTGATGGATCCCATGCTCTCTTGATTATTCATTTTGATGGATCTCCCTTCAAGCGATCAAGCTTCTTCTGAAGGACCTGCTCTAATACCAATTGTTGGAAATAATACTTGGCCGGGGGGGTGAATCAGTATTAGAAAATCAATAAATTTTTCATTTTCATAATCAAATTCATATACGCTACTTCAGTTAAGGGAACCCGCGTGTACATACAACTGTGTTTAATGCAACTAGCATATATCCAGCAAACTTATGATTTAGTTAATTCATCACATTTTGATCTTTAAACAGTGCATCAGAACTTCATTAAACATTAAACAGTAACTAGGTGCAATAAAAACATAACAGATCATCACACATAAGAAACACACATGAACACCATGATATAAGGTGGAAACCCAATGCGGGACAAAAACCACCTGCTATTGTCTTCCTTTTAATATAAGAAAAACCTATTTACAATCTTGTATTGGCGCAAACTCATACCAGTATGCAGGCACCCACCTGCAGAAGGCTACAACCTTCTCTCATTCTCCAGCTACTACTAGAAGGGAGCTACAACCCGCTATCTCTTGTAGTAGCCAATATATTTACTAGTATGTAGGTGTCGGCCTACAAAAGGCTACAACCCTCTCTCGTTTTCCAACTACTACTGGAAGGGAGCTCCAACCCCCTGGCTCTTGTACTGGCTGATATGTTTACCAGTATGTAGGCATCGGTGTATTGAAGGCTCCAACCTTCTCTCTTCCTCCAAGGACCACGTTTCATAAATTTTTAGACTAGATACTCCTGGACCACAACACCATAATCTGAAGGCTACATTTCATCCAACTTTCATAGTGGACCCATCAACAACATTGAAGCTCAAAATCAATCACCACTGCAACACAACCATTGTACTCAATCATTAATCTTTGAATCACCGAACAACTGAATCACTGAAGCCCTGTCATCAAAACACAGTCACCAGAACACAGAGCCGAACCCAGAACTCTGCAACACCGAGTAGAACCAACTGAAAATTCAGATATTACATTTCATAATGTATACGCTACTCTAATGAACTAAACCAGTGTGTATACATGCTTTTACCAAAGCGAACCCATGTACAGATCTGAAAATACTAACTTATAACTTTGCAACTATTCTAGACATCAATCATACCCAGATCGTAACATTTATAGAATAAACATGCATCATTAATTCAGATCTAGTCTATCAATGATCAAACCACATAATGATAATACATTCCAAGCCTTAAGATCCTAATCTATCAACCATCATCATCCAAATAGGTGCATCCTTAGTTTAGGTCAAGAAAAGCATCAAAAACCCATTACCTGCATACTAGATCTCACACGTCATCAGATATTCAATACTTGCAAACCTTTGGCCTAATGATCTTCTCCTCCTTTTATAGTTTTTAGGTCTTTCTCAATACCATGGACCAAAACCACTTAGGACCAATACCATGGACCAAATACCTGGGGTTAATACCTCGAACCAGATACCTTGGACCAATACCATGGATCAAAATACCATGGACCAAATACCTTGGACTAAAACTTAGTTTTCCAAGATATACGCGCCTTTCCTTCTGTGAAAGTGCGTGTGTACGTTATACGTGCATTTTGGTCTGTTAACCCACGTGTATATGCTTCTTTGTCAAGGTGAACCTGTGTATACCTCTCTCTGATCATTAATTATTTGCTATTGACCTACTGCACTATGATCTAACATCTGAGTGAGTTGCCATCAAGGATAACATCTATATCATAATGCCAACAGTTCCAAAAAAATAGTCTCTTAGGAGGAGTAGGTTATGATCATTAAGTTAACTCACAAGATTATATGTTTGTTCATTTAGACAAATTATACATCTTGTGAAGATGGTGGCATCCATGTATTTTCAATGTGTTTGCATCTAGAATTCACACATACAATGAAGAAACTTGAACAAAAAATTACGCTATGAACCATGCATAGACTTCCAAACATTTAATTTTTGGAAGTAATGCTAGATTCAGTTCTAGAATTACTTGAGTTATAAGAATGAATGGTGAGTGTTGGTGCATGTGCAAAGGTATGCACAATGTGCTAAGGTGCACACACCATGTTGAACTATGTATACACATGTTACACAAGTTGTTGAAGTGTGAACATTTACACATTGTTCATGTAACATAATTATATGGGTTAAGTGTTGTAGATGTTTTAAATGCATTTCCCCAAGACCTCATGGGGGAATTGCATGTCACAATCATTCACTCTCATGTGCAACTAGAGAATGCTGATATGGTTTTGATGGAGGAGACTAAAAAAAATGGAAGGGTGTTTCTTAGCACAAGTGAAACTTTATGCTTAGAACATGTAGTTTTGATTACATCACTAAGTCTCTAATTCTAGTGGCCCAAAATTACTATATTCCTCCTTGATTGTGATCCATATGCATTTCAAGGCCAAACCTATGCTAAATTTTTCAAAGCCTCTATCATTGTTTGAAGAACTATTTTAATGTGTTGATATATTTTATTTGGAATTCAATCTTAATTAATGGTGAAATAAATCTTTAATTTGTAGTTATGTTTGGAACATGATTAAGACTACTTAACGGACTTATTTTTCATATTATGAGGGTAAAGTATATTTGCACAATACTACTATCTTAAATAAATTATGAATAAACAATTATATTTTAGTACACATGAATAACAACTAGACAAAATTATTCAAAGTTTCCTTAACATAATTACAATTATCATAATTAATTAACATTAAATATTCTTTATATAAAATTATTTTACACATATATAATTTTTATTTTATTTTTCTAAGATTTTTCCCAGTATTGGGTAGAGAGAGGGGCAATTTAGGGCCATGTTGTAGTGATGTAAATGTTCCCATTATGATAGAGATGTTGTAATGTAATCTAATGTCTTGTAAACATTTTAACTAAATCAACATAATAATAATAATAAAACATTTTGACCATGTCAAATTACATAAATGTAAAAATAAAATAAAATATAAAATTAATAGTTATATTTAGAATTTAATTATAATTAATAATTAAATCAATCTAGATTCATCTTCACTCTGATTATAATTAATAATTATAATTAATAATTAAATCAATCTAGATTCATCTTCACTCTGATCCACCAAGCATGAAAGAGATCAAATCTCTTGAGATACAAACCTCTTTTAAACTTAACAGATATTTAATCCATATTAACACATGGTAGATTCTTACTTAAGAGGGATATAGGTTAGTTTGAAACATTTACATATGATTCAATTAAGGGTTAAAAGTAATTGCACCAAGAGGGGATCTCCGACCCAGTATGGTAGATATGTTCTAATGTAATGTTATATTCCATGTTTATAAGAACTCGTGGTATTAACCCAAGATATCCATGTGTAATATATCCTACAAGAGATTTGATCTCTCTCAAAGCTATTTATGAGAACCTATGGTATTGACCCATGGCATGCATGTGAAATATATCCTACAAGAGATTTGATATCTCTCGAGCCTAGTTGATTCAAAGTTAAGATGGATCTAGGTTGGTATAGAACCCAATGAGTATAAACATTTAAATATTGACTCAATAAATAATAAGAAATAATAAAATTCAAATTGTTATATTGTAATTTTGTTTTTCCTAATAAAATTATGAACAATATATATATATATATAGATATATATATATATATATATATATATATATATATATATATATATATATATATATATATATATATATATAAGAAAGGTAATAATCATCTTAACTACGGATGTGCCAAGGGGCGAGAGAGATCAAATCTCTTGAGATGCAAACATATTTTAGAGTGAAAAGAGATTTGATCCCTCTTGGTGAATTAAGATGAATCTAGGATGGTATAATATATGTAGTTGACATTGAAATATTTTACTTACAATTAGGGTTATCCATATTAAAATGTTAAAACATACCCCCTCATATTTTTTTCCTATGTTTTTTTTTTTTTTCTATATATGTTTCATGTTAAAATCTTTCAATCAAAGTGCATATTGAAATATTTTATTTATAACCTATGTTAAACTTGTCTTACCTATGTTAATATTTTTTCTGTTATTGATATTTTTAAAATCTTCTATATCAACTTGGTATTAGAAATAAAATTAATTACACAACTCCCTAGTTATGGAAAGCCAAAATATGAGAAAAGAATTAATTTAAATTACTTTATTTTTCTCTATGTAAAGTAGATATAATTTTTTGTTATTTAATATGGACATTGAAATATTTTACTTATGGTTGATAGTAAAAAAAAAATTGTTTTAAATATGATATGTAAATTGAATGTAATGTAAAGTAGATGTAAAATTTTGTTATTTAATATGGACATTGAAATATTTTACTTATGGTTGACGGTCAAATATTTTTTGTATTAAATATAAAATGTAAACTTAACGTAAAATAAACTACACATCACGTAATATCAATAATACTATTTCCTATTTCAGTAATACACACTGAATGTTTTACTTATTGTTATGCTCTTAACCTGCAAAAAGATACCCAAATACAGAATATGCGAAGAAAGATGCCTAGAACATAGAATAATGAGAGACAACAACAAATATTTTATTATTCAGAAAGCAATGTTCACTGGCCTCTTCGAGGGGGCAACCGCCAATAGAGCAGAGATCGACACAAAATAAGACACGATGCTCCTCACAGGGAGTCTCTATCCTTTATATATGACTTATACATGCAATACCAAAGATCAATACCATGGGTTTTATTAATACAATCTATCTAATACTACGGCCCATTTGCAACTAACTGTGGTCCCGTCATTAATTGCGGGTTAACCACTTATAATTATTAATATGGGCTTTATTGACTCTTGACTAAGACTCGATCCCATTACATAAATAAGGGGGTTAGGGTGGGACCCTAACATGCCCTCCCCCTTAAGACTAGCCTTGTCCTCAAGGATGAAGCTGCGGAAACTGCTGAAGAATAGTGGCTGGTTCCCAAGTTGCATCTTCCGGAGAGGTGTCTTTCCACTTGGCGAGGACTTCCCTAATCATGCGGCCCCGCAAGTGCCTGTCTCGTGTGTCTAGGGCATGTTCAGGTTGGAGCCAGATTGACCCTTCTTCGTCCAATTCAGGTAGACTGGTTTGAATTCTGCAATTGTTCCCAATCACTTTCTTGAGGCATGAGACATGGAAAACTGGATGGATTTTTGCAGTAGGTGGCAAAGCCAACTTGTAAGCCACTTCTCCAATGCGCTGAAGTACTTGATATGGTCCGTAGAATTTTGGAGATAGTTTCTGACAACCCTTGTCTTTGAGTGATGTTTTCTTATATGGTTGCAGCCTCAAAAAGACCTGATCCCCTTCTTCAAATTGGTGCTCTGAGCGATGCTGGTCTACCTATTGCTTCATGTGGTTTTGAGCTTGATGAATATTCTCTCTAAGATGGGCGAGCATGGTTGTGCGGTGTTGTAGGAGTTGATCCACTGCTTGTACTTTTGAGCACCCCTTGGATAAGGAGTAGGGGAAGGAGGGAGTTGACCATATACTGCTTCATAGAGAGTCATTTTGGTGGTGGCATGATAGTTGGTGTTATACCACCATTCAGCCAGAGGTAACCATTGTACCCAAAGATGTTGTTTTTCTGAAGTGAAACACCTAAGGTAGGTTTCTAGACATTTGTTGACGGCTTTAGTTTGACCATCCATTTTTGGATGATAGGAAGTACTGAGTTTTAATTGAGTGCCTTGTATCCTGAAGAGTTCCTGCCAAAAATTACTGGTGAAGATCGGGTCGCGATCGGACACAATAGAAGTGGGCATGTCATGCAATTTGAAGATCTGATCCATGAAAGATTGAGCGACCAAAGTTGGTGTAAATGGGTGGGGTAGGGCGCATAAACGAGCATACTTCGAAAGTCTGTCCACAACCACCGTGATGACTGACTTGTTTCCTGACTTTGGAAGACCTGTAATGAAATCCATAGAAACCTCCATCCAAATTGATGTCGGGATGGGCAACGGTTGTAATGTGCCCGGTGTGTTGACAGTTTCCCCTTTGTGGAATTGACAGACATCGCATTCTACTACAAAATTAAGGATGTCCTTTTTCATGCCTGTCCAAAAAAATGATCTTTTGGTTCGAGCATACATCTTCTGAAAGCCTGAATGTCCTGCAATGGGGGATGAGTGCAATTCTGCCAAAATGTGACTTTTGAGGGTGGATGTTGGTGATATTACGATTCTGTCCCTGTAGCGAAGAATATCATCCTGCCACGAGTAGCCCTTTGTGGAATTTGGATCTACCTACAATTGAGAAATGAGTTGGGAGAGCCTGGGATGTGAAAACCATTCCCTGCAAGCCTCTTCAATCCATTCTGGAATGGGGAGGGAAATTGCTAGCAGAGTACTTTCCTCCTCAAATTGGAAAGATAATGCATCTGCTACACTATTGTCTTTCCCTTTCTTGTAAATGATCTCATAATCATATCCCAGCATTTTGGCGAGCCATTTATTTTGTTGTGGGGAGGATAGGAGTTTCTCCAAAAAATATTTAAGATTGTGATGATCTGTGTGGATTTGGAAACGTCGCCCCAATAAGTAAGGTCGCCAGGTCTCTATTGCATGTAAGATGGCCATCATTTCCTTCTCGTAGGTAGATTGGCCCAGATTCTTCCCACTTAGTTGTTGGCTTGTGAAGGCCAAAGGTCGCCCTTCCTACATTAAGACCGCCCCAATACCTGTACCCAAAGCATCACATTCAATGACAAAAGATTTGGTGAAGTCAGGTAGTGCTAAGACTGGAGTGGAACACATGGCATTTTTCAGAGCTGTAAATGCCTGTTGTGCTTCCTCATTCCAGAAGAATGAATTTTTATTTAGGAGTTGAGTGAGGGGCTTTGCTATGCGACCATAGTTGCGGACAAATTTACGATAATAGCCTGTGAGACCCAAAAATCCTCTCAAGCTCTTCAAGGTCTTAGGTTGAGGCCAATCCTGCATTGCCTGGATCTTTTTGGGGTCCACCTTGACACCTTCACGCCCCAAAATGTGGTCCAAATACTCAACTTCTTCCATGCCAAACGAACACTTAGACATCTTGACAAATAATTTATTCTTGCGGAGCAGTTGCAAGAGTAGATCTACATGTTGAAGATGTGCGGCGCAAGTGCAACTATAGATGAGGATGTCATCGAAGAAGACAAGGACAAATTTCCTGAGATATGGTTTGAGAATGTGGTTCATAAGGCTCTGAAAAGTAGAGGAGGCATTACAAAGATCGAATGGCATGACCAGGAACTCATAATGGCCTTCATGAGTTTTGAAAGCAGTCTTTGGAATGTCAACTTCCTTCATACGAATTTGGTGGTAGCCTGAGCGAAGATCCAGCTTAGTGAAGAATTGAGCCCCATTGAGTTCATCCAGCAAATCGTCAACCACCGGATGGGAAATTTATCTTTGACTGTCAACTTATTGAGGGCCCTGAAGTCTGGACACATCCGCCACTCCCCATCTTTCTTGAGCACCATGACCACCAGTGATGAATAAGGACTAATGCTGGGACGAATGACACCTCCTTCCAAAAGTTCCTTGATTATTTTTTCTATTTCATTCTTTTGGGTGAACTGATATTGGTATGGGTGCACATTTGGGGGTTGGGCCCCTGGAACCAATGTGATGTTATGATCATGTTCCCCTCTCAAGGGTGGTAGCTCATGAGGCTTGTCAAAGACTGGCAGATGGTTATTTAAAATAAGTTGCATCTCAGGATGAATTGGCAGAGACTTGGTTTCAACTACCTGGATGGCATTAAATTGAGCTATAACTCCATGATGGCCCTTTTTTCGCAGTTTTTCCATCCTATGCGAGCTGATGATAGAGGGAGCTCTCGCCTGGAGTCCACGGAGGGTATGTGTGTAGTCGTTCTACTTAAAACTCATATATAACTCCTGGAAATCCATTATGATTGGCCCAAGGGTGCAAAGCCATTCAGCGCCGAGGAAAATGTCGCAACCTCCCATGTGTATGGAAAACATGTGGGTTTTCAACTAATAATCCCCGATTTGAAGTTTGACATTTTCACAGCAGCCTTCACATTTCATTGTGCCCCCATCCGCAATTTGGACTTGGAAGTTAGAAACTACTCATACAAAACAATGCACTACTTCTGCAACTTTTTGATGGATGAAATTATGTGTACTTCCACTATCAATCAAGACTACTACTAGGCGATGTTTAATAAAACCTCTGATTCTGAGAGTTTGAGGTGAAGAAGTCCCTGTCAAAGCATGCAGCGAAATAACTGGTTCGTCGAAGACATTGTCCTTTTGGTTGTCCTCTTCTAGGGCCTCATGTTCCTCCAGTGGTGGATCTTCCTCTGTTGAGCTGTAGTCAGTGGCATCAATTTGAAAAAATTTGGGCTCCTTGCATTTATGACCTGGGGAGTATTTTTCATCACAGTAGTAACATAATCCTTGCTTTCTTCTTTCGGCCATTTCCGCAGGTGACACCTTTTGGACCTTAAGTGTTTGAGTCCTGTTGTGAGCCTGTGGGGGCGGACCTTTAGCGGAGAAATTTGGGCAACTATACTGGCCTGCTAATGCACGTTCCACGTTACGAGCTACCTTGCAAGCCTCCGTCCATGTGGGAGGGTGGTGCAGTAGGAATTGGGCTTTGATGGCTTCTTTAAGACCACTGATAAAACATTCCATGTAGAACACATCTGAGAGACCCCAAGTGCGGAAGGCTAACGCTTCAAAAGCTGTAATATATTCATCCATTGTGCCAGTCTGTCGGAGCTTAGTAAGACGAACCAAAAAAGAAGATTCCTGGTCAAAGCGGTCTATAAGAGCTTTTTTGAATTTGGTCCAAGCCAGAAAAGGTCCATTGCAACGTTGATGCCATTCCCACCATTGCCACCTTTCATTTTCCAAGTACATGCTCCCCACCATAAGCTGAGTCACATCATCTAAGATGTTATTCAGATTGAAATACTACTCCATTTATGCTATCCATGCTATAGGGTGAGAACCGTCAAATTTATGCATATCCAACTTGGGAGGTCGCTGACGGGATTGTTGGTGGGTGCGCCAGACGTGAGGAGAGTGGCTAGACTCACCCTCACTGTGTCCATTGCCATTATATGCCTCCTCGTGGGCTTCCTCCTTGCCCTTCGGGATTATGCACGGGATCAGGCTATTTAGTCAGTCAAGCTGAATGTGGAGGGATTGCAAGGATTCTTCAAGTTTGTCCATCCTTTCATTGGCCATAGCTTGAGCTCTAGTTTCTACCATGCACCGACCTAATGTTTTTGAAAATTGGGACCGCCTTAAAAAAAAAATTCACTAAGAATTGAATGGTACCACCGTGCTCAGCTCGCCGTCCTGATTATGATGTGCTAGATCACCAATAAGCGCCCCGGGAGATCTCAAAATGTCAATGCGGTCAAAAGTCCTGTGAAAATTATAGCCCGGTATAGGAACCCCACACAACTATTCAGATCTGGTGGATCTGAGAGATCTGAATGGCGGATCAGATAGCTCTGGGCGGCGGAACAGACTGCTATTGCGGATCTGATGGATCTAATAGATCAGAATGGCTGGTCTGCTAACTCAGAACTGCGGGATTGATGTCTGCTGTTGTTGCACCTTTTTGCGCGCTGATATGGAAGATATGATGCGTGATCCCCAGATAGAAAAGGGAACTATGGTCTCGAGGAGTGTCAAGTGCTACAGATCGCAATATACATAAGGGTCTGACAGTAGTACTCGGCCCAATGTTTCAGGTCTCTAACTAAGGAGGATCAACCGTACCCTTAGCCGTACAACCCGACTACCCTATCGTACGGGCGAGTAATCTCTCCGAGTGCTATTCTCGGTGTACTATAGCAGCAAGACGGCCGAAGGTTTATCTATGGCGAGGTTGCAGAGGAGCTAAGGGGCTTCTGATATACCCAGAAGGTACTTGGAAGACAGTCCATACACGGTTCTTTCTAGTGCGCTACTACTCGAAGGGGTACCTGTTATAGACAATTTTGTGCCTTGCAGCATCAGGCATGAATTGTCAATAATCCAAGGGATCCAAAGTCCCTAAGCATGATGTTCCTACCCCTAGAGGAACAAGGTCAGCAAACCAACAGCTCTCAGATCAGTTCTCCACCTGAAAACACTCAAAAACAAGCAATCCTGAAATCAAAGCAGGTGCTCCACTAGGCTTCTGCGCTGAAACTCAACTCCTCCATGGTGCACCTGCGTTGCAAAGCAGGTAGAACAAAGGCCACCTGCGCTGAGCGAGATGGGACAAGTGGCACACTGAGTCATTGCTCTGGAATCTTCCAAAAATGACACTTGGATCAGGGATTTCGCCTTGTGATGAGTCAGAGGCTCTGTTTCTCCAAGTGGAAGCAAGGTTCTCCAAGTGGACTCAAGAACTGAAGATCAACTAAAGAGAGAGAGGACACAAGGCAGCTACACATCAGTTGCAAGCTGACTCATCCTTTCTCAATTCATCTATATATTGAGCTCTCTCCTATGAGCTCAGGAGGCTGGAATTTTTTGCAAAGTAATGATATGCTGTTGGTTTCACTATAGAACTATTGGGTGATTGCTTGAAGGAGGTGAAGAGGAGAAATTCTTTCTGCTGGGAGGTGTTGCTGGATTGGGGCCTTCAATGGTTGTAACACTCTCAGAACTTTACTTCTTCCATTAATAAAAGCTATTGAGGTTCTTCTATATGCACTTGTTTCAATGATGTATTGTGATAATTGTATATTTGATTTATGCTAATCCTTGAATCAGTTATGATTGCATGCTTCTTGTAGTTTCCTTCTTTGTTATTTTGCAAGATCTCATTGTAGTTGGGCCAGCAAAAGAGTAAGGAGCTGGGAGCAAGTAGCAAAGAGAAGAGTTTGGATTCGACATTAAGCGCAAGGCAACGGTTAGTGCATTTCTTCATTCTCTCTTGCTTTCATAAAGAAGTAAACCTTAAGTAGTTTTCTTTACAGTTGTTGCTGAGGTACTATCACCCTTAGAGTGGGATAGGGTCATCCGAGTCAGATACTTTTCCCTACAACAAACTGCCGACTCCGCTGGGGATCGTATCTGTTTGATTGTTTGTAGTATTTTGTTATTCATTTCCTGAACAAAAGAGTACCAAATCGAAAAGCTTTTGACTATATCAAAAGCGAAGTAGAGGGCAACTACTCTAGCTCATTTCTGAGCATGTTCATGATTTGAAGAGCCGATCTACAAGGATCCTTGTAAGCTCTTAGTGATAGCTTTTCATCTTCCTTGTCATCCCTTAGTGTGTGCTTGACTGATAGCCTCTGATTTGAGCAAAAACTGTGAATTTTTGAGAAAATTGTGACCCGGAAACTGAGAAAACGCAACTTTCGTTTTCCAAAGCAGGTAGTACATAGGCTACCTGCTTTGCAACGCAGGTCCCGAAGGGGCTACCTGCGCTGAGAGCCAGACTGGCTGTGCAGCACCTGCGTTGGCCCAATTTTGCCTTGTGCATTTGGGGTTTCCTTCCTTTTTCTTGCCTGTTTTCACTATAGATTTTGCAGCCAGTTACCAGTCTTGTACCTGTTCTGAAACCAACCTTACTTGCCATCATTCCGCCTCTGTTATATAACGAAATTGTACTTGTTCTTTTGTATTTCTTACATCATTTACAATTTCCCATAACGAAAGTGAACTAGTCTTGCTTTGGCCTCTTAGATCTGAACCTGTGTTAGGCATTTGGCTGGTCTAAAGAGTTAGCTTGTTTGCTGTCCATAGCTGATTAGTATTTTTACTTTCGTCATTATGGTTTGATTTCATGTATTTCCAGTGATTAAACAAGTAAATCTTAAGGTGTCTTTTGATTTTGGACAAGCTTGTTTGTTTTCGCTTTAAATCGAAATCAAAGTTAAATAACAACTTTCTTTTTGTAATACATCAACATTAAGAAAGGGAAAAGAAAATACATGCATTGTGCATTTTGCATTTGAAAAAGGTTTGCATGATGATTTAGGAGAAAGTGCATTAGTTTGTGCTGTATGAACTGTGTGAAAAGATTTGCCTTTCTTCTCCCTCAGTAGTTAAGATTTTCATCAGTCAAAAAGATTTGAAAAAGCTTGCTTCTCATCTTAGGCTGCATTTAGGATTTTTGTCATATACATCTCGTGGTGAACCTTGAAAGGCAAACTTTAAAAAAGATCAACTTAAAATATACTGAATGAACCTAACAACGCATTGAAACATAACACAAACACATAGAGGTCTAAGCTAGAGACGTGTTCCGGCGTCGTTAAACGTAGTGACTGTCGATCTCTACGAAGGTGGGTGATTCCTCCTGAGGGACGATAGCACTAATACGGACTTGTGCTCCCACGTACCGTCGCGTATATATTGGGAGACCCCTATAGGCATTTATCCTTTATCCTTAGGAAGCCGTGTCGGCCGCCCTACTGATCGCGATGCAGTGAACACAGCATTCACGAAGATCGACCACCCGTACCGTAAAACGTATTCTGTGGTTTCGCGAAAGGTTTGGCACATCCTCTACCTAGATCTCCAGAGCAGTTTCTTTTGGCCCTTTTCAAACTCTATAACTGAAAAGGTCCAATCGAGCATTTGTCACTTCGGGCTCGTTAATACATCGAAGGAGACTAGAGTCATCTTTAGCTTTTTCTCGACTCTTAAAACATGAAAAAGCAAAGTTATGTTTAAAAGCGTCTAATAAAATTCATTCAAATCGGAAACACAAATTTTCCCCTTTATATTTTAGTTGATCGAGTAATCCGCAATCGTGGAAGAAATTCAATTGAATATCCGTCGTTCTCGGAGGCTTGCGAGTCAACCGTCTTTGTCTCCGGAATCGAAAACAGTCCGGACAAAGCAAGCTCGTCGAACCAGTTCAAAATCTCCTTTAAAAGTTAGAACAAGTGTTCCAACAACATCTGAGATTCTGGTTACTCCAAACATTTCCGGAAACCCTGCCTCTATAGAAGAAGTTCAACCGCCGCAGAAGGACAGTAATACTGGTCCTAGTCTGGGGGCAAATACTTGTATAACTAAACCAGTTCCATCTGTAACCAGTCCAGAGAGTTTTGTTCCTCAAACATCTGTCGCTGTTGATACAACCCCTTCTTTGGCACCGGAAATCTATTACGGACCTGACGGTCTTCCTCTTCCACCTGGTCTGATTGCGATAGAGGAAATTATAGAGGAACCACAAGTATCCACTCCAACTCATTTTGGAGTAGGGGTCACTCTATTTCCTGCTACAACAGAAGTTTGTCCATCACCAGTGGAAGTTCCTGTAGAATCACTAGGCAATCAATTGGATAGACTCAAAATGTCTGAACAACCGTCGACATCTAGGACTGTGTCAAATGACACGGCGACGGCAGAATTACCTGCTGCAAATCCAACAATGTTCGCCGGCATACCATCTGTCCCAACTAGCTCTCAGTCGCTAGAAGGAGTCCACCAAGGGACTATCTCGGCAGTATGGTCTGTTCCTGTTTGTTCCGGAGTAATGTCTGGTAACTCTTATGGTGAGACTCAACAAATTGACCCTTTTGGGAATCAATTTAGGCCATCCAGTCCTCTAGGACAATCAATTGCCTTGAGTTCTGGATTACCACCGTATGGGGGGCAGTACGCCCTTTCATTACCCCCTCCGGGAGGGTACCCATACGGGAGTTCTCAACCTTATTCAAGTTATGGTGGAATTGCAACGAGTAGTTGGGTACCTATGCTATCCCAGCCACCAAGAGTTGTATATTCTATGCAACAGTGTGTACCTGTGACGAACATCCCAACTACACCGGCTATTGTAACCGTGTCGCAAGTTCAAACGATGCCTGTTGTATGTCAACCTCAGATTTCTCAGGTTCTCATGCAACAGCCCCTTGACCCTGCGACCCAACCACAATCGCCTACTGGTGGGGCGACACAAGTACAATCGGGTACAATCACCCCACATCTTGGTCCAATGGTTAGTATAGCACAATAACCCATGGTATCGCAACCGTGGATAGTGCAATACCAACAGCCACAATTCCAACAAGTGTACCAAGGTTCTGAACAGCAAATCTTTGCGAATACTAGACAACCATATATCCAAAATGGTCAAAATCAACCACTTTATGGTGGTCAAGTCCATCAACCGTATCAGTCATACCAACATCAACTCCATTATGCTGGTATGCAAAGACCAACTGTTCAGGCGATTCCATCGTACCCTGGATACGCTTCCCCTAACTTGAATCAACAGTTACCATTCGTGGCGACTTTAGAGTTGCCTGATTTACATCGGTTAACCAATGATCCAATTGCTTACGCCCCATGGTGGCCAGTGATCCCGCACAAACTCCCATCCGACATTCCTAAATTCAATGGAAATCCAGGTGAAGACCCGTCGAATCATGTGATGACATTTCATCTATGGTGTTCGTCGAACACTTTAAATGATGATTCGATAAGGCTTTGCCTCTTTCAGAGGACATTGACAGGTCCAGCGGCGAAATGGTATATAGAATTGCCAAGAGCTTCATTCGACAATTTTAGCTCCCTTGCCACGACATTTTTAACCCACTTTCAATTACCGATAAGGTATGAAACGGGAACGGAGATATTGACTAACTTCAAACAGACAACCGCAACTCATATATCAGATCATATACATGAGTGGCGACGTCGACGAAGAATGGTTAAAACATACGTTCCTGATCAGCTTTTAGCTGAGTGGTTTATAAAGTCGTTACTTCCGGCCATAACGGAAGATGTGGCAAAGGGGGGAGTCGTAACAGAAGAGCAGGTTATTGCTCGTGCACAATATTTGGACTTAGTATATACTCAGTCCGGCACACTCTATGACAAAATACCAGACGCCCCTAGACCAGAGTTTTCAATCCCTCCTCCTCCTAAATCAAATAGTGACTCTCATGCCGGCGATGGCGTGATTGGCACGGCAAACACGAATCCGAAAAGGACCATTCAAAAGAAGGCCCGTAAGGATTCGAATCAAAATGCGCATGGAGAAGTTCTTGCTTCGGAAGTAAATGCCGTATCGACAGATAAAGGCAAAGAAACCAATCAACCAGGAAGCAAGAAGAAGCAAAACAAAGGGAAGAAGAATAAACAGGGTGAGTCATCCCCTAAGAAAAATTCTTCGAACCCTCCTGGGAATAGGAAACCGAATCCATGTCAAATATGCGATGACAAGGATCATAACACTAAGAATTGCCCATTCAAAGCTGAGCTAAAGAGGTTCTTTAAGAGTCCGCATACCTCAGCTGTGTCAAATGATCCATTTCCTAACCCAGGTCAAAATCTGGTTGATAGTGGAAACGCTTCCCCATCTCAAGTGCTTATGTTGTCGGTTTCAAAACAGCAAAATGATGCTTTGATTTCGACAAGGAACAAAGATTACGGGAATCCACAGGTGTCGAACGATAAAGGTAAAGATCAACCTAGCAGTTCGACAACAACTTCGGCAGAAGTTGTACCCCCCATCACGCACGAATTAACGATAAAACCGCCAAAGGGAGTAGTACACAAGTCTACATTTAATCCTCGTTCCAGAGCGGCACAGCATTATAACATAGTGGAAGATTTGGCACAATCACCATCTGCTATGTCGACTCTTGAGGTACTACAACATTGCCCATCCCAAAGGCAGGCATTGTTATCAGCAATTGGTGGGGTGGATCCTAAAGATTCCAATCTGGTATCCTTTGATCACAAAGGGTATGATCCTCAGTTACCAGCTCAACTAGCTTTCCTCGTCCAAGTGAAAGCCCTCAATAAAACAGTTCATAGAACGATTATTGATGAGGGGGCATCGACATGTATTATGTCGATGAGTTGCTGGAAAACTTTAGGATCTCCAACCTTGTCGCGATCATCGACAACATTAAAAGCATTCGACGGAAGGATATATACCCCTTACGGTATCCTTAGTAACCTGAAAGTTGAACTAGGGGGAAAAACAGTAGAAATAGATGTTGAAGTCATTGATGGCAATCTTGACTATAACATCCTACTGGGAAGGCCATGGATTTATGCCATGCAAGCTGTTGTGTCGACTTATTTTAGGAAGATCGCATTCCCCTTTGAAGGAGGGATTACGGTCGTCGATCAACAAAACTTCCTCCCTAATGGTTCACAAGTTACAGGAAGCGTTCCCATGATCCATGGCAGCGACCGGTCGATTCAAGATATTGGAGTAGGTCTGTTGAAAGATCCCACTATGATGGGAACTTTCGCGCTACCACCTCCTAGTTGCATAGGAAATGTACCATTTGTAGCAACATGCAATATGGTATCCACCTTGAAAGACACAGAAGGCAAAGTCGCTATGGATCATGCAATGGTTTTGCCACCAAGCCCCATTGAAATATTGTAGCAATCAATGTTTCATGCCTGGGAGGCGAATCCAAATCAGCGCTCTTCGAGCGTTTGGGTAGATAGATCTAGAGAATATGGTACCCCATTAGATCCTTGGTCGAAAGTACATGGGACTGACGAAGGAATCTTGCAATCAATGATGATTGAGGGGGCACCATGGAATGATCACCACCATCTTTCCCTTCTTCCGGAATACGAAGAAGATACTCAGAAAGATCTTTACCACCCTTCAGTCTTTGAATTCCTAACAAATACTGTAAACACGGTGGATTCTGAGTGAAACTTATCCAATATTGAAGAGACTATAGCCATAAATATCTCGACCAAAACAGGTATTGTAGAGAATATTCATGTTGGCAAAGGTTGTTCCCCTTCAGAACTGGAAATATATAATGCTCTCTTTCGCGAATTTAGAGATGTCTTTGCTTGGTCATATGATGAAATGCCAGGCATCGACTCAAGTATCGTTGAACATGAAATTAAAATGTATCCTGATGTCAAACCAGTAAGACAACGGCTTCGACAGGTGCACCCTAAGAAAGCCACTGCCATTAAAGCAGAAGTTGAGAAACTTCTCCATGCTGGATTCATCTACCCGGTTCCTCTAACCGATTGGGTATCGAATATTGTTCCTGTTATGAAAAAACAAGGAACAATACGAGTGTGCGTCGATTATAGGGATGTAAACCAAGCTTGTCCAAAGGACAACTACCCTACACCCTTCATCGACCAGATAATTGATGAATGCGCCGGGTGTGAAATCTTTTCCTTTATGGACGGATTCTCCAGATATAATCAAATTAATATCCGCCCACAGGACCAGTCTAAGACTGCATTTATATGTCCGTGGGGCACATTCGCTTATCGAAAATTACCCTTTGGTTTGAAGAACGCAGGGGCAACTTTTCAGAGGGCTATGAATTATGCCTTCCACGACATCAAGAGCATTGTTCAACCATATCTCGACGATCTTCCAGCTCATTCGCGAAAGCGGACTGATCATCCGCAGCATCTAAGAGCGATATTTCTACGTTGCCGACACTACAAGATAAGACTCAATCCACACAAATGTGTGTTTTGCGTCGGTTCTGGTCGTTTACTTGGCTTTGTAGTCTCTAAAGATGGGATTCGTCTCGACCCCTGTAAGGTTCAGGCAATCATCAATTTGCCTCCACCTTCAAATTTTCTTCAGATTCAGAAACTCCAAGGGAAAGCAAACTTTCTGAGGAGGTTCATTCCAAATTACGCAGAACTTGCTAAAGGTTACACACGTCTTTTGAAAAAAGATGTACCCTTCGACTGGGACCAGGTTGCGCAAGCTTCCTTTGACGCTTCGAAAGAGTCTCTACTAAAAGCATCATTAATGTACGCCCCGAATTATCTTAGGGATTTTAACCTGTATCTAGCTGCAGCGGATACAACCATTGCGATGGTTTTAGTTCAAGAAGTCGATGGAGTTGAACATCCTGTATATTATTTAAGTAAAAACTTAAATGATACAGAAAGTAAATATTCTTACGTTGAAAAGCTAGCGCTTGCTGCTGTTCAAGCGGTACAGAGATTTCGACATTATATCCTCTTTAGGAAAACTACCATTCTGTCAGATTGCAACCCCATGACTTATATAGTGTCGCGACAGTTGCTGGGGGGCAAGTATTCCAAATGGATAGCGATCCTTCAAGAGTTTGATCTGGAATTTGTGAAATCCAAGTCAAAGAAAGCTCCGGTATTCGCAGAATTATTATGCGATCTCCCATCATCGTCCAACGATGAAACTTCCAAGGAATCAATCGTGGAAGAGACTTTATTTTTGATATCTGCAAGCGATGAATGGTATGGAGATATAATTATCTATCTCCAAACCCAAAAGTTTCGGCCAGACACCTCACACTCCGAACAGAAACGTATACGATACCAAGCAAAAGACTACGTGATCGTCGGTGATACCCTTTACCGTCGTGGTATCGATACAGTTCTGAGGAGGTGTCTCACCCATGAAGAGGCCGAAAAAGCCCTGAATGAGTGTCATTCAGGCACGTGTGGAGGGCATCAATCAGGTTTCGCTATAGCCCAAAATATATTAAGAGCAGGATATTTTTGGCCAACAATGTTCAAAGATTGCATAATCGCAGTCCGAAGTTGCCATTCCTGCCAAATCTTTGATAGCAAAACCAGAAGACCGCCCGCACCCCTGCAACCAATAGTTGCAGTTGGGCCTTTCGCCAAATGGGGCATCGATTTCATGCAATGTAACCCCACCTCGACCGGGGGGCATGGGTATATTATAGTCGCAGTAGACTATTTTACCAAGTGGGCCGAGGCGATGCCTACATTGGACAATACCGGTGAAACAGCTGCCCTATTCTTTTTCAATCACGTAGTCGCCAGGTTCGGCGTACCCCAGGCTATAGTTACAGATCATGGATCGCATTTCTGCAATCACATGATGGTCGAATTAGCTGCCAAACTAGGGCTATCTCACGACAGCTCTACTCCGTATTATCCACAAGCCAACGGACAAGTTGAAGCAATCAACAAGGTCCTGAAGCGTATGTTGCAAAGGATGATCGGAGTTCATAAAAGAAGATGGCACCTAATCCTGTATGCAGCCTTGTGGGCCTACCAAACTTCGGTAAGAAACGCAACCGGATTCACACCTTTCCAATTGGTGTACGGTCTAGAAGCAGTCTTACCGATCCAGTGTGAAATTTCGTCGCTTAAACTCGCAATTGATCTCCTCCCCGGAACTTCGGAAGAAGAGGCTCGTTTCTTGGAATTAATCCACTTGGATGAAACCCGTCGTGATGCCGCTTTGGCTAACGAAGCCCATAAGAAACGAGTCAAGGCTCAGTTCGACAAAAATGTCAAACCCCGTGTCTTCTCAGAAGGTGATTTGGTCTTGCTTTATGACCAAGAATCCGATAAATTAGGAGCAGGTAAATTCAATTCCTTATGGATGGGCCCCTATATTGTTAAAAGAGTGTTAGCAAAAGGAGCCTACGAGTTAATAGATTACGACGGAATTCCACTGGCGCAGCCCCGAACGGGCTGTACCTCAAGCGTTACTATGCTTAAATAGTAACCTGCATGCTTTTGTTGTATTTTGTTTTCGCCAAAGTTCTTGTTCTGGTTGAGTGATTCCCCTTTTTCATTCGTTGCAGATGTCAAACCTTATGGAGACATGTGTTGGATATGCCGACGGAGGGAGTCGTAGTTCGCGGAACCTATCCTCCGCAGCATGGGCCATTTTTTATCCAAGTGGCGAGTTAGTAAGTTTCAGAGGTGTATGTATTGGGCAATCAACGAATAACATCGCTGAGTATAGCGCGTTGATAGAACTACTCTCTGATGCCGTCACATGAGGCATACACCGACTAATTGTCAGGCTAGACTCACAGCTCGTAGTACTACAACTCAATGGCATATATTATGTTCGTAATCCAGCTATTTATCGCATGTTCCTAAGAGTAAAGATCTTGGAAAGACGATTTGATTCAATTCAATATCAACATATTTCAAGAAATTTAAACACATTAACTGACTCATTAGCAAACTATGTGTTAGATAGACATCTGCAACATTTATAAAAGGGACACATCATAAAAAGTGTACATATGAATCATCCAAATCAACCAGAATGAAAATCGAAAATCAAAATATATATAAGCTGTTCATAAAGTTCATACATAACGTTCTGTAACCAAGACAAAATTGGTCATGTGACCTAAAAACTCAAAAGTGCTAGGGGGCACCCTAGCCTAGTGATGCTCCTGATAGTAAGCCACAGTCTGTGCTATCATACGCAGAAGACGGGTCCATCGTCTAGGTACACCGATAGTATGCTGCTGCATCGGTAAAGGTAACTCGTCAATCTGTACATCCGGAAGACCACGGGTAAGGTTCTCAACCTGCCCCTGCACAGCTGTAAGGGTCTCAGTATCGCTAAGATCACGGATAATAACTCTCCGAGCAGGTTCCTCTGCCGGAGCAGCAACAGGTGGTCTCAGACGAACTGCCGGACGAACAGGACCGACATCTCCAAGCACACATGAGTTCAACTAAAGTCTTGATAGAATAAAGCACAAGAACATTATAAATGAAAACAATGAACAGTAATATGGTTGAAGTTCTTACCAGTAGCATCCCACTGAGCACCGTCTGGCAGTACCATATCCGGATCACCCCGGAAATCCATACCAACATATGGGTACTCGGAAAAAGCCATCTCCTGGCGATCGAACCACCTGAAGAAAGCGGCATTGAAAGAAATCTGGGATTGACCTGCATGTCTGGACATGTGATCGACCCATCGCTGCATACGTGGCTCGGTAGGAGAAGGCACTCCGAGATCAATGTACTGAGGTTGCATCAGAGGGATCTTCTCCAAGGCGAAGGCAGTCAGAATCGAACCAAAACCAAAGTTCTTCAGCTTCCCGTCCTTCACCTTGTTCAATTGATTTTTCATCTGAGTAAGCACTGCATCACTCCATTTGAAGATCTTCCGTTGGAGACATTCCAAGGCGTGCTGCATATGAGACCTGTTGGCAACATGTAAAGATGCGCTACCGGCCATCCTACCAAGAGTATACAGAATGGACCTGAGAGGCCTGCTAGTAACATCACGGATAACCACCTTGCTGTCTCTGCTCAGCTGGGACCCCTCCCTGCAGTACTGGCGGACATAATCTCTCACGGAATCATTCCCCCGAACTGTACCTGATAAAGAAATGGGGGCACCCCACCTTGACAAGCCAGTCCAGAAATAAATATCTGTCACGGTCAATGGAATAGGTTTGTTCCTGATCTGGAATACTTGGTTAACAGGATCCCAAGCATCAAGCATATACTGCAGTAGAGAAATCTGTGCTCTCATGCTAGAGATACGGAAAAACTTCAGCAAACCACAGTCTCGTAATGCGCCCACCGTAACAGGATCATGAAGGGCAATCATATCTTCTTCTTCATGTTCTCGTTCTCGCCATGTTAGGGCCATCTTGATCAAGAATCCCTGCAAAACAAACAAGAGAATGAGTCAGCTCCTGAAATTGATGAAAAACTGGCGAAAATTTCATCAAAATTTGTGAAAAATTGTTGTTTTTATGCCCCAACGCAGGTGCCCAGTGTACTACCTGCGTTGGGGGACAAGCTGCCTTCAAACAGCTTGAATCCCAACGTAGTTTTCGAATGGGGAACCTGCGCTGATTAGAGGGCGCCCTGGCAAAACCCCAGAGGCTCAATAGAACAGCAAAACAGGCATAAAACAGGAAAATGAAACCATGAAAATGAAGAGCTAAGGTTTAGCTCCTACCTGGTCCAAACGGCGCCGAAAATCGTCCGCAGAATCTCCCGGAATCAGCTGATGAAAATCAAGGGAAAAGAGGCTCCCCCAAAGCTCCAACAAGCAAAATGCAAATGAAATGGTAAAGTGAGAGGTAAAAACCCTTTTTATTTGCTTTTTTACATAGTTCAAGGTAAATATTAATGTGTTAATCTCATTTTCAAGTAAATATTACTCATTTCTAACTAGTTTGTTGCAGCAATTTGAAAATGCAGTGCTATCAGTGAAAAAGAGAAGCTAGTTATGGTAAAAAAATCAAAAGTAAACCATATAATCGAGCAGTTTTAGCACACAGTTCATGCTCGTTAAAAAATAAACGCAAGATCCGAGCAGTTTTAGCACATAGTTCATGCTCGTTAAAAAATAAACATAAGTTGTGAGCAATCTTCCCCTAGAGTTCAAGCTCACCCAGAAAAAATGAACCGGTAAATAACCTTGGTAAATGTAACCTTTGACAGCCATATTAAAGCCCTTGGTCGTGTTCTTGCAGTCTCACCTCCATCCATTCATTTGGCCAATCGTTCATCTCCATATGTTTGTTTACCCATTTTGAGGAACAGCTGCGAAGAGTGATTTCACTTAGCCGTCCTTGTGACACTGCCGTGATTGGAAAATTCCAACCTGTACCTGGAATCTGCTGCTATCCTTGTTTATCACTCGTTCCTCAAAAGACGAGTCTTCTTTGAGCTCTTTTCTCCTGACTCGTAAAATATGAAAATTTTGCCGAGTTTTGGCCTTCCAGCTCGTTAAACGACCGGAAGAGCTATCCCTCCTCTAGATTTTAATCTTTTTGGACCTGAGGGATTATTGCACAAAAAGATCGAGCGCTTGTTTTGTTCGGCTCGTTAAAGCAATCGAAAATTCATCCCTTCTGTATTGTTTTATACTTTTTCGGACTTAAGGGATTAGATGACGAAAAAGGAATTCTAGAGTTGACTTTATCTACCTATTCAGACTCTCTAAAAATGAAAAGGACCGAGTTATCCTTGTCATTAGACTCGTTAAATTCATTAAATAGCGACAAACTTGTCTTTAGACGAGAACGAGTTTCCCTATCGCTAGGCTCGTTAAAACATAGCGATGGGCTTGCCCGAAGGGCAGGTTATAGAACAAGCATATGTTATCCTCCTCAAGCTTGATAAAAATAAAGAGGTACTGGTCAGCAATGACTGGGGAAAAATTGGGAGAACCTCACAGCTTTAATGGTAGCAAGTCGCTCTTGAACATGACACTTTGTCCTCCGTATCACATCGGGTTGGGTTGTTTCATTCACCGGTCTCATCACCATGGTCCTCGCCACACCATCCACATTTGGGGTAATGCTACCGATCCATCACATCAGTGTCGTTATATGTTCAAGAGATGTTGTTCTACAAAGAGTCAACCGTGTCCCATCCACTGCCATACATTGTCCTTCATCCATTTCATGACCGCCACCCTGAATCATACATCACAGTTTGTTTTCACCTCATCACAATCACTAGCTCCGTTCCGTGTCACTGATGTGGGATTCATTAAGGCCCTCCTTTGACGGATCGCTCCTTGTCGACATCAGCTCATTATCCAAGGAGTTGATCTAGGAACACCCCCTTCAGTACTTTGAAGCTTGCATGCCTCAATGGCAAGTTTCTCACTTCCGGCGACAGGTATACATCAATGACCTTCGACCAGAAGATTTTGCATGGTGGTCGACGCCAAGTCCTTTATTCCCACCATGTGAATTGTACTGCTGTACCTTGAGGGTCATCATCCTTATCGGTGATTCCTCTCGTGCTTGTTAACGGTTTACATCATTGACCGGTAATCAAGCGATGTCTTTCCATGTTCGACTTCAAGAAATTCTCACATGGATTGACTTGTACATCGAGTGAAGATCGGAAGAGATTGAAGACCCCGGATCTAGTTTCATCCATCCGGGCTGCGATATATATTCAGGATATAAAGACATTTGATATGTACATCATTGCAGCAGATGATCATCCTTCTCAAAGGATGATAATTACAGCAGAGAATTATCAGTCTATCATCAGACGATCATCTATGCTATGTACCAAAATGAATTTATAAAGCTGAGCATGGGAATGCCCGCCTCAGCTAGATCATGAAAAAGAATGAAAAATAATGTATTGTATTGTATCTTATTACAGGACACTTCTCAACAGATTGAATTAACTTCGGATCCTCCTAATAAAACATTTCACCCGATAAACGACCTCATACTTTAGGGGGCATCTGTTATAGACAATTTTGTGCCTTGCAGCATCAGGCATGAATTGTCAATAATCCAAGGGATCCAAAGTCCCTAAACATGATGTTCCTACCCCTAGAGGAACAAGGTCAGCAAACCAACAGCTCTCAGATCAGTTCTCCACCTGAAAACACTCAAAAACAAGCAATCCTGAAATCAAAGCAGGTGCTCCACTAGGCTTCTGCACTGAAACTCAACTCCTCCATGGTGCACCTGCGTTGCAAAGCAGGTAGAACAAAGGCCACCTGTGCTGAGCGAGATGGGACAAGTGGCACACTGAGTCATTGCTCTGGAATCTTCCAAAAATGACACTTGGATCAGGGATTTCGCCTTGTGATGAGTCAGAGGCTCTGTTTCTCCAAGTGGAAGCAAGGTTCTCCAAGTGGACTCAAGAACTAAAGATCAACTGAAGAGAGAGAGGACACAAGGCAGCTGCACATCAGTTGCAAGCTGACTCATCCTTTCTCAATTCATCTATATATTGAGCTCTCTCCTATGAGCTCAGGAGGCTGGAATTTTGTGCAAAGTAATGATATGATGTTGGTTTCACTATAGAACTATTGGGTGATTGCTTGAAGGAGGTGAAGAGGAGAAATTCTTTCTGCTGGGAGGTGTTGCTGGATTGGGGCCTTCAATGGTTGTAACACTCTCAGAACTTTACTTCTTCCATTAATAAAAGCTATTGAGGTTCTTCTATATGCACTTGTTTCAATGATGTATTGTGATAATTGTATATTTGATTTATGCTAATCCTTGAATCAGTTATGATTGCATGCTTCTTGTAGTTTCCTTCTTTGTTATTTTGCAGGATCTCATTGTAGCTGGGCCAGCAAAAGAGTAAGGAGCTGGGAGCAAGTAGCAAAGAGAAGAGTTTGGATTCGACATTAAGCGCAAGGCAACGGTTAGTGCATTTCTTCATTCTCTCTTGCTTTCATAAAGAAGTAAACCTTAAGTAGTTTTCTTTATAGTTGTTGCTGAGGTACTATCACCCTTAGAGTGGGATAGGGTCATCCGAGTCGGATACTTTTCCCTACAACAGTACCCATAGGGGTTACAAGGGAGTCCAACAAGCGTGACCACCTCTTATATTTCCTGTGTGCATGCCTCCCCAAATCTGCAGGTTTATGCGCTCAATGACAGATCCCATGGTTTAAAGACGCCGGAACACGTCTCTAGCCAAAAAAAAAATTACTAAGAAATGGAGATCCCACTGGCCCTGGAAAGTGCTCTGATACCACTTGTTATGCTCTTAACCTGCAAAAAGATACCCAAATAAAGAATATGCGAAGAAAGATACCCAGAACATAGAATAATGAGAGACAACAGCAAATATTTTATTATTCATAAAACAATGTTCACTGGCCTCTTCGAGGGGGCAACCTCCAATAGAGCAGAGCTCGACACAAAATAAGACACGATGTGCCTCGCATGGAGTCTCTATCCTTTATATATGACTCATACATGCAATACCAAGGATCAATACCATGGGTTTTATTAATACCATCTATCTAATACTAAGGCCCATTTGCAACTAACTATGGTCCCGTCATTAATTGCGGGTTAACCACTTACAGTTATTAATATGGGCTTCATTGACTCTTGAATAAGACTCGATCCCATTACATAAATAAGGGGGTTAGGGTGGGACCCTAACACTTATGGTTCATGATAAAATATTTTTTTGTTATTGCTATATTTTTGCTTTAAATATCACATATAAATTGAACGTAAAATGAATTATACATCATGTAATATCAAGATTTAATAATACTATGTTCTATCATCTCCATATTAAGTAGCCAATAAATTACATTTTTTCCTTATACTTAAAGGTAAATTATCTTTTTTTAACTTTTGGTTATCTTATGTCTATAAAAAGTTATATAAAATTAAGGTGTAAATTGAAGTATTTTGATTATGGTAGACATTAATTTCTTTTCTTCTTATTATTTTAAATTTGTTAATTCAAATTATTATTTTAAAAAATGTATATATATTACATAATATACCTGAGAAGTTAGTTTTTAAAATAGAAACTTAACCATTGTTATAATGTCCTGTGATGTTATAATTATGTTATCTAAATATTTTTAATTAGTCAAATTACATAAAAATTAAACTAAAATTTAGGTAAAATAATCAATTTACCATTGTTGGTTTTTGGGCTTTATGTTCTTACAACCTATGGTTTCATTGCGTCCAAAGGTGCTTCATACTATGGAAGAGATTTGTAATGTCATGTTATGTTATGTTATCTAAACATCCTACTATGGAAAAGATGTTGTAATGTCTTGTTATGTGCCAGTCTTTGAGCTATTAATATTCTAGAGTTACTTTAAACTAATGTTAAGGAAATAATCAACTAATCCATTATTTTTCCATTGGTATTTTTATCTAATATAGCTTGTTTAAAGGCATAAAATTCCAATTAATTTTAATTTACCTAAAAATATGGTAGCCTTTGAGCTATTAATTTTCTGGAATTCTATTAAACTAATGTTAAGTCAATAATCTTCTTCTCTAGATTTCTATAACTACTCCTACTCTAATCCAAGTCTAAATATTTATTGTTGATGTATGTACGAGATTCTTTTTTCATAATATTAAGGAAAACCACTTTTTTTCTTAATTATGAATAATCTTCAAAAAGTTTAATTATGGATTTTATTATAAATGTACTATAATTTCCTTAGCAAATTTGTTACTAGTGAGTTATTAGTTGAAACAAAGCCCTAGCCAATAGACAAAAACCCTTGCTATAGATCTTAATGAATAACTTAAACCTTATAAAACAAAATCAATTTAAATATGCATTTTTCTCTATTAGCTAGGGCTTTGTTACAACTAGCCGCTTACAAATTTGTTAGGGAAATTATAATATAATTTTTACAAAATCTATACATAAACTTTTGATGATTATCCAAAATTAACAAAAGTGGTTTTATTACCTCTAGTTTAAGAAGATTATTGACCTAACATTAGTTTAAACTAGCTCCAGAATATTAATAGTTCAAAGACTACGAACCTAGATCTAAATTAACCAGCCTAGATCCGTCTAACCTAGGATCTACCAAGCACCAAGACAAATCAAATATCTTTTCATTCTAAAAAGAAAATTGATGTGCTTGATAAATCTAGAGTTAAGATGGATCTAGGTTGGTTTCATTTCTCCCTTTAAATAGGCTACATTCCACATGAATAGCATGGATCAATACCATGAGTGTTCAATACCAAGGACCATTTTTATTTCTATTTTATTTTTATAGGATTATTTTTATTTCTTATTTTATTTATTTCTATTTTACTTGGACTGAGTTAAAATGTTTACATTACATTACATTAATCTTTTTTATTTAATTTTATTTTTGTAATTCTATTTTATTGTTATTTTTATGTAATTTAACTTAGTCAAAATGTTAAACATTACATTACAACATTTAATATAATATACATATCATATTAAAGTATACAACATATAAATAGTAGCTATAAATTAAGATCTAATAAACCCTATAAATTAAAATAATGTTTCTATAAATAGCTTTTACCAGATCATATTGATGATTATAGCATTATGAATCACAAAAGTTTCAACTAGGAAATAATCAATTTGTAACTATATTTCTATTTAATTAATAAGCACATTAAAACTTAGTACTTACAATATAACAAGATTATTAACCATGGATATTCACCCCACTTTACATGGATATTATTGACTTGTAGATTGGTTTTGCTACAACACCATGGGACATCACATATTACTATCATATTCCCAAAAACCATAACTCATTTTTAATTTAATTTTTTGTTTTTTATTTAAATATTTAAAAAAATTATTATAATTACGTAAGATATATCTAAACCCTCTATCTTCACTCCTACTAAAAAAATTCAGTGGATATTTCATAGAGATTAAATCACAGTTTTATTAACATTAAAAAAGGGAATTCTTTTATACAAAGAGATATGTAAAATTGAAATGATATTTTAATGTCCATGAGACTAAAAATAGTCTATAGGACCATCAGTTCCTACTTTTATCCTTTTGCAATTCAATCATTTTCTTATTCAAATTGATGATGAGCTATCCCAACCTTCCAACAATCCCCTCGCTGAAAAGACAATGCCAAGAAATTGATGCTAACATATTCCCATAACTTTCTCTGATGTATTTGAACGCATCACATTCCAAAATGAAATGTTTTTCCGATTCCACTACCCCAGACGTGAAAAATGTACACACATGTTCTTTCCAATCTTCTTTAGGCCTTTTACACCATCCTATTTCACACTGAAGTTTATGTGAGTTGGTTCTTAATTGAGCAATAAGAACCTTTTTCATCCACGGAATGTTAACTCCAATGTACTCTTTTTGTTGGAGATCACACGTAGGGTTGAATTCCTCCTCATCCTTCCCTATTGGACTCATTGATTATGAGTGTCTCCATGTCCAATCGTTCTAATAAAGCATCCAGATGCGTTTAAGATGCACAAAACTCACAATAGTTGTTATTAGGGACATTGGAGTACTTCCATAATATTGGGCACATCGGTGGTAGATGTCCGTACATCCTAAAAATAAATTTATTATTATTATTATTATTATTATTATTATTATTATTATTATTATTATTATTATTATTATTATGACTTGTAAGATAATCTTCGGCAAAATCACATAGCGAATCTTTTGTCGACGCGTTTCGAACCAACTAGTGTGGTTCATCGTCAGGACAAGTTGAAGAACCAATCTAGCTTAGCGTGAATAAACCACTCTATTTATTCACGCTAAGCTAGATTGGTTCTTCAACTTGTCCTGACGATGAACCACACTAGTTGGTTCGAAACGCGTCGACAAAAGATTCGCTATGTGATTTTGCCGAAGATTATCTTACAATATTATGGATCACAGAAGTCTAAATTCCTCATTATTATGACTTATTAAAGCATGGGTTTCATGCTTGGGTCATTATGTTTTAGGTCAAAGTCCCTATTGAGGACTTCTAGGTTTTATCTTGAGTCATTAGAGTCATTGTCCATTTAAATAGACCCTTCTTGGGATTTTGAATCATGTAAAAAGAATTATTATTGAGTAAAAAATTAGGGGTAGCCTAGCAGACAAGGTAGATGAGAGGTAGCCAAGGAAAGAAACAACCTAGTGAGAACTAGCAATGCAAGCAACAGAAGGAATACAAAAGGAGAAAGACGCAAGGAGAAAGGGGTTGGTTGAGGCTTGCTGGGTTGGTAGTAGCGTTCTAGTCATAGACAAGCAACGAGGAAGATGTGATCACCAGAGCACCTGATTTGAAGACTAGAATAGTAGCTAAGAAGAGGGCTAATTTTTTTTTTTTTACACAACTCTTTTCCCCATACCCATTTACGAAGTTTCTCCATAGCAAAATTATTTAGATCCTTGATATTTGTGGGATAGGAATTGAGGTAGATATTCCATTTTTGCATCCATGCCTATTTTTGTCTCATCCTTTTTTCTTTCATTCACTCATGCCTTCATTGAATATAACATTAGTCCATTTACCTACTCCCATTTACTCAATTACTTTTAGATATCTTATGAGTCACACCATAGCAATTTATTCGATGGGAGTTGCTCCTGTTTCACTCAACATTATCTCATAAGGTACCGAATTTTTTTGTTTTTAACTTGCTCATGATCAAGCGTTTTTTGATTTTCTCAATTTGTTTTCATTTTGAGACGAGGTGTTGCTAGCCAACAATTAACACCCATATAGAATCAATAAAAAAAACTAGGACTCCAAAAGTCACTTTAATCATTTTTTGATCCCATAACTATGCCTATCTATATATGTTTTGAAGAGCATATAATGCTTTCCACCCTCCTAAAATTATCTTCTTTCTACAATTCTCCCAATTAAGTTTGTTGTTGAAATCAATCCCATGGTACTTTTACTCATTTACTTCTTCAAGGATGTTTCCTTCAAATAAGAATGTGTGTTGGCTCAGCTTCCTTTTATTAGAGAAAATCATTATTTTGGTCTTGCTAGTATTGAATTGCATCCCCACTGCTCTATAAAAAATCTCAAGGGCATATAGGTGCATCTACAATCCATGGGCCAATTTAGAAATCAATACAAGATCATCAACATATAAAAGAAGCTTTATCACAAACTCCCCCAACCAAACACCATCTCCACCTTGCAGATTTAGCCACTCTTTCAGTTTATCAATATATAAACCAAAAAGAGTGGGGATAGAGGGAAACCTTTCTTGACTCCAATGTCACTTCTAAATCTTTTTGAAATACTCGCTGAGGTTCTAATTTTAACTTTCACTTCTTCATAAATTATATGGACATCAACTCTATAATGCAAAGGAATTTCAATTTCTTCCATTTTACGCAACAACTTATCTCTAGGAATTGTGTCAAATGCCTTTTTGAAGTGAACAAAGAAACAAAATACTTCTTCTTTGTCCCCTCAAACATTTTCAATAATGTGTCTCAACGTGTTACCATGATCCACTGTAGGATTCTTTGGCCTAAAACCCGCTTGTCCTTTTTCCCTCTTTTCTTTTACTTTTACCCACTTATTGATTATATTTTCTACCATGTTTCTGAAAAGCTTTGCAAACAAAGGATTGATCATAATGGTTCTATAATTGGAAGGATTATTAATGTCTCCATTTTTAAAGGCGCATTGCTAGTTGTTAGTCTCTGGGAATCCTTTTTGAATGATGTTGTTGAATATTTACATGATGTGTGGTGCAAGAGTTTTCATTCCCCATTTTAGATACTCTACTTTAAGTTCAACCAAGTCCTTTTTCTTTCCTGTTTTCATCTTCTTAATTCCAATCTCCACATCCTGTAACGTGAAGAGATTTGTAGTTTTGTTGATCCTAGGGGGAGGCTTAGCCTTTGATTCTTTCTCATAGATTTTTTTTGTATATTTAAATGATTAATTGGATGTAATAATATTTTTTATTTGTTTCTTCCTTGGTTGAAGTTCCTGCTAGAATATTTTGGGTTATTCTTGCCTAGATATGTTAACTCTTCTTGCCTTGTTTGCATGAACTCATCTTTTTTCCTTTTTAGTATATGCTTGTATAATTGTACATTCATCTTCTCCTTACCTATATTTTTCAAGGTTCTCCTTGCCATTTTTCATTCCTCATCGAACCAAGCATTTACAAGAAAGCAATTTGATTATGATTTCCTATTTTTTCTCTTTTGCACTTCTCAAGTGCACTTTGAATTATATTTTCTAACTCATGACTGTTGAAGCTTTGGAAACCATTTTTATCCTTCTAAATTAATCTCTCTAGCATTTTCTTGAAGATAGTACATTTTTCTTTTGTTAGACCAATTTTGTCCCTTGATAGTGATTGCTAAGAGCATTGGATTTTCCTCCTATGTTTCCTTTCTTCTAACCATGATAACTTTATATAAATTGGGTTATGGTCTTATTTTAAGTCCCAAATATGCTCTCCAATCTTAACTTCATCTATCTTTTCAATCAAGCTTTGTGAACAAATCACATAGTTAGTGACACTTGCCCCATTGTATGTGTTGCAAGTGAAGTTCCGAGACATTTTCCATCTATCTAGACCATTACAAATAATTAAGTTGAAAGCACCACACAGTGTAAACAAATCCTCTCCAAAATGATTGTTAACTTTGTCATCTTCTGGACATCTCACCCAATGGGGATTCTCCCCTTTAGTGAGCCAAATAGGATTGTGATCCTCTTTGCAACAAAGAATACTAGCTTATTGATTTTTTGTTCTAGCATTAAAATCTCTCATTAAAAGAAATTCTCCCTATTGAGAGTATGCGGCAATATATTGCTTTAAATTTGCAGATGAATCCTTCTTTTCTAGCCCCTTATTTTTGTAAGCTTTTGAGACTTGAGGGGCGAAATAGCATGTTGCAATTCTTATGTGATTCTCACTCTATGATATTTTGAACCATAAATATTGTTTATTTGCATTTTCTACTACCGTGTTACAAACTGTTAACTTCAAATAACCATCGAACATGGGATTTTTGAAACTATCATGTTCATGAGTTTCCATGAGACAAATTATGTCTCTACCTTCCGCAATAGGCTCTAAATAATTGCGCCAAGAGGGGCATTTTACAACCTAGTATGAGGGGGGATTGCAAGTATGGACCACATCTCTAATAATAATAATAATAATAATAATGTTGGCCCCAAGCAAAAGTGAAAATAACCATTAGATAAAATAAATAAATAGAAAAAAATAAAAATAAAATAAAATAAAAAAACTACAATACAATTCACCACAAATACTTGAAAATCATGCTCCAAAATATTTTAATATTTCTTTTAAATAAATATTTGTAAAATGATTCTTTAAAAGGAAAAACCATATCATGCAGATATATCAAAATCTTTAAATAAATATTTCAGCAACAAAGATGTAATATTTTAAAATATTAATTTTATGTAGTTTTATTATAAATTTTCTTATCATGCCATGTAAAAAACATCATTAAAGTTAATATTAATATTAAATGATTATATTATTATCATTATTAAATGTAATGTTAATATTAATATATTATAATATTAATATTACTATATTCAATAATTTTGGATTAATAATATGAGGAAAGGTTTGCATCTTGAGGGATTTAATCCTTCTCAATCAATGATAGGTCCAGAGTTAGTGTTAGGTCCCTATAATACTAGGATTACCCCATTAGTATTGTAGTTGTATCCCTTATTAATATTGTTGTGCCCCTATTGTCCCCATATTGTTATTATTGTGCCCCATAGAATCCCTCTATTATTATTTTTTGTGGATTTATATTATTATTGTTAGGTGGGCTGGGTTACATTGTGACTCCTTATACTCCTATATATAGAAAGGAGGTTTTGTCATTTGAATCATCCAAGAATTGTTCATTTGTGTAATGTAAAGGAGGTTTCCCCCTCAAAGAGGCTGAATTCTAAGGCGTTCAACTATCTTTTCTATCTTTTTGTGAGCTGATTTCATAACATTTGGTATCAAAGCATTGTATTCTACGAATTTCGCTACTCCAAATAGGTCATGGTAGCATTTTCCCTATAACTTTTTTTCTGCGACATTTTAGAAGCTAAAAAGAAAACCCATTTCAGAAGAAATCGCACGGAACCTCAAGTCTGAATTTCAAATCTATTTGGATTGTATTTGCAAAGATATGATCTAAGGAAGTTGGTCTTTTTGCAGACTCCTGAATTACATTCCAAACAGGTGACCTGGGGAAAATCGTCATAACTTTCTCTCTGAGCATCAGATTAAAATTTCGTAAGGTACAAAAAGAGGATGGATTTTAGTTTCTTGTATATATTTTTCAGAGCCAAAGGTCGAAACAGTGACTTGTGGCATGTCGTACAAGTTCGCTCTATTGAACTAGTCTATAATCAGGTCACTGTGGGAGATTTGGCATAACTCTTCCCTGGAGAATCCAATATGGATCAGGCTGGTGGCATTGGAAAGAGGATGTAGAGGGCTACCGCAGATCTGAATTTTAGAACTGGATGATCTGAAACTACAAAGATACATCAGATTCAATATCAAGCTCCTATAAAGTGAAAAAAGGTGTGTAGTTTTTTTTAAATTTTCCCATAAGCTTGGTTTGAAAAATTAGTTTGAAGGAATTCAAAGGGCATAGTAAATCATTATTATCAATAATTGATTCCTCAAGGAAATAAAATGCAAACACCTCGTAAGAAACCTGAAAGCTCTAGCATGACTCATGAATAAGAGGAAGAAATGTAACATGATATATCAAAATTACGAGACCAAGAGCAACAAGTGTCACTTGCACAAAAAGGAACAAAATTTAAGATGGATGGTTTAAAGAAAGATGTAGAAGCGAATATGGATGGTTTAAAGAAAGGCGTAGAAGCTAAGATGAATGATGTGGAAGTTAAGATGGATGATTTGAAGATAAATTTGAAGACATACATGGAAGATTTGAAGACAGGCATGGAAGATTTGAAGAAAAATTTAACAAAGTTTCTACAAGAAATGCTTACTAATGGTGGAAGGGTAGTCAAGGAAACTCATGATGAGAACAAAAGAAATGTTAATCATGATTTCATAGACTCTGATGTTGGATCGAAGACCCACCATATTCCAAAAATCGATATGAGGAAGTTTGATGGCAAGGATCCCGCAACATGGATATTACAGATGGAGCAATTTTTCGATTTCAATAATGTGAAAAACACACAAAAGGTACGTATTGCAACTTTATATTTGGAATCAAATCATTTTGTATGGTATCAATGGCTTTACTCTCGTAAACAAATTATCACTTGGGAAATTTTTACGAAAGAATTGATAGCACATTGTGAGGATACAAAAAGCAACACTTTTTTTAGCCAATTGATAAGTCTCAAACAAAAGGGTTCAATAATGGAGCACATTGAGGAGTTCCAAAAATTGAATATAAGGGTAAAAAATATACCAGAGGAGCATAGGATTGGTGTGTTCATAGGGACTTTAAAGGATAATATCCAACATGACGTTCGCCTTTGGGAACCTAATTCATTAAAGAAGGCATTCAGGTTAGCAAGAAAAATGTAAAAAAAAATTATGGCAACCAAGAAGCATACCACTCACAACTATAAAGATGGAAGTGTTGTTGCCCCTAGTCTTACACAACCTATAAGATTGACACCGCAACAATTGGAAGAAAAAATAGCAAAAGGGCTTTATTACAGTTGTGATAGCAAATACACTAAAGGTCATAAGTGTGCTGAGAAGAAATTATTCTACATAGATTGTGAAGAGGAAGAAGAAAAGGAGCAAGAAAGGTCAAAAGAAGAGGATATACTCCATGAACAAAGCCTAGATAAAGAAGAAATGAATCCGGCCATATCTTGTAATTCATTGGCTGGAATTACCACTCCTCAAACCATCAATTAGAAGGACAAATCAAGAAGAAAAAGGTAATAATGTTGATTGATTCAGGAAGTACGCACAATTTTATTTATTGTAAGATAGCAAAAGAATTGAATTGCTTCCTATATCCAGCATCAGAGTGTCAAGTGATGATTGCAAATGGAGGAACGACAAATTTCTCTGGAAAGTGCCATAACATCAAGCTATCCATGGGAGAATATGTATTGACTAGCCCAATGCTTTCAATTCCAATGGGAGATGCTAATGTTGTACTAGGAGTCCAATGGCTACAATCCTTTGGTACAATAGCTTTTAATTTTCAAGAAATTTTCATGAAATTTTCTACGGAACGAAAGGAAGTTGAATTAAGCGGTATTGCAAGGAAACCGGGAAAGATAATCAGCTCTAACGGTATGACAAAGCTTCTAAAAAAGCAACAAAGAGGTGTAATTGCACAATTATGTTTGCTAGATGTTTCCACATCAGAATCATCTATTTCTCCAGATCTCCAAAAGGTCTTGGACAATCATTCCAAGGTATTTGAGACTCCCAAAGGTCTCCCACCTATTCGTGATCATGATCATGCTATTCATATGATTCCAAGAAGTGTTCCTCCAAACATCAGGCCGTACAGATATCCCTATGCCCAAAAGAGTGAAAATGAACGTATGGTTGCAAAAATGCTAGAGGCTGGTATAATTCAACCTAGTGAAAGTTCTTTCTCTGCTCTAGTAGTATTGGTGCACAAGAAGGATGGATCATGGTGCATGTGTCTGGATTATAGGGAGCTCAACAAGCTCACTATTAAAGTTAAGTTTCTCATTCCTGTCATTGATGAATTATTGGATGAATTGCATGGATCAATTTACTTCACCAAGTTGGATATTTGTTCAAGATATCGTCAAATCAGAATGAAGACTGAAGACATCCCAAAACTAGCATTTGGAACTCATGAGGGTCATTATGAATTTTTGGTCATGCCTTTTGGCCTTAACAATGCACCTTCTACATTTCAATGTTTGATGAATTCCATTTTCAAAACCTTCCTTAGAAAATTTGTGTTAGTATTTTTTGATGATATACTAATCTACAGCAAGTCTTGGAAGGATCATGTTGAACATGTTGACAGGGTGCTACAAATATAGGAGGAGAAATAATTATATGCAAAAAGATCCAAATGTTTCTTTGGAGTACAAGAGGTGGAATATCTGGGTCATATTTTATCTCTTGAAGGAGTTAAGGTAGACCCTAGAAAAATTAAAGCCATTAAGGAATGAAAAATCCCCACATCCATAAAGCATCTGCGAGGATTTCTTGGGTTGACAGGGTATTATCGCAAGTTTGTTAAGGATTATGGGAGAATAACAGCACCTATAACAACATTATTGAAGAAAGATGCATTTTCATGGACTCCAGAAGCAACAAACGCCTTCAAACATCTTAAAGAGGCAATGTGCCAAGCACCGGTCTTAGCTACACCACACTTCACAAAAACCTTTATTGTGGAATGTGATGCTTCAGGAAATGGAATTGGTACTGTTTTAATGCAAGATGAAAGACGCATTGCTTTTGAAAGTTGTCCAATCAAGGGAAAGTTTTTACACAAAGCTATTTATGAGAAGGAAATGTTGGCAATACTACATGCACTTAAGAAATGGTGACCCTACCTAATGGGAAGACACTTCAAGGTAAAAACGGATCATGATAGCCTTAAATACTTTTTAGAACAAAGATTATCCTCTGAAGAGCAACAAAAGTGGGTCACAAAGATGTTGGGTTATGGATTTTAAATCATCTACAAAAAAGGGAAGAAAAATGTGGTGGAAGATGCACTCTCAGGAAAGGATGAGGATATGGAAGCATTGTTGTGCACCATTTCTATTATCCAACCAGATTGGATAAATGAAGCAAGGGAGGAATGGAAGAATGATGAAGAAGTGTGGGCACTTATTCAAAAGTTACAACAAGATTCCAGTACATCTTATACATTTAGTTGGCAAAATGATTCGTTATGGTACAAAGATCACTTATACCTCTATAAGAATTCCCAACTCAAACAAAATATTCTTATGGAACTGCACACTTCTCCCTTAGGAAGGCACTCAGGATTTTTAAAAACTTACTACAAGGTTAAGAAGGAATTTTTTTTTGGATGGCCTTAAATCGGATATTCAAAAGTTTGTGGCGGAATGTTTGGTTTTCCAACAAACTAAACTGGAAACAACTAAGACCTCAGGTCTATTACAACCTTTATCCATTCCAAGCCAACATTGGGAGGAGGTTTCAATGGATTTTATCACAGGTTTACCCAAGTTTGATGGAAAGAGTATCATCATGGCAGTAGTTGAAAGACTTACCAAGTATGCACACTTTTTTGCATTATCACATCCATTTAAAGCCAATACAGTTTCTACTACATTTATGGAAACAATTCAAAAGCTACATGGAAATCCAAAGATTATTGTAAGTGACAGAGATCCCATTTTCACTGGAAATTTTTGGACAGAATTATTTTCTTGTCTTGGTACTCAGTTAGCTCATAGCTCATCTTATCATACTCAATCTGATGGGCAAACTGAGATAGTAAACAAATGTTTGGAACGATATCTTCATTGCTTTGTATATGATAAATAGACACAATAGGTCAAATGGTTGCCTCTAGCTGAATGGTGGTATAACACTTCCTTCCATACAACAACAAAAATGACCCCATTTATGGCACTCTATGGATATCAGCCACCATCCATCACATCACATTTAAGATAAAATTCTAAGGTTAAAGCAGTGGAACATCACATCGAACATCAATAACAAGTCCTCCAACTCTTAAAGGATAACCTTGTGTTGGCACAGAATAGAATGAAACAAAAGGCAGATCAACATCGCAGCGAAAGAAGTTTTGATGTAGGTGATTGGGTATTCCTACGGCTACAACCATATAAACAAATGTCCCTCAAGCAATCTAAGAAGGATAATAAATTATCACCAAAGTATTATGGTCCATACAAGGTGTTGCAAAAGATTGGTACGATGGCATACAAATTGGAGCTTCTTACAGCGTCTCAAGTGCACCTAGTTTTCCATGTTTCATGTTTAAAGAAGGTTATAGGCGACAAGCTCCTAGTTCAAATAATATTGCCAGAACTTGAGGAGGAAGGAAAAATTATATTGGAACCGGAAGCAGTCACAGAAACAAGAACTCAACAACTACGAAATTGATCAATTTCAGAGTATTTCATCAAGTGGAAGAACTTATCTGCTGAAGATTCCACATGGGAGGATGAGAATTTTATACAGAAGTATCCAAAACTACTCAAGTGTTGAGGACAACACTTTTTTGAAGGAGAGGGGAATGTTAGGTCCCTATAATACTAGGATTACCCCATTACTATTGTAGTTGTATCCCTTATTAATATTGTTGTGCCCCTATTGTCCCCATATTGTTATTATTTTGCCCCATAGAATCCCTCTATTATTATTTTTTGTGGCTTTATATTATTATTGTTAGTTCGGCTGGGTTATAGTGTGACTCCTTAGACTCCTATATATAGAAAGGAGGTTTTGTCATTTGAATCATCCAAGAATTGTTCATTTGTGTAATGTAAAGGAGGTTGCCCCCTCGAAGAGGCTGAATTCTAAGGCATTCAACTATCTTTTCTATCTTTTTTTGAGCTGGTTTCATAACAGTTAGATGGATCTGAGTTGGTTGGGTTGAGAGGCGCATTCTACAACCTAGTATGAGGGGATGTGTAAGTATGTCACATCTCTAATAAAACCAACCTATATCCATCTTAACTACGGATCTACCAAGCATTGAGAGGGATCAAATTACTTGAGAAGCAAAGCTCTCTTAAAGTGAAAAGAGATATGATCCCTCTCGGCGCTTGGTAGATATAGAGTTAAGATGGATCTAGGTTGGTATTACTAAGAATCAAGTCCATCTTAATTAAGGATTTACCAAGTAGATGAGAGGAATTAAATGTGTCCAGGTGTAAACCTTTTCTTAAATCTATCACTTGAAAAAAAAATTGCATCTTGAAAGATTTGATTCCTCTCAAAATTGGATGGATCGAAGTCAAAATGAATCTATACTTAAAATTTATAAATTTTAAACAAACTTCACATTGTTTGCAACCTAATTAAAAAGAAAAACACTAGCATTATCTAATAGTACATTGAGACTCTAACATTCCTCGTATCCTCTGCTAGTTGGTCAAATTTCTTGTTTTTCTCCCTAATTTGTATTATAATTTTCCTACCAAGATAGTGTTTAATGCAAATTGTCTTAGCCACGAAATTGTGAAGTTCAAAAGCATTTAAAAAAACTTGTGTAAAAATTTTGAATACATAAATAGAGTTCTATGAATTGTAACAAAAACATCTATCTATTTTAGAAAAAGATTTTAATATTATCAACTTATTAAATTATTTAAAAAAAATAATTTATTATTTTATACTAAAAATAAATAAATAATTTAATTAAGCTTTTTTTTACATAAATAAGAAAGGTTTTGTTATTAGTTCATGCCTGGTCACAGCAAGATACACACGAAATTTACAAATTGTTCTAGAATAACAAAGCTTCTAAGAAGGGGATTATCCCAAAATCTTTTGGAAAACTTTGTTATACTCCCTCCTAGTACCAAAACTTAAGCATCTATTGCAACACACCTCTATATATTGTGACTAATTGTGAGTTATTTGCAATTACTTTTATTGTTTAAGACTAAAGAGCTTATAGTTCAAGTGGAAGCCTAACAAGAATTTTGGTTGGTTAAAGTTTATTGTTATGTTTATCTTAAAAAATAATAAAAACTAAAGGAAATCTTCGAATTCACTGAAGGGAACTTGAATACTATACTATGTTTACTAGACAGTTAGGAATCAATTACCTTTCTTTCCTTTGAGATAAAATATTATCTTTAAAGAAAAGAGCCAAGGAAAGAAATCCAGGGAGGAAGCTAAAGGCATTAGGAAGAAAGGAAATTGGATTCGGAAACCTACACAGGATGTTGTGAGGGTGAGGCGAGACGCTCCTTTGAGGTGTTCTTGAGTTGGACAAAGAGCCAGTCGAAGCCTCAAGATTGATTTAAGTTCTAGGTTGGACCTAAGGGGTTTAGTTGCATGTGAATAAACCGTGATAGGGTTACTGATAATAAAAATAAAAAATAAAATAAATAAATAAAAAATAAAAAAATTGGTATAAAGATGCTCGAGGGAGACAAAAGGACGTAATTGCCTTTGTAAAGGTTGGGAGGTGTGGTTACCCTATGAATTCCTAGACAACCCAGCACAACAAATAAGTACTCATAATAAATACCAATTATAGTATAAAATTTATGTGCATAAATATAAATTCTTTACATGAACTCGACTATCACTAACTCGGCTATGAAATGTGTATGTGCAATAGAGATCGACAGAATAAGCTTAAGAATATATAATTGTGTGATTTTATTGGTAACTGAAAGAATACAGAACATGCTTGTGTTCTAGAAAATTGATAATCTATATGTTATAAGTTTGTGTGAATAATTGTGGTAATAGTGTTGTGAAATAAGTTTTGAAATCATGGTTTATTTTCTGAATGTTGTGATGTTTAAAACCATAAATATTATAGAAACAATGAATACCATGCAATAGGGTTGAATGCTAACATAAATATAAATCTCGGGAGGGTTGAATACATAAATAGAGTTCTATGAATTGTAACAAAAACATCTATCTATTTTAGAAAAAGATTTTAATATTATCAACTTATTAAATTATTTAAAAAAAATAATTTATTATTTTATACTAAAAATAAATAAATAATTTAATTAAGCTTTTTTTTACATAAATAAGAAAGGTTTTGTTATTAGTTCATGCCTGGTCACAGCAAGATACACACGAAATTTACAAATTGTTCTAGAATAACAAAGCTTCTAAGAAGGGGATTATCCCAAAATCTTTTGGAAAACTTTGTTATACTCCCTCCTAGTACCAAAACTTAAGCATCTATTGCAACACACCTCTATATATTGTGACTAATTGTGAGTTATTTGCAATTACTTTTATTGTTTAAGACTAAAGAGCTTATAGTTCAAGTGGAAGCCTAACAAGAATTTTGGTTGGTTAAAGTTTATTGTTATGTTTATCTTAAAAAATAATAAAAACTAAAGGAAATCTTCGAATTCACTGAAGGGAACTTGAATACTATACTATGTTTACTAGACAGTTAGGAATCAATTACCTTTCTTTCCTTTGAGATAAAATATTATCTTTAAAGAAAAGAGCCAAGGAAAGAAATCCAGGGAGGAAGCTAAAGGCATTAGGAAGAAAGGAAATTGGATTCGGAAACCTACACAGGATGTTGTGAGGGTGAGGCGAGACGCTCCTTTGAGGTGTTCTTGAGTTGGACAAAGAGCCAGTCGAAGCCTCAAGATTGATTTAAGTTCTAGGTTGGACCTAAGGGGTTTAGTTGCATGTGAATAAACCGTGATAGGGTTACTGATAATAAAAATAAAAAATAAAATAAATAAATAAAAAATAAAAAAATTGGTATAAAGATGCTCGAGGGAGACAAAAGGACGTAATTGCCTTTGTAAAGGTTGGGAGGTGTGGTTACCCTATGAATTCCTAGACAACCCAGCACAACAAATAAGTACTCATAATAAATACCAATTATAGTATAAAATTTATGTGCATAAATATAAATTCTTTACATGAACTCGACTATCACTAACTCGGCTATGAAATGTGTATGTGCAATAGAGATCGACAGAATAAGCTTAAGAATATATAATTGTGTGATTTTATTGGTAACTGAAAGAATACAGAACATGCTTGTGTTCTAGAAAATTGATAATCTATATGTTATAAGTTTGTGTGAATAATTGTGGTAATAGTGTTGTGAAATAAGTTTTGAAATCATGGTTTATTTTCTGAATGTTGTGATGTTTAAAACCATAAATATTATAGAAACAATGAATACCATGCAATAGGGTTGAATGCTAACATAAATATAAATCTCGGGAGGGTTGAATACATAAATAGAGTTCTATGAATTGTAACAAAAACATCTATCTATTTTAGAAAAAGATTTTAATATTATCAACTTATTAAATTATTTAAAAAAAATAATTTATTATTTTATACTAAAAATAAATAAATAATTTAATTAAGCTTTTTTTTACATAAATAAGAAAGGTTTTGTTATTAGTTCATGCCTGGTCACAGCAAGATACACACGAAATTTACAAATTGTTCTAGAATAACAAAGCTTCTAAGAAGGGGATTATCCCAAAATCTTTTGGAAAACTTTGTTATACTCCCTCCTAGTACCAAAACTTAAGCATCTATTGCAACACACCTCTATATATTGTGACTAATTGTGAGTTATTTGCAATTACTTTTATTGTTTAAGACTAAAGAGCTTATAGTTCAAGTGGAAGCCTAACAAGAATTTTGGTTGGTTAAAGTTTATTGTTATGTTTATCTTAAAAAATAATAAAAACTAAAGGAAATCTTCGAATTCACTGAAGGGAACTTGAATACTATACTATGTTTACTAGACAGTTAGGAATCAATTACCTTTCTTTCCTTTGAGATAAAATATTATCTTTAAAGAAAAGAGCCAAGGAAAGAAATCCAGGGAGGAAGCTAAAGGCATTAGGAAGAAAGGAAATTGGATTCGGAAACCTACACAGGATGTTGTGAGGGTGAGGCGAGACGCTCCTTTGAGGTGTTCTTGAGTTGGACAAAGAGCCAGTCGAAGCCTCAAGATTGATTTAAGTTCTAGGTTGGACCTAAGGGGTTTAGTTGCATGTGAATAAACCGTGATAGGGTTACTGATAATAAAAATAAAAAATAAAATAAATAAATAAAAAATAAAAAAATTGGTATAAAGATGCTCGAGGGAGACAAAAGGACGTAATTGCCTTTGTAAAGGTTGGGAGGTGTGGTTACCCTATGAATTCCTAGACAACCCAGCACAACAAATAAGTACTCATAATAAATACCAATTATAGTATAAAATTTATGTGCATAAATATAAATTCTTTACATGAACTCGACTATCACTAACTCGGCTATGAAATGTGTATGTGCAATAGAGATCGACAGAATAAGCTTAAGAATATATAATTGTGTGATTTTATTGGTAACTGAAAGAATACAGAACATGCTTGTGTTCTAGAAAATTGATAATCTATATGTTATAAGTTTGTGTGAATAATTGTGGTAATAGTGTTGTGAAATAAGTTTTGAAATCATGGTTTATTTTTCTGAATGTTGTGATGTTTAAAACCATAAATATTATAGAAACAATGAATACCATGCAATAGGGTTGAATGCTAACATAAATATAAATCTCGGGAGGGTTTACTCAAAGAACCTTATTAATGTCATTTAATCAAGTTATTACCAATGTTGGCCTCGGTCGGGTTAGTATCCAAGCCAAGTCATAATCAAATAGCCACTCGCACATAGTCCTGACAGAATGCATCCTTTTGAAACTGGTGATTATTGTCAATATGAAATTTAGGTGACTCAGATATAGAAATAATGTTAACTAATTTATATACATGTGTTCAAAAGAGCAAGTAAACAAAATGAAAAGTAATAATACATCAACTATAAAACTAACAAGTAAATACATCAAAATACCTTGAGTAATCCATGCTAAATGAAAGCAAAACCCTTGCATGTAAACTAGAAATGTTGTAAATAAACAATTTATATAAGCTCAGTCCATAAATATTAAATAATACATCTACTCCAGAGATTTATTGTCAGAAATATAGAACCCAAGATTAAACAGTCATTAATAAAACAATACAGGAGTTCTTAAGTTGTCGCTTGAAGCCTCCAATGGTAAATACATATGCTAATATTAACTAGAAAAATTGAGTTTTCTAGACCCTAAACAAGGCACCTGTTATATACCTAGGGGGGATAATATGGGGTACCAAGGGAGGTACCCAAAGTAATAATGTAATAATGGGATGGGACATAGTAATAAATAAGGTGGTTAACCCATGTCATGTAAGGGACCACAAGTAGTTAATAATAATGTAATGGGCCCATGGTATTAGTTGATGGTATGAGGAAACCATGGGATGCATGGTATTGTATGTATGAGGCCTATATAAAGGCTAGCGACTCCAGATATGAAGATGAAGAGAAGTATTCTTGTATGAACAGGCATATGGCTTGTGGAGTGTTCTCCTTCCTTAAGGAGTGAATGTATGGTGTTGCCCTACCTTAAGGGTTTTGAGATCAATAAAGAATCATTTCATATTATTCTTGGGTTTATTTGCATTTTCATATCTGATCTATAATATTCTGGGTTAGATCTACAACACGGTTCGAGAGTCGGTGTGGTCAGCCTCCATACAAAAAACATAGGAATCCTTAGAGAAAACTTAAGTAATCATCCAGGCACAAGATAGTGCAGAAGGAAAGAAATTCATGGCAACAAACTGAAGTTAAGAACACTTGCACTTAGAAAATAAGAAAATAGTGTATGATCTTGATACAAGGTTGACCCATTACCCAATTCTGAAAGAACGACGCAACGTCAAAGACAGCATAAAGAAAACTATACTTGTTATTTAACCTGCATCAAAAGAATGACCTCAGTTCCACATTGAGGGAGCAATAAAAAAAAATATAACTCAAAAAATTAGGCACGAAACACTGGAGCCTTAAATTATTACCTGGGGTTCTTGAGCACCTAGCAGAAATCTTGTACTCTGAAAAGCTAGACAATCCAAATTGGTTAGGAGTCGAACCAATAACCCTGCATCATACACTATAAATATTCTGTAAACATGAATTTTTTCAAGTTACCTATGAGTCCATAGGTAATTAAGGCCTTCTAAACTGATTTTTTTTCTGTCACAACACCCAACCTACCAATGCCAAGGGAAAAATCATTTCGAGAAAGGTGCAATCGGGAATGGCAACATTTCATACCTAAAATTAGGACATGGAGGAACAAAATTATAAAAGAGATGAGTTATAGAAGTTCTAGTGATCTGCAGCGAGCAAATGAGCCCAAGGCAGGAGAGGGAAAATCAGGTGTTTCCACCTTAACTTCCCATGAAACATCAAAATCATTAGATGAAAACCCTACCAATCCAACGATCAAAACATTCCCAAGTGATGACAACTAATGTGCTTCAAGCGGCTTCGAAAGATGGCTCGGATCCCAAACCATTACATGTAATAACACCACATTTCATGATGAGGTGCAACAAATAAATGAGGTTAATTCTTATTAGGGCATATGGAGGACCAACATGATGTAGACTCTAGGTACAAGGTTTAATAAATTTCGACATAAACTTTATCATTACTCCTAGATATTTTCATTGGTTTAATAATTAAATAAAACTCTTTGTAATTAGGTACTAAGATAAAATTTGGGAAATATTATGATTGGTGTGCTCGCTAAAGAGTGGAATATGTTATTAAATTTTATTTTTATTCTTTTCTTTGCCAAGTTGGTAGTGGAGGATGTTTCAACTGGTATCAGAACTAGTTTTCAACATTGTGGCATGTTTGGGCAAATGAAGTAATAACAAAAGTGTGTTAATGTGAACAGAAGGGAGTAGTGGGATGAGGAGGGGAGTTGAATGTTTACACCCAATGAGGCCAACTATCGAATATGGTCCCATACCAATCACAGAGGTGAACTCTAAAATGTGGGTGTAGTTGGGTGAAGTAAGGTGAAACCCAACAACTATGTTGTTAGAAACCATTCAATAGTTGAAATCTAAAATGGTTCTTTTCATAACTAACAACGAAAGACTAATGTGTGACTAAGATTGAATCTTGAAGAGCCTTTTAAACAGGAAGAATCATAAGACTTTCATAAGACTTCTATACCTAGCCCCAATGATCGATCCAGGGATGAAGAACCTAAACAGAGGAATGATAATATGCCAGAAAGAAGTCATACCCAAAGAACTGAAGGAGATAGGGATAATAATGGAGAGTCTGAAAACATTTTTTTTTTAAAGGAGAACAAAGAAATAGAAAAATGGATTTTTGTGGGAATTTAAAAAAATCAAACCCCCAACATTTGATGATGAAGTGGAGGAAGTTGCAGAAGGCCAAATTATTAATATGAAGAAATATTTCCAAATCTATGTGTTAAATTTTCATATTGTTCTATGTTGTATCAATTACTTTAGCCCAATCAATACTTCAATTAGCAATATTTCAATTACAATCAGTCTTTCCATTTATCAACAATAATTGAAGATAGAACAATAGATGCAATGACAAAGTAGAAAATAAACACATCAACAAGAAACATGAGGTTTGGTCAAAGACTAGGGGAAAACCCTTTGAAATTCTTCTTCAATTGGATTGTCATAAAAATTTCAACAAAGAGTATAATGAGACTAATATGATATCATCATAAAAACAACCTAACCACATTCACAAATAAGTTTCCAACATTAGAATATATCAGAGACAACTTTTCCTTTATGCGGTCAACTTTGGCCTTTGGTCAAATTTGAGTCAAACTTTCATTCATATGCAAGAAGAGTTTTACAAGTGACTGGAGGCTTTTGGTCACTCTCTTGATTCCTGCAAGCCATCAACTGTGGTAAAAATTTCTCTGTGATGTTCCTATGACTGTAATCCAAAAACCATAAATTAGATGTGAGCCTCAAACCCTGTAATTTTGGACTTTTACAAACTTTTGTTGTCATCCCTGCCTCAAACATATGTGAGCCAATCAATGAAGAAGATAAGAAGAAGATGCTTGGTGATGTCCAAATGAGCTTGAGGTCACTTGTGTTTATGTGCTTCCAATGGTGACCAATTTTCTTTAGGGCCGACCTTGTCCAAATGTACATATGTGGGCTTTTCTTCATAATTGCACTTTCCCTTGTATGATTTGAGTGATCTTTAGGTCGATTTTGGTCCTCTCGAAAAGAGTAATTCAATTCCATTGTCATATCCATCAAATGAGTTGTTCAAAGTGGAATTTGACCGTAGTTTCATATTTTTAACACTCCCTCTCAACTAGGGAGAATTCCACCTATCAATATTTGTCCATTGATCAACATGTCATCCTATCATCATATGTCCCATCTCTGTTCAACTCTATCTACTAAAAAATTCTCAAATATAAAGAAGAAGAGTCATCAGGGACCAAAATATACCACCCTCTATCTCATCTGAGAGCATATCACAATCTGAAACCACATTGAGGGGTAGATCTCAACCTCGAATCTCGTGGGGGGCTAAATATCTCTGACCCCATATCTAGCAATAGATGTTATAGGGGAGCTAATACTCAACCCATCCTATTGCCTACTGATCTTCCCAACAATGACCCTCAAGAGTCATGTGGTAGAAAACCCACCTGCACCATAATCTCAGCTTAGGCAAGATACTCAACTTACCAAAAAGTAAGGATAGCATTCCCCCAAGCCTCCTCAACCCATTGGTCTGATGGGGAGGGACAATCCCAACAAGCCTAGCTTGTGGGTATGATTCTGAATGGGGTATACTCTAGAAATACTAATATAGGGAAGCTACTACTCCAACCCCATGGGTAATAGAAACGGGTGATACCCTAGTGTCAAGAGATTCCTCAACCCCAAGAGCCCTCTATCTCAATTCCACACCCTAGGAGCTCAAATAGGGGGAAGATTTGGATCAGTGTCCTCGATCAAAGATGCCCCTTATTAAGAGGGGTCACATCCATTACTCCAAGTTGCTCTCTTAAGACCAATAACTTCCCTTTTGGCAAAGCCTTTGTGAGTATATATATTTTCAATCTGCTCATTTGTTGATATGAGATGGAGTCTAACTACTCCTCTTTGCACCATGTCTCGAATTAAGTGGTAAATTGAATCTCTATGTGCTTGGACTTATGAAATACAATATTCTCTATCAAACGAATCCCACTCTTGTTGTCACAATGTATCACTGTAGTATCTGGGACTTGCTCAAATAGCTCTCCAAAGGGCTTCCTCAATCAAATTTCCTTGCAATTAGCCATGCTAGTGGAAATATACTCTACTTTGGTGGTACTCAATGCTACATACTTTTTCTTCTTGCTCATCGAAGATATCATGGAAGATCCAAGGCCAAAACAACTTCTAAACGTATTATTCATGTCAACAATGTTTCCTGCCTAGTCGGTATTGGTGTATCCATGAAGTCTAACATCTTCAGCAAAATATCTCAGACCAAGTGTGATCATTCCATGCAAATATCTCAAATTTTGTTTGGCAGTGATCTAGTGTCCATGGAGAGGCTTGGTCATGAATTGAATCAATGTATTCATTGCATAGCATATGTTTGTACGAGTGTTCACTAGGAACATTAGAGCCCCTATAAACTATCTATACTCGGATGGATTCACCAAATCGAGTCTTGCAACTTCTCCACATAGCTTCTTGAAGTTCATTTCCATCGATGTGGGTAGTGACTTTCATTTTTTCATTCCCAATATTTCTAGTAGCTTCACAACATATTTTCCTTGTGAAAGGAAAATCTCACCAGACCTTTGCCACACCTCAAGGCCTAGAAAGTAATGCATGAGTCCAAGGTCCTTCATCTCAAATTTAGAGGCTAGCTCACTCTTACACTCTATCATCAGGGGCTTACTACCTGTCAATAATAGATTGTCAACATATAAAACCAAAATCAATAACATACCTTAGACTACCTTGAAGTAGAGGTTGGAATCCACATTTTTTTTTGTGAATCCCAGCTTCATCAAGTAACTATCTATGCAGGAGTACCATGCTTTGGGATCTTACTTCAAACCATAAAATTCCTTCTTAAATGTGCAAACATGTGTCCTTCGATCCTTTACTTCAAATCCCTATGGTTTCTCAACGTACACTTCTTCTTGTAACATGGCATGGAGGAATGCAGTCTTCATGTCCATCTGATGAAGGGTCTATCCTTGACTTGTAGTAAGGGAAACTATCGAACGAATGGTTATATATCGAGCCACAGGTGAAAATATATCATCATAATATTCTCCCTCTTTCTGGGAGAATCCTCAAGGCACGAACCTTGCCTTTTATTTCGTAATGCTACCACCAGCTCCATGCTTGACCTTGAATATCCACTTTGAATTCACCATGGATTTCCCTTTTGGTCTTGGAAAACATCCCATAAATCATTCTTCATGATTGATTCGTATTATTTGGCCATGGAATCTTTCCAAACTTGTTTCATCATAGCTTCTTTGAATTAGGGAGGTTCAACTTCAATAATAGTGCTCATGGCTGCAACATATCCCTCATAACTGCATGGTTTCTTCCTTTCTCTAAATGATCTTTGAACGGGATGTCGTATCTCATCATCCTATAACATATCTCAAAGTCCAAGTGGCCTCTTCGTGGTGGGAGTATCACATGGAATAGGATCTAGGGGATCCATAGGCTCCATGGGATCATCAATAATATATGTCCTGAATTTGGGCACATAAGGACCATCTAAAATATTTATATCATCATTATTCTCAGGAGGAGGAGGTAAAGCAATGCCCCTTACTTTTCTAAGGGTGGTATCTTCATCAAATGTAATATCCCTGCTAATTTCAACCTTCCTTTGGCCATGAATATATAGTCTAAATGCTTTAGAATTTTCACAATATCCAACAAATGTACCTTTTCTTCTTGAGGCTTCCAACTTGTTTATTTTTTCCTTAAGCACATGAAAGTATATGGGGTACCCAAATATATAGAGATGACCAACATCAGGCTTGAAACCTATGAACACTTATTCGGGGGTCTTGTTGTCCAATGCTTGATGAGTTAGCTTGTTTTAAACATATACTACATCATTTTTTACTTCTTCCCAAGGAACCTCGGAAAATTTTGATCATGGAGAATGGAATGGGAGACTTCTATAATGGACTTGTTCTTTATTTTAGTCACTCCATTTTGTTTGTGACTATAGGGCACAATTTTTTCTTTCTTGATACCTTCCTTCTTGCAAAAATCAATGAACTCCTTTTATGAGTATTCTCCACCATTGTCATACCTGAATATTTTGATTTTCTTCCTTGTTTTATTTTTTATCAAAGCTTGGATATCCTTGAACATTTCAAAAGTTTCATCCTTATGCTTCAAATAATATATCCATGTCTTTATTGAGAAGTCATCAATGAAGTTGATATAGTAGAGATGACCACCAATTGAATGCACAGGCATCGGACTACATATGTCAAAATGGATGAGATGAAGGATTATATTTGTCATGTTCTCGCTAGAGAGGAATGATCCCCTTGTCTCCTTTCCACTGGCACAAACTGGACATACTCCATCATGATGGTCTTGAACCTTGGGAATCCCTGGGACAAATTTCTCCAATTTCAGAAGAGCATCATAATGTAGATGGGTCAAACTGCAGTGCCATGGCTCACTTAGATTATTAGTATCATGGACCAATGGTGGAAGTGGTATTCCAGTAACCCTGTAGAGTCATTCATATCTTGATCCCAATGTGAATGCATCTCTTATAGGTTATCCAATAGATCGAGTAAGAACCTTTCCCTTAATGAATAAAACTCTCATCCCTTTTTCTTCCAAAGAGAATGTTGATACCAAATTCTTCTTTAACCCTCGCACATACATCACATCATGGAGGAAAATAGATTCTCCTGAATTCAAATGAAATTTGATGGACCCAAAACTTTTAACGGGATGGGTGGAGTTGTCTCCAAGGATTATTTTCAAATTTGACTCCCTATCCACCAAAATAGAGAGAAATTCCTTATAACCAGAGAAGTGATGAGTGGCCCCACTATCAACCAACCAACTAGCACATGAATCCAAAGGAGATGAACTAGTAAGGGAAAAAATAAGAATATATTAAGATTGATTCGCATCATTGCTTTCATACCTAGAGAATCTTGACTTCTTTTGATGAAGATCTTCTTCATGATCACTTGGAGGATATCTTCTTCTTATTTCATCTCTTTCATTGTAGTTATTCCTTCAGTCATTTCTCCTTTGATCATTAAAATTGTTGTCGTTGTTTCTAGTATTGTAGCGTGGTCCAATGTTCTTTTTGGGGCAATATCAAGCATAGTGGCCTTTCTTATGACAATTGTAGAATTCGATGTGCATGTATTACTTTATTCTATTTGTATTTTCAGGATGAGGCTTTCTTGAATTTTATGGACCACCTTTCCCTTTCTTCTCCTTTTTTTCATGAATGATGAATGTAGTGGGCTCTCCTTCTTCATGCTTTTGAATCCTTCCTATTGATATCATCCTCGATTCTTCTTGAGTGATATTTCCAACAATTTCACCGAATGATGGGAGGAAATTGTTGTTGATTATAGTAGTAATGAAGGTTTCCCAAATAGGAAGGAGACCTATTAGAGTCACAGTCACCAATTCCCTATCAGCCACAGATTCCCCAACTCTTTGCAATTGATCTCTAAGATGAGATATCATCATTATGTAGTTTTGTAGAGATTATCATTTTTTCATCTTTGTGTCTTTGAGTTGATCTTTGAAGGAGATAATTTCATTCAAATTGTTGACTTCATACATGCCAGTTATCTTATCATACATGTCATTATACGTTCTCAAGTTTCCAACATATGCAAGTAAGTTATCTTGTAAACCATCAGCTATAATTTGCTTTTCTTTTAACTCACCTTTCTTATGCTTGTTCTTGACAATAACAGAAGCATTTTTTGAAGGCTCGGGTACTTTTCCTTGAATATAGTCCAAAACATCATTATTGTCAGCTATGATCTGTAATTGACTTTCCATGCAGAACATGCAACTTCTCATTTTCCTTGAAGAAGGAAGTCATATTAACTTGGCTAGATCAACTCTTTTAACTTTCCAAAGATGATTGCTTCAATGATTTTCTCCTTTTGGGCTTGTCCTTCACATTAGCTCTGTTATCATGTTAAATTTTCAGATTGTTCTATGTTGTATCAATTACTTCAGCCCAAATCAATACTTCAATTGGCAATATTTCCGATTACAATTAGTCTTTCCATTTATCAAAAATAATTGAAGATAGAATAAGAAATGCAATGATAAAGTAGATAATATATACATCAACAAGAGACACCAGGTTTGGTCAAAGACGAGGGAAAAACCCCACAATGGGGAAAACTCTTTGAAATTCGTCTTTTATTAGATTGCCATAAAATGTTCAGTTGAGAGTACAATGAGGCCAATACAATATCATCAACAAAACAACACAACAACATTCAGAAATAAGTTTCATGCATCATAATATAGTAGAGAAAACTTTTCCTTTTTGCGGTCAACTTCAGTCTTCGATCAAATCTGAGTGAAATTTTCTGATCGCATGCAGGAGGAGTTGTGCAAGAGAATGGAGGCTTTCGGTGTCCCTCTTAATTCCTACAATCCATCCACTGTGGTCGAAATTTCCCTATGACATGCTTGTGACTATAATCCAAAAACCCTAAAACATATGCGAGCCTCAAACCCGGTAATTTTAGAGTTTTGCAAACTTTTGTTGTCATCCCTGCCTTAGACCTATGTGAGCCAATAAATGAAGAAGATAAAAATAATATGCTTGGTGATGTCAAAACTAGCTTGAGGTCACTTGTATTTATAGGCTTCCAAGGGTGACTAGTTTTATTTAGGGTCAACCTAGTCCAAATGTACATATGTGGGTGTTTTTCATAATTACACTTTCCCTTGTCTGATTTGAGTGATCTTTAGGTTGATTTTTGTCCTCTCAAGAAGAGGAATTCAATGTCATTGTCATATCCATAAAATGAGCTATCAAAAGTGGAATTTTACCATAGTTTCATATTTCTAACACTATGTGTATGATAATAAACTTAAGTTCAGGTTGGTTATTTACCAACTTCAAGGAAAAGCCATTTTATGGTGGGAAGTGGTAAAGAAAGTGCAAGGAATTAAATATCAAGTGATGACTTTAGATGAATTGCAGAAGCATCTTAAAACCAAATATTTGACAGAACAGTTTTATGACAAGAAAGCAAAGGACTTTCATGATTTAAAGTTGGGGCAACTAACTATGGATGAATTTGTGACCAAGTTTACATCGTTGTTAAGATATTTTACATATAATCGTAAGGAAAAATCTAAAGTTCAACGATTTTCTAGTAGCCTTCCTCCATATATTAAGGAGAGGATAGAATTTGATAACCCGAAAACAATGGACGAGGAAATTCGAAAGGCCTGAATTTGCTATCAGCAAATGAGGCAAAAGGGGGACGTTCGTCATGGAAAATTTAGGGGCAAATGTTCCCCCTTTGGCGAAATTAAAGGGTTTTAAATCTTTAGTGGGCGAATATTTTGTATCATAGTAGATTTTTACAAATCCTCTCAAATAGCCCACCTTATTTTAAGGGAGAGGGTAGAAAAGGTAAATTTAGCCCTTGAAATTAGGAGTTACAACCTTCCATTCGCCCTAATTTTCAAAAATAGGTTTTATTTAAGTGAATCCTATGGGCCAAATACCATATTTATAAAAGAGGTATGGTAAATTAATAAAAATATAAATAAATGAGAGGTATGGTAAATAAATAAAACATTTTTAATATTTACTCCATAAGTCACCTTATATACATGCAACGGTGTAAACAAATAAAAATATAAATAAAGTGGAGGTATGGTAAATAAATAAAACCTCTTTTTATACTTACTCAAAAGGTATGGTAAATAAATAAAACATCTTCTTATATTTAATTCATAACTCTCTTTCTATTTATGAAGGCAAAAAAAGGAGGTTTTATTTAAGTGAATCCTATGGGCCAAATACCATATTTGTAAAAGAGGTATGGCAAATTAATAAAAATATAAGTAAACGATAGGTATGGTAAACAAATAAAACATTCTTTTTATATTTACTCCATAAGTCTCCTTATATTTACGAACACTCAAAAAATGCGTTATAATTAGGTGAAACCTATGGGAAAAATACTACGGGCCCAATACCATGGGATAGATTATTATTATTACCATGAAAAAAACATTATTAACCCTAATATTAGTATTAATAAAAATAAAATGGCACATGGTATTGACCCATGGTATTCACGGGGAAACCAGCATAGATCCATCTTTACTCTAGATCTACTAAGCCCCGAGAGGTATCAAATATCGTGATATGCAAACTAGCATAGAGTGAAAAAATATTTGATCCCTCTCGGGGCTTGGTGGATCAAGAGTAAAAATGGATGTTGTAATTTAATGTATGTTAAACATTTTAACTTTGTTAAAATAAAAAAGAAAATAAAAATCAATTATTAATTTTATTAATTTTTATAAATTACTAATAGTAATTTTTAAGCTCCAGGTTTATGATAACCCATGGTATTGACCCATGGTAATACCATGGTATTCATGTGAGCATAGACTATTTAAAGGGGAAATTCTATCTTCTTAGATCCATATTAATTTTGGGTCTACCAAGTGATTAGAGGGATAAATAGATTTCATCCCGAAATTCTATCTTCTTAGATCCATATTAATTTTGGGTCTACCAAGTGATTAGAGGGATAAATAGATTTCATCCCCCTAAGAGTGGTAGATGTGGAGTTAAGATGGATATAGTTTGGTTTTTATGATAATGAAGATATTAAATAGGCCTAGGAAATTATATTGTAAAAACATCTTAAGGTGAATGGTTAAAGGTACATTTAGTCACTTCACAAAATTTAGTAAAAAATACCAATATCTCCATTAATATTGGTTTTTAACTTTATGAAACCTTATCACTCTTTCCGCATCACCCTTGCAGAAGATTTATCACCATTTTCAAACATTCTCAATATGATATCTTCATGAAAAAGTTTAGGTACTGATGTTGGATTAGTTGTTTGAAAAATAATCTGGTTTGTACAACCTTTCATCTTCTGTGCTATTCTTAGTTTGTCCTAATGATCTGTAAGGGTTGGAGCCACTGCACCATATTTTCCTAAAAGGTGGAGATTGTTCACCAAAAAGGAAATTAATCTACATGTTATAACGCTGTTAAAAAATGCAAGACCTATGAGGGTAGTGAATTATGCTAATAAGCAATTTAGATTGGGAGAGACGTAATTAAATTTTATTATTTAATTGAAGATTTCCAATTAAAATAATAATAAATCTACATTTATATATTCATATATTGATTGAAAGGATTCTCACAATGGTCACTTCTTTCAATTAGATCCCCTTCAAGCCCTTGGGATACCTAATACTTTCTTATATAATATACTTGGGGCTTGCTACTTGTTGGTGTGTTGGGGTAAATAAACTTGATGTGTTTTTTTTATCTCGCAGTTGAAGTCTATGGAATAAGAAAGAAATTTGATAACTTGAAAAAAGTGGTAGCTTGATAAAAGTTGTAGAGAAAAGATTAATCTCTCCTACCTTGACAGAACACATTGTCAATATCAACAACTACAAGAACATTGTTGTGGAATATTATCAAAACTAATAGAAGGATATGGAAGAGTGTATTGTAAGAACCTTGACAAACACGGCCACTGAAACTTGGAACATTTTTTGTAGGAAGAGAAAATTATGTTCCTTTTTCCAAACATGTATGTTAGTATATTACAGTTTAATGAACATGTTTTCTTATTATCATATATGGTTTCATACTTTAACAAAACATTCGCTAAGACTTAACAGTGTTTTATTATTCAGTAAAAGATTTGCCAAGATCTTACAATATTTTATAATTCAGTGAAAGATTCTCCATCATTGTACAAGATAATATAATCTGGTGAGAGATTCGCCAAAAAAATTATATATACATATTATATTATTGATAAAATCACCTCCCATTCTTCCTGTGTATCATGGGGATTAGCCCATTTATTATAAATATAAATTTAGGGTGGTCCTTAAAATTTTCCCTGATGGTGGTAAAGGTTGGTCACATAAGAAAGGGTAGAAGAAATACCAAAACACTAGAAACATAAAGACTGCAAGTTTTAAAAGTGCATAGAAAATTAAAAAAAAAAAATAGTTTGGGAGAAACCAGCAGAAAACTAAATGGAAAAATGAACCCAAACAAACAAAAGCATCAAGCAAATTGGAGCCCAGTCAATCACAAAAACATCTTTTACAGTGTTAGGGTTGCAAGGAACCCCATTATTATAAAGATTGTCCCCGTCATGCTAGGATTGAAAAAGATGCTAATCTACAAGAAGCTTCTACATTCGGTGAGGTGGTGAGAAGCATGTCAAGGATCAATGCTGCATTAGAAGAACATCAAGAAGATTATCATCCTACCATGATAGAGCTCGAAGGTAAATTACTTAACTAGAATATGTCCATTTTAGTAGATCCAAGAGTAAGGTTAAGTTATGACGGCACTAAAGTAGTGTAAAAATGTCATTTACAAACTCATAAATTTAAAAACCCTTGGCTCATACAACTAGCTACTGGAATCAAGAGAAGAGTGACTGCTAAGGTGCCAAATTGTTATGTTTAAATGGGAAGACAACTAATTAAGGTTAATTTGAATATATTATTGTTAGGATCCTATGACATGTTGATTGGAATGGATTGTTTAGAAAGGAATTGGTTCTTAGTGAACTACAACGAAAATTGCATTAGTTACCTTGTTGAACATGGCTTGAGGAAAGAAATCCAGGGGATTAAGAATCCAATATAATTATGTCCCATTACTGGCTACTAGTTAGGAAAATGCATTAGGAATGGTTGTGAAATATATGTTGTCCAGGTTGGGTATTCTAATATTAAGGATAAGACAACTTTCGTAGAAAATATACCAGTAATCAAAGACTTTTCTGACGTGCTTCCTGAGAACATACTAAGACTGCCCCCAATGTGAGATGTTGAATTTACAATAGATTCATTCCCTCGAGCAGTCCCAGTGTCAAAATCTCCATATTGTATGAGTATAACTAAGATAACAAAGCTCAATATGTAGTTACAAGAATTGCTTGACAAAGGGTACATCCACCCAAGTGTGTAACCCTAGGGAGATTCAGTGCTGTTCGTAACGAAAAAGGATGGTTATTTGAGACTTTGCATTGATTAAAGTAAGCTTAACAAGCTAATTGTCAAGAATAATTACCCATTGCCTCAAATTGATGATTTATGTGATTAGGCTAAAGGTGTTAAGGTCTTCTTTAAGATCGACTTACGATAAAGTTACCATCAAATTAGAGTAAAGAAGGAGAAGATGTGTAAGACAATGTTTAGAATTCGTTATGGACATTATGAGTTTGTGGTCTTACCATCTAATGTGATAGCAACATTCATGAATTTAATGCATGGTATTTTCCACCCATTTCTGGATATATTCATCTTGATATTTATAGATGAAATCTTGGTTTATTCCAGAAGTCTAGAGGAACATAAAGAACATTTGTGGATGGTGATGCAAGTTTTACAGGAGCATCAGTTGTATGCTAACTTTAGCAAGTGTGATTTTTAAAAAGATCAAATCTAATACTTGGGATATTTCATCTCATCCGAAGGTATAGTCGTCGACCCTAAAAGGATTAGAACCATTATGGAATGGCATGTACCCAAGAATGTAGCAAATATACAATCGTTTATGGGGATGGCAGGGTACTATCATCGTTTTATTAAGGGGTTTTCCCAAATTTCTTACCCCATTACTTCCCTGCAAAAGAAAGGAAGGGCTTTCAAGTCAAAAATTGTTTGCCAATGAAGTTTTAAGCACCTGAAGCAATTATTAACCATTTCCCCCATGCTAAAAATTGTTGACCCGAACAAGGAATTTGTGGTTTGCACATAGATTCTTATCAAGAAGGGATAGGAGGATTGATGATGAAGAATGGGAAAGTGATAGCATATGAGTCACAAAAGCTGAAGGAACATGAGAAGAGTTATTCTACTTATGACTTGGAATTAACCATTGTAGTCCATGCACTAAAAATATGGAGGCATTATCTACTTGGAAAAAGGTTTTTACTTATGACAAATCATAACAGTCTAACGAGTTATTTTAAGAAGCCTAACTTGAATTGTTGTCAAGCGAGACGGAATCCATTTCTCAGTGAATTCGAATTCAACATTAAGCATCTAAAGGGGAAATAAAATTGTGTAGTAGATGAATTAAGTAGGAGGGTGAATTATGTGTATGAACTTCACTACAACCAAATAGAATTTAATTTTTTGGAACGAATTAAAGAGGTTTCCCAAAATGACCCGAAATATAAGTTTTAATTACAGCAAGCCCATCAGACTAACAACTCTATAAAATAGTGTGAATATAGCATCAATAAGGATCATATGTTAGCCTCTAAAGGGAGAATATATGTTCCCAACCTCTGCTCCATCCACTCCCCATTCCAGAGTGGAAATGGGAAGTCATTACACTTGATTTTAGAACAAGACTATCCAGATCTAAGAGACACAATGATTCAATCATGGTGATAGTAGACAAACTCAGTAAAGCAGTTGATTTTATTCTAGTGCAATCTACTTATAAAAAATTTCAAATTGTTGATATTTTTATGAAATAAGTGTTTCGATTACATGGTGTACCTAAAGTAATTATATCAGATATAGATGTAAAATTCACCTCTTCATTTTGAAAGGATATCTTCACCAGATTGGGAACCCAATATAGTTCAACATTGCATACCATCCAAAAATATATGGTTAGCCTAAACAAGTGAATCAAGTACTTGAAGATATGTTAATAATGTATGTAATGCAACAACTCAGCCAATGGGAAGACTATTTACATTTGGTTGAATTTGTGTATAGCAATAGTTATCATGAATATTTTGAAATGAGCTTGTTTGAAGTGTTATATGAGAGAAGGTGTAAAACACCTTCAAATTGGAATATTCCTGAAGATAGAATAATGTTAGGGCCATACATGTTAACAGAGATAGAGAAAATAGTAAATAAAGTTTGGTAGAACTTCAAAGCTACTTAAGATAGATAGAAGGCTTATGCTAATAAGAGAAGAACCTATCAAGAATTTAAAGTCAGTGATCATGTATATGTATTAATTAAACCAAAGAAAAGTACCTTGAGATGGGGATTCTATGAAAAACTTGCACCTTTGTTATGTGGTCCTTTCTAAATATTAGAAATAATTGGACCAGTGGCATACCAATTTGCATTTCCTAGTCATATAAGAATTCATAATGTATTTTATGTTTCATTATTGAAACTATATGTATATGACCCTAGACATGTTATTTATTAGCAAGATATTCAGGTCAAGCTAGATGGAGAGTTCCTGGTATAGCCTCAACGTATTCTTGACTGGAAATAAACAATGTTACAGACATGAGCCATCACCCAGGTTAAAGTGCAGTGGAGACACTTTATCCTAGAAGAGGCTACTTGGGAGAATGAGAGTTTTATGTGGGAATTTTATCCTGACTTATTCAAGGGACAAGAAAACATTAGGGACTATGTTATGCTCAAGGGGGGGAAGATGTAACACCCCTTCAGATATTGTGAATAATTGTGAGTTATTTGTAGTTATTTTTACTGTTTAAGACTAAAGAACATATAGGTCGAGCGGAATCCTAACAAGAATTTTAGTTGGTTAAAGTTTATTGTTATGTTTATTTTAAAACAAATAATAACTAAGGGAAATATGAGAATTCACCAGAGGGAACCTGAATATTAAACTCTTTTTATGAGACAGTTAGGAATCATTTGTCTTTCTTTCCTTTGAGATAAAATATTATCTTTAAAGAAAAGAGCCAAGGGAGGGAACCTAAAGATTAAACTCTTTTTACGAGACAATTAGGAATCATTTACATCTTTCTTTGCTTTGAGATAAAATATTATCTTCAAAGAAAAGAGCCAAGGAAGGAAACCGAGGGAAGAAGTTGGAGGAATCCGGAAGAAAGGAAATTTGATTCATAAACCTACACAGGATGTTGTGAGGGTGAGGCAGGACGCTGTCTTGAGGTGTTCTTGAGATGGAAAAAGATTCAGTGGAAGCCTCAAGATTGATGTAAGTTCTAGGTTTGACCTAGGAGTTTTTGTTGCATGTAAACAAACCCTGATAGGAATACTAACAAAGAACTATTCTAGTATAAAGATGCTTGGGGGAGAGAAAATGACTTAATTTCCTTTCTCGAGGTTGGGAGGTGTGGTTACACTATGAATTCCTAGACGACCCAGCATAACAGATAAGTACTCATAATAAATACCAATGATAGTGTAAAAGTTATGTGCATAAATATATATTTTTTTACATGAATTCAACTATGAATAAATTGGCTATGAAATGTGTATATGCAACACATATTGACATACATTAAGCTTACTAATATAATTGTGTGATTATATTGGTAACTGAAAGAATATAGAATGTGCTTATGTTCTATAAAACTGATAATTTGTATGTTATATGGCTGTGTGAATCACTGTGGTAATAGTGTTGTGAAATAAGTGTTCAAATCACAATTTATCTTTCTGAATGTTATGGCTTTTAAAACAGGAAATATTACAGAAACAATGAATAACATGCAGTAGGGTTTAATGCTAACATAAATATATATCTTAGGAAGGTTTACTGGAAGGCCCTTCTTAATTCCATTTAATCAAATTATTACCAATGTTGGACTCGGTCGGGTTAGTATTTGGGCTAGGCCAGAATCGACCAGCCACCCGGACACAGTTCTAACCGCATGAAGCCTGTGGAAACTATTGACTACTATCAATATGAAATTTACGTAACTAAGATATAGAAATAATGATGTTAACTAATTTATAGAGTTGTGATCAAAAGAGAAGGTAAAAAAAATGCAAAGTAATATTGATGTGGACAAAAATGTAAACTAACAAGTAAATACATCAGAATATCTTAAGTATTCCATGCTAAACGAAAGCAAAACCCTTCCATGTAAACTAGAAATTATGTAAATAAACAATTTATACAAGCTTAATCCATACATATTAAATAATATATCTACTCCAAATATTTATTGTCTAAAAGCCAAAACCCAAGATTAAACAATCATTAATCAAAATATATAAGAGTTCCTAAGTTATCATTTGAAGCCGCTAGTGCTATATACATATGTTAATATTAACCAGCAAAATTGAGTCTGATAAGCCCTAAATATGGTGCCCATGTTTGAACATAATGTTAATAAAAAAAAAGGGACGAGAAGCGTAGCTGTTCCGAGAATCAATGTAGTCAACCTCCATACAAAAACCATAGGAACCCTTAGAACAAAATTTAATTAATCAACCATGCACAAGATAGTGTAGAAGGAAGACAAGTCACAACAAGAATATGAAGTTAAGAAAAAATGCACCTGGAAATGAAGAAACTAGTGTAAGATCTTCATACGAGGTTGACCTATTACCCAATTCTAAAAGAAAGACGCAACATCGAAGAGAACATAAAGAAAAGTCTCCATGTTCTTTAACCTGTATCGAAAGAATGACGTCAGTTCCATATTAAGGGAGCAATAAAAAAATTATAACTCGGAATTTTAGGCACGAAACACTAGAGCCTTAAATTATTACCAGGGGTTCTTCAACGCCTAGCAGAAATCCTGTACTCTGAAAAGCTAGACAATCCAAACTAGTTAGGAGTCGAACCAATAACCTTGCATCATAAACTGTAAATATTTTGTAAACACGAAGTTGTTCAAGTTACCTGTGAGCCCATAGGGAAGTAATGCCTTAGAATTTGTCATCACTAGACTAATTTCTCTTTTTTCCACAACACCCAACCTGCCAATTGCTAGGAATTTTCTGATAAATTCCAAAGCAAATAACTTGAACAGAGGATGATGCTCTGTTTTACCACAGGATCTTAACACAGGAAAGCAAATATTGTTTCTGGGCAGAACAGAGTTTCACACATGCCCAATAAAACTTGTATTCATTAAAAGATTGCTGTTACAAAAGATTCTTCCTCTTACAGAGGGATTACAACCAGAGACTACTTCAAATGCAGTTCCAAAAACAAAAAAAAGTTACTCTGTCTTCTCCTGAAAATTTACTCTGTTTCAACTACAAAATTTAACGCACTACTGTGTAAATATTACATGCATTTATTGCTGTAAAAGAAATCTCCTCATTTCATTCATGCTGCTGCATATTTCATTTCTCCAAAAAAAAACTTTCTCTGCACTGTTGAGAGGAAAAATTACATTTACAGTGCTGTGTAATTTTTTTTCATATGCATGTTGCTACATTCTTCACTCTACTCTTGACAAAAAAAAAACACTCAAAAATATTACATGCTTCTATGCTATACTCTCGTAAAATAAAATTAAAAACATTTACCAACATTCTACCAACCGCTGTAAATTCCATTAATTACTTTTACTGAAAAACTGGCGGTCAAAATGAAACTTTTACTCCACGTCAATTTCATGTTACAGGCTTGTACTTCAACCATTGAATTATGCGATTTGTGATTTGCGATTTGATCGCATCGTGAAATCTCATTCGGTGCAAAACAAGGGGAGGCTTGACACATATGGGTGTGATCTGCGATATGGCGATCGGATCGCATCGCAACATCGCAATCGCAGAAATCAAGTGAACAGACGGAGGTAGTGGGCATGCATGCGATTTGCGATCTGCGATTAGATCGCATCGCAAGGAAAAAACATGTAGTTTTCTGAAATGATAACGCGGTAGTTTGAAATTAGATTTCAACACTCCCCTTTAATTTCAACTGTTGGGTTATCAGTCATACCCAGACATTTCCTCAAAAACTCAAAACTTTTCTGTCCCAGTGGCTTGGTCAGAATGTCTACAACCTGTTCTTGAGTCCTACAATATTTTAAAACAGTTTCTCCATTGCTTACCAATTCCCTGATGTAATGAAACCTTGTGTCAATGTGTTTCGTTCTCTTATGAAACACTGAATTCTTGGATAATGCAATAGCTGAGCTATTTTCACAAAAAATCATCGTTCCTTTTGCCTGCTCCTGGCCTAAGCTTCTTAGCATTCTTCTCATCTAAACTGCTTGACATGTTGTTGTTGTAGCTGCCACATATTCAGCCTCTGCTGTAGACAATGCTACAATAGGTTGTTTCTTAGAAGCCCATGAAATGGCTCTTGTACCCATGAAAAAGCATAACCGGATGTGCTTTTCTGATCATCTACATTTCCAGCCCAATCACTATTAGTGTATCCAATTAAATCTGAACATTCTGAAGTAGTATATAAAATGCCAAACCTTTTAGTACCTTTAACATACCTCATAATCCTTTTTGTTGCGTGCCAATGTGCTTCTTTTGGCCTCTCCATGAATATAGAAATTAAATTAACAGCAAACATTATATCTGGCCTAGTTGCAGTCAAATACATTAGGTTGCCAACTATGCTCTTATACAAGCTAGGATCAAAATCCTTGCTGTTGTCCTCTTTGCTAAGTTTTAATCCCATCACTGTGGGAGCGATTGCTGCCTTGCTGTCCTGCATATTAAATCTTTCCAATACTTCATAAACATATTTTTCTTGTGAGATAAAAATCCCATTTTCATTTTTATCTACTTCTATTCCTAAGAAGTATCTCAGCAAACCCATGTCAGTCATTTCAAATTCTTCTTTCATGACTGTTTTGAAGTTTTCAATGAGATGATCATCATTACCTGTGAAAATAACATCATCAACATATAACACAACAATTAGTATTTTACCATCCTTTTCTTTGATATAGAGAGTGGGTTCTCCCTCACACTTCTCAAATCCTTTTTCCATTAGATAGGAATCTATCCTACTGTACCATGCTCTTGGTGCTTGCTTCAGCCCATAAAGAGCTTTCTTCAATCAGCACACTTTGTGCTCTTGGCCTTTCCTTTCATAGCCTAGAGGTTGTTCAATATAAACCTCTTCCATTAACACTCCATTTAGGAATGTTGACTTCACATCCATTTGGTAAACTTTCGACTTGTTTTGTGGTGCTATGGACAGCACTGCTCTCACAATTTCCATTCTTGCAACCGGTGCAAAAGTTTCCTCATAGTCTCTCCCATACTGCTGCTTATATCCTTTGACAACCAGCCTTGCTTTGTGTCTTTCTATTTTGCCTTCAGCATTACTCTTGGTCTTGTAAACCCATTTGACTCCAATGACTTCTTTTCCTTTTGGTAGTTCAACCAAATCCCATGTCTTGTTTCTTTTTATGGCATTTATCTCCTCATCCATAGCTTCTATCCATTTCTTATCCTTAATTGCATCTACGAAATGAATAGGGTCATCAACATGACAATATAATGCAAACAAAGAATTCATACCTTCATCATAAATTTCACCTAAATTTCTGAACTTCTTACCTCTTTCATTTGGTGTGCAAGTGCTTGAAGAAGCACTTGAATTTCCTCCTTGTAGTGTGCTTGGAGAAGCACTTTCATTTCTCCTCAAGGGTTTCCCTTGCTGTCCTTGTGTTCGCACTTCTATTTGGGGATGTATTTCAGCCATCTCCTCATCATCTTCATCATGAGACAAACAGTTTTTAACATTCACTGTTTTCTCTATGCTTCCATCCCAAGCTTCCTCGTCAATGAATTGAACATCTCTGCTCACAAAAAACTTCTTGGTAGATGGGATATACAACCTGTAAGCTTTGGATTCCTCACTGTATCCAATGAAAATACATTTCTCCCCTTTGCTTTCCAACTTCCTCCTTAGCTGATCTGGAATGTGTGCATAGGCCACACATCCAAAAACATTCATGTGGGTGACTCCTTGCTTTCTCCCACTCCATGCTTCTTCCGGCACTCTGTTCATGACTGCTTTTGTTGGGCATCTATTCAAAATATATACTGAAAAGTGTACAGCTTCAGCCCAATAATCACTTGGCAAATGCTTTGCCTTTAGCATACTCCTCGCCATGTCCATGATTGTCTCGTTCTTCCTTTCAGCAACTCCATTTTGATGTGGGGTGCACCTAGCTGTAAACTGCTTATGGATTCCATTTTCTCTACAAAACCGTAGAAATTCTTTGGAGATATACTCACCTCCTCTTTCAGCTCTTAAAACTTTGATATGCAGCCTGCTTTGATTTTCTACAAGTGCTTTGAAATTTCGAAATTTTTCAAACACTTCACTTTTGTTCTTCAGGAAATAAACCCAAGTCTTTCTGGTGAAATCATCAATGAATGTTAGAAATTATTGGTTGCCTGCTAGTGATGGAGTTTGCTTTGGTCCACATAAATCTGAGTGGACAATTTCTAAGGGTGCTTTTGCCCTAATGCTTTTCCCTGATGGAAAACTTTCTCTATGTTGTTTCCCCAAGATACAACCTTCACAAAGGTTGTCCAGTTTCTATATCAATGGTAATCCTCTTACCATTCCTTTTCTACTCAATAAGTTAAGACCTCCAAAGTTGAGATGTCCAAATCTCAAGTGCCACAACCAATTTTCATCCTTTAATACGCTTTGGAAAACCTCTTGTGTAACTGCTGCAATTACTTCTTTATTTTATAAATCTGCCTTTATCCTGAGAGGGAACATCCTATTCCTTGTCATTTTCACTTCAACAATACATCGTTTGGTGGGTGCTCTATCCATGATGGTGCATACATAATTCACAAAGAAGACATTGTAACCCTTTTGAACAAGTTGTCCAATACTCAAGAGGTTACATCTCATTCCAGGAACATAATAGACATCTGTTATGGTTTTCTTTTCACCTTTCTTTGTAAATATTTTTACTTCTCCTTTTCCCATAACAGAAATTTTACTATCAGTCCCAAGTGTGACTTGTGATTTCACATTTTGATCTAAAGCAGAAAACAGGGCTATGTTTCCTGTCATATGGTTACTGCAACCGGAGTCTAGAAACCATATATCTTCACTGTTTGTTTCAGCCATATTACAAGCTAACAACACATTATCTTGGTTGATATTTTCTCTAGTGATATTTGCACTGGATCTATTATTTATATCATGCTGCTTCTTCCTATATTCATTTGAATAATGCCCATATTTTTTACAATAATAACATTGGACATTGGATTTTTCATACCTTTGTCCTTGAGCATGATGTTGTCCACTTTGTTGGTTGCTGCCTTGTCCTTGGTTCTGATTTGGATTGCTGCCTCTTCCTTGTGCATCTTCTGGACTGTTTCTTCCACCTCTGTTTTGGCTTCTACCTCTTCCTCTCTTGTTTCCTCTGCCTTAACCTCTTCCTCTTCCAAAGGACATCTAGGTCTTAAAGGCTTGTTCTAGAGATGAGTTTTCATTTCTACTCAACCTCTGCTCATGTTTTATCGGTGATGCATGTAGTTCATCAACTGAAATGTTTGTGAGATCCTTTGTCTCTTCTATGGTGGTAACAATCACATCGAACTTTGAGGGTAGAACCCTCAATAGTATCTCCACAATCCTCCTTTCTTCAAGAGTTTCTCCATGAGACCTTATCTGTGTGACCAGACCAATCACATGTGTGAAGAATGAGTCAATATTATCTGACTCCTTCATACACAGGTTCTCAAAATCTCTCCTCAGCAACTGTAGTTTTGTTGTCTTCACTTTCTCCATGCCTTGATAGGCTATCTTGAGAGTTTTCCATGCTTCTTTGGATGTCTTGGCTGCTGTTATCCTTGGAAACACACTCTCATGCACTGCTTGATACAAAAATACGAGGGCTTTTGAACCCTTCTTCTTATAACTCTTCAACAGATCTTTCTCTGTTTGTGTCAAGTTATTAAACTCTTCTTCATCTGCTGGTTCTTCAAATCCATCTTCAACTAATTCCCATAAATCTTGTGAGGCAAACAGGGCTATCATGGTTATTGCCCAATAGTCATAGTTTTTCCCATTAAACTGTGGGAGCTAAGTGTTAAACATACCCATGCTAGTGCTAGTGCTGATGCTGGAGCCAGCCATTCTTGCACTCTAAAATATGCTTCAAAATACTTGACTGTATTTAAAATAACTAACTGTTTCTTCAGCAGCAACACAAAAAAACTTTGAGAAATACCTGGATCCTTTCTTGACTGTGTCTTCACTCTGCTGAGCTTCTCCAGCAATAAATCCTTCCTTCAACTTCTTTGACACCTTCAAAGAGCCTGGACAAGCTCTGATACCACTGTTGGGAATTTTCTGATAAATTCCAAAACAAATAACTTGAACAGAGGATAATGCTTTGTTTTACCACAGGATCTTAACACAGGAAAGCAAATATTATTTCTGGGCAGAACAGAGTTTCACACGTGCCCAATAAAACTTGTATTCATTAAAAGATTGTTGTTACAAAAGATTCTTCCTCTTACAGAGGGATTACAACCAGAGACTACTTCAAATGCAATTCCAAAAACAAAAAATGTTACTCTGTCTTCTCCTGAAAATTTACTCTATTTCAACTGCAAATTTTAACGCACTGTTTTGTAAAGATTACATGCATTTACTGTTGTAAAAGAAATCTCCTCATTTCATTCACGTTGCTGCATATTTCATTTCTACAAAAAAAAACTTTCTCTGCACTACTGAGAGGAAAAATTACATTTACACTGCTGTGTAATTTTTTTTCATATGCATGCTGTTGCATTCTTCACTCTACTCTTGACAAAAAAATACACTCAAAAACATTACATGCTTCTATGCTATACTCTCGTAAAATAAAAAAACATTAAAATTAAAAACATTTACCAACATTCTACCAACCGTTGTAAATTCCATTAATTACTTTTACTGAAAAACTGGCGGTCAAAATGAAACTTTTACTCCACGTCAATTTCATGTTGCAGGCTTGTACTTCAACCAATGAATTATGTGATTTGCGATTTGCAATTTGATCACATCGCGAAATTGCATTCGGTTCAAAACAGGGGGAGGCTTGACACATATGTGTGCGATCTGCAATATGGCGATCGAATCGCATCGCAACGTCGCAATCGCAGAAATCAAGTGAACAGACGGAGGTAGTAGGCATGCATGTGATTTTTGATTTCGATTAGATCGCATCGCAAGGAAAAAACATGTAGTTTTCTGAAATGATAATGCGGCAGTTTGAAATTAGATTTCAACACCAATGCCAAGTGAAAAATAATTTCGAGACAGAAAGACCATAGAGAAGGTGTAACCGGGAATGGAAACATTGCATACCTAAAATTAGGGCATGGAGGAACATAATTCTATAGGAGACAAGTTGTAGAAGCTATGTTTATCTACAACGAGCGAATGAGCCTAAGGAAAAGGAGGGAAAACCAGGTCGTTCCACCTTAACTTCCCATGAACCATCAGAATTGTTGGATGAGAGCCCTACCAATCTAACGATCAAAACTTTCCCAAGTGGTGACAATTGATGTGCTTTGAGAGGCTTCGACAAATGGCTCGTATCCCAAACCATTACCTATTCAAGTGCCATCATGACGAGGTGGAACGAATAAATGAGGTTAATTCTTATCTGAGCGTATGGAGGTCCAACATGATGTAGGCCCTAGATAAAACAAAAAGGATATGTGTGTGTGTGTGTGTGTGTGTGTGTGTCTATTGACATGTTTTTAGTGGGGTTGTTAGGGGCACTGCTTGTTGTACTTTTGGTGTCCTCGTTGTTCCTTTGAGCTTGGAGGTCAATGAATTGTTGGCATACCCAATCCATATCATCCTCAAATGTTGAATTTTAACTTGTTGGTTTTGCATTATGTCTGTTAAGGTGAGAATTTGATGACGAAGCTCGTTGACTTTTGCAAACCATTCAGGTTATGCGCATCGGTGGCAGTGGTGCGCCATTGGAGAGATGCACATGTATTTTGATAAATGGTCAATTTTGTAGAGTCTATAGTATCATATGCTTAAGTTTTGGTACAAGGAGGGACTATAACAAAGATATGCAAGAACATTTTGGGATAAAGCTCTTCTTCTTAAAATCTTTGGTATTCTAGAACAATTTGTAAATTTCTCATATATCCTATAGCAAAAACTTTCTTATTTATGTCAAAATTTTAACCTTAATTAAATTATTTACTTATTTTTATTATAAAATAATATATTTTTTTATATTATTTAATAAGTTGATAATTTTAAAGTCCTTTTCTAAAATAGATGATGTTTTTGTTAGCATTCATGGAACTTTGTACACAAGTGTTTTTAATGCTTTTAAACTTCACAATTTCAAGGCATGAAATATTTCAGATTGCAGAACCATAAATTAAGTCACGCTTTCTTTTCTATAGACCACCATGATATGTGATTGTGTGGGTTTAAGGACACCACGAATTCCTAAATTATATTAGCACTGTGTAGATTTCTCCTCTTGATTTCAAAACTAAATTCCAAATTTATTTTTCTTAAAAGCGACACGAAAATTAATGGACATTTATGAATGTGCATCGGCATCTGCAGCTGATGGTGATTTTCTCATTTATCAGATAACATATTGTGGACAAGTGAATAGATACTATTCCTCTGTCTTATAAGAAAAATAACTAGCAATTGCACCAGATGTTGCAAAGGAAACGATGTAAGGCATAAATTTGAGAAGCATTGTGAGATATAAAGAATCATTGAAGATAAAAATTAGTAAACAAAATGCCTTTAAAAAGTAGATAAAGAGAAAACACTTACATTATGCCAAATTGACAGATTATATAACCTTTCCAACATAGATTGCCCTTAATCTTCAAATATGGTCTTTCAAGTTCCAATATAAAATATTTGATAGATTTTGAAAAAATATAAGTAACAAATAGTAACATGTCTAATACCACTTGTAACATGTCACGCCTTAAAAAAAAAAAACTTATATAATACAAGTTTATCTCAATACCCAAGCCCTAAACCTATAGTCACGACAGTCAAGAGTAAAGTTATGTTCTCAATATTTCATATGCTATTCATAAAGTTATAACATTATGCAAAAAATTTATAGCACTTAACCCTTACCCATCGATTATGTGGTAAACATCTACACACTATTTTCAATAGGTTTATTAATCATGTTATACAACTTCGAGACCTATGTACTTAATGAAGCTTAAGGGTTCATTCGTGGTTTAATATAATTCTTCTCCACATTGAATTAGCATGGTACCTGGGTGGTTTGACAACACATCACCCACTAAATCGTACATAGTGTTTATTGCAAACTATCACATGTAATGAGGTTCATCCACCCCACCATTGGCAGTCCTCCTCGATGTTGGCACTAGGGTTAATGTTGTCCATTGATCTATTTGGGATTAATCAAATGGTCTAGTTCCACCAAGGTTCATTAGGGTAACCATATCCTACCCACACTGCCGGCATTGTGCTCGTTCTCTCTGTCACAACGCTTGGGTGAGCTCTGCAACCCTAAGACAATATTGGCACTTTCCTTTTTCTAATCTACCAAGAGTTTCACAAAGAGCATGTTGGATCCACCCCCTAATGCATACAAAGTGAATGGTGAAAGGTTTTTACCATTTTTCAATTAATCCTCTAGTTATCATGGAATTTACTCCTGAATTTCTCCTAAAAGTGCTTTCTACAGCTACAGTGCCTTATAGGGTTTATATGGCCCTCCAAGGTGATATCTTCTCTCTTTGACCTTCAAATTTTTCATTTGTTGTTTATTGTTCTCTCTAAGTTCTTATCTTTTGTCTCAGCTTTCGGTGAAACTAACTCAGGTTCGATGGGTTATAGGTGTAACTTTTATGGCATGACTAGCACCGCAATTTAAAGGAATCATTTCTTCTACCACTACTCCAGATCTAAGCCAAGTGTTTTTATTGGCTTATCCTCGTTGAAATGTCTAGTCTAGGGTCTTGTTTGTAGCTTGTAGTTTGCCCTTAGTTAATAGTGTTACTTATTTCTTTAGATAGTCGGATCTACAATTAGGGTTTTCTTATCTACTTGCCTTGAAATTCAGGTTTTAAGCTTTTTTTCTACTATTTAACTTGGCCTATGATTTTTCTGAAGAAAAAGTACTTTGTACTTGATTGAGCACATTAATGTGTTATTTTCTTGTTTTCCTTGGAAGACACCTCTATAAAACTTTTCTAGAAATTTTCCTAAACTTCCTACCTAGTTTTTCTTGTTACACACTTTGTAGTCTTTTTACCCAACGCACAAATAGTTGGGTGTAATCATGTATATAATATAGCAATATAACATTCATGCATTTATGGATTTATGAATCAGGGAATTGTATCTTTGATTCTTCAGTTTGTCACAATGTAAGTTTGTAACTCAACTTTTTTTTCAAGATTTTTTTGCCACAATCTCTACTCTTCTGTAAAGAAAAATAATTATTTGGAGATTGTTAATGCATGTGATGGTGGAATAAAGCACAATGCTACTATTTATTTGTTTTCATTAAATTTCTCCACTCTGTTAGGGTCCTATAATTTATAGGATCTCAAGGTGATTGAGTGTTTTATCTCATAAATCTTATATTGTAAATAACTGTCAATCTGCAAATGATTTCCAAAAGAAAAATAGAATAAAAATGAAAAGCGGGTATAAACAAAAAAACATTGAAAAAATAAATAAAAGATAGAACCCCATCAAAGAAAAAAAAATAATAATAATAATATTGAAAGTGTTGCAAATTCAAATGCCACTACTAATAGATAGTTTTCTTCATGATTGATAAATAAAAGTTGTGTGCATCTTGTTTGAAATGCCACAATGACTAGTTATTTGTTTAAACATATGGTATAATCATGGTTAAACATGTTTGAATTTTTGTAAACTAGATTAGAGAATAAAGATTTTCTAAACAGTTTAATCTTCATAAATCAGTAGTTAGGTAGAAAATGACATTGTTTCAACTTTTTAATCTGAATCAATGGGAGAAATAAGTGATAGGATTTTAGTTTTTTTTTTCGATAAAAGAAAAATTATGGTTTTGCTAGTCTAAATGCACCCATTTAGAAAAAATAAAAAAAGTTAGTTTAGAAAAGAAATAAAGTTAAAAGGGTAGGTATAAATAGTTTGGTTTCCAGAAAATTTATGTTTCTCTTTATCCTCAGTCTCAGTGACATTGTAAAAGAAAAAGGCACAAAGGGATAATGTATATTCATAAAAAAATTCTATGCAGAGTATTATCCTAAGTTTCAAGGGCATTATAAAAAAGGCGCATCAAGACAAAATATTTTTGTCACATATGGTTTAAAATGGCTCCAATTAAACACGGTAGGATTCTCCACTTTTCGAGATCAACAGAGCTTATTCACTTTCGGCCCCACTTCTCCATCCTATATTTACTGCTAGGGGGGGTGTTATCGGGAAATTTAGTGTCCATTTAGAGCTGCTAGTCCCACTAAGACGGGTAGCTATCTTAGAAACAAACAAACTCAAGTTACTTTCGTTTTCCTTTACGAGAAGTAGATGAGAGAGAAGCAGAGAGTACCAACCTCAGTCTTTCGCTTGGCTCCTTGCTTGTTTCCTCTCCCCTTTGACAGATCTTTGTCGCTCCTTCCTTGCTTGTCCCGCTTCAAAGAACATCTGTAGAGTCAAAGTAGCATAATACCATCAAATAACAAAGATCTACAATCATAAATAATATAGGACCAGATATATATTAACCACACAAATGCATATATCAACTCAGACATACAAGAATGTGGAGGAAAACTCAAATAGCTTTATTGATAGAAAGAGTAGAAGAGAGGATTACAACCCATTGATCTGACCCAGTGTCATCCTCCCAGCATGAAAGCCCTTATTCACCTCATGAAAAGTGTTATCACTGACAAAATTTCAATGCTAAATTGTCTGCAAATAAGCACATGAACCCTTTTAGCAGTTTCGCAGCGCAAAATGTTTAGGTGGTTTCGTAGCGCATAATTCATAATTTGCACTGGCTGCGCTACGAAATTGGGAATTTGTCCGAAACCATTGCTCACCCATATCACCTTTGTCTCCTATGGGTTTTGTGGGAATATGATATATGCATAGAAAAGCCTGTTTTGGCAAATTGATGGTGAAGTTTGTAATTCATCTGAGTTATGGCTACAGGCTTGCTTGCCTTCTAGTGAGAGTTTAAAGCTTGTTAACCAGGATAAAAGTCCTCAATCAGTTCCACTGTGAATGACAGCTGAGGTTAATAGAAAGGTGGCTTTTGAATAAGGTGCGGTACACTGGCTACAACTGCCATGGATGAGGTTGATGTGCTTAAAGGTCCAATGTCAGATCTTTCAGATAAGATTGAAGATATCAAGGCGATGATGTTAGCTCCACCGTTGTCTGAGGTTCTTCAGGCTCTTTATGATGATAAGAACGTTTCTCAGGATAAAAATGCTTGTATAAGTGTGAATTCCTCTCATGAAGTAGAAGCCGGTTATCAACTAAAAGGTAGTGCATATGTCATCTTCAAGTATACATGGTTGTGGGATCGTGTACGTGTCAGTGATGAGCTTTTGAAATATTAAGATTTGGCAAACATTACTAGTTGTTCGTGCATTAGTTCTTCCACCGACAGAGGACATAGACACCTGGTTGACATTTGTTTTTCTTTGCCGGAAAAGGGGTCGTATTAGTCAAGGTCATTCCACCAGCACATTGATGCAAACAGTATTGTGACTGTATTTGCTAGAGGCAGAGCAATGAATACTGGTGATTGGTATCGTAAAGTCTATAAATTCAGATTTCCTAGGATGTAAAGTCTCTATCTTGCGGTTTCTGCTGAGAAAGAATGGGTAGTCGAGGAGTTGTTCGATAAGAAGGACCACAAACGGGCAGACATCCATGTAGAAAATAGAGCAGTTACCAGAGAGGCGCAGAGGATTTGATCTATGGATGAACATAGAGAAGATTTAGAGGATTTGATCCACCAATGTCTACAGAATATTGGAAGCCATGAATTGCACAATTTGGCTCAGATTCTGACCTTCTAGTGCCAAATACAGTTAGAGAGACTCTGGAAAATGTTGGAATCCTCTGGGGAAGCCGAGAGAATAATTGGATGGCTGCTTTCTATGAGGGCTATTATAAAGGAAAGGGTGTGGAAATAATTAAAGGAACAGTGGCCACAGGATTTGACACGGATGAACACGGAAATGTTAAGATAGTAAAGTTGAAGGATGGCGGGAACTAGAGGTAGACATTGTTGTTGTTGGTATTAGGGGTTTCATCGGTCGTTTTCCTTATGGAGGTGATGCGCCATAATGGTGCTGGTTTCTTGAACTAGAGTGTGTCGCTGATCCCAGCTCCAGTCGGTTTTAGCTCGAACATTTTCTAACCTGTAAACCACTTTATTTCCAAATGCTCTAATCTGATTGAAATACACTCCTCAGGCAAAAGATATATACAAGTGGTAGTACAAGGAAAGACTGCATGGTGGAAACTTATTAGACATGGTTTCAAATGAAGAGGAAACATACTTCTCATAGGGTTGGAGCTTTCTCAAATGCTGTCAATGAACTTGTTTATAAGGTTCTGATATTAAAAGTTGGGCAAAGGATCAAAGATGTATCTAGAATGGCAATCTGGACGTCAGCTGAAGAAGACAATGCTTTTTCTTTACCAAGTTTTAGTGCCTACCCTCAGTTATATGTTACCAGCATTGGTGAATATCTTCTTACTTTACCTCAACAACTAGAGCTTCTTGTATTGGATGCTGGGACAACAGGATTGAATACCAATGCAGACACAAACACTGATGAAGCTAAATTTTTGCAACTGAGTGGATGTTCAAGGTTGCAGAAGGTGTCACAGCCCTGCATAAAGCTAATATGAATGAGTTTTTTCCTTCCTACCAAACTTACAACATTAACAAGCTTGGAGGGAATCCTTTACATTCTGTGGTAAATGCTCGTGCTTCTGCAGCAGCTGCAGCAATAAAACAGTTGGAAGAATGTTTTAACAGCAAAGTGCTCAAATAGTGAAGTTTTGGTTTGAGACTATGTTTTTTAAATTACACAGCAGTTTCGTAGCGCGCTACGAAACTGCTGTAGGTGTTGTTTTTGAATGAAGACAAACAGTTTGATGGGAGAATCAAGAATTTGCCAAAGGAAACACCTAAGGAACATTAAGGAGACCACATGAAGCTAACATAAGCCATTCAAATGATGACAGGTGTGCCTCTTTTGTAAAGTGAAGTGTTTTTGTCTCGAGTTAAAGTTTCATCATAAAGGCACTTTATTCTCGGTGATTAGGGTTTGGAGAAGAGCTGCATACGAAAAGTTTTGGTTGGCTCACCTGTCTACCAAGGAAGCCTCCAGCATATCAGGAGCATGGTGTTACCCTATTCTCTTGGGTTATTAAAGAATTAAAGTATCCACTGCTGCATACTCGGTGATGGGGGACCAGAACCGAAAATTTAGGGATATTTTCAGCCAATACAGAATAGATCAAAGCCTTCGATATTCAAAGCCAGCATGGGACATTAATTGCCCATCTTATGCCATCTCATGCCATCTCAGCTAAACGAAGAGAAAGCCAGGTGTCAAAGCTGCAAGGAGGAATCATGATACGAGGAAGATAGAATTAGATATGTAGTTTAATTAGGACTCTTTGTAATTACAGTTCAGCATTTAATGTACTTAATGGGTTAGTTAAACAGTAGATAGGGGTAATTAGTAGAATCTTCGAGCTCCCCTCATGCTGGAGGAGGAAGCTCAAGGTGGTTAAGAATGTATCCCTATATATAGATCAAACTTGGATGTAATAGGGGTTGGATGTTTTGAGAAAAGACAAGACTATTTTGGTTTATGTATAGCAGATTTCAGTAATGCAAAGGACTGTTGTTTCTTCTCAGGATTCACAATAGATCTAATGGTTCAAATGTATGATGGTTTATTCTCTTTAGTGTTCTTTTACAGTTTTGTTACTGCATAATCACTCAGAACTCATGTGTCATGCTCTGACTTCCTGTATGCCTTGGCAAACTGTGTTTTATGTAAGTTATGTTTGAACATTAGATGTAAAGTGCCCTGATTTCTATGAAAGGATAGTGTTTCTTGTTAGCTGAGATGTGTGAGACTCCATAAGCCCAATGGGAATTACTTTGATATTTGTCCAGCCAGCTTATTTTTCATGTGTTTTAAGAGTTAGCCATCTTTCCTTGTTATTAGTCAATATCCATAGTCTGTGAGAGAGCCCTCTCTGACTAAGGAGGCTAAGTCTTAGTCTAAAGCCTGGTTTGAAACAGTTACACAGAGTCTTGCTGATTGGCAGCCTTCAGTACCTGATTTTGTGATAACATTTTGGTGCGTCTGCCGGGAGACTGAAGATTATTCATTCCCGAAATCAATGGTTGAACTTCTGAAGGTAGCAGGAGCTCAGACATCTTTTTGAGGCTGCAAAACTACCTTGGCGACTCCACACATCAAGTAAGAAATTGGAAGGTGACTCCACTGCTAGAAGATCAGTACCTTGATGAAGTTTCAAGATGAATTCCACTGCAAGAATGAATGCCAGGTATGCTCCTATGAATCGGTCTCATATCCCTGGTTTTCCAAATCCTATGCCAAAGGTTGATTGGTTAGATGATCTTCCAATATTCAAAGATGAAAGGAAGGACAATGCTGCTCTTCATTTGGTTAGGTTTCATATGCATGTACGCAGTCTTAAGGTTCATTTCCCTGAGAATTGTCTCATGAGGATGTTTATGGCCACTTTAGAAGGAAAAGCATGGTCTTGGTATAAAAGTTTGGAGAATGGTTCATTATCTTCTCTTGCTGATTTCCATGATGTGTTCTATGACATGTATAAAGAATGTCATCCTTCCTTATTGTTGCTCAAAGATTGCTGTAGACATTCTTTAAGTCTTATTCAGTACTTGGAGGATTGTTATGATGCTGATGAATTTATGGATGAAGAAATTTTGGAGGCTCTTCATAACAATGTATTTCAGCACCAAGAAGAAAGTATAACATCTATTGAAACGCAGCATGAAGATCAGCAGGGGTTTATTTGTGAAAACCATGTTTCATCCTTTGATATGAATGAAGAGATGCAACAAACTTGCCAGTCTTTTGGTCATAATGAAGATGAAATTGATTGCAAACAGCAAGAAGAAGTACTGGAAGATAGCTTTTACGAACCTCAGGCAGAGGAAAAGCTTGTTCAATTTTGTAATTCCTTGCAGCAGCTTTCTTCAAATAATAATCATAATAGTGAGGAAAATTCCATTGTTTGTTGGAATGATTCAGAAAAGCAGTTGGATAGCTTTTCAAATAGAAAAGTGGATAGTACATCAAAGGGGTCTTGTGTGGTTGAGAATCAGTGGCCTGAAAATGAAGAGTGTTATCATGATCATTATTTTCAGCAGCTTTCTATGGCAGAACATAAGGAGAGAGTATTGTTTCCTTTCTCTTTTACGATTGAGGAACTGAACACTGTTATTGAAGATCAGTTTGCACAACCAGAAAGTTACAAGAAAAATCTAGCTGATCATGTATTCTGGGATCCTGTAGCTGACTACATGGAAGAATTTCACTCTCAAGTTTTTCAGTTTTTCTATGAAGATCAGAGGCAATTTCAGTGGCACTGGTCATCACAATATCATTGTGGCTCTGAACTCCAAGGCAGTCAAAAAACTCAAATATTAGATAAAACAGAGGATTGGCTACATTGGAAATTTCATATTGATTGAGCAGAAAGAAGTTGAAATTGTTAGGGTAGGTAGGTAGGAAATTGCAAATAAGCTCAAGGTCAACTGAGCATTTTTCAGTAGATGTAGTTTTCTTTCTCCTACAGTGATCATCCAGCTAAAGCCCGAGGTGAAGGCCCAAGAAGCTTGAAGAAGATGTTGGTCAAATAAATTTTTGTTCATCAAAAGAGGATAAGGCACTGGAACTGCAGGTTCTTAGTGTACCACAAGGGCACACTATCCCAAGTGGAGCCACTGTTATCACTGACAAAATTTCAATGCTAAATTGTCTGCAAATAAGCACATGAACCCTTTTAGCAGTTTCGCAGCGCAAAATGTTTAGGTGGTTTCGTAGCGCATAATTCATAATTTGCACTGGCTGCGCTACGAAATTGGGAATTTGTCCGAAACCATTGCTCACCCATATCACCTTTGTCTCCTATGGGTTTTGTGGGAATATGATATATGCATAGAAAAGCCTGTTTTGGAAAATTGATGGTGAAGTTTGTAATTCATCTGAGTTATGGCTACAGGCTTGCTTGCCTTCTAGTGAGAGTTTAAAGCTTGTTAACCAGGATAAAAGTCCTCAATCAGTTCCACTGTCAATGACAGCTGAGGTTAATAGAAAGGTGGCTTTTGAATAAGGTGCGGTACACTGGCTACAACTGCCATGGATGAGGTTGATGTGCTTAAAGGTCTAATGTCAGATCTTTCAGATAAGATAGAAGATATCAAGGCAATGATGTTAGCTCCACCGTTGTCTGAGGTTCTTCAGGCTCTTTATGATGATAAGAACGTTTCTCAAGATAAAAATGCTTGTATAAGTGTGAATTCCTCTCATGAAGTAGAAGCTGGTTATCGACTAAAAGGTAGTGCATATGTCATCTTCAAGTATACATGGTTGTGGGATCGTGTACGTGTCAGTGATGAGCTTTTGAAATATTAAGATTTGGCAAACATTACTAGCTGTTCGTGCATTAGTTCTTCCACCGACAGAGGACATAGACACCTGGTTGACATTTGTTTTTCTTTGCCGGAAAAGGGGTTGTATTAGTCAAGGTCATTCCACCAGCACATTGATGCAAACAGTATTGTGACTGTATTTGCTAGAGGCAAAGCAATGAATACTGGTGATTGGTATCGTAAAGTCTATAAATTCAGATTTCCGAGGATGTAAAGTCTCTATCTTGCGGTTTCTCCTGAGAAAGAATGGGTAGTCGAGGAGTTGTTCGATAAGAAGGACCACAAACAGGCAGACATCCATGTAGAAAATAGAGCAGTTACCAGAGAGGCGCAGAGGATTTGATCTATGGATGAACATAGAGAAGATTTAGAGGATTTGATCCACCAATGTCTACAGAATATTGGAAGCCATGAATTGCACAATTTGGCTCAGATTCTGGCCTTCGAGTGCCAAATACAGTTAGAGAGACTCTGGAAAATGCTGGAATCCTCTGGGGAAGCCGAGAGAATAATTGGATGGCTGCTTTCTATGAGGGCTATTATAAAGGAAAGGGTGTGGAAATAATTAAAGGAACAGTGGCCACAGGATTTGACACGGATGAACACGGAAATGTTAAGATAGTAAAGTTGAAGGATGGCGGGAACTAGAGGCAGACATTGTTGTTGTTGGTATTAGGGGTTCCATCGGTCGTTTTCCTTATGGAGGTGATGCGCCATAATGGTGCTGGTTTCTTGAACTAGAGTGTGTCACTGATCCCAGTTCCAGTCGGTTTTAGCTCGAACATTTTCTAACCTGTAAACCACTTTATTTCCAGATGCTCTAATCTGATTGAAATACACTCCTCAGGCAAAAGATATATACAAGTGGTAGTACAAGGAAAGACTGCATGGTGGAAACTTATTAGACATGGTTTCAAATGAAGAGGAAACATACTTCTCATAGGGTTGGAGCTTTCTCAAATGCTGTCAATGAACTTGTTTATAAGGTTCTGATATTAAAAGTTGGGCAAAGGATCAAAGATGTATCTAGAATGGAAATCTAGACGTCAGCTGAAGAAGACAATGCTTTTTCTTTACCAAGTTTTAGTGCCTACCCTCAGTTATATGTTACCAGCATTGGTGAATATCTTCTTACTTTACCTCAACAACTAGAGCTTCTTGTATTGGATGCTGGGACAACAGGATTGAATACCAATGCGGACACAAACACTGATGAAGCTAAATTTTTGCAACTGAGTGGATGTTCAAGGTTGCAGAAGGTGTCACAACCCTGCATAAAGCTAATATGAATGAGTTTTTCCTTCCTACCAAACTTACAACATTAACAAGCTTGGAGGGAATCCTTTACATTCTGTGGTAAATGCTCGTGCTTCTGCAGCAGCTGCAGCAATAAAACAGTTGGAAGAATGTTTTAACAGCAAAGTGCTCAAATAGTGAAGTTTTGGTTTGAGACTATGTTTTTTAAATTACACAGCAGTTTCGTAGCGTGCTACGAAACTGCTGTAGGTGTTGTTTTTGAATGAAGACAAACAGTTTGATGGGAGAATCAAGAATTTGCCAAAGGAAACACCTAAGGAACATTAAGGAGACCACATGAAGCTAACATAAGCCATTCAAATGATGACAGGTGTGCCTCTTTTGTAAAGTGAAGTGTTTTTGTCTCGAGTTAAAGTTTCATCATAAAGGTACTTTATTCTCGGTGATTAGGGTTTGGAGAAGAGCTGCATACGAAAAGTTTTGGTTGGCTCACCTGTCTACCAAGGAAGCCTCCAGCATATCAGGAGCATGGTGTTACCCTATTCTCTTGGGTTATTAAAGAATTAAAGTATCCACTGCTGCATACTCGGTGATGGGGGACCAGAACCGAAAATTTAGGGATATTTTCAGCCAATACAAAACAGATCAAAGCCTTCGATATTCAAAGCCAGCATGGGACATTAATTGCCCATCTTATGCCATCTCATGCCATCTCAGCTGAACGAAGAGAAAGCCAGGTGTCAAAGCTGCAAGGAGGAATCATGATACGAGGAAGATAGAATTAGATATGTAGTTTAATTAGGACTCTTTGTAATTACAGTTCAGCATTTTATGTACTTAATGGGTTAGTTAAACAGTAGATAGGGGTAATTAGTAGAATCTTCGAGCTCCCCTCATGCTGGAGGAGGAAGCTCAAGGTGGTTAAGAATGTATCCCTATATATAGATCAAACTTGGATGTAATAGGGGTTGGATGTTTTGAGAAAAGACAAGACTATTTTGGTTTATGTATAGCAGATTTCAGTAATGCAAAGGACTGTTGTTTCTTCTCAGGATTCACAATAGATCTAATGGTTCAAATGTATGATGGTTTATTCTCTTTAGTGTTCTTTTACAGTTTTGTTACTGCATAATCACTCAGAACTCATGTGTCATGCTCTGACTTCCTGTATGCCTTGGCAAACTGTGTTTTATGTAAGTTATGTTTGAACATTAGATGTAAAGTGCCCTGATTTCTATGATAGGATAGTGTTTCTTGTTAGCTGAGATGTGTGAGACTCCATAAGCCCAATGGGAATTACTTTGATATTTGTCCAGCCAGCTTATTTTTCATGTGTTTTAAGAGTTACCCATCTTTCCTTGTTATTAGTCAATATCCATAGTCTGTGAGAGAGCCCTCTCTGACTAAGGAGGCTAAGTCTTAGTCTAAAGCCTGGTTTGAAACAGTTACACAGAGTCTTGCTGATTGGCAGCCTTCAGTACCTGATTTTGTGATAACAAAAAGCTTAGATCACCCAACACTATGATGTTTCACAAAGAAACCAACAGCACTTCCTTACAAAATACAAGATTCCAGCCTCTGGATCTCTGGGATGAGGGATCCATATATAAATGTCTGCAGGTGGGTGATTCAGCTTCTGCGTTTTTTATTAGTTTCATTTTTTTTATAGTTCTCAATTCCACTTGGAGATTTCATGATCTCTTACTCATCCTTGGGCGAATTCAGAGAGGCAAGTGTCATAGGAGAAGTTTCTGGAAGATTCCATGATCATCCACCTTGCAAACTGTCTTTTCCATTTGTCTACTCTTGCTCATCACACCCTACAAAAGGGCTTTCTAGTATGCATCGCACTTTTTGCATGTGGCAGGTGAGATGCATCACACCCTTAGCACTGAGCAGTCTGTATGGTCCAGTTTTGACCAGTTCTAAGCAGTTTTTCATGTAGAACTTCTGGGAGATGATGTAATTAGTTGACCTTGCTCCTTTAGGGTATGAAGCAACATTTTTAGGGACTTAGAAGCCCTTGTTTTATGGACATATGTGATTGGGGTTGCAGTGCCCAAATATGTGTATAACAGTTGCCCCCTAAAGCATGAGGTCGTAAATCTTTTTTATGTCGGGTGAAATGCTTTATCATGAGGATCCGAGGTTTTTCGAACTGGAAGGCGACTTGTAATAAGATACAATACAAGACATTATCTTCATAATATTTTCATGATCTAGCTGAGGCGGCCATTCCCATGCTCAGCTTTATAAATTCATTCTCATGTACATAGGACAGACAACCGTCTGTGTGGCAGAGTGATGATTCTAGTAGAGCCATCATCCTTTGGCTTGGATGATTATCTGTGCAGCAATGATGTACATTTGATGTCTTTATTTTCCTGAATATATCGTAGCCCAGATGGATGAAACTAGATCCAGGGTCTTCAAAACTCGTTCAATCTTCGCCTGAAGTACAAGTCAATCCATGTGAAAATATGTTCTGGAGTCGAATCATGGAAAGACATTGCCTGATTACCAGCCAATGATGTAAGTTGTTAACAGGCGCGAGAGGAATCATCGATAATGATGATGACCCTCAAGGTACAACAGTACAATTCACGTCGTGTGAAAATGGGACTTGGCGTCGAACACCACGCAAAATATTTTGGTCGAAGGCCATTCATGTAAAGTTGTTGTCGGAAGTGAGAAACTTTCCATTGAGGCATGCAAGCTTCAAAGTACTGAAAGGGTTGTTCCTAGGTCGACTTCTTGGTTAATGAGCTGATGTCGACAAGAAGTGACCTGTCATAGGAGGGCATTAATGAATCCCACATCTATGACACAGAATGGAGCAAATGATTTTGTAGAGGTGAAAACGATCTGATGATACAAGGTTCAGGGTGGCGCCCATGAAAGAATGAAGTGTGAAGTTGTTGCAGTGGATGAGACACAAGCTGGGTTCGTGAATTCTCTGAGCGACTTCTCTTGAACATATCGACGACACTGAAATGGATTAGTAGCATTAACCCCAAAAATGGATGGTACGATGGACCAATGGTAATATGACCGGTGAACGAAATAACCCAACTCGACTCAATCATGGTTATGGAGTGAAAGTTTCATGTTCAAGAGAGACTTGCTACCAATAAAGTTTCTTCAAGTTTTCTTCCCAATTTTTTCCCCAGCCATTGCTGACCAGTACCTCTTTATTTTTGTCAAGCTTGAGGAGGATAACATATGCTTGTTCTATAATTTTCCCTTCAGGCGAACCCGTCGCTATGTTTTAACAAGCCTAGCGACAGTGAAACTCGCTCTTGTCTGCATGCACAAGTTTGTCGTTATTGTTTTAATGAGTTTAACAACAAGATAACTCGGTCCTTTTCAATTTTAGAGAGTTTGAAAAGAGACGGAAAGGAAACTCCAATAATCCTTTTTCGTCATATAATCCCTTAAGTCCCAAAAAGTATAAAATAATACGAAAGGGATGAATTTTCTATAGTTTTAATGAGCCGAACAAGACAAGCACTCGATCGTTTTGTGTAATGATCCCTCAGGTCCAAAAAGATTAAAATCTAGAGGAGGGATAACACTTCCGATCACTTTAACGAGCTGGAGAGGCCAATTTCTCGGCAATCTTTTCATATTTTATGAGTCAGATGAAAAGATTTTAAAGGAGACTCATTTTTTGAGGAACGAGTGATATTTCTGAGTAGCAGTTGGTTCCAGGTAGGGTTTGGAACTTTCCAATCATGGCAATGTAAAGAAGGTGGCTAATAGGATCACTCGTCGCAGTTGTTCGTCAAAAGGGGTAAACAATCAAATGGAGGCGTATAATCAGCTAAAATAGAGTGGAGGTGATGGTAAGAACATGACCAAGGCTCAAAAGCTGATGATAATGCGATCGCAATGGTTATTTACCGAAGGTGGGTTCATTTTTTAATGAGATTAAACCCTGGTTGAACATATTCCCATTGGTAGGTTTATTTTTTAACGAGCTTGAACTTCGCGTAAAACTGCTCATGTTTACACAAGCTTGGAACGAAAAACTATGCTTGTTATAAGTTCACATGCCCCCAGCATAATGACGCAAATCGAGGTGCATGTCCCCCAAGCTTCATTGCATTCAATGCGGTGGTTGGAATGAAGGTTTACCTTTGAGATATTTGAAAGACTCGACTTGGATTTTACAAGACCGTAATCAAAGACTCGATTTGGAAAGGGAGTTGTTTCATTTTTTAATGAGGTTGACACAGTAAAAGAACTATCCTCGTGACTCCTTGTTTCATTTTTTAACGAGGTCAACATGAGATAAGAACCATCCTCAAAATCCACCGTATTTACAGTATTTGATAGAAAATAAAAAACTGAAGGATGATTAAGGTCGTTGGAATAATCTTCGTGGTAATCTGGAAGATGGGAACGATGGTGGTAATCTTCCTCTGGTGCCTCTCCTATCATCATTGACCAAATGACTCCTTCGTCTGTAGAATCTACATATGACCAAGGATCTGAAAAGGTGCCATATTCCTTAGACCTATCTATCCAAACACTCGATGAGCGTTGATTTGGGTTTGCCCCCTAGGCCAAGAAAATTGATTGCTACAATATTTCTATTGGGCTTGGGGGCAATACCTGGCGATGATCCATGCTGACAAAATGTTCGCGAATCTTCTGAATATTTTAGATATAGAAGATATCATATTGCAGGTTTCCACCGTGGCCACTTCCGCCAGATTACTCGGAGGTGGTAGGGCAAAAGTACCCATTAAAGTAGGGTCTTTTAGGAGGCCTACTCTGATATTTTGAAGCGATCGAGAGTTTCCATGGATCATTGGAATGTTTCCCGTAACTTGTGAACTGTTGGGGAGGAAGGTTTGTTGATCAATGATTGTAATTCCTCCTTGAAAATGAAATGCAATATTTCTAAAGTATGTTGACACAGCTGCAACCATAGCATAAATCTAGGGCCTTCCCAGTAGGATATTGTAATCGAGGTTTCCATCGATAACTTCGACATCAATTTCTACTGTTTTTCCCCCCAGTTCAACTTGAAAGTTACTTAAAATCCCGTATGGGTTGTATGTTCATCCATCGAATGCTTTTAATGTCATTGACGATCGCGACAAGGGTGATGAGCCTAAAGTTTTCCAGCAACTCATTGACATAATGCATGTAGATGCCCCCTCATCAATAATTGTTCGATGAACAGTTTTGTTGAGGGCTTTCACTTGGATGAGGAAAGCGAGTTGAACTGGTAGCTGAGTTTCATATCCTTTATGATTAAAGGCCACATGATTGGAATCCACTGGGTCAATCCCACCTATTCCTGATAATAGAGCTTGCTTTTGGGAGGGACAATTTTGCAGTACTTCAAGTGTTGACATAGCGGATGGTGATTGGGCCAGATCCTCTACTATATTATAATTCTGTGTTGCTTGGGCACGAGGATTAAATTTTGATTTGTGTACTACTCAATTTGGCGGCTTTATCATTAGCTCACGGATGATGGGTGGCACAACTTCGGTTGAAGTTGATGTCGAACTACTAGGTTGATCTACAGCCTTGTTGTTCGACTACTGTGGATTCTCGTAATCTTTATTCCTTGTCGATATCAAAGCATCATTTTGTTGTTTCGAAATGGACAACATAAGCACTTAGGACGGGGAAGCATTGTTGCTAGCAACCAGATTGGTTCTTGGGTTCGAAAACAGATCAGTCAATACCGCTGAGTTTTTTGAGTTTCTGAACAACTTCTTAATCTCAGCTTTATGTGGACAATCTTTCGTCCAATGATCCTCATCGCGTATAAATCATGGATGACTGGGTTTCCTTTCTCCATAAGGGTTTGTAGAAGATTTTTCAGGAGACAAATCATCCTTTTTCTTCTTTTTGCTTTTCCCTTTCTTCTTGCCCCCTGCTTGCTTCGGTTCTTTGCCGTTATCGGTTGACACGGCATTAACCTCCGAGGCAAGAAGTTATTCATTTGCATTTTGACCAGAAACTGTACGGGCTTTCTTCAATGTAGCCTTTGTGGTTTTCGTGTTTGTCATACCTATCATGCCATCACCAACATGAGAGTCTTTGTTTGATTTATGTGGAGGAATGCAAAACTTTGGTCTAGGAGCATCAAGGATTTTGTCATAGAGCGTGCCAGACTGAGTATAGATCAAGTCTAGATATTGCGCATGAGCAATGACTTGCTCTTCAGTGACAACCCCCCCTTTAGCCAAATCTTCTGTAATAGAAGGTAACAATGACTTAATAAACCATTCAGCTAGCAGCTGATAAGGAACATATGTTCTTACCATTCGACGACGACGTCACCACTCATGAATATGATCAGATATGTGAGTGGTTGTTGTCTGCTTGAAATTGGTAAGAAGCTTCGTTCCTATTTCGTACCTTATTGGTAACTGAAAATGGGTTCAAAAGGTAGTGGCAAGGGTGCTGAATTTATCAAATGAAGCTCTAGGCAATTCGATGTACCATTTTGTTGTTGGACCAGTTAACGTTCGCTAAAAAAGGTGAAGCCTGATCGAATCATCATTGAGAGTGTTGGACAAACACCACAGATGAAAGGTCATCACATGATTCAATGGATCTTCACCCGAATTTCCATTGAATTTAGGAATATCTGACGGAAGTTTATGAGGAATCTCTGGCCACCAAGGGGCATAAGAAATTGGATCATTTGTTATCCAATTTAGATCTGGTAACTCTAAAGTCGCCACAAAGGGCAACTGTTGATTTAGGTTTGGCAAAACATACCCAGGATAAGATGGAATTTCCTTAGCAGTGGGTCTTTGCATACCAGCATAATTTATTTGATGTTGATAACTTTGATAAGGTTGATGGGTATAACCATTATGATATGATTGATGTTGAACATTTTGGATATACGGCTGCCCATTACTCACAAAGCTTTGTTGCTCAGGTCCTCGGTAAGCTTGTTGGAATTGCGGTTGTTGATATTGCACCAACCATGGTTGTGAAGCCATGTGTTGTTGTCCAATACTAGATGTTTGACCAAGATGATAGGTAATGGTACCCGTTTGACCCTGAGTTGCTCCAATTAAGGAGCCACTAATCGATGATTGTGGTTGTGTCATGGAGACAAGAGATTGTTCTATTACGACCTGAGAAACTTGAGGTTGACATACAACAGGCAATGCTTGTACTTGCGACACCGTCACAATAGCCGGTGTAGTGGGGATATTTGACACAGGTAAACTGAGTTGTATTGAATACACAATTCTTGGTTGTTGAGGCAGTACTGGAATCCAACCACTGGATGTGATTCTAGCTTGACCCAAATTTTGTTTTGAACTCTCATATGGTTGCTCTCCCGGAGGGAACAATGAAAGGGCATATTTCCCCCCATATGGCGGAAATCCAGTGTTCAAAGGAAAGATTGGCCTCTGGAGACTGGACTGCCCAAATTGATACTATTGAAAAGGATCAATTTGTTGAGACTCAACATAAGAAATTTCAGATACTATTCTGGATGAACAAATGGGAACAGACCATATTGTCGAAGCAATCCGTGGGTGGACGCCATCTAGCGGTTGAGAGCTAGTTGGGACAGATGGTATACCAGTGAACATTGTTAGAGTGGCGGCAGGAGGTTCCACTGCTGCTGTGTCAGATGACACAGTCCTAGATGTCGATGGTTGTTCAGACATATCGAGTCTATCCAAAAGATTTCCTAGCGATTCTACAGGAACTTGCGATGAAGGATGACTTACTTCTGTCGTAGAAGGATATAGATGGATCCCAATTCCAAAATGAAATGGGGTACTAGATGGAAAATCCTTCGTAATCTCTTCTATAGTAATCAATCCAGGTGGAAGAGGTAGACCATCAGGTCCGTAAAATATTTCTGGTGCCGAAGAAGGTGCAGAATTTGTAGCGACAGATGTTGGAGGGGTGACACCTTCCGAATTAGCTCTAAACGGAGCCGGTTCAGGAATAGAAGTGTTTACCATTACACTAAGATTAGTTCTAACGTCCTCTTGTAACTGCAGAACTTCTTCTGTAGAGGTAGGGATACCAGAAATAGTTGGAGTAACTGGAGTCTCTGAGGATGTTGAAACACAAGTTTCAAACAAACCAGGAGAATTTGACCCAGTTAAACGAGTTCGCTTGGCCCATAATGGTTTCATTTTCGGAGTCAAAGATGGTTGACTCGTTATTCTCCGCGAATGATGGGGTTTTGATTGACCTTCTTCCACGATTGCAGATTGGTTGATCAACTCAAAATAAAAAAGGGGAAAATGTGATTCCAAATTAAATGAATTTTAGACACTATGACACAACTCGCTTTTTCAATTTTTAAGAGTCGAGAAAAAGCTAAAGAAGACTCTAGTCGCCTTCGATTTTTAATGAGCCTGAAGTGAAAAGTGCTCAGATGGACCTTTTCTTTTAATGATTCTGAAAAAGAATGAAAGTGACTACTCTGGAAATCTAGACAGAGGGATTACCAAACCAATCGTAAAACTGCAGAATACTTTTTACGGCACGACAGTCAATCTTCCCAAATGTTGTGTTCAATGCATTGCGATCGATAGGGCGGCAGACACGGCTTCCTAAGGATAAAGGATATAGCCTATTATGGTCTCCCAATATATACTCGATGGTACATGGGAATACAAGTCTATACTAGCACTTGTCGTCTCAAAGAGGAGGAATCACCCAACCTACGATGAAAGTGATAGTTACCAGGCTTTACGATGTTGGAATATGTCTCTAGCCTAGGCTTCTAAATGTTGTGTGTTAGGTTCCAAAGCATTTTTATGTTCATTGAATTTATTTTACAGTTGATCTTTCTTAACAAGTTTGCCTTTAAGGTTCACCATGTGATGTAGATATACAATTCCTAAATATGCAATCTAAGATGATAAACAGTTGTTTACTCTTCTTTTTGCAATGAAAATCCTAGCTACTAAGGAAAGAGAAGCAAAATTCTTTCAACATAGAGCAGAGAGCACACACTAGATGCACTGTCCTAAATCAAAATCAACAAGCAGTCTAAATGCAAATGCACATGCATGTATTTGTTTTCCAATTTCTTAATGTGTGAATGACAAAAAGAATGCTACGTACAAATATGAACTATCTTTTCTCTCAAAGTGACAGTACTAACAATTTTCTCTTCAAAAGACGAAAGGAAGATGAAGATGACACTTTGTGGTTTCAAATTCAAAAAACGAAAGGAAGACTAAGACGATACTTTGTGATTTCGAATTCAAAAAGCGAAAGGAAGACTACTTTGCGATTTCGAATTAAAAAAACGAAAAGAAGGCTAAGACGACACTTTGTGACTTCGAATTTAAAAAACAAAAGGAAGGCTAAGAGCGACACTTTCAACTTCAATTTGAAAACTGCTTTCGACACTTAAAATACTATTAATTCAAATCAAATACAAGAGTAGTAGTGTAATTGACTATCAAAAAGATTAGGATTCTTTTCTTTGGCTGAAAACGACACTTGCGAAACTTCCAAATCAAAAGACAACAGCTCGATTAAGCTACTTTTTGTAAAGGAGAACTGTAAATGGCGAAAAATACATTAAAAATTTCACAATTCTTTGTACAATGGAGGCTAAATAATGCAAAGGAAGGGAGTTTCAACAATGGTATACTGATCACAGATAGCAAAACTCTTAAATAAAGCTGAAGACAATGAATAAAAAACCAAATTTGGAAGCAGAAATAGTCTTATCTGATCATCGCACCTGTAACACAAGGAAACAGGGATGCATCTCACCTACTGCACATGGGAGGTGTGATGCATCTAGACTGTCAAAAGGAGACAGTGTGATGGTCCAGGGACGAGACATTAACTTGGTTTTTGGTCACATTTTGCAGCTTAGTTCAAGGATTTAGGCTGAACTAATGATAGTCAGTAAATACAAAGTATAGGGGCTGATCTAATGAGGTTACTTGAGCCACCACCAGGGCACTTAGGATGTTTGCAAGTCAGTTGTTTAATTCATAAACTAACCCGGAGATTGACTAAAGCAGCATTTATCTACTTTGCAGATACATAGCAAAAGCAGTTCGAAGGCTAGCTGGCATAACTTTAGGCTCCATCCGTAGCTTATAAAGTAAACAAACTAGAAACAAGCAAACAAGTTATTCGCTCCCCAGCGGAGTCGCCATTTTTTTATCGGGAAATCTAGTGTCCATTCAGAGATGCTAGTCCCACTAAGATGGGTAGCTATCTTAGAAATAAACAAACTGAAGTTACTTGTGTTTTCCTTTACAAGAAGTAGATGAGAGAGAAGCAAAGAGTACCAACCTCAGTCTTTCACTTGGCTCCTTGCTTATTTTTCCTTGCTTGTCCCGCTTCAAAGAACATTTTTAGAGTCAAAGCAGCATAATACCATCAAAGCACAGAGATCTACAATCATAAACAATATAGGACCAGATATATATTGACCACACAAATGCGTATATCAACTCAGACATACAAGAATGCGGAGGAAAAATCAAATAGCTTTATTGATAGAAAGAGTAGAAGAGAGGATTACAACCCATTGATTTGACCCAATGTCATCCTCCCAGCATGAAAGCCCTTCTTCACCTCATGAAAAGCTTAGATCACCCAACACTATGATGTTCCACAAAGAAACCAACAACACTTCCTTACAAAATACAAGATTCCAGCCTCTAGATCTCTGGGATGAGGGATCCATATATAGATGTTTGCAGGTGGGTGAGTCAGCTTTTGGGTTTTTTATTAGTGTCATTTCTCTAATAGTTCTCAATTCCACTTGGAGATTTCATGATCTCTTACTCATCCCTGGGCGAATTTAGAGAGGCAAGTGTCACAGGAGAAGTTTCTGGAAGATTCCATGATCATCCACCTTGCAAACTGTCTTTGCCATTTGTCTACTCTCGCTCATTGCACCCTACAGAAGGGCTTTCCAGTATGCATCACACTTTTTGCAAGTGGCAAGTGAGATGCATCACACCCTTAGCACTGAGCAGTCTGTATGGTCCATTTTTGACCAATTCTAAGCAGTTTTTCATGGAGAACTTCTGGGAGATGATGTAATCAGTTGACCTTGCTCCTTTAGGGTATTAAGCAACACTTTTAGGGACTTAGAAGCCCTTGGTTTATGGACATATGTGATTGGGGTTGTAGTTCCCAAATATGTCTATAACAAGGGGGGTCCAAAAAGGCGGTATTTTCCGTCGAGACCCATCACCACGTGGCCTCCTCTTAGCATTTCACACCCCCCAAGCCTATACCACATACTGCTCCCTACCCCCTCTGAAAACCACTTCCTCCTCATCCCTTTACCGTTGTCCCTACCCGACACCTCCGTCACTCCTATCCCACCACGTCTCCTTACCATTGCCCAATTAAACCCCTTCCTGGTAAGATTACCATTAAACATTTAATGTTTCTTGCTGGGTAACTGTTTCAATTCAACGTTCCTACACCAATCCTCCAATGGAACCTACCACTCCCTCCTTTAAAAAACCCTAAACTAGTCTTCATCAGCCCTTTCACATGCCTATTCTATGAAATTCACTAGTTTTTCTGCAAAGTGACCCAGTTTCAAAAGATTTGTTGAGCTAGATCAACTATTATCATTCTTTCCCCTCCCCTGGATGCTCATTACCTACCATCCATTTCCTAGTAAACATCTATTCTCAAATTCATATTTGTCATTTACCGATCAACTATGCCTCCAAAGAGCAAGAACCAGGAGAACCCTATGAATCCATTAATCCCTCCATCTATAGACTTAGACCATATTCCATTAGATGATAGGGATTACATGATCAATGAGACACAATGTGACTATGAAATGTTGGAATTTTCCTGCTCGCTGGAGGATAAACATGTTGATAAAACAGATGAAATTGGACTCTAGGAGTCTAATCTTCCTCACTATATTTTCCCTCTGACCTTCCATGCCCCTGAATTCACCAGGAAATGTCAAGCTTTCTATGTTCCCAGCCAAATAGTCATTATGACCCCATCTGGTGAAATCATTTTTACAATCACAACCTAATCTATAAACCAAATGATGCTAGATCCTCCTATGGAAAGCGGTACACCATTTTCCTTAGAATCCCTCATAGAACTCTATCAGAAGCTTGATTTTGCTACAAGAGCCAAGATTTTTTTTATCTTCTTACTAGAAAATTCCCAATTTCTAAAGAAACATCCTCCATACCCTTCCTCAATCTTCCCTGATCATGCTAAATAGGTCATAACCATAATTTCATATATTCTAGGTTATTATTCTGAACAGTGGGTAGATGAACCCATTCTAGGTTTCCTTTCCATATTTTCCACAGATAGAAAACCATCTACTTTGTTTAATTTCAGTCAATTCCTGGCTGATAACATCGATGAGTAGTTTCTTAAATTTCCAACAGAACAAGTGTTTAAGTACACTTCAATTTTGATTTATATGTTTCTGTATTATCAAGTAGACAGGTTCAGCTTTACCATGCAGAAGCTGGATGAAGAGGAAAACCTACAGTCAGTTATATTTTGGACATCTTTAGTGATGAAAGAGAAAAAAGAATTCTCCTATAAATAGCTCATTGAAGAGTTTTTTCACCCAATTATGAGTACCCTAAATAGCTTAGCACAACCTAGAATCAGTGAATACATCAAGAGGGTTCTACATTTGACAAATTAGGCCAAGACTAGATACTGGTATTTATACCAGAATTACATGGAAATTAGAGTTTATGGTTGTGAGTTAGTACCATATAAACCCTCAAAATACCTCCCCATGAGGATTTTTTCCCTTGAATATATCAGGAAAATGATAAATTTAGATGATATTCACTTTGTGGTGGCAAAGAAGAAGTCCCAGTTTCAGATAAAGACACGGGTGGGCCCTTTCATACGCAACACCAGGTCAACAGGAGAAGAGGTAGATAAAATCCTTAAGGAGATGAAATTCAGCCTGAGTTTCACATGGTATTATGACCCTTTGGTTATCATTTCTAAGTTGAGAGTAGAAAATAAAACTACTCTGTATATCCATACCCCAAGGCTTGAGATAGAGAAATTTGTGAACCAGTCAGTATGGGCAGAGAATACATTACAATTGTTTTCTACTTCAAATTTATAGACCCACACTCCTCAAGAGAAAACAAGTAAAATATGGAGAGAGGTGGGATCATCATCGACAACAGGTAGTGAGGCCAAGGATTTCATAATTAGTTACAAGAAAAGAACTAAGATGACTCCTAGGACAGATTCAGAAAAGGAGGAAGAAGATCAAACTGTCATCATCATTGGAGAAACACCATATACAAGCAACAAGTTTGATACATCTCCTACTGGATATTCACTATCACAAGGTCAAAAATATACAGAGCTAGGTTCATAGTATGTCCAAGAAGAAAAGGAAAAAAATGTTTTTGACAGGTACTTGGAGATCAAACTTAAGAAAGAAATTCTTAAGAACGACACCTACAATCAGTTTGGAAGCAGACTTCCAATTCACACAGAAGACTATTATCATTTTTTGATACATAACAAGGAAAGATGTAGATGTCCTTCCTTGAGGCCCAAATTCAACATCCTAAGACACCAGTAGATTAGAACAACACAATGTTTGAATTCAACACCAAAGATATCTATCCCATTAATCAAATGGAGATGCACAAACAGACTCGTGAGATGATTTCCTCTACCTTAATTAATACTACCATGTCATTGTCAAAGTTGCAGGTTTCACATGCAAACATCCAGCCCTAGTCAAAAATGGAGAAGATATCTTCTTTAGCAAAGGCCAATAGAATCAAATCTTTTGAATATTTGGTAGTCAAGATAGAATATGATCCTAAAGATATAAATGTTGTAGAGGATATCATCAAGAAGAAAAAAAATTGTATTGCAGCATTGAGAAAGCAGTTGAAATTTCCAGCCACAGAGGACCCCTTGACTAAAGATATTGAAGAAATTGAGACACGGAAGGCTGACATGATGAAGTTAATCATGGAGCAGAATGTTCAAATCAGACAAATGGAGGTAGAAATGGAGAAAATGATCAAAGAGAAAGAACAGAGTCAAAGGGTAGCCATAGTCCCCCTGGATGCTATACCCATCACTCAAATCCCAGCTACAAGAACTGCAACTATAGCAACCTCTTCAACTCAAGCTACAAGTGTTAATCAGGTGATAAAGACATTGAAAATATGCCAATCCATTCATAATAAATTAAGAAGTTGCATGGAAACTCAAATCTCTGCAAGAATAGAAAGCTATAACTGAAGCTTCTCATTTGGCTAAAGTACAGAAGTCACAAAGGCCACTAGAGAGGATACAAAAGATGGATATAGAAATTGGTCAAAACTTGGCCCAAGCCAAGGAAACCATTTGGATGGATATTTTGGACTCCATGAATGATATTTGGCCATGCATCCAAATCATTTTTTAATGCAAGGAACTGATACAATAGGCCAATGAAACCATTACTAAAGTAAGGGAGAAGCTGGGAGACATGCCTACAAAATCTTTCAACATCATCATATTCCTAAATTCAAATAATAAGTATGAACTTGAAGAATTAATGACAGGTTTGCCACCATCTTGGAAGTCATGAAGGTTTTAACTAAAAGAAATTTCATTACTCAATTGGAGGAGAAATGTGAAACACTGGAGTTGGGAGTGAACAGATTCTTCAACAGGATTGAAACATTAAAACAGAAACAATTTCCCATCATATACATGATTAATGAAAAATTGATTACTCAAGAAGTTTCTTTTTATTATGATGAAGGAAGTGGCCAGAAACAGTACTAAATTCAATGGTACAAAAGGCAGCATGACAGTCAGAGCATTCATAGAGACAATGGGAAATGAATTTTTTATCCAACATGAGGTAAAACATATCTTCCCAACAAAGCCAACATTTACAAAGTATACTAAGGTTGATGAGATTTACCGAAGGGTAATCAAGTTAACCATTCCAGATGAAAAAAGGTGGGACCAACTATGTGGTCTATTGGACAAAAGAGCAACTCGAATGCAGTAACAACACCATCCAGCACATCAGCCAGCGGAACACAGTTATAGGTTGATTCAGCGACCGAATCCTCCAAAACAGAGCCACCTATTCATGTAGTTGTCCACCTTGCCTATGATTTTGCAAAAGATTGATTTTATGGTTTTAGATAATGCTAATAATACACTGTCAGTTGAGACAGCAACTTTGTAATCATTTTGTAATTATTTTATAAATACTTCACCATTTGAAGTATTACAAGTTGATTGTTGAATATATTTTCCTCTGTGAATTGTAATTTTCTAGTTGTTGGAAGCATCAATAATATAAGGACATTCTTTAAAGGATTCATGTGGTGTATGAATTGGTGAGGTTTTTCTTCTATTCATGTGTTTAATCATTGTCTCTTTTCTCTGTCATTTTTGAAAAGCTTAATTACATAATAGAAATTATGAAAAATAGGATATGTTATTCAGAACACCCTATTTTGGTTGTTAGTGATTTATATGTTTTCTATTGAAGTCAAATTAAATAATTATTCATTGTTCCTTAGTTTCAAATGAATCTTACATTTCTTTTGTTTCATAATTCATTTAAAATTTTGAAGGATCCAACTAGTACAACCTAACTTGACTTGTGAAACTCCTTCAACGTTTGATGCAGATCCAATTAATCTTTAGACTCCATAGCCCAATGGAATTATAACAATTTAATCAACCAAACAATCCAATCAAAACAATCAGTACAGTAATAACTAGCCTAAAATTCACATAGAATATAGCTAAATTTCACAGAGATATCCCTCTTTGAAGCTAGCGGGGCTAGATCCCAACTTCCAAAGTGGTTTTGATGTTTTCATATGTGTTTACTCCCTCAAACTTAAAAATATATAACGACAACATAGTGGCGACCATACTAGGGAAGAATAATTTTTAAATTGAAGATAATTATTCCCTGGTAGTCAATCAGTATTTCAATAAATCAAAATTGTTATATCACAATGGAATACTTGATATAAGGTTGTAATATTTCTATATATTTGAATGTGTTATTTATTTTAATTTTACTAGCTGTGTGATAAGTTTTCAATAGATTTAGCTCCTAAAAGAGTTTTCACTACAGATCACCCAGATACCAACCCTGCTGAAATTTTAGATAATCCAGAGAAGTTAGTGTGAAAGAGAAGTCTTACAGAGACCTGGGGTAGTAATAATCCTTTTTCAAGGTAACTCTCTTCTGGAGAATAGCCCTTTGTATAGGCCTAACTCTCTTCCTAAGAAGTTTGAAACCATTCAAGACATAGAGTTTCATTTTCCATTCGAGCATAGTCTGTTTAGGACAAAATCTGAGAGCTTTGTAAATCATATTGTCACTGAAGAAGCTATACTACGACCATATGTACCCCAAACTCAACCCCTTCAATTAGATCTGGATCAAAGAGCAGCTACAAGAATTTAATAAATTACAGGGTTTAGTCTCGGCTTTGGACCAAGCCATTAAAGAAGCTTATATTCAACAATCTGTTAAGTTTTAGCTTTAATGATTGCAGCAACTTCTTTGTCTACCCAGTCTTCGTAGTCTGTTAATCTACAATATCCTAGTCCCACTCATTCTATAGTCTCTACTTTTTCACCCATAATGACCTAGACTGTTGTTCATATTATCCATGTAGTTACTACAAGTACACCTTCTATAGGTCCATCTTCCAGTCAAATTCTCAGACCAGCTAGGTATGCACCTTTGGTGTTACCAGGCTAGCAAAATTATATGTCTGCAGACTATCCATCAAAAATTCTAACATTTGATAGCACTAGTCCTCAAACTGCTCAACAGCACATAGATAGAATGAATGATGTTTTTGATCTTCAAGACATACATGAGGCTGATGTAAAGATGACATTATTTGCTCAAAGTTTAGGAGGTGATTTCAAAAAATGGTTTAGGGGTTTACCTATAGGAAGTATAGCTAACCTTGATGCATTCCATCAAAATTTCTTAGCTAGATAGGAAATCAAGAAAAATCCTCTTCAACTCCTGAATGAATACAAAAGACTTGAAAGAAAACCTGGGGAAACTGTGGAGGAATAATGTGAACAGTTTAACAGAGTCTACGATGCAATTCCTATAGAGATCAAACCCTCCCCTAGCCTAGATTTAATTTATTTTCCTGATGGTTTTGATGTAGACATGGAGTATCAACTTAGAGAGAGAGAGACCCTACTACTTTAGAGGAAATGAAAGCCAATGCTAAAATTTGAAGCCAATATCTTAGCCAAGAAGACCAAACTAAAATCTAAACACAGGGTTACTATTAAAGAGGATCCTTCCACTTCTACCTCTGATCACAAAATTGATAACCTAGTTAGGACAGTGGAAAAGATGATGCAAATTGTAAGCATTAATGATCAATCTCAAATGAGAGAAAATCAAACTAGTCCTCAAATTAGGAACCCAAACTTCAGAAGGAATATTCCCCAGATCAAACAATGAGAACAAAAGGGTCCAGACCAGCAAGTTTGGTCTCCTTTTCAGGAAAACTATGTTGATGATGAGGGTAATATAATTGAAGATTTAGATAGTAAAATAAATCTGATGGGAATTAATGATGATGAAACTATTTTTTCTCACTCAAGAGGAGCAATAACTTTTCAACCTAACTCAAACCGAACTTGACTCTAAAGAATCAAATGAATATAAACAAGGTTTTTAGAATTCCATTATGGAATTTCATAAGCAGTATAAACTTAGCATTAAAAATACTTCAAACACTCTCAACAATAAGAACTCTGAGAATCCTACTAAGAAATCTTCTGACATTGATGCTAGGAAAACCATAGAAAATTCTCGTAAGAAAATTGTTTATAATTCTAGCAAAAAGAAAGTAGAAACTCTTGCCAAAGAAGATAGGTAATAGTGCTTCCAAAACTACTCAAACCGATATCCCAACCACAAGTCCGAAAAAATAACCTATATCAAAATAAATTATTGATCAATCTGATTTTCCCAACCTGATTAAGATTCAAACATCATTTAACATTTAGAATGAATTAAAAAAACTAAAAATTCCCATTCCTCTAACAGAGTTGATGAACAAAAATATATACAGACCTCAAGTGATGAAAGCTCTAAACATAGGGGAAAATACAGACTCTATTAATTTAAATGATGACCAACATGAACTCTTATTTGGGCTAGAAGTTGAGGGAAAACCTGAGGAAGGAGGCGTTCCTCCATTCTATGTTAGCCTAAATATTCATGATAAGATCCTCCATAATGTTATGTTAGATTCAGGTGCTCCGCACAATTTAATGCCTAAAGTTGTTATGGAAAAGCTAGGACTTGACAAATGTTATCAGACCTTGTAAAGATTTATATTCCTTTGATTCCATCGAATTGAGATGCCTAGGTCTCATCAAAAACCTATGTGTTAATTTAGCTCAAATCTCGACCGAAAGTGTGGTAATGGATATAATGGGTGCAGATATACCCCCTAAGTATGGCATGTTGTTGTCACACTCTTGGGGAGCAAAGTTATAAGGGACCCTACAAATGGATATGACCTTTGCCACCATACCAGTGTTTGGTCAACAAAGAAGATTATATAGGGAAACTTTGATGAAATTCATGGTGAGTAGTCAAGATAAGCCTCAAAACTATCCACTTTACTCTGTCCACTCAAATTTAGATTCTTTCATTCTTTATAATGATGGAGACATCAACACTTAAGTTACCAAAGCATAAACTAATATTTGTAAAATGGATGCATACCAAACATAAGTAGTAGAACAAAACAATATTCAGGAACCTCTTTGGAACATGAGCTTTGATGGCTCTTGTAGAAAAGAGGGTTCTGGAGCAGGAGTGTGGGTTGCAAACACAAGAAACAATCATGCTGAAGGTCATTCATACAAGTTCAATTTTCAATGTACAAATAATATATCTGAGTATGAAGCACTTATAATAGGACTACAATTGTTGAAATAATTGGGTGCCAAAACAATCTCCATTCAGGGGGATTCTAAGTAAATCATAAAACAAATTAAAGGAGAGTATTCATCCAAACACCCTAGATTGAGAGCATATATAAATGTTGTGCTTGAGTTTCTAGAGAGTTTTGTGGAATATGACCTTTCTGCAATTCCTAGAAATCAAAATATCCTTGCAAATAGTTTGGTCTTTTCAACCAACTCCAATGAAATGCCTTACCCTAATCAACAATATAAAGTGGAAGTGAAACATCAGCCAATTGTACCAGACAATATGAGGTAGTAGCAAGTGTTTGGCAATGATAAACAGATTGAAAATTTTCTGCAGTCTAAGGATGAGTATGAAGAACATAGTATATACTTAGAGCGTGAATTAGAAAATCAAATAGTTGTACATTCTAATGTATAAAAGTAGTTAGATAACTCAGATGTAAATATACATATGAATAAAGTTGTAAATAAATTAGAATTGCTTGAGATAGATCTAGAGAAAGAAGAGTTTGAAAAACTCTACTTAAAGGATAATATTTTACCTAGAGGTTTAGTTCCATTAGAAGAATTATATGATTTCAATGATGTAGCTAAGAAGCCTAAGATTGAGCCCACAGGGGAAGAAGTATAAGAATTCAACATAGGTAGTGAAAAAAATCCTAAAATGATAAAATTGTCCAAATCACTGCCAACTACTCAAAAACAAAAATACATTGCTTTATTCAAAGAATTCATTGATTTTTTTAGGAGCTATAAAGATCTAAAAACTTATGATAGTGATATTATACAACATAAAAATTCCAATTAAAGAGGATCAAAAACCATTTAAACAAAAACTTCGAAGAATAAATCCAGTACTGATGCCTCTAATTGAGAAAGAAATTAAAATAATGTATGATGATAAAATCATAGTTCCTCTTAGGTACTCTAAATGGGTTTCCAATATAGTACCAACTAGGAAGAAAATAGGTGCAATCAGATTATGCATAGATTTTAGAAACCTTAATAAATTTTCCCTAAAGGACAACTACCCTTTGGCAAAAATGGATCACCTCTTACAGAAGGTAGTTGGATCTTCTAGGATTTCTTTATTAGACAGTTTCTCAGGCTACAATTAGGTTTTAGTTCACCCTGATGATCAAGATAAAACAACTTTCACTACTCCATGGTGTGCCTTCATGTATGTGAAGATTTCTTTTGGGTTAATGAATGTTGGAGCCACATTTCAAAGAGAAATGGATATTTCCTTTGCTGATGAAATTGGTAGGTTTATTGTGATCTATCTCGATGATATTATTGTTTATTCCAAGACTGATGAAGAACATTTGTTACATCTTAGAAGAGTATTTGAGAAATGCAAGAGGTTTGGAATTTCACTAAATCCTAAGAAAATGCTTTTTGGCCTTAAAGAGGGAAAACTTCTAGACCATATCATCTCTAAGGAAGGTATTAGAATTGGTCCCAAAAGGATTGAAGCCATTTTCAAAATCAACCATCCTAGAAACTTTAAGGAACTTCAATCATTTATTGGTAGGATAAACTTCCTAAGGAGATTCATCCCCAACCTTGCAGAACTCCTCGGAAACATAAAAATTATGTTGAAAAGAGATTTAGAAATAAGATGGAACATTGAAGCTAGGAAATCATTTGATCAAGTTAAACAAGCATTAACAAAAGCACCAATTCTAATCAGTCCAGATTTCATCAAAGATTTTATAATATTTCAATTTGCATCTGAACACACTATTGCAGCTATTCTTTTACAAAAAAAAAACAAAACAAAACAAAAAAAACAAAAAACAAAAAAAATAAAAAACAATTATGGATTTGAATATCTCATTTCTTTCTTCAGCAAGGCTTTAAGGGATGTTGCATTAAAATACAACATAATAGAAAATAAGTCTTTGTGTTAATAAAATAAATCAAGGATTTCAAGGTGTATATCCTCCATTCTCACATAATTGCCTATGTACCAAATGTTGTGGTCAAGGATATTTTAACCCAAAATGGGCTAGATGTTAAAAGAGGCAAATGGATTTCCATCATTCTTGAGTATGACATAGAAATCAAACCTACCAAGCTTATGAAAGGCCAAGGATTAGCCAAATTGATGGTTGAGTCTAACTTTAATACATTGGATATCAACTTTGTAGCTACATTATATGATCAAGAGGACCAGGTGACTCCACAATTAGATGAGGCTTTTATAACCTCGCCTTGGTATGCAGATCTCATTTTTGTTTTATTCAATTTAAATGCTCCTCTTGGTTCAACTAAGACAAAGGCTAGATTTCTAAAATTAAAAGAATTGAAATTTTGCATCATAGATAATGTTTTATATTGGAAAGATGTTGGTGGTATGTTACTAAAATTTATATTGAAGGATGATGCAAAAAGAACCATGCATGAATTCCATGAAGGTGATTGTGGTGGACATCTATACTGGAAAACCACTACTAACAAGATCCTTAGAGTTGGTTTCTACTGGCCTACTCTTTTCCTTGATGTTCATAAGAAAGTAACCTCTTGCCACAAATGCCAAATATTTGAGGGGAAAAGAAAACTATTTCCTCTGCCTTTAAAACCCATATCTGTTTAAAGTCCTTTCCAACGATGGGGATTGGATTTCATTGGATAAATCCACCCACCGTCCTTTGCCCTACACAAATGGATCCTCACACCTACTGATTGCTTCACTAAATGGATTGAGGCTACACCTTCCCAATTGGCTATTGATGTTGTTGTAGGTTTTAACCCCGTACAGAAATTGCCTACATACAAATTCTAAAACACAGAAAATAAACAATTCGAGAGAATAACACATAAAACACATATACATAGAGATTTCCCTTGGATCCCAAAACCGAGACTACCAGCTTGATTTTTCATTATGTTCCTTTCAATGTTACAATACATATTTATACATGTCGAAGCATCCAATACCATGGACCGAAAACTATCATGTCCAAAACCATGGACCAAAAACCATCGCGTCCAAAACCATAGGTAGGTTCGGCCAACCTAATATAGGGTCCAAAAAAAATTCCCTGGGGCGCTACCCCAGAGCCCGTAGAGGGGGGTTACCTACCCCCCACAAACCCCCTGTGACGCCCCCATTGTGAAATCGGGGCAACGAAGGGGGGGCTCTACCCCCTCTCTAAAATCCTGGTTAAATACATAGGCTAGTCGTGGAAAGAATATAACACAACCCAACATTCTCCCACTTGTTGTTTTCTTTCCACAAGGGGCCACAGGACAGCTTAGTGATTTATCCAGCCCTATAATGCCCATTGTTTCTCTACACCAAGAGAACTTCTCAGAGCTCATAGATTTTATCAATGCATCTGCAATATTCTTCAAAGTGTCCACCTTTACCAGCAGCACCTTTTTGTCTTCTATCATATCCCTCACAAAGTGGTACTGAACATCAATTTACTTTGTCTTTGAATGATAAGCAGGGTTCTTTGCCAAGAAAATTGCACTTTGGCTGTCACAATCTATCCTTGTAGCTCCATGTACTAACCTTCTACATGAACACAATCTCTGCAACCAAACTTCTTCCTTGCTTACATGAGTGGCTGCCATGTATTCTGCCTCTATAGTTGATAGTGCCACTATAGATTGTTTGTTACTCATCCAACTGACTGCACCTCCAAATAGGTAAACACATAGCCACTTGTAGATCTTCTCTGATCCAAATCTCCAGCCCACTTTGCACCAACAAAGAACAATGTAAATTTTGAAACGAGAACTATAAACTCAAAACGAGAACTCTGGCCCAAAAACCCCAAAAAAACATCAAAAATAGTGCTAAAAACGAAAAGTGTGTATACTGGAACGATGTTTTTATTTTTTAGGCGTAAATTTTGAACATGTTTTAAAAATGGCAGTGAATACGAAATTTACTATGAAATTTATGTGCAAATAATAGCTTCAAAATGAAAGTAATGATACTGGAACAATGATTTTTTTTTAGGGCCAATTTTCGAAATTTTTAAAAAATGCTAATAAAACCAAATTTTTATGTCTCAAACAAATTTATTTATGAGGAAAAAACACATTAATGTTTTTGGTAGAATATCATTTTTCTTTCCTAAGTATAAATTTAACATGTTTTCAACCATAACATGCTAGATACAAAAGAAATTGAAAATTTTTCAACTATAAAATTAAGAAACCATGACATTATGAAAAAATTACATCACTAAATGAATTCAAAAGTCTTTATTTGTATACTAAATAAAACATACATTATATCTCTAATTTGATATTGCATTGTAGATATTTAAACAATAAAATTTATCATACTTAAGACATATAATCCAACAACATAAAAATGATTCATAACTTCTCATTTAACACCATATGGAAAACATTAATTTTATTTGAAGATACGATGCATACATCAGTTATATAAACTGTGTTAAACAATTATTCAAAATCACTCATATTTTCTTGCACAGCATCAGAATTCACATCTTCAGATGAGTGACTGGATGCTGACGAAGATGTTCCATATTCTTCTCTTTCATCAACTAGTGCCCCATCTAAATCCACATGCATGCCGAACATTCCAGGTTTCAAAATTCTTCTAGATCTACGACTGGTTTCAGCAGACTCCCATGTCAACACTGTTCCTTCTGGTAACAACCTTTTCAGAATCTCTATCGTCTTGAAGCGAAGGGTTCCTCTCTTTGTTAAATTGAAGTCATAAACAAGTATGTCAACATCCTCCAATTGTAATATGTCTGTGCGGCGACGATTTATATTTGTACCCTTTCTTTTTATTTTTCCGCCATTTTTTTTGTCAACTACCATCTCTGGCTTATACACACCATTGAATGGGTGTGTATTTGTGGCATACCAATGTACTTCAACACTTGTAACATCCTCATTTTCTGTAAAGACCTTTACAACTTTAGCAACCCAAAATGGATAGCCATTGGGATCCCCATCTGCTAGCACTGCAATCATGCAACCCTCCTTAATATCTTGTATTGAACCCCTGTAAAGGTCATCCATGGCTTCACGTTGTGCACGAGATCTTCTGGAACCAATATACATCTCTCTTTCAGTTGCCTATGAAGAATTAATAATACCTTGACTTTGTTGTTGTTCAATAATGTTTACTTCCTCATGTTCATTCGACACATTTTGTGGCCAACTAAATGGATTTTTCAAAGGTATATCTTCATTTGTTGTTGTTGAAATGATATCACTTTGATTATTGAAAAATGATTCCCACCAAACTGAATCAACAATGTCAAAGTACTCATATGTATATCTAATACAATTTTTAATTTCTTCTAGGCAATCAGAATAATTTATACATCTATTTTGTCTACGTGCATTCTGAACTTCACCAACTAATTGTAATAACAATATTTTTGATGCAGATATTGGACGATCTGGAATGAACTTCAAAAATTGCAAACCTAATGACGGTGCCCATTCTGTAGTAGTTGAAAACTTCTTGCCCCATATTAGTGTTTTCCCATCAATTTTTTTGATACGAAATTGATGTTGGAAGCTAATGTCATTAAGTTGTTCAATGCATTTCCCCTCACCATATGATCCCAGAATAAACCTTCGCATGTCAACAGTTTCTTCCAACACATCAAACGTAGGCTCTGGCATGTATGATTTCCTAATACATTCAATTAGTGATGGCAAGCTCCCAACTTCCTTCCTCCTCAATGTGACTGAAAAATGACTGAACGTCTGATCAATATGGTCATGAGTGTGCCCAACAAGAAGGAAACCAACCTTTACCTTTTGAAAAATTCTCAATTCAAAAAGCATGTTTAGATATCCAAAAACAACCTGATTTTTGTTTTCACGGTAAGTGTTGTCCAATTGTAGATACAAAACTTCAGGAAGATTACCAGACCAATGAGAAATCACATCATGAATTATGGTTATGGTCAGATTTGCATCATTATGAATATTTGGAGCTGTGAAGTACACCCTTGGCAACATTTTCCCATTGAAGCCCATACAACCGACGAAGTGAAACTGAATAAAATTTTCCTCTTGTAAATTTTTGGGTGTGCGAACAAAATGTGGTAAAAGTTTTTTCTTCTGGTCCATACCATCAATTATCAAACCCAAATATTTATTCGGATTATCATAACACTTCTTTCGATGCTTGTACAACTTCTTCCTTTCATTTGTTTGTTTTTCGCGATGCTCCTGAAGTTCTTTGACAATTAAATCTACACAACATAAAAGAAATTCATTAAGAAATATGTTTTCATAGTTGATGACTATACAATTTAAAAAGTTAAAGTTATGAATGCGTACCTCTTTCTGAGCCTTCACATTTGTCCCTTTTTGATTTAAGAGAAGCACATGTATTGCAAATCCCCATCCTTGTCTTCTTAGGAATACGGACATTATTGAATTCTTTCTTCCATGTATTCACAAAATATTGATATGTAAGAAATTGGCCATGTTCCTCAGCACCTTCTGCATATTCTTTGTATAAGTTGTAGATTTCTGGTCTTGAAAAATTATCTGGAATATGTATTGTCTCTCTATTTGGCATACACTCTCCATGCTTTGAAAAGAAATCTTTCATCCATGACATTGCAGTGTTTGATAATGGCCCAAACTGTCTTTTATGACGTACTTCTGAATAAAATGTGGGATCCTTTTCCAAATTTTCTTGAATTCTCGAGAGACGAAAATTCCCAATCGAATGAAACATTTTGAAAGCTTTTCTACACAATAATAAATTCCTAATATGATAATCATAACCTGACAATGTAGATTGCATGCATCCAACTAAATATGAATTTTGCATGCTTTTATTCATTGAAAAATATCTCTTCCTGCTTTCTAATGCAAATGTGAAATCCATATGTTTCAAGCAATTTTTTTGGCAACATTCACTTGAAATGAGAGCACTGATAGAACTTCTTCTTGTCAGATATTCTGCTCTACCCCTTGTATAACTAGAACAGCTTGCATTTATACAAAAAGGTCTGCTCCTACTCCTCGATACAATATTTCTTGGCAACATCTCCATCATTGGATCATCATTTTTATAAGGATTTTCATCATCATTAAGAGGAATGTTATCCACACTATCATCAGCTCTGCTTTTCAGATATTGACTTAGAGGATACTCTTCATCTTCCCCTTCTTCAGTGCCATTGTCATAGTCTTTAGAATTTGGACTGAATGGAAAATTTGACTCAACGTTTAATGGATATTCTTCCTCATTTGCATTGTCAGTGCTACTCTCATAGTCCATAGAATTAGGACTACATTGAAAATGAGACTGTTTACTTATTGAAGATGCTACATCCTGTCCTTTGTCACTGCTACCTTTATAATCATTAGAATTAGGACTAACTGCATGATCCTGTCCTTCATCGCTGCTGCTCTCATAGTCCTTAGAATTAGGACTAAGAGGACACTGTGACACTCCAATCTTTTGAAATTCATCATCCCGCGCTTCATCATTGCTGCTCTCATAGTCCTTTGAATTAGGACTAAGCTGACACTTTGACACTCCATACTTTTGAAATTCATCACCATGCTCTTCATCACTGCTGCTCTCACAGTCCTTAGAATTAGGACTAAGTGGACACTTTGATAATCCATTCTTTTTAAATTCATCACCACGCTCTTCATCACTGCTGCTCTCGTAGTCCTTAGAGTTAGGACTAAGTGGACACTTTGACACTCCATTCTTTTGAAATTCATCACCACGCTCTTCATCACTGCTGCTCTCTCAGTCCTTAGAATTAGGAATAAGTGGACACTTTGACACTCCATTCTTTTGAAATTCATCACCACGCTCTTCATCGCTGCTGCTCTCATAGTCCTTAGAATTAGGACTAAGTGGACACTTTGACACTCCATTATTTTGAAATTCATCACCACGCTCTTCATCACTGCTACTCTCATAGTCCTTAGAATTAGGACTAAGTGGACACTTTGACACTCCATTTTTTTGAAATTCATCACCACGCTCTTCATCACTGCTGCTCTCATAGTCCTCAGAATTAGGACTAAGTGGACACCGTGACACTCCATTCTTTTGAAATTCGCCATCATGCACTTCAAAACTGTTGCTCTCATAGTCCTCAGAATTAGGACTAAGTGGACACCGTGACACTCCATTCTTTTGAACTTCACCATCATGCTCTTCAAAACTTCTACTCTCATAGTCCTCAGAATTAGGACTAAGTGGACATCGTGACATTCCATTCATTCGAACTTCACCATCATGCTCTTCATCATCACTGCCTTCATAGTCCTTAAAATTAGGACTAAGTGGAATCTGTGACTCTTTATTAATTTGAAATTCTCCATCCCCTCTTTCATCATTGCTGCTCTCATAGTCTTTAGAATGGGGACTAAGTGGAAGAATTGAGTTTCTATTCATAGTGGAAGAATTCTCGTTATATTCATCAATATGAATAGAATTGTTACGCGATGAAGATGTTGATGGTGTATAAATCGAAACTTCACTATCAGAAAAATCCATCCCTTTCAAATAGGAGATGTTGAATGACACAAATGGGGTCTCCTAAGGATATTATATAGCTTAAAGAATGAAATATTCCCTCCAAAATTATTCCCTCCAAAAAGTTTCGCGAAAATATTTCCCTCCAAAAATTTTCGCGAAATAATTTCCCTCCAAAAGTTTGTTAGATTTATTTACCTTCATTAATTTATTCTACAATTTATTGAAAAATGCAAACTAAATTTTTTTATGAAATAAATCACTAAAATTAAAATTGTAAACTATAACTTGTACATTAATTATTGTAATAGTTAAAGTATATAATATTTACTAACAACTGAATTTTTTTTTAAATTTTTATAATATATTCTAAAACAAATTAATCCCACATTCAATTCGTTGTAAAACAATTCTACAATATTCGCTCTATAATATTTTAAAACAAATTATCCCACATTAATCGTACGGAAAAACATCTTCGTAGTTTCACTTATATATTAAATTTCATTATCACTATTACTCACGTCACATCCAGGTTTTCTGAGGTTCATTGAAAGACTCGTGAATTTGTGGAGCAGTTGTATTATTATCAACAACATATTGAACAAAGAATTCTCGCAATTGAAAGGTAAGTTCAATTTTTTTCCTTCAAAATTTTCATATTAAATTAATTTAATGAAGAGGATTTTTTTTTTAAATTAATAATTTTTTTGAGCATGGTGGGCCCGATCAAACTCAATCGCCCAATAACCGTGGGTAGGCGGTCATCGTGCCCCCCATGTCCCACGCCACCCTCCCTCAACCCATGCGCCCTCCCCCCTCACCTCTTAGCCTCCCCCGGTCGATTCCTGCCGGTCGGGCGGGGCGGAGGGCCGCGCGGGTGGCGCGGCCATGGCCAGCGCCACCCGCGCGGCCCTCCGCCCCACCCGACTGGCGGCGGCCGCTCCACCCGCGCGGCCCTCCACCCCACCCGACTGGCGGCGGCCGCGCCACCCGCGCAGCCCTCCGCCCTGCCCGACCGGGAAGTTAGGGGGGGGGGCGCGGGGGTAGGGGAGTTAGGGGGTGGTGTGTAGGGGAGTTAGGTGGGGGGTCGGGGGGGTGGTAGGGGAGTTAGGTCGGGGGTTGCCGAGGTAGGGGAGTTAGGGGGGGGGTGTGTAGAGGAGTTAGGTGGGGGGGCCGGGGGACGGGGGGAGTTAGGGGGGCTGTGTGGGGGAGGCTGGGTAGGGGGACAGGTCGGTTGGGTAGGGGGTTGTGAGGGGCGCATGGGTATGGGGGTAGGGGGCTCGTCCTCACTTGCCCAGCAGTCCACTTAGCTTCGTCGTCCCTGACCCGAGCTCCCGCCCGCCCATCGACCCGCCTGCCCACCCGTTAGAGGTGGCTGGGCCATTTTGATTATACAAATAACAAATTTATGGTATATTTTTGTTGTTAATTTAAGTTGATATGCTTTTTTTATTTACTAATTTATGTGTTTTTATTTTTTAGGAAAATGGCATCAAGGAAAATTTTTGTGAATCTTTCTGGACCAAAGACTCTTAGAGGTGCATCTTCGAAAAACACTGGTGAACGAACTCCACCTGAGCTCATGGCTACAAATCATTCAATTGCGTTAAGTGATAAGAAGATAATTTCAGACTGGAAAACTTCAAAAGAGCTGAAATTTTCATCAAGGGCATGGTATGTGAAAGAAAGAGAGAGCACAAATGTGAATATATATCCATATATTGATATACCCCATAATAATGAAAATTTGGAGGTGATGGGAAGATTCATAGATATGTGTTCGGTACCGAACACTGAAGTTGTTTACGTACTTACAAAAGCTCCCAAGTCACATGAAAGGATTAAATACCGACTATCATATTCATTATATGACACGAGAGAGGTATCTACAAAGTTGTGTAAACAAATCGTAAACGAGAAGACACAAAACATCATAAGTATTGTTATTTGTATTTTTATTTTGCGTTCTTGAAAGTGTCTCGCTATATTTTTTTAATTTTGTTTTTATTGACATATGATATTTTTTTTGGAAAAAATTTGTTGAAAGTTGTTTAATTAGGTTGGGAGGCATTCATTTCATAGAGCATGATCTCATGAAAGTTGTCAGCCATTTTTACTCAATGTCAGAAGAAGGTATGGAAAACATGGAAAATGTAGTAATTGATGATGCTACAAAACTACATCCAAAGAATCAGAAAAAAAGGTCTCTGGTGGATAAATCTAGCAAGGGTAAACAAGTTACTTTTGAGGACGATGAAGTTGAAATTGACAGTGAAGCATATGTTGCCATTACCGAAGATGACATTGGAACTGAGAAAAGTTGTAAAAGACCAAAAGTAACAATGCCCAAGAATACATCTATTGAGAATGTTATGACGAAGAAAAGTAGAGTTGAAGATCTTGAAGTAGTCATTACTAGCAGTCAAGAACCTAGTGAAACTTCAAAAGAAAGCAGAGAAATCATTACACCAGGAGTTGATTTAGATGATGGCATTATCAAAACAAAACAAAATGCCATTCGACAGAACTTGACAAAAAGAAACTTAATTGATGGTGGTCATACATTTCAGCTAAATGTCAGACAAACCTATAAGGCAAGTGAAGGACAATGCCAATATCAAGTCAGAAAGCCACATCATCTGCATGTTCACAACTTGAAGACATTGATGAGGTACAATCCATATGCTCATGTGGTTAGTTATGTGCTTCTTGTTGATCCACTTCAAGTTCCCAACAAAGAAGCATTTGATAAGTCAAAATTTTTTGAATACAATTATTATGTGCTTGGGGGAAACCATTCTGTAGAAGCTCAAAGACAATTGATGGAGGAATATCCTAATAACCCACGTTTTGAAACAATGAAATGTATCATTTATGCTGGTTTAAATGAAACAGAAGCAAATTTAGTAGCATGGGACCGTAATTTAGATAATGAATATAGGATGTCTATGACTTTCATCCAAAGGGTTAGATTTATTCATAGTGAATTTCAAGAAAAATGTGGTGGGGATAGGATACATGTTACTGCAGATTTCCGAAAGGAATGTTGTATAGAAATAGGCTATCAAATTGAAGAGAAAACCAATTCAAAAGGTGGAAAAGACAACAGACATAGTGATTTATTCAGAGGTGTTGATAACATTTTCCAATTGGCATTTAGAACTGGAGATGTTTGGAAGTTGATTGATGAGATTTTTAGCATGTGGGAAGACATTGGCATTAAAAACCAGAGGGTCAAAAAATCTAAGCCATTGATATATAGCAACAGTAAATCAGCTCCTGAACTGAAGCAACTTCCAGACGATATGACCATCACGCCTTGGAGGGCGATGCAAGGAGTGAAAGATGAAAAGATTGTCAAAACAATATTATCTCGTGTGAGGTCAGGGGAATTATCATTGGAAGAAATGTCTGAAGAATTTCAAAAGTAAGTTTGCTGAATTATTTTTATTTATTTCTAGGATTATAGTTATCTTTTAAATAAAACATATTGTTCTTGGTAGTATTTGTTATACATATCATTATATTAACTTTTTGTTACTTTATCTATGCAGTCACAAAGTTTACATGAAAATTCAGGAACAAATGGTTAGATTGTTGAATGAATATAGTTGGGATGATGTTGTACGCAACTATCCAGATTCAAGTTCTACATCAACATTAAAAGCTTTTTATCTTGCATTTAAAAAGGTATCTTGATTTATACATTTAGTTTTATTCATCTGTGTGCTATTTTTAATTTAAAACTTACACATATATTTGTTTACTTGATAAAAGATGAGGAAGGAAGATAATGGAGCACCAGACAGTTTCAAGACTTTTATTGAAAAAATAAAGATTGAAAGACTAAGGAAGCAACGTATTAAGAATGTTGAACTTGATCCAACTCTTAATCATTTCATTTGGAATGGGCTAGACACTATTCAATATCAAGTAATACAAGGCGACTGTGAAGACATTGCTAAACTCATACCAAAAAGGGATTATGCCCTAGTTATTGTAGATATTTCCCATGGTTTCAATATTCCAAACATTTACTATGATAGTGACCCTTATACTTATCAAGCTTTTAATAAAGTGGTTGTGGGATTTGTAGAAGTGACATCATCACCATTATGGAGATTTGTGACATTTCATTCAGACACACAATTGGCAATGATATTGTCAAGCTTCAAGGGGAAAACAAATTCAAGGATGCAGCTTACATGGTAAGACGTTTAATAGGTATATTTGATTAATGTTGAAAAATTCATTTATGTACAAGTTAACTGAACTATTACTATTTCATGTTACAAGCAAAAGTCAAATCTTCTTAACAATGAAGATCAACAATTTATAAATGACTGTGATTTCATTCATATTGATAGTTGGGCAAAAGATGATAGCCATATGTCTATGAATTTTAATCGGGTGGACGGAAAGAGTCATAGCCAAATACTGACTTATGATGCTGTTGTGAGAAAACTAACATATGAAGACAAAGAAACGAAAGGAGAGATAGTTAACATTTATCAAAAACCACAATTATTTATTAACTATCTTATAGACATATGTTCAAATGAAGGAGATTGGGTTTTGGATTTATTTTCTGGCTCGGGTAGGTTTTGCTATATGGAATTGAATTTCAATATGTTCTTTTTTTAATTAATATGTCACTGTACTACTTTACTTCATTATTTTTTTTGTGCTTGATAATTAGGTACAACACTAGCAGGCTGCCTTCAAAAAGGAAGAAATTGCATTGCAATTGAGAAAGATCCATTACAATGCAATTTCATTCAGCAAAGAATTAATGCTCTTCAATTTCTTCCAGATGCAATGCAAGAAATTGGGTTGAAGAAAGGGGACTTTAGTGAATCACGTGTGGAAAAAAAGGCAAAGGAACCCCAACCACCATTACATGGTATGTTTGGAAAGACATACATTGGGAGATTTGCAGACATCAAAGACCCATTAGAAGAGGAAAATGCACAAAATGAAGCAGAAAATATTATGTAAGAAGACAATGATGAAACTATAGAGGACGAAGAGTTTGGATTATGTGACATTGTTGATTAAATTTAAGTTATTCTTGGAAATCAAGTTTTGCAATGTTTTGACTCTGACATTTTATGAAAAGAATAATCAATCAATTAAAGTTGTTATGCGTTCAATATTTGTAATTTGTGATTTTCGCATTGATTTTTAAGTTAATTATTATTTTTTGAAAAAAAAATGATTATTGTTATTTTTTTGACATGAAATTCATTAAAAAAACTATTATTTAACCATTTTTAGTTAAAAAATTTTGTATAAAAATTGTGATTTTGACATGTTAATTCTAGCAAAAAATTATCAAAACGTGTAGTTTTTTTGTTATTTTTATGTTAAAAATGGTTATGTCCATTGTTAAAAAATATTGTTTTTTAGAAACAATTATTTCATGTGGATTGAAAAATTAATTAAGGATGTATAAATATGTAGATTATCTAAAATTCAAACTATCGACTTTCTAATTTAAAAATGCAAAACAATAAAAACCCCACTACAAAAAAAAATAAAATTAAAATAGAAAACAAGAAAATATGAAGAAAACAACCACTTCAAAAACTATCAAATTTAGAAAATAATTATTTACATTTCATACACTAGAAAATTTAAAGTCAAAAAATAGGTCTTTTAAAAAAAGGGTGTGATGCAGAATACTCACTTTTTTAAATCAGCATGAAAACCACTACCATTCTAAAATGTAATGCACATGAAAAAAATTAAGTTCAGAAACTATGCTCTAAAAAAACGTGTGTTCTGCATCACCCCTTTTCAAAATCAGGTCATTTTTTTGCTATCTCTACGAAACGGGAAACAGTATCAGTTCCTGTTTCAAATTTTACATTGTTAAAGCCATGAATATCCAACACTTTGTCCAATCCTAGTCTTCCTTGGTAGCACAAGACATAATCACTAGTGCCACACAAATACCTGAAAACCCTCTTCATTGTTGTCCAGTGCTCCTTCCCCAGTTTTGACATAAACCTCCTCAATATTCCCACTACATGTACAATGTCTGGTCTAATACAAAGCATCACGTACATCAAGCTACTGACTGCACTTGCATATGGAACACGGGACATGTCCTCTTCCTCTCCTTGTGCCTTGGGAAACTGTTCAGTAGATAACTTTACACCTACAGGAATAGGAACCTTCATCGGTTTACTATCCTACATATTAAACCTCTGCAATATTGTCTTGATATACTTCCTTTGGTTTAACCAGAGTTTCCTCTTTCCCCAATCTCTTTTAATTTCCATGCCCAAAATATAATTTGTAGCACCAAGATCTTTCATGTCGAAGTTGGAGGACAATTAGGTCTTCAAATCCTAGATAATTTCTTTGTCATTTCCAACCAGCAACATATCATCCACATACAAGACCAGATAAAGAACATGGTCACCAATTAATTTAAAATACACACAGTGATCTGCTTTGCTTCTGGTGAAGCCAAGTCCCCGTATAAAAGTATCAAATTTATGATACCACATCCTTGGTGACTATTTTAACCCATACAGAGACTTCTTTAACTTGCATACCAGCTCTTTCTTACCCTTCACCACAATGCCTTCAGGTTGCTTCATGTAGATCTCCTCTTCTAGATCCCCATGAAGAAATGTTGTCTTTACATCTGTCTTTACATCCATCTGTTCTACCTCAAAATCAAAAGCAACAGCAACAGATAAAAGTAATCTAATAGAAGCTACCTTGGCAACAGGAGAAAAAATATCACCAAAATCAATTCCCAACACCTCAGAATAACCTTTTGCTACGAACCGAGCTTTGTATTCTCCACCTTTTCTTCTATATTTGTCATCTTCTTGAACACCCATTTTCTCCCAATGGGTTTCCTTCCAGTCGGCAACTCCATTAGATCCCAAGCCTCATTTTTGTGCAAAGATGCCATTTCATCAACCATGGCCTCTTTCCAAAGTTTTCCATCCTCTAAATCTGCTACTTCCTTCACATTTATGGGATCATCATAGTTAACAGATAAAGAAAAATTTGAACAAAAAGAACATGGACTATACCTTTCTGGAAGCCTTATTTCTCAAACTGATCTTCTCACGCCCAGAGTTTGTGGCTTTTCATCTTCTGATTCGTCCTCTGTTGTAGATTCTGATTCTTCCTCCTTAAGATCAAACTCTATCTTCTCAGGTTCCTTTGATGGGACTTCATGTTGAATAACATTTTTCACCTCTCTGAACACCACAGCTTGGTTGTACACAACCTTTCTTGTTACTAGGTTTCAAAGCTTATAACCCTTTAAACCATCCTTATACCCAATAAAGATGCACTTTTCACATTTACTATCCAACTTGGTTCTTTTCTCCTTTGGAACATGTACATATGCATCACATCCAAATACCCTTAGATGTGAAAGAGATGGTTTCTTACCAATCCATACCTCTTGTGGAGTCTATTCCTCCAACGCTGATGAAAGTGATCTGTTGACTAGGTAAGAAGTTGTCTCCACCGCCTCTGCCTAGAATTCTTGTCCTAACCCAACACCACTGAGCATGCTTCTTGCCCTTTCCATAAACGTCTTGTTCATTCTTTCTGCAACTCCATTTTTATCAAGTGTGTATGGAGTAGTATTCTGTCATGCTATACCACACTTCTTACAGAATTCTTCAAATTCCTTGCTGCAAAACTCTCCATCGTTATCTGACCTCAACACCTTTAATTTCTTCTTTGTCTAGTTTTCCACTAGAGCCTTAAATTCCTTAAACCTGTCAAAGACTTTAGATTTGTTCTTAAGGAAATATATGCATGTATTCCTTGAGAAGTCATCTATAAATGATACGTAGTACACAGACTTACCCAGTGATGGAACCTTCACAGGTTCAAACACATCATTGTGCACAAGGTCTAATATATGTTTCGCCCTCTTACCACCAAAGGGGAAACTCATTCGATTTTGCTTCCCATATACACAATTTTCACAGAAATCAAAATCCAGAGAGCTATTACTCATACCTTCTACCATACCTTTACCATGAAGTATTTGAACGCCCTTCTCTCCAATATGTCCAAGCCTTTAATGCCACAGCATGGTCTTCTCTCCAGAGACCACTAGATTTTCTGTTCCACTTTCAGAAACCACAAAACTATTGCACCCATCAACAATAGTGCTACCTTGAAGCTTGTAAAGAGTTCTAATCTGAACCCCCTGCATCAATACCAATTCTCCCTTAACCATCTTGCAGGTATCCTTCTCAAACACTATTTTTACACCTTCATCATCCAGCTTTCTTACAGAAATCAGATTTCTAGCCAATGCAAGAATATGCAAAACACCTAGAAGTGTTCCAACCCTTCCACCTTGCAACTTCAACTTTACTTTTCCATGACCAACGATTCTAGCCTTCTTGTCATCCCCCAAGAATACATCACCACCATCATATTTCTCATACTTGCATAACCACTCTCTATGGGAAGTGAAGTGAAAGGATGCACCTAAGTCAATCAACCATGCCTCATGATCTACATGTGTACTTAAAGAAGCTAAGTACACATCCCCACCTTCATCTAAGGTGGTTTTTGCCTTTGCAGAAGGAGCATCACTAGATCCCTTTCCTTGGTCAAGAGATTTAGATTTATAGTCCCTTTTGTAGTGGCCTTCCTTTCCACATTTCCAGCACACCACCTTTACAAGTTTTCTTGGAGATTTAGATCTCCCTCTAGATTTAGATCTCCCACTCGGTGACTTATTTTTGTTTCTTTTCTGGGACCGTCCTCGTACAGACAAGGCATCACCATTCTGGCTCTCCATATTTTTCCATCTCATCTCCTCTGTCAACAAGGATGAGACTATTTCATCAAACTGCAAGGTAGTTGCATTGCTACCTATTGCAAAAACCAGACTATCCCACGAATCTGGTAGAGAACACAACAAAATGATACACTTATCTTCATCTAAAATTTTAATATCAACAGATAATAACTGACTTACTACAGTATTAAATGCGTTCAGATGTTCTGTCACTCAGTCTCCATATTTCATCCTCAGGTTATACAACTTTTTCCGTAGGAATAGTTTAGTCACTAGAGACTTAGATTGGTACAAAGTCCCTAACTTTTCCCACAAATCCTTAGCCATAGATTCCCCTGATACATTCAACAATACTGAATCTGAGACACACAATTGTATTATGCTCTTTTCCTTCCAATCAAACTTCTTTCATTCTTCATCAAACACTCTCATTGGTTTAGTACTCGAATTTACCATGATCCATTGATCTTTATCCACCAACAGATCCTCCATCTTGAGCTTCCACAACTCAAAATGTTGACCATTAAATTTATCGATCTCTATCTTTCCACTGTTTTCCATCTTCTTTCACCACCAGAATCGATCCCGTAGATCTCCCACTAAATAGAGTCTACCACAAGCTCTAGTGAAACCCCTCAGCAACAATGGCGTCCCCTTCTAGCCAAAACAACTTTGATACCAAACATAGGTTTTAACCCCATATGGAAATTACCTGCTTACAAATTCTAAAACACAGAAAATAAATAATGCAAGAGCATAACACATAAAACACATATACACAGAGATTTTCCCTTGGATCCCAAAACCAGGACTACCAAATTGATTTTTCATTATGTTCCTTTCAATATTACAATAATATTTATACATGCCAAAGCATCTAATACCATGGACCGAAAACCATCGCGTCCAAAACCATAGGTAGGTTTGCCCAACCTAATATAGGGTCCAAAAAAAATTCCCTGATGCATTGCCCTGGACCCCAAAGAGGGAGCTACCTGCTCCCCTCAAACCCCTTGTGACCCCCCCCCGCTACAACAAGGGGGGCTCTGCCCCCGCTAACCCCCTTGTTAACTATGTAGGCTAGTCATGGAAAGAATATAACACAACTCAACAGTTTTTATTATCAAATTTATGGAAACCAATATCTTGTCTAGATTTGGTTGTCCCAGCAAGCTCATTATGAATAATGCATCAGCTTTTAAATCCAAGAAAATGATAGATTTCTGCAACAAGTATCACATTACTTTGGGACATTCAACTTCTTATTACCCACAAGGTAATGGGTTGGTTGAATCCTCAAATAAGAGTCTAGTCAACATTATTAAAAAGTTGTTAGAAGATAAAAAAAATTCATGGCACAGCAAGTTGATAAATGCACTTTGGTCTGATAGACTCACAACAAAGAAATCAATTGGCATGTCACCATACCAATTGGTTTATGGAATGGATTTTTCCTTTCCATCTTCTTTAGGAGTTCCAGTTATGAAGAAAATTCAAGAATTGCAGGTTGAGCCTAATGACATCCAGAGGAGGATTAATCAGACTATTTAATTGCAGCAATCTGGGGAAGAAGTCTATAATAAGACTCAAGTCATCCAAGAGAATATCAAAACAAAAATTGATAGAAGAACTAAAATAGATGATTTTAACTTGGGTGATAGAGTTTTGAAATGGGATTCCAGAAGAGAGGACAAAGGAAAACATGGGAAATTTGACAATCTGTGGACAAGACCTTATAGCATTGATGCTTTCAGAGGACACAATGCATTCTTTTCTAAAACACCCAGATGGAGAAAAAATGCTTGGTGGACCTGTGAATGGCATAATGTTGAAGAATTATTTCTCTTAGCCATAGAGGTTTTTCTTACATGAAACCATTGTAAATATCATTGTCTTTATTATTTTGATTGGGTAACCTACTAGCAGAAGTTGAAGCCCGTAGATAAGGCCCTAAACTTCGATTGATATGTTACCATAATTACTCCAAAAAACAAAAGAAATCAGGGGTAGATATTGTTGAAATGAAAGACTCAAGGCTACTGATCAAATGTTCTTGGCACCTCACATGGAGAGCGCCATCCCTAGCGGGAGCCACTGTTAGGGTCCTATAATTTATAGGATCTCAAGATGATTGAGTATTTTATCTCAAAAATCTCATATCGTAAATAATTTTCAATTTGCAAATGATTGCCAAAAGAAAAATAGAATAAAAATGAAAAGAGAGTATAAACAAAAAAGCATTGAAAAAAAAGTATAAAAGGTAGAACCCCATCAAAGAAAGAAAAAACAAAAGAAAATAATACTGAAAGTGTTGCAAATTCAAATGCCACTAATGATAGATAGTTTTCTTCATTGATAAATAAAGGTTGTGTGCATCTTGTTTTAAATGCCACGATGACTAATTATTTGTTTAAACATACAGTATAATCATGGTTAAACATGTTTGAATTTTTGTAAATTAGATTAGAGAATAAATATTTGTCAAACAGTTTAATCTTGGTAAATCAACAATTAGGTAGAAAATGACATTAGTTCAACTTTTTAATCTGAATCAATAAGAGAAATAAGTGATAGGATTTAAGTAGTTTTTGGTTTTCCATAAAAGAAAAATTATGGGTTTACTAGTATAAATGCACCCCTTTAGAAAAAATAAAAAATGTTAGTTTAGAAAGAAATAAAGTTAAAAGGGTAGGTAGAAATAGTTTGGTTTCCAGAAAATTTATGTTTCCCTTTATCCTAAGTCTCGTTGACATTGTAAAAGGAAAAGGCACAAAGGCATAATTTATATTCATGAAATTTTTTCTATGAAAGTATTATCCTAAGTTTCAAGGGCATTATAAAAAAGTCGCATCAAGACAAAACCTTTTTGTCACATATGGTTTAAAAGGGCTCTAATTAAACATGGTGGGATTCTCCACCTTTCTAGATTGACGAATCAACCCCCCCCCTTCATCCTAGCTTTCCCATTGGGGGGGGGGGAGGGGGGTGATCACCACGTGGCCTCCTCTCAACATTTTTCACCCCCCCCCCCAGCCTATATTTCATTAATGTTGAAAAATTCATTTATGTACAAGTTAACTGAACTATTACTATTTCATGTTACAGGCAAAAGTCAAATCTTCTTAACAATGAAGATCAACAATTTATAAATGACTGTGATTTCATTCATATTGATAGTTGGGCAAAAGATGATAGCCATATGTCTATGATTTTTAATCGGGTGGACGGAAAGAGTCATAGCCAAATACTGACTTATGATGCTGTTGTGAGAAAACTAACATATGAAGACAAAGAAACGAAAGGAGAGATAGTTAACATTTATCAAAAACCACAATTATTTATTAACTATCTTATAGACATATGTTCAAATGAAGGAGATTGGGTTTTGGATTTATTTTCTGGCTCGGGTAGGTTTCGCTATATGGAATTGAATTTCAATATGTTCTTTTTTTAATTAATATGTCATTGTACTACTTTACTTCATTATTTTTTTTGTGCTTGATAATTAGGTACAACACTAGCAGGCTGCTTTCAAAAAGGAAGAAATTGCATTGCAATTGAGAAAGATCCATTACAATGCAATTTCATTCAGCAAAGAATTAATTCTCTTCAATTTCTTCCAGATGCAATGCAAGAAATTGGGTTGAAGAAAGGGGACTTTAGTGAATCACGTGTGGAAAAAAAGGCAAAGGAACCCCAACCACCATTACATGGTATGTTTGGAAAGACATACATTGGGAGATTTGCAGACATCAAAGACCCATTAGAAGAGGAAAATGTGCAAAATGAAGCAGAAAATATTATGTAAGAAGACAATGATGAAACTATAGAGGACGAAGAGTTTGGATTATGTGACATTGTTGATTAAATTTAAGTTATTCTTGGAAATCAAGTTTTGCAATGTTTTGACTCTGACATTTTATGAAAAGAATAATCAATCAATTAAAGTTGTTATGCGTTCAATATTTGTAATTTGTGATTTTCGCATTGATTTTTAAGTTAATTATTATTTTTTGAAAAAAAATGATTATTGTTATTTTTTTGACATGAAATTCATTAAAAAAACTATTATTTAACCATTTTTAGTTAAAAAAATTTGTATAAAAATTGTGATTTTGACATGTTAATTCTAGCAAAAAATTATCAAAACGTGTAGTTTTTTTGTTATTTTTATGTTAAAAATGGTTATGTCCATTGTTAAAAAATATTGTTTTTTAGAAACAATTATTTCATGTGGATTGAAAAATTAATTAAGGATGTATAAATATATAGATTATCTAAAATTCAAACTATCGACTTTCTAATTTAAAAATGCAAAACAATAAAAACCCCACTACAAAAAAAATTAAAATTAAAATAGAAAACAAGAAAATATGAAGAAAACAACCACTTCAAAAACTATCAAATTTAGAAAATAATTATTTACATTTCATACACTAGAAAATTTAAAGTCAAAAAATAGGTCTTTTAAAAAAAGGGTGTGATGCAGAATACTCACTTTTTTAAATCAGCATGAAAACCACTACCATTCTAAAATGTAATGCACATGAAAAAAATTAAAGTTCAGAAACTATGCTCTAAAAAAACGTGTGTGTTCTGCATCACCCCTTTTCAAAATCAGGTCATTTTTTTGCTATCTCTACGAAACGGGTAACAGTATCAGTTCCTGTTTCAAATTTTACATTGTTAAAGCCATGAATATCCAACACTTTGTCCAATCCTAGTCTTCCTTGGTAGCACAAGACATAATCACTAGTGCCACACAAATACCTGAAAACCCTCTTCATTGTTGTCCAGTGCTCCTTCCCCAGTTTTGACATAAACCTCCTCAATATTCCCACTACATGTACAATGTCTGGTCTAATACAAAGCATCACGTACATCAAGCTACTGACTGCACTTGCATATGGAACACGGGACATGTCCTCTTCCTCTCCTTGTGCCTTGGGAAACTGTTCAGTAGATAACTTTACACCTACAGAAATAGGAACCTTCATCGGTTTACTATCCTACATATTAAACCTCTGCAATATTGTCTTGATATACTTCCTTTGGTTTAACCAGAGTTTCCTCTTTCCCCAATCTCTTTTAATTTCCATGCCCAAAATATAATTTGTAGCACCAAGATCTTTCATGTCGAAGTTGGAGGACAATTAGGTCTTCAAATCCTAGATAATTTCTTTGTCATTTCCAACCAGCAACATATCATCCACATACAAGACCAGATAAAGAACATGGTCACCAATTAATTTAAAATACACACAGTGATCTGCTTTGCTTCTGGTGAAGCCAAGTCCGCGTATAAAAGTATCAAATTTATGATACCACATCCTTGGTGACTATTTTAACCCATACAGAGACTTCTTTAACTTGCATACCAGCTCTTTCTTACCCTTCACCACAATGCCTTCAGGTTGCTTCATGTAGATCTCCTCTTCTAGATCCCCATGAAGAAATGTTGTCTTTACATCTGCCTTTACATCCATCTGTTCTACCTCAAAATCAAAAGCAACAGCAACAGATAAAAGTAATCTAATAGAAGCTACCTTGGCAACAAGAGAAAAAATATCACCAAAATCAATTCCCAACACCTCAGAATAACCTTTTGCTACGAACCGAGCTTTGTATTCTCCACCTTTTCTTCTATATTTGTCATCTTCTTGAACACCCATTTTCTCCCAATGGGTTTCCTTCCAGTCGGCAACTCCATTAGATCCCAAGCCTCATTTTTGTGCAAAGATGCCATTTCATCAACCATGGCCTCTTTCCAAAGTTTTCCATCCTCTAAATCTGCTACTTCCTTCACATTTATGGGATCATCATAGTTAACAGATAAAGAAAAATTTGAACAAAAAGAACATGGACTATACCTTTCTGGCAGCCTTCTTTCTCAAACTGATCTTCTCACGCCCAGAGTTTGTGGCTTTTCATCTTCTGATTCGTCCTCTGTTGTAGATTCTGATTCTTCCTCCTTAAGATCAAACTCTATCTTCTCAGGTTCCTTTGATGGGACTTCATGTTGAATAACATTTTTCACCTCTCTGAACACCACAGCTTGGTTGTACACAACCTTTCTTGTTACTAGGTTTCAAAGCTTATAACCCTTTAAACCATCCTTATACCCAATAAAGATGCACTTTTCACATTTACTATCCAACTTGGTTCTTTTCTCCTTTGGAACATGTACATATGCATCACATCCAAATACCCTTAGATGTGAAAGAGATGGTTTCTTACCAATCCATACCTCTTGTGGAGTCTATTCCTCCAACGCTGATGAAAGTGATCTGTTGACTAGGTAAGAAGTTGTCTCCACCGCCTCTGCCTAGAATTCTTGTCCTAACCCAACACCACTGAGCATGCTTCTTGCCCTTTCCATAAACGTCTTGTTCATTCTTTCTGCAACTCCATTTTTATCAAGTGTGTATGGAGTAGTATTCTGTCATGCTATACCACACTTCTTACAGAATTCTTCAAATTCCTTGCTGCAAAACTCTCCATCGTTATCTGACCTCAACACCTTTAATTTCTTCTTTGTCTAGTTTTCCACTAGAGCCTTAAATTCCTTAAACCTGTCAAAGACTTTAGATTTGTTCTTAAGGAAATATATGCATGTATTCCTTGAGAAGTCATCTATAAATGATACGTAGTACACAGACTTACCCAGTGATGGAACCTTCACAGGTTCAAACACATCATTGTGCACAAGGTCTAATATATGTTTCGCCCTCTTACCACCAAAGGGGAAACTCATTCGATTTTGCTTCCCATATACACAATTTTCACAGAAATCAAAATCCAGAGAGCTATTACTCATACCTTCTACCATACCTTTACCATGAAGTATTTGAACGCCCTTCTCTCCAATATGTCCAAGCCTTTAATGCCACAGCATGGTCTTCTCTCCAGAGACCACTAGATTTTCTGTTCCACTTTCAGAAACTACAAAACTATTGCACCCATCAACAATAGTGCTACCTTGAAGCTTGTAAAGAGTTCTAATCTGAACCCCCTGCATCAATACCAATTCTCCCTTAACCATCTTGCAGGTATCCTTCTCAAACACTATTTTTACACCTTCATCATCCAGCTTTCTTACAGAAATCAGATTTCTAGCCAATGCAAGAATATGCAAAACACCTGGAAGTGTTCTAACCCTTCCACCTTGCAACTTCAACTTTACTTTTCCATGACCAATGATTCTAGCCTTCTTGTCATCCCCCAAGAATACATCACCACCATCATATTTCTCATACTTGCATAACCACTCTCTATGGGAAGTGAAGTGAAAGGATGCACCTAAGTCAATCAACCATGCCTCATGATCTACATGTGTACTTAAAGAAGCTAAGTACACATGCCCACCTTCATCTAAGGTGGTTTTCGCCTTTGCAGAAGGAGCATCACCAGATCCCTTTCCTTGGTCAAGAGATTTAGATTTATAGTCCATTTTGTAGTGGCCTTCCTTTCCACATTTCCAACACACCACCTTTACAAGTTTTCCTGGAGATTTAGATCTCCCTCTAGATTTAGATCTCCCACTCGGTGACTTATTTTTGTTTCTTTTATGGGACCGTCCTCGTACAGACAAGGCATCACCATTCTGGCTCTCCATATTTTTCCATCTGATCTCCTTTGTCAACAAGGATGAGACTATTTCATCAAACTGCAAGGTAGTTGCATTGCTACCTATTGCAAAAACCAGACTATCCCACGAATCTGGTAGAGAACACAACAAAATGATACACTTATCTTCATCTAAAATTTTGATATCAACAGATAATAACTGACTTACTACAGTATTAAATGCATTCAGATGTTCTGTCACTCAGTCTCCATATTTCATCCTCAGGTTATACAACTTTTTCCGTAGGAATAGTTTAGTCACTAGAGACTTAGATTGGTACAAAGTCCCTAACTTTTCCCACAAATCCTTAGCCATAGATTCCCCTGATACATTCAACAATACTGAATCTGAGACACACAATTGTATTATGCTCTTTTCCTTCCAATCAAACTTCTTTCATTCTTCATCAAACACTCTCATTGGTTTAGTACTCGGATTTACCATGATCCATTGATCTTTATCCACCAACAGATCCTCCATCTTGAGCTTCCACAACTCAAAATGTTGACCATTAAATTTATCGATCTCTATCTTTCCACTGTTTTCCATCTTCTTTCACCACCAGAATCGATCCCGTAGATCTCCCACTAAATAGAGTCTACCACAAGCTCTAGCGAAACCCCTCAGCAACAATGGCGTCCCCTTCTAGCCAAAACAACTTTGATACCAAACATAGGTTTTAACCCCATATGGAAATTACCTGCTTACAAATTCTAAAACATAGAAAATAAATAATGCAAGAGCATAACACATAAAACACATATACACAGAGATTTTCCCTTGGATCCCAAAACCAGGACTACCAAATTGATTTTTCATTATGTTCCTTTCAATATTACAATAATATTTATACATGCCAAAGCATCTAATACCATGGACCGAAAACCATCGCGTCCAAAACCATCGGTAGGTTTGCCCAACCTAATATAGGGTCCAAAAAAAATTCCCTGATGCGTTGCCCTGGACCCCAAAGAGGGAGCTACCTGCTCCCCTCAAACCCCTTGTGACCCCCCCCACTACAACAAGGGGGGCTCTGCCCCCGCTAACCCCCTTGTTAACTATGTAGGCTAGTCATGGAAAGAATATAACACAACTCAACAGTTGTTATTATCAAATTTATGGAAACCAATATCTTGTCTAGATTTGGTTGTCCCAGCAAGCTCATTATGAATAATGCATCAGCTTTTAAATCCAAGAAAATGATAGATTTCTGCAACAAGTATCACATTACTTTGGGACATTCAACTTCTTATTACCCACGAGGTAATGGGTTGGTTGAATCCTCAAATAAGAGTCTAGTCAACATTATTAAAAAGTTGTTAGAAGATAACAAAAAGTCATGGCACAGCAAGTTGATAAATGCACTTTGGTCTGATAGACTCACAACAAAGAAATCAATTGGCATGTCACCATACCAATTGGTTTATGGAATGGATTTTTCCTTTCCATCTTCTTTAGGAGTTCCAGTTATGAAGATAATTCAAGAATTGCAGGTTGAGCCTAATGACATCCAGAGGAGGATTAATCAGACTATTTAATTGCAGCAATCTGGGGAAGAAGTCTATAATAAGACTCAAGTCATCCAAGAGAATATCAAAACAAAAATTGATAGAAGAACTAAAATAGATGATTTTAACTTGGGTGATAGAGTTTTGAAATGGGATTCCAGAAGAAAGGACAAAGGAAAACATGGGAAATTTGACAATCTGTGGACAAGACCTTATAGCATTGATGCTTTCAGAGGACACAATGCATTCTTTTCTAAAACACCCAGATGGAGAAAAAATGCTTGGTGGACCTGTGAATGGCATAATGCTGAAGAATTATTTCTCTTATCCATAGAGGTTTTTCTTACATGAAACCATTGTAAATATCATTGTCTTTATTATTTTGATTGGGTAACCTACTAGCAGAAGTTGAAGCCCGTAGATAAGGCCCTAAACTTCGATTGATATGTTACCATAATTACTCCAAAAAACAAAAGAAATCAGGGGTAGATATTGTTGAAATGAAAGACTCAAGGCTACTGATCAAATATTCTTGGCACCTCACATGGAGAGCGCCATCCCCAGCGGGAGCCACTGTTAGGGTCCTATAATTTATAGGATCTCAAGATGATTGAGTATTTTATCTCAAAAATCTCATATCGTAAATAATTTTCAATATGCAAATGATTGCCAATAGAAAAATAGAATAAAAATGAAAAGAGAGTATAAACAAAAAAGCATTGAAAAAAAAGTATAAAAGATAGAACCCCATCAAAGAAAGAAAAAACAAAAGAAAATAATACTGAAAGTGTTGCAAATTCAAATGCCACTAATGATAGATAGTTTTCTTCATTGATAAATAAAGGTTGTGTGCATCTTGTTTTAAATGCCACGATGACTAATTATTTGTTTAAACATACAATATAATCATGGTTAAACATGTTTGAATTTTTGTAAATTAGATTAGAGAATAAATATTTGTCAAACAGTTTAATCTTGGTAAATCAACAATTAGGTAGAAAATGACATTAGTTCAACTTTTTAATCTGAATCAATAAGAGAAATAAGTGATAGGATTTAAGTAGTTTTTGGTTTTCCATAAAAGAAAAATTATGGGTTTACTAGTATAAATGCACCCCTTTAGAAAAAATAAAAAATGTTAGTTTAGAAAGAATTAAAGTTAAAAGGGTAGGTAGAAATAGTTTGGTTTCCAGAAAATTTATGTTTCCCTTTATCCTAAGTCTCGTTGACATTGTAAAAGGAAAAGGCACAAAGGCATAATTTATATTCATGAAATTTTTTCTATGAAAGTATTATCCTAAGTTTCAAGGGCATTATAAAAAAGTCGCATCAAGACAAAACCTTTTTGTCACATATGGTTTAAAAGGGCTCTAATTAAACATGGTGGGATTCTCCACCTTTCTAGATTGACGAATCAACCCCCCCCCTTCATCCTAGCTTTCCCGCTGGGGGGGGGGGAGGGGGGTGATCACCACGTGGCCTCCTCTCAACATTTTTCACCCCCCCCCCCAGCCTATACCACATACCGCTCCCTACCCCCTCTGAAAACCACTTCCCCCTCACCCCTTTACCGGTGTCCCTACCCAACACCCCGCCACTCCTATCCTGCCATGTCTCCTTATCATTGCCCAATTAAACTCCTTCACGGCAATATTACCGCTAAACATTTAATGTTTTCCTGCCAGGTAACCATTTCAATTCAACGGTCATGCGCCAATCCTCCAATGGAACCTACAACTCCTTCCTTTAAAAAACCCTAAACTAGTCTTCATTATCCCTTTCACATGCTTATTCTCTAAAATTAATAGGTTTTTTTTGCAAAGCGACCCAGTTTCAAAAGATTTGCTGAGCTAGATCAACTGTCAGCATTCTTTCCCGCCCCTAGCAGCTCATGACTTGCCATCCATTTCCTAGTAAACATCTATTCCCAAATTCATATTTTTCATTTACTGATCAACTATGCCTCCAAAGAGCAAGAACCAAGAGGACCCTGTGAATCCATTAATACCTCTATTTATATACTTATACCATATTCCATTAGTTGATAGGGATTACATGATCAGTTAGACACACTGTGACTACGAAATGTTGGAACTTTATTATTGGCTCGAGGATAAACATGTTGATAAAACAGATGAAATTGGACTTTGGGAGTCCAATCTTCCTCACTATATTTTCCCTATGACCTTCCATGCCCCTAAGTTCACCAAGAAATGTCAATCTTGCTATGTTCCCAGCCAAAAAGTTGTTATGACCCCATTTGGTGAATCATTTTTGCAATCACAACCCAATCTATAAACCAGATAATGCTAGCTCCCCCTATGGAAAACAATGCACCACTTTCCTTAGAGGCCCTCACAAAACTCTATCAGAAGCTTGATTTTGCTAGAAGAGCCAAGATTTTTTATATCTTCTTATCATAAAATGTCCAATTGCCAAAGAAAAATACTCCATACCCTTCCTCAATCTTCCCTGATTAAGCTAAACAGATCATAACCATAATTTCATACATTCTGGGTTATTATTCTGATCAGTTGGTAGATGAACCCATTATAGGTTTCCTTTACATCTTTTCCATAGATAGCAAACCATCTATTTTGTTTAATTTTAGTCAATTCTTCGCTGATAACATCCATGAGAAGTTTCTTAAATTTCAAATAGAACAAGTGTTTAACTACACTTCCATTTTGATTTATATGTTTATGTATTATCAAGCAGACATGTTCATATTTTCCATGCAGAAGCTAGATGAAGAGGGAAACCAGCAACCAATTATATTTTGGACATCTTCAGTGATGAAAGAATAGCAAGAATTCTCCTATAAACAGTTCATTGAATAGTTTTTTCACCTAGCTATGAGTATCCTAAACAGCTTAGCACAACCCAAAATCAGTGAAGACATCAAGAGGATTCTACATTTGATAGATCACGCCAAGACTGGAGACTGTTATTTATACCATAATTACATGGAAATCAAAGTTTATGGATGTGAGTTAGCACCATATAAGCTCCCAAAATACCTCCCCATGAGGATTTTCTCCCTTGAATATATCAAATAATTGCTAAATTCAGATGATATTCACTTTGTGGTGGCAAAGAAGAAGTCCCAGTTTCAGATATAGACATAAGTGGGCCCTTTCATATGCAACACTAGGTTAGCAGGAGAAGAGGCAAATAAAATCCTTAACGAGATGAAATTCAACATGAGTTTCACATGGTATTATGACCCTTTGGGTATCATTTCTAAGCTGAGTAGAAAAAAACTACTCCATATATCCATACCCCAAGGCTTGAGATAGAGAAATATCTGAACCAGACAGCATGGGCAGAGAATACATTAGAGGAAGCTGAAGAGCAATTTTTTTCTACTTCAAATTAACAGACCCCCACTCCTCAAGAGAAAACAAGTAAAAGACAAGGCGAGGAGAGATCATCATCAACAATAAGTAGTGAGGCCAAGGATTCCAGAATTAGTTACAGGAAAATAACTAAGATGACTCCTAGGACAGATGCAGAAAAGGAGGCAGAAGATCAAACTGCCATCATAATTGGAGAAACACCATCTACAAGTAGCAAGTTTGATACATCTCATATTGGATCTTCACTATCACAAGGCCAAAAAGATAAAGAGCTAGCTTCACAGAATGTCCAAGAAGAAAAGGAAAAAAGAAAATTGAGAGGTAAAGGGAGATTAAACTTAAGATTGAAATTCTTAAGAACAACACCTAAAATCAGTTTTGGAAGCAGACTTCTAGTTCACAGAGCAAACTATTATCAGTTTTTGATATACAACAAGGAAAGATGTAGATGGCTTTCCTTGAGGCCCAAATTTCACATCCTAAGACACCACCAGATTACAAGAGCACAACGTTTGAATTCAACACCAAAGATATCCATCCCATTGATCAAATGGAGATGCATAAACAGGCTAGTGAGATGATTTCCTCTACCTTAAGTAATATTTCCATGTCATTGTCAAAGTTGTGGGTTTTACATGCAAACATTCAATCCCAGTTAAAAATGGAGAAGATATCTTCTTTAGCAAAGGAAAATAGAATCAAATCTTTGGAAGATTTGTAGTCAAGATAGGATATGATCCTAAAGATATAAATGTTGTAGAAGAGTTCATCAAGAAGAAAAATATTGACATTGCAACATTGCGAAAGCAGCTGAAAATGCCAACCACAGAGGACCCCTTGACTAAAGATATTGAAGAAAATGAGACAAAGAAGTCTCACATGATGAAGTTAATCATGGAGTAGAATGTTCAAATCAGAAAGATGGAGGTAGAAATGGAGAAAATTGTCAAAGAGAAAGAACAGAGTCAAAGGGTAGCCACAGTCCCCCTGGATGTTATACCCATCACTCAAATCCCAGCTACAGGAACTACAACTGCAGCAACCTCTTCAACTCAAGCTACAAGTGCTGAGCAGGTGACAAAGACACTGGAAAATATGTCAATCCAGTCAGAAGAAATTAAGAAGTTGCATGGGCAGCTTAAAGCTCCGCAAGAACAGAAAGCCAGAATTGAAGCTTCTCATTTGGTTGAAGTACAAAAGTCACAAAGGTTGCAAGAGAGGATATAGAAGATGGATATAGCAATTGGTCAAACCTTGGCCCAAGCCAAGGAAAACATTTGGATGGATATTTTGAACTCCATGAATCAGATTTGGCCATACATCCAAATCATTTTTAAATAGAAGGAACTGGTACAAAAGGCCACTGAAACCATTACTGAAGCAAGGGAGAAGCTTGGAGACACGCCTACAGAAGCTTCCAACATCATCAAATTCTTGAATTCAAAGAATAAGTATGAACTTGAAGAGTTAGGAATTAATGACAAGACTGCCACCATCTTGGAAGTCAAGAAGTTTTTAACTAAAAGAAATCTCATTACTCAATTGGAGGAGAAATGTGAAACACTAGAGTTGGGAGTGAACATATTCTTCAACAGGATTGAAACATTAAACAGAAAGGATTGCCCAGCATATACATGATTGATGACAAACTGGTTATTCAAGGAGATTTTGCTATAAAGATGAAGGAAGTGGCTAGAAACAGTACTAAATTTAGTGGTATAAAAGGAAACATAACAGTCATAGCATTCATAGAGACAATGGGAAATGACTTTTTTATCCAACATGAGGTAAAACATATCTTCCTAGTAAATCCAATATTTGCAAAGTATATTGAGGTTGATGAGATTTACCAAAGGGTAATCAAGTTAACCATTCCAGATGAAAAACGGTGGGACCAACTAAGTGATCTATTGGACTAAAAAGCAACTCAAATGTAGTAAGAACATCAGCTAGCACATCAGCCAGTGTAGCATAGTTATAGGTTGATTCAACAACCGAATCCTCCAAAATAGACCCACCTCTTCATGTAGTTTTCCACCTTGGCAATGATTCTGCAGAAGATCGATTTTATGGTTTTAGATAATGTTAATAATACACTATCAATTGAGACAGCAATTTTGTAATCATTTTGTAATTATTTTATAAATACTTCACAGTTTGAAGTATTATAGGTTGATTGTTGAATATAATTTCCTCTTACAATTGTAATTTTCTAGTTGTTTGAAGCATCAATAATACAAGGACATTCTTCATGGGATTCATGTGGTGTATGAATTGGTGATGTTTTTATTATATTCATGTGTTTAATCATTGTCTCTTTTCTCTGTTATTTCTAAAAAGCTTAATTACATAACAGAAATTATGATGAATAGGATATTTATTCATAACACTCTATTCTGGTTGTTAGTGATTTATATGTTTTTTGCTGAAGCCAAATTAAGGAATTCTTCATTGCTTCTTAGTTTCTACTGAATATTACATTTCTTTTGTTTCATAATTCATTCAAAATTCTGAAAGATCCAACTAATGCAACCTAGCTTGCCCTGTGAAACTCCTTCAAAGTTTGATGCAGATCCAGTTAATCTTTAAACTCCATAGCCCAATGGAAATATGACAATTTAATCAACCAAAAAATCCAATTAAAACGATCAATGCATTAATAACTAGCCTAAAATTCACATAAAACATAGCTAAATTTCACAGAGAGATCCCTCTCTGAAGCTTTCAGGGCTAGATCCTAGCTTCCAAAGTGGTTTTGATGTTGTCCTATGTGTTTGCTCTCTCAACCTTAAAAATACAGAACGAAAATGCACTCCTTATTCTATTGGTCGCGGTTTTATGGTTTCCTAAATAAAAGGTTTTATTTCTGCTATCAAGGATATTGTGTTTTTATGTCCAAGGGTGCATGTCCAAAGTTACAGTTGCTAATTGCAACACTATTTGTTGCATTTTATTTAATACTACCTGTCATATTTTTTAGTGATTTATGTTTCAGCACTTTATAACTTATGTTAGTTTTGTCCTTTAACAGTCTTGGGACATTTTTCTGATGGCAAGAAACTGCTAGCCTTTGGGACTAACCCACATCCTGTACCAGTTACATAACCTAGATTCTAATAATTAATGTTGGTACTCCACTTCTTCCAGTTGCTTACTGTGGGTCTTTCCTCCACAATGTGACCAATTACCCCTAACCAATATTCTAGGTAATGTTATATGGATATATATAAATACATATAGAGTCTTGTTACTACTCTGTCTCATTTATAAAAAATCCTTCTTTTTAAATAATAAACTGGAATCACATTCGATATAAATTTCTCATAAGAAACATTCTGGTGTGTGATCATTTAAATCATTTCGCCATTGCAAGAATGGATCCTCTTAAGAGAATAAACCACCTAGAAAATGTAATGCTACGAATGCACTTCAGATGAATAACATTTATTTTCTTCTTACTTAATAGTTTCAGTACTTATTTGCATTCTATTGATCTGCTGCCAGAAAGATCACTCCTCCTTACCAACAAGAACGTCTATCACGTCCATTTTTCCCCTTGAGCTCTACCAACTTCCAGACAGTGGTTACAGTAGGTAGTTCTTTTGGTTTGTTCAATCGCATCAAGGTCTCACTTGACCCAACCTAAACTCAGAATATTTTATGTGAATTAGATCTTTTCCTTGGAACTAACCAACTCAAAAAAAAATCTCTTAGACAACATCTTGCCTCCAATCAATAATTATTCCCACTTCTTTCTATCTACCAGAACTATCTCACCCCTTATCCTCTTGGATTTTTCCTTTAAATCCCTAGTAGGTAGGGAATAACTATTTTTTCCCCAACTGTCTCAAAGTTAGGAAGTCTTGTGGCCATCCCGTGAGTTTACCTTCTTCAGATAATAAGAACATTCCCAGAAAATAATAATATTTTTTTTATATATAAGAGTATGTCCATCTTAATTAGGTTCTTAAATAACCTAAAATTTGCCAAATTCTTCATAAGGTAATTCAACAAAAATTCTAACTATTTGTTTTTTTAAGAGTAAATTAGTGTGGGTAGAATACCAGAGTAGAGTCACCACTTAGTCTCTGGGTTTTCCTCTAAACTCAAGATTTACCCTATGCTCGAATAGTCATATTATGCATGATCAAATATGAAAAATGCCCCTATTGTGCACCACGTGCCTGTTGTAAAAGGCATCAGGAAGGCCCAAGCGTTATTTGCTTCGTCTGCCTTGACAGGAACTACCATCACTAGACCTGATTCCGTGAATGGTTGCATGAAATCGACATAGTTACTTTGGTTAGCTAAAATTGTGATATCGCCCACAACTGCATCAAATCTCTGTCAACCAATATTGAAATCAATATCGGCAAGAGTTGAATTCTTGGTAATTAGAAGAATTTGAAATCTAATAATTCAGCGGGCTATAGAAGGTACCTTGAGATGAACTTAATAGACAAGGTCATCATAGTAGTGTGTATGGTTGTACTCCTAGTAGGGAATGAGATCATAAGGCAGTGCATAATCCAGTCTATTCACAACCGCATCAAATACATCTATACAGAAACCAATCAGGTTGCTTCGAGTACGGTTACTATCAAATGCAACTGTGACAAATTCAATGAACCTGTATTTTATGGGAACTCCAATTTAAAATACAATTTACTCTAAAACTCGAGTTGTGCTTAGCACAAAATTTACACGAATGAGATTGAATTTGTCTAAGCACAAATGATCAATTCCACTCCACTCGCGTACCATGGTTAAGAGAAGCACCTGGAAGTAGCATTGAGCAAGGGCAAGACCGACCTGTTACGTCGCAAGTCTTATAATTTGTAACGAACTTAATACCAATCGAATCAATCGGATGGCTCAAACTATTTTAATCGTCTAACACCTAAATCAAGGGCCCACGAATGTACACGTAACCTGAGAGAGGAGTTTATTTTAGAGGGGAACACCTTAGTGTAATTAAGTGTTCATTTAACCATTTTAAGTTTTGATTTTTTATGTTAAAATTTTGGCTAACAATTGGTTAAATAGTGATTTTGTATGACAAGGTAGCTTAACATAATTAGGAAGAGTGTTACATTTATTTTTACAACAAGGTAGCATAATTAAAAACAAGTACTCAAGTCTAGTTGGACATATATGTGAGAAAGATAGGTGGAACACATGGTTGCCATAAAAATAGAACATAAGAAACAATTAAATGAATAAAATTCAAGTTTAACAAAAATTCTAATTGTATTATGATGATCGCATATTGTAATTAAATAAAAACAGCTTCATATCATTGAAACACAAACAATTTTGTATAATTGAAATTGCATTTCAACTTGAGTACTTAATAGTATTTATTATTTACCTTTTTTTTGTTGCATATAAAAGCATGTGATTCTAGTATAGCATTGTTGTTTTTAATTGTCCTTGTTATTATTTTCTTTGATATTGTTTCATATGCAAATTCAAACAATGTGCATAGAGCAAGCCATCTATACTCACACACAAACACTTCCTATATAGCTTAAGCCTTACGACTCTTCGCACTTGTTGATCATGTTTTAATACTTCCCAATATTCCTTACTTTTTTCCCATATTATCTCATTTCAATCCAAAGCTTAAGCAAGTATAAGGATCCAACCATGCCAAACAAGTTATATTTTCATTTCCAGGGAGAAGTTGCATGGCATTTCAATATATGGAGCACAAAAGGAAAAGCATAGGAAAACCTCATAGAAAGGACATAACAATATTACACCAACATGAGCAAATTTGTAAAGAAGGGGAACTTGGTAGTCAAAGCATATGTTGATATAAGCTTCAAGATAAATTTTGTGTGAGTTTATTGATGTCCTATGTTTGGAGTGGTCAAGTGAAGTAAAGCATGATAGATCTGAAAATAATATTAGGTAATGTTAATATGAATGTTAAAGAGATGAAAAATGAGTATTAAACATATATCTAGAAAATTAAAATAATTATTAAAAAAGAATATGACAACAATTTAAATTTACAAAATTAAAATAAATTTATTAAAAATAGAGTTTAAGAGATATTTTAACTATATTTCAAATAAGAAAATTAAAAATGTTTTGATCACAATTATATCTATATATATATATAACAATTTAAAATAGGTAAAGTTTTGCCCATAATTTAAAATAACAAAGTTTTGATTGCAATTTAAATTAAATAAAGTCAAAAACAAATTAAAATGTGAGACGACTCTAAATGTAAGACATAGAGAAACTCGCATACACCATTTATCCAAAAACTTATATCAACAAAGGTTCCAATAACAATAATTTTTTTAATTTTAATATTAAAACAAAAATTGTAAACCTTATAAACTCACTACATATTATATCTTGTAAAAATTTGTAATAACTATCAATCTATCAATACCAATATATATTATTTTATAAAACTTTGTTATAACTATTAATATCTCAATACTAAATTGAAAAGAAAAAGTATACATATCTACATTTCTATTAAATCAACCTAGATTCATCAACTCCAAATCTCAAATCTCTTTACTCTAAAAGAGATTAACATCTCAAGGGATTTTATCCCTCTAGACGCTTAATACGGATCCATTCTAGTTTAATTCCTCCCTTTAAATAGGTTATATTCTGTTATCACTCAGGTTGTTCCCTTTGACTCCCAAGGGAATACGGTCGAGGTAACCACTAACCAATCTTTTGGTCACAGGTTCTAGCCTACCTGTGACTAGAGAGGGCTCTCTCTTTATGATTTAACTTTGTTTGTATAAGATTTTAGGCTAGTTATGTTGCTCAAGGTTCTGTTTAGGAATTTGCTGGATGGTGACTTCAGTCAAGATATATATGTGCTTACCAGGGTGTTCTAGGCCATTGGGAATGGGGTCAGTGGTGCTTGATCTGCTTGATGTGTCTGTGTTGTTACCATAGTGATGCTGCAGAGCCAGATAGGTGTCTGAGAAACAATTCTTTAAATCTGTGATTTAAGTGTGATGTAACCAGGGTACGAAAGGCAATTAAGGATCTTTCAACAAACTGGTATGGAGAGAAAATATGAATGTTATGTAGAAATTCTTCACTGCTTCTAAATACACTCAGGTTGTTCCCTTTGACTCCCAAGGGAATACGGCCGAGGTAACCACTAACCAATCTTTTGGTCACAGGTTCTAGCCTACCTGTGACTAGAGAGGGCTCTCTCTTTATGATTTAACTTTGTTTGTATAAGATTTTAGGCTAGTTATGATGCTCAAGGTTCTGTTTAGGAATTTGTTGGATGGTGACTTCAGTCAAGATATATATGTGCTTACCAGGGTGTTCTAGGCCATTGGGCATGGAGTCAGTGGTGCTTGATCTGCTTGATGTGTCTGTGTTGTTACCATAGTGATGCTGCAGAGCCAGATAGGTGTCTGAGAAACAATTCTTTAAATCTGTGATTTAAGTGTGATGTAACCAGGGTACGAAAGGCAATTAAGGATCTTTCAACAAACTGGTATGGAGAGAAAGTGAGAATATTATTTAGAAGCAGTGAAGAATTTCTACATAACATTCATATTTATAGAATTAATGAAAACATGAGCAGTTAAGAATTCATGTTCATGATCAATTCTGAAGAAAACATTTTCAGCAATAGAGATTGAGCACAAGGTGTAACCAAACATTTCCTGTACTATTCTTTTTCTCTATCGCTAGATTAGTGAAACATGTATATGATTTAAATAAACATAAAAAGACAAACATAGATTGAGAAAACTTATTGTTCCATCAGACAGCACAGGAGTTCTGCAACAACACGCATAGCATCACCAAGACATCAAACATTCAGGAAATCACTGAGCTTTTCCAGCCTTTTTCATTAGATAATCTGAAAGTATACAATACATTTGCCTCAGAATGAAAATCACCAACCCCTTATACGCTGCCAGGGGAGGTATATATACATAATTTACATAAGAAAATATCTAGCTGATGAGTAAATGTTTCATTAATGTCGTGCCAACTCCTGGAGCATGGTAGCTGAGAAAGTAAATGCTGTAGTAACTCTTCAGTCCCTTAGCTGTCAAAAATGGTCAGAAACTGTTGACTTTGTGGCTGTTGGAGTCGGCTGAGGATATGCTGTCCAAAAATTGCATATTTATCTTTTGGCCTGCTGTCGTTGTCCATATGCTGAGCCACCTTTCGGCTGCTTTAAACGTTGTCTTCATTCTGTTGCTTGACTTTTGCTGAGTTGGAGCTGGCAATGACCGAGCACTTGAGGCTATTGTGGCAAAATTTGAAGCATTGCCTGCCACCAATCCTCCTTGGGCATTTGATGTCTTCGAATCTTCACTAAAGTTTCATCTGCCTCTGTATATCTATAAAAATTTGGAGGAATCTCAAAAAGGTGATTTACTTCATTTTCAATAAAAAATAGACCTTCAAGTTTATTATATAGGCTCTGCCCTGTTGGAGGCCCTGTTTCCTCAGAATTACTGCCAGATGCAGTGATTTGATTTTCAATATAATTCGACATTCTGGTGGCATATTGCTCTCGGGGGATCAATCTTCCTGCATCGTTTAGTAGGCTGGGCAGTCCCTTTTGTTGCAGTGCTCCCATTTTGAGTTTGTACTCATCCACCTCAGCTTGTATCTCATAGCATTTTCTCTCCACGGTTTGTACAAAATTCCTGAGAGTTAGCACCTTTTTAGCTGTAAGGACAGCCTCTGTTCTTTTGACAATGCCGAAGGCTGCCAGTTCTTCCTTAGTCTGGTTATTCAAAAAATCAATCATTCTATTGGCCTGCTCAGGCCTGTTTCCCAGCATTGTTTTGGCCTTCTGGATCTCTATCTGTGCTTGCCCAATTAAATCCATTTGTTCATGCACAGTTTTAATTGACTTCCATTGTCTGGTGATGGATTGGTCAATTCTGGCCCACAGAATTCTTTTTATTTCAGCCATGGTACTTTCTAGATTCAGCTCTTTCTCCAAGGTCTTTATCTTTTCTTTGAGGGCCTTTATTTATCTTCCTTGCTCTGCCACAATCATCTTTGATTTATCATATTTGGTCTCTATCTCTGCCAACTTTGCCTTGGCTTGCCTTATCTCAGTGGCCTGGAGCTCCATTTCTTTAATAGCCCTAGTTAATTCTTCCATGCTTGTACTGGAGTCTGGAGCTGCTGTTGTTGCTGCTTCTGTTGTGGCTGTGGTTGTCACAGGGGCTACTGTTGCCTCTGTTGTTGTTGCAGTGGTTGAAGTAGTTGGAGGAGCTTGGGATGTGGATTCTCCCTGCTTATCTTGTAATGCCCCTTCAAGTTCCTTCTCCAAATCAAGGACCTTCTGGTTGAGCTGCATTATGAGATCCAGTTGCTCATCGGCCTCCTTTTCCTTCTGCAATTCTGTTGTTTGAGGGTGCTTTGTGGGCAGCAGCTTCAACCTTTTCTTCAGCGCATTAAGGTCATCTTCTTTTTTCTTCAGGAGGGCCTTTACGCCCTTTGGATCCTTAGGATCATGTCCTAGGTCGATGATGATGTCCTCCAGTGATTTTATTCTATTGTCCTTGGCCATGGAGGACATTCTCTCAAAATCCAACTGAATGTTGGTATGTTTCAGTGATTCTTTTAATTCATGGGCCATGGTTGCCTTGTCCACCAAGGCGGCATAGACCATTTCTCCAGTTTGCTTGTGGAGTTCTATTTGGTCCATGGGGTGAATGTCCTTTGCCATGACCTCCACCCTTGTCCTTACAAAATCTGCAGTTGATTTAGGCTGCGGCACCTTAGGCTTAAAGTGACTGAGGATCATTTTCTCCTCTTGAAGGTCATAAACAGACATCAGCCTTTCTTGCTGGGCTGGGGTTGCATTTCGAAACTGTTTATACACTTCTACTCTCAGCAAGTCATTTTGTGCCTTTATTTGCTTGAAAGAAGCCTTAGTGCTTGTAGGCTTTTTGCTCTGCTGAGTGGAGGATGACACCTCCAAGCCAAGCTGCACTCCCTGCTCCTGCTGAAAGGAGCTTGTACCTGTTTGCTGGCTACCTTCCCCATCTTTCCTTGAGCTGTCAAGGACTTCTTCATTGATTTCTTCTATCTCTAGGGAGTCAACCCTTTGCCTTTTGGTCTCCGGTTGCTAGGAGGATCCACTTGCAGGAGTGGACTCTTCTCTGTCTCTCTTCTTACCCCTCTCCTCATGTGCTAGAGTTTGCAAGATTGGTGCTGCTGGTGGCTTAGTTTGTGGAGGGGGGGTCTGCTCTTGTTGCTGCTCACTTGAGGGGGCAGGCTGTTCTTTTGGTGCTTCCTCTTCAGCACCCATTATTCCTTTACCTTTATCTGTACCTGGTGCTGCTGTAGAAGGTGCCTGTGTGGCTGGTGCAGTTGTTGTGGCCAAGGTCCCTTCTCCTACTGGGTGCGGTCGTTTGAAGGGTACCTGCTGCACAGAATCTAAGTCAAGAGTCTTTTCCAAATCCTTGACATTCTTTTGCATTATCTCTTCCTCAGTCAATTTTTCAATTAATGTATCTGGTTTCCATTCTTGCTGATTGGCATACTGTTCAATGTGTGGATATTTGCAATGCTCATAGCCTAGCAGCATGTACTTGACTCTTCTAGCAGTGATGAAGCACTCAGGGTCATAAGGGACCCACCGAAATCTTTTTGAGAGCTTGTACTTGTCTTCGAGGATTAGTTCAGCATCTTGCCATCCCTCTTTTTTATTCATAATAAAGGGGCCCAGGTGGTGCTTGAACTTGAGATGGGCTTTCTTTTTGGAGCTGTGAAAGTGAGTGAGGTCAGAGTGAATGAGCTGCCTATAATACTCCAAGGCAAACAGTCTCATAGGCACATATTTTGGGAGCTTGTATGGACAGAGCTCATAGCCATAGATTCTGATGACTGTATGATCCTGGTATAGGTACCAATCACCTATTTTAAAATTCTTGGAGAGCTGCAGGATTTTCTGCATTTCAAATGACACTCTGGAAGGAGGGGACCTCATCAACAAACAAGAGACTGGGTAAATAAATTGATCAATGAATTCACAATATGAATAAGGTGAATCTTGCACTCGGTGGAAGACAGATGTCCAGAAGATAACAGATCTTCTTTCTCCTTTAGAATCCAGCTTTTTAATGTGGCATGGAAAAGCCTCGGACTGATAGTACATGAACAGGTGGTAGATATAAGATGAATACTTGAAGATGCCCTCCTTGTCTACTTTGAAAAGCTGCTCATGTATCCTGTTGGCTATGAACTTGGCAAAATTGTATTTGTAGGCAGGAGGTTGGCCTGGGCTATAGGCAGCTAGTAACACCATCACTGTCTCATCAACAAATTCGTTGGTTTTGGACCCCAACACATAAGCAATCATGTCCAATAGAAGCTTGCCTACCTCAGTAAAGTGCACATACAAATAGGGAGGTGGCCCTGTGGGTTGGCGGTCTGGCCTCATAAATGTCTGGGTGATTTTCTGAATGTCAGCAGTGGACATCTTGGCACCTGTATCCAGCAGATAGTTCATGGAGAAAGGGAACAGCAGCTGAGTTTGTTTGAAATTGAGCATCTGGTTGATGGACTCAGCATTAATGTGAAAAAGGATGCTCCCAGATGGAGACTTGACAGCTCTTTGACTGGCATTATAGTTCTCAGCACATAGGCGAATAATATCTCGAAAGATATTGACAGAGGGGAGGAAGTAGTAAGGGAGATTGGATTCCCATATCCCATATATGTCATTGTTGTTTAGGTAGTCATCTCTCAACTCCCTGAAAGTCTGCAAGTGATTCCTATCACCTACAAAGTCTTGGATGAGAAAATCTCTGTCAGCAAGAGGTAAGGACTCCAGGTCTTTATTTGGTGCATTTATGGGGGCAACACTGAGAGTTGTGGGTGTAGGAGCAACCATTATGTAGTTTCTGAATTAAACAAGGTAAATGCAATAGCTTGCAAGGCTTTTTAAAACTGAAGTGGCAGACTGAATGCAGAAAGTGATAGAAAATTTCTTCAAAGTGGCATAGGCAGGCTAGGCAGACTTGCCTCTGTTGTTCTTTGGTAAATTCACAGGAATGGTGAATTGATGAGGATGAATTTCAGAGGGTGTGCAGGATTCAAGCTGGTGAAATGCAGCTTTGGGCATGCACTCGGCAAAAGGGAACAATACCGGGCATCTTGAGGATGAAATTTTAATTTTAGCCCGTGAATTTATCGTTTCAATATCAAATTATGGAGCACAGGGCAATGCAGGTTGCTTTAGTTCAAAATTAAGTAGTAGACAGTCTTTAATTTGGGATTTGACAGGTGCTTAATGGAGAATTTGCAGAGAAACGGCATGCACAGGGGCAAAATAAGAGAATTGCGGTGAATACCTCGATGAACAGTGTGGAAAGCCTTCGGGTCGAACAGTGGGTGCTCAATGTAGCTGAATTGATAAGTTGTGGCGGCTGCAACTTTGAATTTGGCGGTTCGGAGGAAATTTCGCGGTGAACAAGCTAACAACGGCTGTGTCTTTTTCGCATGAAAATGACATAAAACGACTAGTTTGGGCGCTTTTAACGACAAATTTGGACAAAAAGGGTCATTGGCGCTTTTCCGCCGATGACATCAGCATGACGTCATGGCGGGCCCGAGGTACGGAGGGTGACATGGGCGCTGAGCTGGAGGCCAGCGTGGAGGGACACAGTGGCAGGTGGTACGGGGTGGCAAGGTTACGTGGAGGGCTACGAGGCGCGGGGGCCGGTGACGTGACGTCATGGTGACGTGGAGGTGACGCGCCATCAGAGGGGCGGTATCGGGGAAGGTGGTAAGCGGTCTCCCCGCACCACCTTTGGGCGAAGGCGGTATCGGGGAGGGGGGCTCCGAACAACCCCGCCGATTGCCACGCGTCCCGTGTACGGGTACCAATACTGGCATCTCCCCGGACGTTAAAGGGAGGCATGTCAAGTTTTGAAAAAGACCGCCCACCGTTGGATCAGGGGCGGCGGATGATGGATGGCTGGCGGGCGCCCCAACCCATCGTGCACGTTTGGGGGGGACCCGCCAGCGGATTAAAATATTCAATTTAATATTTGGGTATCAGACTTTGGTTAAGGGGTTTCTGTGGGTTTTATGGGGTATGGATTAATTTGTCGGGGGGGGAACAAAGGGTTAGAGTTAGGTTTGAGCAGAGGGAAAGGGGTTTTTCATGAAATTTTCGGAAAAGAGGGGAAATGAGGGTTTAGTATAGGTTATTACTCTGACCAGAGGTTAGAGTAATCCCAAAGCAGGGTTGACCATAGTCCCTGGTGGACTAATGTCTCCCTTAGACCTGCTATTCAGCTATAATGCTGAAGGGGGGATATTTATACATGTTAGGGGTTTATACACCATGGTGTTATAATAATAGGGAAAGGGGAACATAGGGGATTTAGTGTAGATAGAGTTAGTAGTTAGTACTGGGAGGGGAATGAGAATGGGAAGTGATAGTTACTAAGCTTTTCAGGAATCAAACTTAGTTAGGAAGTAGATCAAAATGAAAAGAATTTTTACACAAGAAATGTGGCTTCTTTTCAAAGAAAGAAGTCATTTATGACATGAAATTTGTACAAATGAAGAGTGTGAGGAGGACTGATCAGGCAGATCCTGCAGTGCTCATGGGGAGGTTAGTAAGAAACTTTTGAAGGGGATGAGGGAAGTTAGTGATGGTTTAGTAGTATGCCAGATAGGCCATTGCTCTTGCCTTTCTCTTGCTGATGACCACTTTGTGATTTATTCCAAGTGATATGCTTGGATCTTGCTTTCTGCAACCTTCAACTGCCTACCCTGCCTATTATGCCTAACATTTTTTCTTCCTTTGTATGGGTGCACTTAGCCTTGCAAACCCTGATAATTCTCTTTTCTTTTTGCTGCCCTCCTATCTAAGTCTACCCTTATGACTTCCAAGGGCCCAGATTAAGCAGTTGGGCTCCTTTCTTTCTCTATTCACCTAGTCATCTGTCAAGCTTGAACTGTTTGAACAGGTACTTCCTCTCTAGTCTACAACATGCAATTTAAAACATGGTGAGGCCCAGCTTGAGCTGTTGGGCCACCCATCAAAGTAGTAGTGGCAATTTGGACTAGCCACTTTCATGGTCTTTGTTTGGGGTTCATTTCTTTTATTTTTTCTTTGACCAATTCATTTTCTTGCCCTTTGATTTTTCTTTTAAGGCATACCCTCTTTACATTTTTTAACATGTCTGCTTTCTTCACAAAAATGGAACCTTAGTGGCATGGAAGGTGAGCATTTTTGGCACTTCCACTGTCAATCATGAGAGATGAGAACCTATTGGTATAGGAGGCTAACAGTGGCTCCACTTGGGGATGGCTTTTCCAGATGAAAATCCAAGAACAGCAAGTCAGATTGCCTGAGTTTGCGCTCCCTTGTTGTTGGCTGAATTTCTGTGTTGTTGGAGACCAAAGGTTAGGACCCTAAACAGTTGCAGGCAGCACCCAGTAAGCTGATTTGCTGTGAATTTTGCAGATTTGTTTTTTACCTGTTTCTCAGACTTTCTCTTCCTGATTTGATAGTCACCCTGTGTTTTCCTTGCTGCCCAAATGCCAGGATCCATATTTCCCAAAAATATCATAGTGTATCATCCTGGTTTTCTCAAAAATATGATGCACTTGCTGCTTTATTTATCTGCTGTAATTGAAATTACTGGAAATACAAATATTTATGTACAATACATGCCTGTTTAGTGTTTGGTCAAAGGGATTCAAAATAATGCTTGAGCATTCTCCCATTAACTGGGCCTTCCTCAGTGTTTGAGCCATCCAAACTTCTTCGAAAATAGGTGTTGTTTCCTTGTATAGCATAGATGACATAGGGTCCCTTCCATAAAAAATCAAACTTGCCATGTTTGCCTTTGTCTTCCCTTCTGGAATCCCATCTTAACACTTTATTTCCTATATAGAAATCTTCAGCTTTGGCTCTTTTGTCAAATATTCTTTTAAGCTTTTCTTGTAGAACTTGAGTTCTTTGATAGACTTCTTCTCTTGTTTGCTGTAAATGAATTGTCTGATTAATTATTCTTTGAATATCATTGGGCTCAGCTTGTATTTCTTGCAGTAGTTTAATCACAGGAATTCCTAGAGATGTAGGAAACTTTGCTTCTAGCCCATAGACCAGTTCATATGGACTCATGCCAATCGATCTCTTGGTGGTCATTCTATCAGCCCATAGTGCATTTATCAGCTTTTTATGCCAATTCTTTTTGTTTTCTTCCAAAACTTTTTTAATGATATTGATGAGACTTTTATTGGAAGATTCAGCTAGGCCATTACCTTAAGGATAATAGGCAGTGGAATGACCTAGGGTCATGTGATACTTGTGACAAAAATTGATCATTTTCTTGGATTTGAAAGTTGCAGCATTGTCTGTGATAATTTTGTCTGGACAGCCAAACCTGGACAAGATGTTGGTTTCTAGGAATTGTATGATAATGGAGTCATTGGCTTGCCTGCAAGGGATGGCTTCTATCCATTTGGTGAAATAATCTGTGGCAGTGAGGATCCACCTATGCTGGCCAGAGGATGGAGGATGAATTTCGCCAATGAAGTCTAAACCCCATTGCTGGAATGGTCTCTCAGTTGAAACTGGTTTGAGTGGTAAAGTGTTGTGGGAAAAAATGCCTATGCAGGACGATCCTATCCACCTAAGGTGTGACAGTGCCTTAGCATAAAACAGATACAGCTATTATGGTTTCTTCCTTTACGAAATGTGAAAGAGGGGAGATCGATAGACTTACCGTTGTCTTCCGTTTGTCCCTCGATCTAGATCCTCTTCTCTTCGGGTGTTCACAGCTACTTGCCTCCTCGCTTGCTCAAGAGAACAGCTACTTGATTCCCACGAGATCACAAGAGAACAGCTACCTGTGACAAGAGAACAGCTACTTGCGACAAGAGAAGAACACAACACAAAGGCAAATATTCATATTCATAAATGATTCAGGATTAGAAGTAAATCATATACACTAATGCAATCATACAAAATACACCAGCATATAGGAAAGAACCAAGATAGCTTTATTGATTGATAACAAGGTTCAGGAAGAGATACAACCCAGAGGGCTCCAATCCAGCATCTCCTTCCCAGCAAAATGGAATTCCTTCTTCATCTCCCTTCAAAGCATTAAGCACCCAATGTTTCCATTCTCAAACCAACAGCAATTCTTTGCAATAACAAAATTCCAGCCTCCTAGATCTCATGGAGGAGAGATCTATATATAGTTATTTTGGAGAGAGGATGAGTCAGCTTGAGATCTAACTAGTGTCCTCTCCCTCTCTCAGTTCTTGAGTCCACTTGGAGGTTCTTGCTTCCACTTGGAGATTTGGAACCTCTTACTCATCACCAGTCGAATTCCCTGAGGCAAGTGTCATTTTGGAAGCTTCCTGAGCATTGACACATTGAGGAATGAGCCGGCCACTTGTCCAAACTCGCTCAGCGTAGGTAGCTAGTGTTGGAGTTGACATTCAATGCAGGTAGCCAGTGTAGCAGTTGACATTCAGCGCAGATGCTCAGTGGAGCAGTTGACATGATCCTGAATTGACTTGTTTTTGAGTGGTTTCAGGTGGAGAACTTTTGTGAATTGCTGTGGTTAGCTGGCCTTGTTCCTCTAGGGGTAGGAACAACATGTTTAGGGACTTTGGATCCCTTAGATTATGGACATTTCATGCTCAATGCTGTAAGGCACAAAAACGTCTATAACAGTTTCCCCCTAAAGTATGAGGCCGTTTATCGGGTGAAATGCTTTATCCAGGAGGGTCCGAAGTTCATCCATTTGCTGGGAGGAGACCTGTAATAAGATACAATACAATACATTATGATTCATACTGCTTTCATGATCTACCTGAGGCGGGCATTCCCATGCTCAGCTTTATAAATTCATTTTTGTACATAGAACAGACGATCGTCTGATGGTAGACTGATAATTTTGGAGAAATTATCATCCTTTGAGTAGGATGATCATCTGCTGCAATGATGTACATGTCAAATGTCTTTATCTTTCCTGAATATATATCGCAGCCCGGATGGATGAAACTAGATCCGGGGTCTTCAAACTCGTTCGATCTTCACTCTAAGTACCAGTCGATCCATGTGAGAATTGCGCTGAAGTCGAACATGGAAAGACATCGCTTGATTACCGGTCAATGATGTAAACCGTTAACAAGCGCGAGAGGAATCACCGATAATGATAATGACCCTCAAGGTACTGCAGTACAATTCACGTGGTGTGAATAAAGGACTTGGCGTCGAACACCATGCAAAATCTTCTGGTCGAAGGTCATTGATGTATACCTGTCGGTGGAAGTGAGAAACTTGCCATTGAGGCATGCAAGCTCCAAAGTACTGAAGGGGTTGTTCCTAGATCAACTTCTTGGATAATGAGCTGATGTCGACAAGAAGCAATCCGTCAAAGGAGGGCCTTGATGAATCCCACATCAGTGACATGGAACGGAGCTAATGATTTTAATGGAGGTGAAAACGATCTGTGACATATGATTCAGGGTGGCGGTCATGAATGTATGAAGGATAATGTATGGCAGTGGATGGGACCCGGTTGACTCTTTCTGAACGACTTCTCTTGAACATATGGCGACACTAATGCGATGGATCGGTAGCATTACCCCAAATATGGATGGTGTGGCGAGACCATGGTGATGTGACCGGTGAATGAAACAACCCAACCCGATTGTGGTACGGAGGAAAAGTGTCATGTTCAAGAGCGACCTGCTACCATCAAAGTTTTCTTGATTTTCTCCCAATCTTTCCCCAATCATTGCTGACCAGTACCTATTTATTTTTGTCAAGCTTGAGGAGGATAACATATGCTTGTTCTATAACCTGCCCTTCGGGCAAGCCCATCGCTATGTTTTAACGAGCCTAGCGATAGTGAAACTCGTTCTCGTCTAAAGACAAGTTTGTCGCTATTTCATAATTTTAACGAGTCTAACGACAAGGATAACTCGGTCCTTTTTATTTTTAGAGAGTCTGAAAAGGTACATAAAGTTAACTCCAAAATTCCTTTTTCGTCATCTAATCCCTTAAGTCCGAAAAAGTATAAAACAATACAGAAGGGATGAGTTTTCGATAGTTTTAACGAGCCGAACAAAACAAGCGCTCGATCTTTTTGTGCAATAATCCCTCAGGTCCAAAAAGATTAAAATCTAGAGGAGGGATAGCTCTTCCTGTCCTTTAACGAGCTGGAAGGCCAAAACTCGGCAATCTTTTCATATTTTACGAGTCAGTTGAAAAGAGCTTAAAGAAGACTCGTCTTTTGAGGAACGAGTGATGAACAGGGTTAGCAGCTGATTCCAGGTACAGGTTGGAATTTTCCAATCACGGCAGTGTCACAAGGATGGCTAGGTGAAATCACTCTTCGCAGCTGTTCCTCAAAATGGGTAAACAATCATATGGAGGTAAATGATCGGCCAAATGAAAAGTGGAGGTGACGGTGCAAACACGACCAAGGCTTTTATGGCTGATAAGGTTACGTACACAATGGTTATTTTACCGGTAATGGGTTCATTTTTTAACGAGCTTGAATGTGCCAAAACACTGCTCGGACTTATGTTTATTTTTTTAACGAGCATGAACTATGTGCTAAAACTGCTCGGATCTTACGTTTATTTTTTAACGAGCATGAACTTTATGCTAAAACTGCTCATTTACCCAGTCATTTGATAAGAGTGTCTCATCAAGATTCTATTTTTTATGGAGCTTCATCTCACTAAGCTTTGCTACGGATCCTTTCTTTATGCAAGTTTGGAAACGACTAATCCTACGAGTTTAAAGGGTTAGAGGTCCTAAAAATTTAAAAAAATAAATAGTTGCCCCTTGCTTGCACTCCAAAAGGTTTGCATGCCCCCAGGTATAAAACAGAATTTCAAGGTTACCTCTACTTCTCTTCCGCCAAAACATTTGTCTTAACGAGAGAGGCTTACCTCTTTCAGGTTACCCAAAGATTGTCTTGTTAGCAGTTTAAACAAAACACTTCCTCAGCAATGTCTACCGAAATAGACAGAGGTGGGCGAAAAACAGATTATTCCACCCACATAACTTTGACAAAAGAATCTTATTCTAGAACAACCCCTCTTCCTCTACGGACGGGGTACGGACTAGTCATATTCTCCCGCGGAAACCTACCCTATACCCAAAGTTTTCCTGCCAAAGTAGACCAGGACGCATGCCCCCTAGGTTCCAGTCATATCCTCCCAGATTACTCGCGCTCATCAGGAGGAAGGACCGTGGGTTGAGACACTTCTTGCGTGTATAGACCATTTAGGAATGGTACATGACTATTTGCGATGCGTGATCCGGGAAATGAAAGTTGGTCCACGAGCTTGACCATTCTTCCTTCATGCGGAAAACACATTACTCTAAAGAGTGAGGAGACAACAGCTCCCATGCAATATATATAGTCTCGTCCAAGGAGTAGGTTATAATCCAAGGGTCCTTGAACGACCATCACGTTCATTTGAACGGTCTTCCCTTTCAATGTTATAGGCACATTGGGGAGGATCCTTAAAGGTCGACTGGTTCCTTTATCAAAACCTGATAGATTTCTCATCTCAAGTAAAAGCGCTGGCGAACCAAGCGCTTTCCAAACAATAGAGGAAAGGATACTCACAGATGCCCCCTCATCAATGATAGTGCCAGCCATTACCATTCTGTATATTTGACAAATAATTCTGAATGGTATACTGGCTGGCAACCGGGGTCTGCCTAGTTGGTTCCAGTCAAAGGACACAACTAGGTTGCTTGGTGGTGGGACCAAATATACGGCCGGATAGCGCTCTGATGAACTTCCTTCCTGCGATAAAGGAATGGTGGCATTGCCCCCTTGATCATCAGAGTCAGTGCTGATGAAGAGAATCTGGACGGTGTCGTCTTTATTCTCCTCTGTGAGGGTGTCATTCGAAGATGGAGCCTCTGAAGGCAAAACCGGGTCAACTGCCGTATCAACCTTTTGACTTTCGTCAGGTGTTATCACTTAAGAATTCTGATTTCAAAACCACTCACATTAGTTTGATGGTTGCAAGTTTCAAGAAGAGCCAGGTATTCACAGTCATAATGATGATTGTATTCATTGCATGAGAAACAAATCTGCAAGCTTCCAATTTGAATTCATTAAACACCAAGCGAGGCAGCTATCAAGCGAGGCAGCTATCAAAGATTGAAACAGTTGCCACTCAAGAAGAAAATCAAAGATCTGAAGATACAGCTAAAAGGCCATCCTCAACCAAGAAAAACTACATAGCAAGTAAGGCTTAATCCTAAATTTGATATAGACTATCTTTGAAGTTTTCCTTGAAGAATGGTGTAAAGTTACTTAGTTTTGAACAGCCTCATGTCATATGGAAGAGTCATTTCAAGGAAAAGAAAGCTCAAGAAAGCTAAATTTTGGCATTAATCTGTGTTTTTGGAATTACACAGCAGTTTCGTAGCGTGCTACGAAACTACTGAAGGTGATGCCTAATACACAGCAATTTCGTAGCGCGCTACGAAACTGCTGTAGCTGCATATTTTGATATAGTTGACCAATTTTGAGGAATAAAAGGGAAACCTTTTTTGAAAGAGAGTTTCTGAAGAAGGATCATTTACGCAATACAAACATCCAGCAAGGGAAAAACAGGCAAAGGAAAAGCATATATGAACCATAAGCCATTTGTTATAAAAGTGATCACAGCTAGTATTGTTCATCATACTTCAGGCAGCGTTGAAGAAGGTTTTGTCTTCATACAGGTGCATGGGCAAGGTCCACACATGAAAAACATGATAATCCTAAACATTTTTGTGTAATCAAAGAAGAACAATAGGGATATTTGATTTTGAATATCCTTGTGGAGACCAAAAGCAAAAAGAGAGGAACTTTGTCTCCTTGTTTTTTACCAGTCAACTTCTAGAAGCGTTTCTGAGCAGTCAAAAACTCATCTCTGAAAAGTGAAAGAGTTTTTCATTCCTAAGATACTTAAGTACAAAAACCTCTTCCACTTTCTTCAAATCCATTATGAGCTGGGAGAAATGTGTGACTAAAACTTGCGCTGCGAAACTGCTGTAGGTGCAGTTTTAAATTTCCTGTTTTACACGTCTTCTTCAAGGATCGATTCTGGGCAGATGGAATAGTGTTTCAAAAAACCAAAAGAGGTTTTTGTTCAGCATGGATTGGTTCACAAAATCCTCCTTCATTTTTTCCAAATACATTTTGTATGAAAAGTTATGAGCTCTGTCCCAAGACCTATTTTTCAGCTAGAACAGAGCAAGGGACAGTCTCCTAGTTTCTAGGAACATAAAAAGGATGAGTCATCAAGGGCCAGCTGGAAGGTTATGAGCACCATCAAATTCGACCTCATGGAGTTTTAGGTGTCAAATAATGTTTTAAATGTTTTGATAAGTTTTTAATAATCATAATAAGGAGTTACACTCCTAGTTGTGTTAGGTCTCTAGGACTCCTAGTTAGCTGTCTTTTGCATTTAATAGTTAGTTTTGAGTGTCATTAGGTGTCAGATTAGGTAGAATTCGAATTTTCCTCATCCTAGAAGAGGAATCTAAGTTTTGTAAAGAGCTCTATATATAGCAGAAGAGCTGATGTACAATGGGTTGGATATTTGATAAAACAGAGTATTGTTTTGGCTTGTGTAAAAACTCAGTTTCAGTAATATAATTTGCTGCTTTTCTTCTCAGGATTCATACAATATTTCTATGTTCAAGATGTGTGGTTTTACTTTGTCCTTGATGTTTTTACAGTTGTATGAATACACAATCACTCAGAATTCACTTATGCTGCTCTGATTTCCTGTGTGTATTTGTAAACTGTGGTTTTCTATGAGTTGTGTTTTGAGCATCTAAATGCCACATGCCCTGACTTCTATGTAAAAGCAGTGTCATTGTTTACTGAAGTATGATTGACTCCATAAGCCCAATGGAAACCTATGTAATGTGTGTCCAGCCTTTATATTTGTTAAGTTTACTTCACAAGAGTTAGCCATCTTACTCATAGTCAAAATCAATAACCTTTTGAGAGAGCCCTCTCAGGCTAAGGAGGCTAAGCCTTAGTCAAAAGATTGGTCTGAAATAGTTACTTGAAGTCTTCCTGGTCTGCAGCCTTCCAGGGCCTGATTTTGTGATAACATTTTGGTGCGTCTGCCGGGAGCCTGAAGTTTATTCATTCCCGAAATCAAGAAGCTGAACTTCTGAAGGTAGCAGGAGCTCAGAAGGTTTTCGAGGCTGCATTCTACCTTGGCGACTCCATTGTTGAAGAATTCAAAATTCATACATTCATGGTGATTCCACTGGAGTTATGAAGGACCCAGATGCTACCATTCTTATTTCAAGGTATGCATGCATAAATTTTTCAGGAATTCATGGTTTCCCAAATCATTTTCCCAAGGATGCATATTTTCTAAGGAATGTTCCAAAATTCAATGGAGAAGATTTGAGTTTAACTTTGAAGCATATATCAGATTTTTGTGATTTTACAGAGCTTCTTAGAGTTAAACATGAGGATGTTTGCATTATGTTGTTCTATGATTCATTTCAAGGGAAATGTAAACGGTGGATTGAAAGCTTTCCTGCCAAACCCATCAAGTCATTTGAAGACTTTTGGTTTATGTTTTTGGAGGAATGGATAGATAGGTCAGAGGTGGTGGCAAACTCTCCTTCAGTTCAAGGTTTCAAACAATGGAATAATGATCATAGTAATGGAGAAACAATTGAAAATTTTTCTTTGTCCTTGTCCTCGTATCTAAAATCATTTGACTGCAAGGCAGAGAATAAGATGAAATTTTTGGATAAAGTTGTTGAGGACATTGAGAAAGACATTGAAGGTTTAGAAGGTCAAATTCAGGCATATACTTTTCATAATCATGATCATTATTTTCAGAAGCTTTCTATGGCAGAACACAAGGAGAGAGTGTTGCTTCCTTTCTCTTTCACGATTGAGGAAGAGTACACTGTTGTTGAAGATCAGCTTTCACAACCAGAAAGTTACAAGAATCATCAAGCTAATCATGTATTCTGGGATCCTATAGCTGACTACATGGAAGAGTTTTACTCTCCAGTGTTTCAGTTTCTCTATGAAGATCAGAGGCAATTTCAGTGGCAGTGGTCATCACAATATCATAGTGGCTCTGAACTCCGATGCAGTCAAAGAAATCAAACATCAGATAAGACGAATGATTGGCTACATTGGAAATTTCACATTGATTGAGCTGAAAGAAATTTGAATTGTTAGGGTAGGTAGGTAGGAAATTGCAAATAAGCTCAAGGTTGTCTGAGCATTTATTTTTTAGTAGATATAGACCTCTCTCTCCTACGGTGATCATCAAGCTCAAGCCTGCCAGGGGGGGCATTAAAAGCATTAGAATTTTTGTTGTCCATGCTGCAGCTTCTTCTGGAGTCAATACATGCACAGTTCTACAGTTATTGATTGCTCACAAAAGGCTAATATTCTGCCCAAACAATTCTGGTACTGATCTTATTTGTTGTCTTTGTGTGAACTTGATTTCATTGCTTTGGGATCAAAGACAAAATGCAAAAAACATGGCCACTGATATTATCAGGTATCTATTGTTAAATCACCGTGCTGCTTTGGAGGAACTACTGGTATCGAAACCAAACCAGGGATAACCATTGGATATCTTACATGGAGGCTTTGATAAGTTATTAAGAAATAATCAAACAGAATTCTATGAGTGGCTCGATGCTTCTAAACAAAGTATTAGTAAGGTCTTGGCACAATGTGTTGCAATTATGTGGATGCAATATATAGCAGGTGCGATATGCAAGTGATATTTTGACCAAAATTGAAAAGAAAGATTTAGCTTGGGATCGATACTATGATCTCTCTGCTCAAGAGATTGGGGAGCTCATTCGTTTTCTAAAGATGGGGAAAACCATTCATAAATTTGTTCATCAGTTTCCAAAATTGGATCTTTCTGCTCATGTCCAGAACTATATTGAAGGTGGAACTAACTATCACTCCAGATTTTCAGTGGGATGAAAAGATTCATGGACATGTGGAACCTTTTTGGATAATAGTAGAGGACAATGATGGTGAATATATACTCCATCATGAATATTTTATGTTGAAAATGCAGTATGTTGAAGATGACCATCATTTAAGCTTCACTGTCCCCATCCATGAACCTCTTCCTCCCCAGTACTTCATTCGTGTTGTATCGGATAAGTGGTTGGGGTCGCAGACAATATTGCCAGTTTCATTTGACATCTTATTTTGCCAGAGAAATACTCACCTCCTACTGAGTTGCTAGACTTGCAGCCACTTCCTGTGTCCGCATTAAGAAATCCTTCATATGAAGCACTATATCAACAATTTAGACACTTCAATCCTATTCAAACTCAGGTATTTACAGTGCTTTATAACTCATATGATAATGTTTTAGTTGCAGCACCTACTGGTAGTGGTAAGATTATTTGTGCTGAGTTCGCTTTACTGTGATTACATCAAAAGGCCCAGACAGTGTATTTCGCTGTGTCTATATTACTCCTATAGAAGCTCTTGCCAAAGAAAGATATCGGGATTGGGAGCAAAAATTTGGAAAAGGATTGGATCTGAAAGTAGTTGAACTGACAGGTGAATCTGCAACTGATTTGAAGCTCCTTGAAAAGGGTCAAATAATAATAAGCACATCAGAGAAATGAGATGCTTTGTCTCGAAGATGGAAGCAGCGGAAACTGGTTCAACAAGTCAGCCTTTTCATTGTGGATGAACTTCATTCAATTGCTGGAGAGGGTGGTCCAATCCTGGAGGTAATCGTATCCAGAATGAGATATATTTCAAGCCAAATTGAAAATCGTATCCGCATTATTGCTCTTTCTACTTCACTTTTAAATGCATGACTACAGGAGAATAGGATTTCTGGGCTTTTCTTCATCCACCTTGGTGGTAATTCACTTAGTCTTCTTGTTGATGGTACTGAAATGGAAGGATAATGCAGCAGCCAAGAAGGGGACGATCAGGAAGTTGTTGGTCTTGGAAGCACAAGAAACAGTTACTTCGGTTGAGGGCGAGTGTGAGTACATGAATAGTAATTCTGTTACAGTTCCCAAACCACCTCAGTATGTGTGTGCTGTTTGTTTCAGGACTGCTTCAAAACGTTGTGCAAGATGCAAAGCTTTGAGATACTGCTCGGGAAAGTGCCAGATAATTCACTGGAGGCAAGGCCACAAGGAAGAATGTCAGCCACCAGATATATGCACTTCCTTTTTGTTTGTTTCTACTCCAAAAAACTGAATTCAATTCAACCAGTTCTTCACTGAAGCCCATGGAACACAGATCAGTATCATGTACTGAAAAGGATGCTCCGATGCCTGACACTCCTATCTATAAGATTTCTGGATGTGAAGTCCCCCAGTACCATAGAGTATCTGCTTCTAGTGCTCGTTCCAGCTCCACTAATGCAATGGATCCTATCACTGGTACCCTGGATTTTGTACGTTCTGTTCTGAATAATGCAAGCTCCAAAATATTTCAAAAGAATTGGTGCGTGAAGCAATGTCTACAGAATTGAGAGTTGTGCGGCAGTGAATGGTAGAGTCATATTCAACAGTTTGTACATGAAAAAATCTTCTGTAAATCAAGAACCTGAGTGGCAGCTCTGCCCTATTGAAGGACCCTTTCATATGCGTAAAAAGCTTGAATGATTGAAGGTAAAAGTAGACACAATCGGGAATGCGCTTCAAAATTTTCAAGAAGACAAGATATTTCCAGCTGAAAAGACTGGATTTGGCATGGATATGAGTGATCCTGATTATGATTCATTTTTCCATCTCTTATCTGCTGGTGGTGCCAATCAAAAACAGTTAAGTTATACCGGTAGAGAGGAAGAGGAATGCTTTTATGATGAAGCAGAGGAGTTCAAAGATGGGGATTTAATTTCTGCTCCAGTTGGGTGTAGTGATGATCAGCACAACAGTGCTAATGATGCAAGCTTACATTCTACTCTTGAAACTGGTGACAAATCAAGTACAATGTCACTATATATAACAGATGGAGTACATGAAATGTCTGAGCCTGGTTAAACTAGACAGTCTTCGTCACAGAAAATTGACAATGTGAGGTATGCAGATGATGAAGTGAAGCTCCCAGAATCTTGAAGGGGATGCATGTCAAGCAAATTTCTGTTTGTCATAAATGGATAAGGCACTGGACCTGCGAGTTCTTAGTGTACTACAGGAGCACACTATCCCAAGTGGAGCCACTGTTATCACTTAAGAATTCTGATTTCAAAACCGCTCACATTAGTTTGATGGTTGCAAGTTTCAAGAAGAGCCAGGTATTCACAGTCATAATGATGATTGTATTCATTGCATGAGAAACAAATCTGCAAGCTTCCAATTTGAATTCATTAAACACCAAGCGAGGCAGCTATCAAGCGAGGCAGCTATCAAAGATTGAAACAGTTGCCACTCAAGAAGAAAATCAAAGATCTGAAGATACAACTAAAAGGCCATCCTCAACCAAGAAAAACTACATAGCAAGTAAGGCTTAATCCTAAATTTGATATAGACTATCTTTGAAGTTTTCCTTGAAGAATGGTGTAAAGTTACTTAGTTTTGAACAGCCTCATGTCATATGGAAGAGTCATTTCAAGGAAAAGAAAGCTCAAGAAAGCTAAATTTTGGCATTAATCTGTGTTTTTGGAATTACACAGCAGTTTCGTAGCGCGCTACGAAACTGCTGAAGGTGATGCCTAATACACAGCAGTTTCGTAGCGCGCTACGAAACTGCTGTAGCTGCATATTTTGATATAGTTGACCAATTTTGAGGGACAAAAGGGAAACCTTTTTGAAAGAGAGTTTCTGAAGAAGGATCATTTACACAATACAAACATCCAGCAAGGGCAAAACAGGCAAAGGAAAAGCATATATGAACCATAAGCCATTTGTTATAAAAGTGATCACAGCTAGTATTGTTCATCATACTTCAGGCAGCGTTGAAGAAGGTTTTGTCTTCATACAGGTGCATGGGCAAGGTCCACACATGAAAAACATGATAATCCTAAACATTTTTGTGTAATCAAAGAAGAACAATAGGGATATTTGATTTCGAATATCCTTGTGGAGACCAAAAGCAAAAAGAGAGGAACTTTGTCTCCTTGTTTTTTACCAGTCAACTTCTAGAAGCGTTTCTGAGCAGTCAAAAACTCATCTCTGAAACGTGAAAGAGGTTTTCATTCCTAAGATACTTAAGTACAAAAACCTCTTCCACTTTCTTCAAATCCATTATGAGCTGGGAGAAACGGGTGACTAAAACTTGCGCTGCGAAACTGCTGTAGGTGTAGTTTTAAATTTCCTGTTTTACACGTCTTCTTCAAGGATCGATTCTGGGCAGATGGAATAGTGTTTCAAAAAACCAAAAGAGGTTTTTGTTCAGCATGGATTGGTTCACAAAAGCCTCCTTCCTTTTTTCCAAATACATTTTTTACGAGAAGTTATGAGCTCTGTCCCAAGACCTATTTTTCAGCTAGAACAGAGCAAGGGACAGTCTCCCAGTTTCTAGGAACATAAAAAGGATGAGTCATCAAGGGCCAGCTGGAAGGTTATGAGCACCATCAAATTCGACCTCATGGAGTTTTAGGTGTCAAATAATGTTTTAAATGTTTTGATAAGTTTGTTATAATCATAATAAGGAGTTACACTCCTAGTTGTGTTAGGTCTCTAGGACTCCTAGTTAGCTGTCTTTTGCATTTAATAGTTAGTTTTGAGTGTCATTAGGTGTCAGATCAGGTAGAATTCGAATTTTCCTCATCCTAGAAGAGGAATCTAAGTTGTGTAAAGATCTCTATATATAGCAGAAGAGCTGATGTACAATGGGTTGGATATTTGATAAAACAGAGTATTGTTTTGGCTTGTGTAAAAACTCAGTTTCAGTAATATAATTTGCTGCTTTTCTTCTCAGGATTCATACAGTATTTCTATGTTCAAGATGTGTGGTTTTACTTTGTCCTTGATGTTTTTACAGTTGTATGAATACACAATCACTCAGAATTCACTTATGCTGCTCTGATTTCCTGTGTGTATTTGTAAATTGTGGTTTTCTATGAGTTGTGTTTTGAGCATCTAAAAACCACATGCCCTGAATTCTATGTAAAAGCAGTGTCATTGTTTACTGAAGTATGATTGACTCCATAAGCCCAATGGAAACCTATGTAATGTTTGTCCAGCCTTCATATTTGTTAAGTTTACTTCACAAGAGTTAGCCATCTTACTCATAGTCAAAATCAATAACCTTTTGAGAGAGCCCTCTCAGGCTAAGGAGGCTAAGCCTTAGTCAAAAGATTGGTCTGAAATAGTTACTTGAAGTCTTCCTGGTCTGCGGCCTTCCAGGGCCTGATTTTGTGATAACATCAGGCATGAATCCAGACGGTTCATCTTCAATGACAGGTGCTTCGGCTGACCACCTGGGCGGGTCAGCCGGGTTCTCAACTAGTGAGGGACTTGGCAGGAGTCTTTGATATCCAGGAGGGAGATGCGCTCGTAAAATCGGGCGATCTTCCATAACTCTTTTTGCCTCATCTAAGAAGGGAAAACGGTGGACGGCGTGATCGCCTTCACACAGTCTGCAGGGAAATTTATCTTTCCTGCTCTGTCCTGGGGCTTCACTCCCACTAGTTGACGGTGAGCAGTCGACATGGCTATCAGAGGTCGATGCTACCGAATTGTGCAAACGGGGGGACTAGTCTCTTAGTATCTGGGGGATACAGGGACAATCTCTATGGAAGTGGTCTCCCTTGCATATGACACATGGCGATTTAGGCCTTACGAGTGCTGTGTGTGGATTTTTGTCAGATGACACTTGTTTGCCCCCAGTCGCCTTAGGCTCCTTCTTCTTCTTTTCTTTCTTCTTCTTCTCCTTCTTCTCCTTAGGAACCCGGTTTTTTGTTCGACCAGTTCCGTCAAGCGAAGAGGAAGGAGGGGAAGAAGATGAAGTGGAAGGCTGGGAGGCAACTCTTGTCTGATCTAACTGTTGACTCGACTGTTCAGGAATTGTGGTGTTCTGAACGACATTGGTTGAAAAGAGCCAGACTGGTAGGCCAATTGTCAGTCCTGGAAGCGACAATGTGGCCATGTGGGGCGCACCAACATCTCCCCAAGAGGAGAAGGGACTAGGATTTCCACCAAGAGGAATTCCTTGGTTGGTGTGCTCCATCTTTTCAACCTAAAGATCAACGCAGGAATTAAAGGGTGATTGTTTCGTTTAAAATAAATTGTTAACAACGCTTTAGACACAACTTGCTTTTTCACTTTTAAAGAGTCGAGAAAAAGCTAAAGATGACTCTAGTCTCCTTTGATGTTTTAACGAGCCCGAATTGACAAATGCTCGGATGGACTTTTTCTGTTATAGAGTCTGAAAAAGGCCAAAAGAAACTGCTCTGGAGTTCTAGGCAGAGGGTGTGCCAAACCTTTCGCAAAACCGCAGAATACTTTTTAGGGTACGGGCGGTCGATCTTCGTGAATGCTGTGTTCACTGCATTGTGATCAGTAGGGCGGCCGACACGACTTCCTAAGGATAAAAGATATATGCCTATAGGGGTCTCCCAATATATACGCGACGGTACGTGGGAGCACAATCCGTACTAGCGCTATCGTCCCTCAGGAGGAATCACCCACCTTCCACGAGATCGACAGTCACTAGGCTTAACGACGCCGGAACACGTCTCTAGCCTAGACCTCTATGTTGTGCGTTATGTTACAAAGCGTTGTTAGGTTCATTCAGTTTATTTTAGGTTGATCTTTTTAAAGTTTGCCTTTCAAGGTTCACCACGAGATGTATGATACAAATTCCTAAATGCAGTCTAAGATGATAAGCAAGCTTTATTATCTTTTCAACTTTGAAAATCCTAGCTACTAAGGGAAAAGAAAGACACTATCTTTTCTCAAAGAGCAATCAGCACACTCTAATGCACTTTTCCTAAATCCAACATGCAAACTATCAAATGCAAAATGCACAATGCAGGTGTTTGTTTTCCACTTTCTTAGTATTAATGCCTACAAAGAAAGCTTTTTGTACAACTTTGAATTTGCTTTTAAAATGATCAATACAAACAATTTCACTCTTTCGAAATCAGAGAAGATAGAAGAGATTACAATACTTAACGATTTTCAAAATAAAGACTTGTTTTGACACTTCAAAAGAGACAAATTCAAACCAATAAGCAAAAGTAAATCTATAATTAATCTGAAAACAGCCAATGAACTCTCTTCTAAGATCACAATCAATCAGATCTGAATCAAAGGCTACAGGATGACTACTTTACTCATGCAAAGAAAAACTGTAAATGACGCCACAAACACATAAAAACATTCACAGTCTTTTTGTACAAAAGGAGGCGGAACCTAAGCAAAGAAAAGGAGTTATCAGACTGGTACCTATGCCGGTTAAAGGCTGCAAAAACAGAGATCAAAACAGGGCAACAGACAGCAGAGAACCCCAGCTGCACAAGGCCAAACTGGTTCAGCGCAACCTCAACACTGAGGATTTGACATTCAGCGCAGGTAGCCCTCACGGGACCTGCGTTGAAATGCAGACTGCCTTCACAGCAGTTGCGCTGAAGGAGAAACTCTCGTTTCCCTTGGGTTCTGGGTCATAAAATGCTCAAAAATCAACTGTTTCAGGCCAAATCAGAAACACAAGCAAGGTATAAATAGAGGGGTGCTTTGAGAGGGTACTAAAGACTATCACAAAGGATCATCAAATCATTTTTGGATCTATTGTTTAGATCATAGACAAGTCCAGCAACTGGATCAAAGCAGCAACTTTCTACTTTGCATCCGGGAAAGATGCAGCTCAATAGTTGCTGTCAAGTCTATGAAGTAAACAAATGACAGAAACACAAATGAAATGAATAAACAAATTGTCCCCAGCGGAGTCGCCAATTTGTTGTGGGGAAAAATGCCTATGCAGGACGATCCTATCCACCTAAGGTGTGACAGTGCCTTAGCAACAAACAAATACAGCTATTATGGTTTCTTCCTTTATGAAATGTGAAAGAGGGGAGATCGATAGACTTACCGTTGTCTTCCGTTTGTCCCTCGATCTAGATCCTCTTCTCTTCGGGTGTTCACAGCTACTTGCCTCCTCGCTTGCTCAAGAATACAGCTACTTGATTCCCACGGGATCACAAGAGAACAGCTACCTGTGACAAGAGAACAGCTACTTGCAACAAGAGAAGAACACAACACAAAGGCAAATATTCATATTCATAAATGATTCAGGATTAGAAGTAAATAATATACACTAATGCAATCATACAAAATACACCACCATATAGGAAAGAACCAAGATAGCTTTATTGATTGATAACAAGGTTCAGGAAGAGATACAACCCAGAGGGCTCCAATCCAGCATCTCCTTCCCAGCAGAATGGAATTCCTTCTTCAGCTCCCTTCAAAGCATTAAGCACCCAATGTTTCCAGTCTCAAACCAATAGCAATTCTTTGCAATAACAAAATTCCAGCCTCCTAGATCTCATGGAGGAGAGATCTATATATAGTTATTTTGGAGAGAGGATGAGTCAGCTTGAGATCTGACTAGTGTCCTCTCCCTCTCTCAGTTCTTGAGTCCACTTGGAGGTTCTTGCTTCCATTTGGAGATTTGGAACCTCTTACTCATCACCAGTCGAATTCCCTGAGGCAAGTGTCATTTTGGAAGCTTCCTGAGCATTGACACATTGAGGAATGAGCCTGCCACTTGTCCAAACTCGCTCAGCGCAGGTAGCTAGTGTTGGAGTTGACATTCAACGCAGGTAGCCAGTGTAGCAGTTGACATTCAGCGCAGATGCTCAGTGGAGCAGTTGACATGATCCTGAATTGACTTGTTTTTGAGTGGTTTCAGGTGGAGAACTTTTGTGAATTGCTATGGTTAGCTGGCCTTGTTCCTCTAGGGGTAGGAACAACATGTTTAGGGAATTTGGATCCCTTAGATTATGGACATTTCATGCTCAATGCTGTAAGGCACAAAAATGTCTATAACATAAAGGCAGCAGTTTCCTCTTGCCCTCAAAAATTTGGCATTTGTGGCAAGACATTACAAATTTCTTCACATCAGAAAACAAGGAAGGCCAATAAAATCCAGCCCTTAGGATTTTATCAGCTGTGGATTTCCAGTATAAGTGTCCTCCACAGTCACCTGCATGAAATTCTTTGAGGACATTGTCAGTTTCTTCTATTGTTAAACAATTGAGTAGGATTCCTTCATGATTTCTCCAAAACAAAACATTGTCAATAATACAAAACTTGGATGCTTTCATCTTTAAGAATCTTTTCTTGGTTCTGGACAACCCTGGAGGAGCTTGCAGGTTCAATAATACAAAACATATATCAGTATACCAGGGAGATTGCATAAAGGCTTGGTTGATCTGTGGAGTTGCCATCTCCTGTTCGTCGTCCAGTTCATTAATGTCAAGGACTTGAAAATTGGTTTCAGTCATTAGTTTAGCTAGGCCTTGTCCCTTTATCAGTTTGGTAGGTTTAATCTCAATGTCATATTCCAAGATATTGGCAATCCATTTGCCCCTCTTGCCTTCAATCCCATCTTGGGTTAGAATATCTTTGACCACTGCATTAGGAACATAAGCAATTATGTGAGAGTAAAGGATATAAATTCTGAATTCCTTGATGGCTTTTACCAATGCATAGGCTTGTTTTTCCATGATCTGATATTTCAAAGGAGCATCTCTAAGGGCTCTACTAAAAAATGCAATGGGTTTTTCACAGCCTTGGTCATCTTTTTGCAGCAAAACAGCAGCATTTGTATGCTCAGAAGCAAAAGAGAAAATCAAGAAATCTTGATCAAATCTAGGGCTTGTGAGGACTGGTGTGTTTGTCAATGCTCTCTTGATATCCTCAAAGGCTTGTTTAGCTTCCATAGTCCATTTGACCTTGGAATCCTTTCTCAGCATATTGTTTAGCAGTCTAATGAGTTCAGCCAAGTTAGGAATGAACCTCCTCAAGAAGTTGATCTTTTCTTAGAAAGCTTTGCAGTTCTTTGATGTTTCTTGGATGAGGTACTTGTAGGATAGCTTGAATTATGTCCGGGTCAATCCTAATACCATCTTTTGAGATTATATGGCCCAGGAGTTTGCCTTCTTCCAGCCCAAATAGTGATTTCTTTGGGTTCAGTGATATGCCATACTTTCTACAAATTGTGAAAACTTGCCTTAAGTGTTCCAAGTGTTCTTGATCTGATTTTGAGAAGGCAGTTAGATCATCAAGATAGACAACTAGGAAGTCATGAATTTCCTTGGCAAAGGCAATATCCATTACTCTTTGGAATGTGGCCCCTGCATTTTTAAGTCCAAAAGGCATTTTGACATATTTGAATGTTCCCCAAGGTGTTGTGAAGGCAGTTTTGTCTTGATCATCCGGATGTACTAAAATCTGATTGAATCCTAAGAAACCATCTAGTAAAGAGATCCTAGCAGCTCCCACTACCCTTTGCAAGATATGATCCATTTTTGGCAAGGGGTAATGGTCTTTGAGAGATACTTTGTTCAGATTTCTCAGGTCAACACATAATCGGATTTCCCCTATCTTTTTTCTAGTAGGCACTAGGTTTGAGATCCACTCTGAGAATCTGATTGGGGCAATGATTCCAGCTTCATACATACGCTTAACTTCTTTCTCAATAAGGGGAAGTAGGACTGGATTGACTCTCCTAAGCTTCTGTTTGAAAGGCTTTTGATTTTCTTTTAGAGGAATAGTGTGTTAGATAACTGATGTATCATAGGATTTAAGGTCCTCATAGCTCCAGGCAAAGACATCTTGAAACTCTTTAAATAACTCAATGTATTTCAGTTTGTGCTCAGGTGGTAATGCTTTGGATAATTTGACCATTTTTGGATTTTCAGGGGTCCCAATATTACAATCTTCTATTTCAGCATTCAGTGGTTGCATTTTTGGTTTTCTTGAGATATCATTTGAATCAAACAGATCCTCCAAAGGGGTAAGACCTATGGGCAGAAAATTATCCTTTAGGTCAATTACCTCATCTTCTGCTTCAACCATTTCTTCTTCATCTGATTGTTTCAGCTCCTGTATAGTTTCTTTGTCAAAGGTGGTAGGATGCAAAACTAAATCAGCTATTTCAGCTGATATTTTCTGTGTAATTGTGCATAACTGTGGTTGGTCATCTTTAGTGCTAGTGTCAATATTCATACCAGAAAATTCTTCCTTTAAAGTGAGAAAGTTATTTATTTGTGTATTATTCTCAAAGACTTGCCAATTCTTGATATTATCTGGAACTGAAGGTCTGTGTTTGATTTCAGCAGTAAATGTATGATTGGTTTTGAAAGGCAACTTACAAGTGCTGGCAAAAGTTGCCAAACTGTGAGCATGTAGATTGAGTTCTCTGGAAATTTTGGTTAATTGTGAATGTGAGAAGCTCTCAAGTACTTGGATAGCTGCTCCCTTGTATGCTTTCAACCTCAGATCATTTGTGGTGAAATTCCCCTTCATCTGTTGTATGACCAAGTCTGAATCTCCTAAGATTGAAACTTTAGTTGCACCTAGATTTTTTATAAGTTTCAGACCTAACAGAAGGGCCTCATATTCAGCCATGTTGTTGGTGCATCGAAAGTTTAGTCTGTATGCATGGCCCTCAGCTTGGTCATTGTGCATATTATGGATCCAGACTCCTGCCCCAGCTCCTAGCTTGTTTACAGAGCCATCAAATTCTAGATACCATAAGGTTTCATGATCAAGATTTAGATTGGGATCACTAGGAAGTTGGATCATGGGTAGGTTGGTTTCTTGCAAGTTACCTGGCACATCATGTTCTTCATTCTTCTTATCAGCTATGCTCATGGTCCCTTGGTCTTTGCAAATACATTGCTCATCTAACTCCTCGGTCTGTACTGTCATTAATAGTTCCGAATAGGCTTTGTGACAGATGTCAGCATTGTAGAGAATAAAGGAATCCATGTCGGAGTGTATTGAGTAGATTGGGAAGTTTTGAGGCTTGTCTTGACTGCTTACCACATATTTCATCAAAGTCTCCCGGTATAATCTCTTTGGCTGCCCAAAGACTGAGATAGTTGCATAGGACATATCTAATTGCAGAGATCCTTGGAGTTTGGCCCCCCAAGATCTGGACAAGAGCATGCCATACTTAGGGGGTATGTCAGCTACCACTACATCCATCAAGATAGTTTTGGTTGGGTATTGAACTAGGGAGACACATAAGTCTTTAATCAGACCTAAACACCTGACTTGGCTTGAATCAAATGAGAATAGATCTTTGTAGGGTCTTGTGATGTCCAAGTCAAGTTTTTCCATCACAGATTTGGGCATTAAGTTATGTGAGGCCCTAGAATCAAACATTGCATTATGTAGTACCTTATCATGAATGTTTAGGCTGACATAAAAGGGTGGCACCCCTCCATTCTCTGTTTTTCCATTAACCTCAGGTCAGAACAGCAACTCTAGTTGATCATCTAGGACATTCACAGCATCTTTATTGTCTGATATTTGGAGTGATTTGTTGATCTGCTGTCTGTATATGTCATGTTTGGCTAGTTCTGAAAGAGGCACTAATATTTTTATCTTACTAATTTCTGTTTCCAAGTTGAAAGGTTTTTCTATTTGAATTTTGGCATTTAGTGCAGCAGATTTTTCCTTTTCGGCTGAGTTATCAGGTGTCTTCTGCTCATAGTTAGGTCCATTCTGAGTGAAACTGGTGCCATGTTTGTTTCCTATGGGAGTATCTGCCTTTGTCTTTGATTGATGGGGCAAACCTGGCTGATTTTGAGAGGACTGTTGTTCTGAAATGTCCTCCACAGTTACTTCTGTGGCCGGTGATTTTGAGCTGTCAGCTGATTTGGGGAGAGTAGTATTTTCATTGATCTTTTTTGGTTGTTTATTATCCTTTGGTTTGAGGGGTGTAGGTACATCTATTGTTCTACTCCTTAGTTTGTACTGTTTGTGCACCTCATACACAGCTGCATCATATCCTTCTTTAAAGTCGAAAGATTCTCCTGACTTAGTGTGGAATTGATTGTTATTGTAAACCTCTTGGTCTTCTTGTGTCAAAAAGACTTGATTTTCACTGTCCAAACCCATTAGATTGATGTGAGGATCTTCACTAGGTTCACTAGATGTTGAAGCCTCAGCATAATTCCCTTGAAAAGGAGGTCTGACGTGCTGGTCAGGATCAGTCCTACCAACATTAGGATTTTGATTCTTTCTGAAGTTTGGGTTTCTAATATAGATTGTTTGGCCTTCCCATGATGATTTTCTTTCGATGGTTTCTACCCTGTCTCCAAGTCTATCCATCCCTTTGATGATTGCATCTAGATTTTGCTCGAATGATGAGGGTTCTTCTTTGAAAGTAGTTCTCCTTTCCATTCTGGCCCGGTTTCTTTTGGCAATTAGATTTGCCTCTACACTAACAGCTATGTTTTGCATGTCTGCTAGAGTGGCATGGGCTCTTTCTCTTAGTTGATATGCCATGTCAACATCAAAGCCATCAGGGAATTTAATCAATGCTAAATCAGGTGGAGGTCTAAGGTTTTGGGGAATAGCATTATAAATAGTATTGAATCTAGTGCAATAGTCCAGGACAGTTTCTTGTGGGCCTCTTCTTATGGTGTCATATTCAGATAGAATGTGTAGAGGGTCCTTTTTCTTTTCCCATCGGTTTAAGAAGGACTGATAAAGGGCACCCAAATCAGCTATTGAATTTGGGGTCAGGGCCCTGAACCAGGTTCTTACTTCACCTGTCAAACTTTGGACAAAAATTTTCATCCTTACATCATCATCATCTATCTCATAGTTTTCAAAGTAATCTTGCATTTTCTTAGTATGTTGTAAGGCAGTGTATGTACTAGTCCCATCAAAATAAGTGACCTTGCTTTGGTAGTCCTGAGGCATAGCCCCAGGATTACCAGGTAACTGAAGTGGTGCATAACGGTTAGCCATATTTGGGGGAATAAGTGGGATAACAGGGATAACAATAGCAGTCTGTGTGTTGGGTGTGGACAATATGTTCTGTGAAGTGGATGATGAAGAGGGTGAAGAATGACTTGTATGAAGGTGAACATATGGCTTAGCAGGGGTTGGGATAAGACTTTGCTGAACTGCCTCAGGGCTAGCTTCAGGAGATTGTTCTGGTTCCTTCTGGTTCCTAAGAGTTTTAGGGATGAGATTTGGATTATCAAAAACAGGTGGGGGATTTGGGTCAGGATTTGACCTGGTGTGCCTAGTTCTCTTCTTAGGAGCCAGCTTCTGAACTTGTTTTTGGTATTTTTTGGGGCTATTTTAGAACTATTTTAAGGGACTGCTTAAGCTTTTTGAACCACTGTCTAAGAATAGACAGCAGCTGAAAATACGCTCTTCCCCAGTGGAGTCGCCAATTATGTTATCACTCAGGTTGTTCCCTTTGACTCCCAAGGGAATACGGCCGAGGTAACCACTAACCAATCTTTTGGTCACAGGTTCTAGCCTACCTGTGACTAGAGAGGGCTCTCTCTTTATGATTTAACTTTGTTTGTATAAGATTTTAGGCTAGTTATGATGCTCAAGGTTTTGTTTAGGAATTTGATGGATGGTGACTTCAGTCAAGATATATATGTGCTTACCAGGGTGTTCTAGGCCATTGGGCATGGGGTCAGTGGTGCTTGATCTGCTTGATGTGTCTGTGTTGTTACCATAGTGATGCTCCAGAGCCAGATAGGTGTCTGAGAAACAATTCTTTAAATCTGTGATTTAAGTGTGATGTAACCAGGGTACGAAAGGCAATTAAGGATCTTTCAACAAACTGTATGGAGAGAAAGTGAGAATATTATTTAGAAGCAGTGAAGAATTTCTACATAACATTCATATTTATAGAATTAATGAAAACATGAGCAGTTAAGAATTCATGTTCATGATCAATTCTGAAGAAAACATTTTCAGCAATAGAGATTGAGCACAAGGTGTAACCAAACATTTCCTGTACTATTCTTTTTCTCTATCGCTAGATTAGTGAAACATGTATATGATTTAAATAAACATAAGAAGACAAACATAGATTGAGAAAACTTATTGTTCCATCAGACAGCACAGGAGTTCTGCAACAGCACGCATAGCATCACCAAGACATCAAACATTCAGGAAATCACTGAGCTTTTCCAGCCTTTTTCATTAGATAATCTGAAAGTATACAATACATTTGCCTCAGAATGAAAATCACCAACCCCTTATACGCTTCCAGGGGAGGTATATATACATAATTTACATAAGAAAATATCTAGCTGATGAGTAAATGTTTCATTAATGTCGTGCCAACTCCTGGAGCATGGTAGCTGAGAAAGTAAATGCTGTAGTAACTCTTCAGTCCCTTAGCTGTCAAAAATGGTCAGAAACTGTTGACTTTGTGGCTGTTGGAGTCGGCTGAGGATATGCTGTCCAAAAATTGCGTATTTATCTTTTGGCCTGCTGTCGTTGTCCATATGCTGAGTCACCTTTCGGCTGCCTTAAACGTTGTCTTTATTCTGCTGCTTGACTTTTGCTGAGTTGGAGCTGGCAATGACCGAGCACTTGAGGCTATTGTGGCAAAATTTGAAGCATTGCCTGCCACCAATCCTCTTTGGGCATTTGATGTCTTCGAATCTTCACTAAAGTTTCATCTGCCTCTGTATATCTATAAAAATTTGGAGGAATCTCAAAAAGGTGATTTACTTCATTTTCAATAAAAAATAGACCTTCAAGTTTATTATATAGGCTCTGCCCTGTTGGAGGCCCTGTTTCCTCAAAAGTACTGCCAGATGCAGTGATTTGATTTTCAATATAATTCGACATTCTGGTGGCATATTGCTCTCGGGGGATCAGTCTTCCTGCACCGTTTAGTAGGATGGGCAGTCCCTTTTGTTGCAGTGCTCCCATTTTGAGTTTGTACTCATCCACCTCAGCCTGTATCTCATAGCATTTTCTCTCCACGGTTTGTACAAAATTCCTGAGAGCTAGCACCTTTTTAGCTGTAAGGAAAGCCTCTGTTCTGTTGACAATGCCGAAGGCTGCCAGTTCTTCCTTAGTCTGGTTATTCAAAAAATCAATCATTCTATTGGCCTGCTCAGGCCTGTTTCCCAGCATTGTTTTGGCCTTATGGATCTCTATCTGTGTTTGCCCAATTAAATCCATTTGTTCATGCACAGTTTTAATTGACTTCCATTGTCTGGTGATGGATTGGTCAATTCTGGCCCACAGAATTCTTTTTATTTCAGCCATGGTACTTTCTAGATTCAGCTCTTTCTCCAAGGCCTTTATCTTTTCTTTGAGGGCCTTTATTTCTCTTCCTTGCTCTGCCACAGTCATCTTTGATTTATCATATTTGGTCTCTATCTCTGCCAACTTTGCCTTGGCTTGCCTTATCTCAGTGGCCTGGAGCAACATTTCTTTAATAGCCCTAGTTAATTCTTCCATGCTTGTACTGGAGTCTGGAGCTGCTGTTGTTGCTGCTTTTGTTGTGGCTGTGGTTGTCACAGGGGCTACTGCTGCCTCTGTTGTTGTTGCAGTGGTTGAAGTAGTTGGAGGAGCTTGGGATGTGGATTCTCCCTGCTTATCTTGTAATGCCCCTTCAAGTTCCTTCTCCAAATCAAGGACCTTCTGGTTGAGCTGCATTATGAGATCTAGTTGCTCATCGGCCTCCTTTTCCTTCTGCAATTCTGCTGTTTGAGGGTGCTCTGTGGGCAGTAGCTTCAACCTTTTCTTCAGCGCATTAAGGTCATCTTCTTTTTTCTTCAGGAGGGCCTTTACGCCCTTTGGATCCTTAGGATCATGTCCTAGGTCGATGATGATGTCCTCCAGTGATTTTATTCTGTTGTCCTTGGCCATGGAGGACATTCTCTCAAAATCCAACTGAATGTTGGTATTTTTCAGTGATTCTTTTAATTCATGGGCCATGGTTGCCCTGTCCACCAAGGTGGCATAGACCATTTCTCCAGTTTTCTTGTGGAGTTCTATTTGGTCCATGGGGTGAATGTCCTATGCCATGACCTCCACCCTTGTCCTTACAAAATCTGCAGCTAATTTAGGCTGCGGCACCTTAGGCTTAAAGTGACTGAGGATCATTTTCTCCTCTTGAAGGTCATAAACAGACATCAGCCTTTCTTGCTGGGCTAGGGTTGCATTTAGAAACTATTTATACACTTCTACTCTCAGCAAGTCATTTTGTGCCTTTATTTGCTTGAAAGAAGCCTTAGTGCTTGTAGGCTTTTTGCTCTGCTGAGTGGAGGATGACACCTCCAAGCCAAGCTGCACTCCCTGCTCCTGCTGAAAGGAGCTTGTACCTGTTTGCTGGCTGCCTTCCCCATCTTTCCTTGAGCTATCAAGGACTTCTTCATTGATTTCTTCTATCTCTGGGGAGTCAACCCTTTGCCTTTTGGTCTCCGGTTGCTGGGAGGATCCACTTGCAGGAGTGGACTCTTCTCTGTCTCTCTTCTTACCCCTCTCCTCATGTGCTGGAGTTTGCAAGATTGGTGCTGCTGGTGGCTCAGTTTGTGGAGGGGGGGTCTGCTCTTGTTGCTGCTCACTTGAGGGGGCAGGCTGTTCTTTTGGTGCTTCCTCTTCAGCACCCATTATTCCTTTACCTTTATCTGTACCTGGTGCTGCTGTAGAAGGTGCCTGTGTGGCTGGTGCAGTTGTTGTGGCCGAGGTCCCTTCTCCTACTGGGTGCGGTCATTTGAAGGGTACCTGCTGCACAGAATCTAAGTCAAGAGTCTTTTCCAAATCCTTGACATTCTTTTGCATTATCTCTTCCTCAGTCAATTTTTCAATTAATGTATCTGGTTTCCATTCTTGCTGATTGGCATACTATTCAATGTGTGGATATTTGCAATGCTCATAGCCTAGCAGCCTGTACTTGACTCTTCTAGCAGTGATGAAGCCTTCAGGGTCATAAGGGACCCACCGGAAGCTTTTTGAGAGCTTGTACTTGTCTTCGAGGATTAGTTCAGCATCTTGCCATCCCTCTTTTTTATTCATAATAAAGGGGCCCAGGTGGTGCTTGAACTTGAGATGGGCTTTCTTTTTGGAGCTGTGAAAGTGAGTGAGGTCAGAGTGAATGAGCTGCCTATAATACTCCAAGGCAAACAGTCTCATAGGCACATATTTTGGGAGCCTGTATGGACAGAGCTCAAAGCCATAGATTCTGATGACTGTATGATCCTAGTATAGGTACCAATCACCTATTTTAAAATTCTTGGAGAGCTGCAGGATTTTCTGCATTTCAAATGACACTCTGGAAGGAGGGGACCTCATCAACAAACAAGAGACTGGGTAAACAAATTGATCAATGAATTCACAATATGAATAAGGTGAATCTTGCACTCGGTGGAAGACGGATGTCTAGAAGATAACAGATCTTCTTTCTCCTTTAGAATCCAGCTTTTTAATGTGGCATGGAAAAGCCTCGGACTGATAGTACATGAACAGGTGGTAGATATAAGATGAATACTTGAAGATGCCCTCCCTGTCTACTTTGAAAAGCTGCTCATGTATCCTGTTGGCTATGAACTTGGCAAAATTGTATTTGTAGGCAGGAGGTTGGCCTGGGCTATAGGAAACTAGTAACACCAGCACTGTCTCATCAACAAATTCGATGGTTTTGGACCCCAACACATAAGCAATCGTGTCCAATAGAAGCTTGCCTACCTCAGTAAAGTGCACATACAAATAGGGAGGTGGCCCTGTGGGTTGGCGGTCTGGCCTCATAAATGTCTGGGTGATTTTCTGAATGTCAGCAGTGGACATCTTGGCACCTGTGTCCAGCAGATATTTCATGGAAAAAGGGAACAACAGCTGAGTTTGTTTGCAATTGAGCATCTGGTTGATGGACTCATCATTAATGTGAAAAAGGATGCTCCCAGATGGAGACTTGACAGCTCTTTGACTGGCATCATAGTTCTCAGCACATAGGCGAATAATCTCTCGAAAGATATTGACAGAGGGGAGGAAGTAGTAAGGGAGATTGGTTGCCCATATCCCATATATGTCATTGTTGTTTAGGTAGTCATCTCTCAACTCCCTGAAAGTGTGCAAGTGATTCCTATCACCTACAAAGTCTTGGATGAGAAAATCTCTGTCAGCAAGAGGTAAGGACTCCAGGTCTTTATTTGGTGCATTTATGGGGGCAACACTGAGAGCTGTGGGTGTAGGAGCAGCCATTATGTAGTTTCTGAATTAAACAAGGTAAATGCAATAGCTTGCAAGGCTTTTTAAAACTGAAGTGGCAGACTGAATGCAGAAAGTGATAGAAAATTTCTTCGAAGTGGCATAGGCAGGATAGGCAGACTTGCCTCTGTTGTTCTTTGGTAAATTCACAGGAATGGTGAATTGATGAGGATGAATTGCAGAGGGTGTGCAGGATTCAAGCTGGTGAAATGCAGCTTTGGGCATGCACTCGGCAAAAGGGAACAATGCCGGGCAGCTCGAGGATGAAATTGTAATTTTAGCCCGTGAATTTATCGTTTCAATATCAAATTATGGAGCACAGGGCAATGCAGGTTGCTTTAGTTCAAAATTAAGTAGTAGACAGTCTTTAATTTGGGATTTGACAGGTGCTTAATGGAGAATTTGCAGAGAAACGGCATGCACAGGGGCAAAACAAGAGAATTGCGGTGAATACCTGGATGAACAGTGTGGAAAGCCTTCGGGTCGAACAGTGGGTGCTCAATGTAGCTGAATTGATAAGTTGTGGCGGCTGCAACTTTGAATTTTGCGGTTCGGAGGCAATTTCGCGGTGAACAAGCTAACAACGGCTGTGTCTTTTTCGCGTGAAAATGACATAAAACGACTAGTTTGGGTGCTTTTAACGACAAATTTGGACAAAAAGGGTCATTGGCGCTTTTCCACCGATGACATCAGCATGATGTCATGGCGGGCCCGGGGTACAGAGGGTGACGTGGGCGCTGAGCTGGAGGCCAGCGTGGAGGGACACGGTGGCGGGTGGTACGGGGTGGCAAGGTTACGTGGAGGGCTACGACGCACGGGGGCGGGTGACGTGACGTCATGGTGATGTGGAGGTGACGCGCCATCAGAGGGGCGGTATCGGGGAAGGTGGTAAGCGGTCTCCCCGCACCACCTTTGGGCGAAGGCAATATCGGGGAGGGGGGCTCCGAACAACCCCGCCGATTGCCACGCGTCCCGTGTACGAGTACCAATACCGCCATCTCCCCGGACGTTAAAGGGAGGCATGTCGAGATTTGAAAAAGACCGCCCACCGTTGGATCGGGGGCGGCGGATGATGGACGGCTGGTGGGCGCCCCGACCCATCGTGCACGTTTGGGGGGGACCCGCCAGCGGATTAAAATATTCAATTTAATATTTTGGTATCAGACTTTGGTTAAGGGGTTTCTGTGGGTTTTATGGGGTATGGATTAATCTGTCGGGGGGGAACAAAGGGTTAGAGTTAGGTTTGAGCAGAGGGAAAGGGGTTTTTCATGAAATTTTCGGAAAAGAGGGGAAATGAGGGTTTAGTATAGGTTATTACTCTGACCAGAGGTTAGAGTAATCCCAAAGCAGGGTTGACCATAGTCCCTGGTGGACTAATGTCTCCCTTAGACCTGCTATTCAGCTATAATGCTGAAGGGGGGATATTTATACATGTTAGGGGTTTATACACCATGGTGTTATAATAATAGGGAAAGGGGAACATGGGGATTTAGTGTAGATAGAGTTAGTAGTTAGTACTGGGAGGGGAATGAGAATGGGAAGTGATAGTTACTAAGCTTTTCAGGAATCAAACTTAGTTAGGAAGTAGATCAAAATGAAAAGAATTTTTACACAAGAAATGTGGCTTCTTTTCAAAGAAAGAGGTCATTTATGACATGAAATTTGTACAAATGAAGGATGTGAGGAGGACTGATCAGGCAGATCCTGCAGTGCTCATGGGGAGGTTAGTAAGAAACTTTTGAAGGGGATGAGGGAAGTCAGTGATGGTTTAGTAGTATGCCAGATAGGCCATTGCTCTTGCCTTTCTCTTGCTGATGACCACTTTGTGATTTATTCCAAGTGATATGCTTGGATCTTGCTTTCTGCAACTTTCGACTGCCTACCCTGCCTATTATGCCTAACATTTTTTCTTCCTTTGTATGGGTGCACTTAGCCTTGCAAACCTTGATAATTCTCTTTTCTTTTTGCTGCCCTCATATCTAAGTCTACCCTTATGACCTCCAAGGGCCCAGATTAAGCAGTTGGGCTCCTTTCTTTCTCTATTCACCTAGTCATCTGTCAAGCTTGAACTGTTTGAACAGGTACTTCCTCTCTAGTCTACAACATACAATTTAAAACATGGTGAGGCCCAGCTTGAGCTGTTGGGCCACCCATCAAAGTAGTAGTGGCAATTTGGACTAGCCACTTTCATGGTCTTTGTTTGGGGTTCATTTCTTTTATTTTTTCTTTGACCAATTCATTTTCTTGCCCTTTGATTTTTCTTTTAAGGCATACCCTCTTTACATTTTTTAACATGTCCGCTTTCTTCACAAAAATGGAACCTTAGTGGCATGGAAGGTGAGCTTTTTTGGCACTTCCACTGTCAATCATGAGAGATGAGAACCTATTGGTATAGGAGGCTAACATATTCCACATGAATACTATGGGTCAATACCATGTGTTCTCATAAACGTGGAGCTCAAAAACTACCAGTAACTTGAAAGTCAAGTCTACCTTAATAATAATAATCTATAATTTATTTTTTATTATTTTATTATTTTATTTGAAATTATTTTAGTTTAAAGTTACTTTTATTTTAACATAGGGTTATTTTTATTTTTATTTATTTTATTTTATTTTGATTAAGTCAAAATGTTTACAAGAAATTACAAAATACCTAGCTTCAGAACATCTCTACCAAAATAATGTCCATGTGCAACAAAGGTAATATTTTCCTTGCCTATCATAATCACATGCTAACATATTTTTTTCCACACTTGCTAAAGATAACTCAAAGAGAGGTTTGTTTCTTGAAATATTGACGCCCCAGTGGGAGTAAAGGGGTGGTAGAAGTTTAATTTTATTTTTTTAATCCATTTGATTTCATGTAATTTTAGACATAATTTTAATGATTTAATAAGGGAATTTTTGCCTAAATAAAGGTGCTTAGTTTGGAGGAGATGTTGTAGTGTCCTCAACTGAGTGTAAATATTTAAATATCAATTCAATATGGGGGAGAAAATGTTGTAGTGGTTGTAAATATGTGCAAACATTTAAAGCTGGGCTCAATATGTGAGAAGCATTGTAATGTCCATAAAATGAAGCATTAGTTCAAATAATAATAATGTAAATTCAACTAAAAAAATAATAGTAGATGGATTTGAACCAATTTTTTGATAGGAAAAATCATAATATACATATTACCATTAAAATATATTTAAATAATAATGATTCATTCCGAAACATATAAATACTAAATCAATACATAATACATGAATTCAATTAATAAACATATACTTAAAAATAAAAATAAAAAACAAAATATTTCTAAATATGCATGTGTCGTGGATATTTGCGCAATAAAAATCATCTTGATAACCGTTTGAACTTAACCTGAGCTGAAGAGTATGTGAAGAGTATGTGAATAGGTTGTATGAGAATGTCTACATGCAATATGGGAGTTAAGAAAGGATGTCTCTTATCCCCCACCCTTTTTGGTATTTACATTGATAAGCTTGAAGAGTGTTTGGAAGTTGAAGGATGTGATGGCCTGAGGCTCACTTTTATGGTCATTACTCTTCTCCTCTATGTTGATGATATGGTATGGTCATTACTCTTCTCCTTTATGCCGATGATATCATTCTTTTAGCTAGGAGTCATGATGATCTCAACTAGCATCTCAGAATCCTCCAAGATTACCATTTCAAGATGGGTATGACTATTAATACTGACAAGGCTAAAGTCATGATAAGTAAATCCAAAAAGATCAACTATGATAATGTTATTTATGATAATAACTACTTGGAGAAATTTTCTTCATACAAATATTTGGGAATTAACATTCATCATCAGCGCAATTGGAATTATAGCATTGAGAAAAGGATAAGTGGCGGTTGAAAAGTTAATCATAAGCTTGGAAACAATTGTAATTTTACAGATCTTTTGGCATGGATTTTGAGACTCTCATCACCCTTGTTATTTTATATGGATGTGAGGTTTAGGGTTACAGTATATCTAGAAATTCATGGAGGAAAATTGAGTTGCGCCAAAAGCAATTTATAATCTACAACTAACCTACAACCTCAAGATTAAAGTAAGTACTATTTACCCTATCCTCTTGATTGAAGCTAGTATCTCCCCCATCGAAAGCATTGCTATGGTTAGGTATTTCATGTATAAGAAGAGCTATGCAACATGGAAGCCAAGAGATATCTTTAAATTACTTCTAACTCAAGACAAAACTCCCACCTCGAGCTCAAGCAAGGCTGGCATAAGGATGCCTAGTCTTGGCTAGACCATTGGGGGCTAAAGGAGGAGATAATCTTGAAGAATAAGGATAATATTAAAAATATTATTATTTCCGAATTTAAAGATAAGTTGTGAAAAGATATGGATTTATAGAGAAAAATTAAGCTAAGATATTATAAGGAGGTGATCAATCCCAATCTCAAAACCAGAACTAAAAAGAAAATGAATATTGATAAGATTAGATTTAATTGTTATGAGCTTCACGATGAAACTAGGCATTGGTCTATTCCGAAAACACCCCAAGACAAAAGAGTTTGTCACCTTTGCTACACTAAGAAGGTTGAAGATGAAAAACACCACCTTTTGGATTGCCTCTTGGTTACGTTCTAATTTCCAAAATATTTTCCAAACTACCAACCTTCATGACTTGCTAAGTCAACAAAACTAAGGTGATCTAGGAATTCTCCTCTGCCTTTTTTTCATAGAAATAAAATGATAAAGAATCTCAAATAATGTTAAGGAGGCTAGGCCATATTGGTCTTAGTGGACATTAATCATCATCATCATTATTATATAATCATTATATTTAAGAATCTCAAATAATGTTAAGGATGGTAGACCATATTGGTCTTAGTGGACATTGATCATCATCATCATCATTATATAATCATTATATTTAAGAATCTCAAATAATGTTAAGGATGGTAGACCATATTGGTCTTAGTGGACATTAATCATCATCATCATCATCATCATTATATAATCATTATATTTAATAATCTCAAATAATGTTAAGGACGATAGACCATATTGGTCTTAGTGGACATTAATCATCATCATCATTACATAATCATTATATTTATATAAATCATTAATGTTGTGCATCTCACATTAAAAACATTATAAAACATGTAATAATATGATTTCAATGTGATTTTTACCGAAATATTTCCTGAAAATGAGTTTTAATAAAAATATTTGTATATATAGAGATGTGAAATTTATAGAAATATTTGTATATATAGAGATGTGAAATTTATATAAATAATAAGTATCGGCATAGATCCATCTTAACTCTGAATTTTCCAAGCACCAAGAGAAATAAAATCTCTCGAAGTGCAAACATCTCTGAAATTGCTAAGCACCAAGAGAAATAAAATCTCTCGAGGTGCAAACATTTCTCAAATCCTACATTCAAAAAGAGGTTTGCAAAGTTAAAATAGATCTATGTTGGTTTCTTTTTACATTGAAATTTGATGATGATACCATGTTTTCAAATATTGTAATGCTTTATACTTCAAATTCTATTTTTAAATGTCAAAATAAATTTAAGGAAATAAATTTAACACTATCAAAAAATTGTGAAACAATTAAATTATATGACTCTAGATCTCTTTTAGCTCTGCACCTATGAAGCTATCAAGCTTCTATAGAGATCAAATCTCTCAAGGTGCAAGCATTTTTAGTGCAAAAGAGATTTGATCCCTGTGTGACTTCGCTACTTTAATTTCCCTTTTAAATAGGTTATATTCCACATGAATATCACGAGTTCTCATAAACCTGGAGCTCAAAACCAGTCAGAAATTTGACTGAGTCAAGTCTACCTTAAAAAAATTAGTTTTATTATTTTAGTTTGAAAATATTTTTATTTTAGTGTAGGATATTTTTTATGCAGGGGTGGAAAATGTCTTTCTGTGTAAATTGTATAATTTAAAAATACAAATTTTTCAATTAAAATTAATTTAATTATTGGATATATTTGTTTTTTAATTTGAATAAGATGATGCAATTTTGGGTGAGATTGTGAATTTTGGTTATTTAAATTGCGCATTACACAACTCAAACTTACAATCCTAAATATTTTCCTATCCAGTGTCGAAACCTATTTTTAATCAAATTTATAAAAACAACAAATCACTATTTTTCATATAGCAGACATATTGTATTCTTATAACTTCCAACACCTACAATATTCACGTTTTAATTAAAAAAACATAATTACTTTTTTATTTAAAATACATTTTTGAATATATAAATAAATTAAACTACAATAACTCTTGGAAATTTTTAATTATTTAGAAGTCATCCATCAAACTCATTATTCCAACAAAACCCTCTCAAATTTCATATAACAAACATAAACAAAACGAGCAAAAGATCTCATGGTCGGTGGAATATATTCATCTATCCTTGGTTGATTGAATAGATTTAATTTGAAATATTGAATAGGTTTAATTTGAAAAATTTGTAAGGTTAAACCATTGATAATTTATTCTGGTTTAGTTTTTAGTTTTTAAAATATTTTATATAGTTTAAATTTGCAATTAAATTATGCTCACCAATAAAAGTCACTAAAATCATCCCAAAAAATAACAAAATTTTGGATGGATGTTTTGGATTTTTTTGGCTACAAATATTCTCTTCTAACTCGCTGTCATTGTGAATTAGATAGTATTTTCCTCATTTACTGTTCAATTGCCAGAGAATGCTCTCAGAACTTAGCTTGTACCAAATTTTTTGGTCTTTAACATTTATGGTTAAGAGGATGTGCTTTCTCTTAAAAAGTCACAGACTCAAACCCTGAGAAGTAGAATATATATGCCGTCGACTTAGTAATCAAATTACTGTCCCTTATCCCACAAACAAAAAAATCTTATAAAACAATTTAGTGTCTAACTTAACTATAACTTTCAAATTAAATAATAATAATAATAATAAAATATTCCAAACAAAAACATTATTTTTCACCTACGTCTTTCACTTTGGAGGTTTTCGGATAGGCTTACCAATTTGTTCCACTGAGTCTCCATTTTGCAGCGTGTTGTTTTAACTCACGCATCCTTTGACCATTAGGGTTTCGACCATTAGGGTTTCTGGCCCGCTGCTCTCCGTTTTGCAGCGAGGTTTCGGAGGCAAGGTGCCGTGGGACATATAATCGACCACAGAAACCGGATTGCGAGCCCTGACCCCTGCAATACCTTGAACGGAGATTGTATCATGACTTTGTATAAATATTATAGGTTTTTGGAGTTTTTTTTTGGGGAATTTTGTCAAAAATTATATATTTAAATGTATAAACGTAATTTAAAGTATGTGTATCTTATATGTATTTTATTAGGTTTAATGATTTAGAAATATAATTTTTACTTGTTTTAGTTGTAATTTTTTTTGGGGTATGTATAGGAGTTTGTTTTTAATGTTTAGAAATGGTTTAATTTTAATTAAGTTTTAGATTAGTGTGTGGTTGTGATTTTTTTTATATAGAGGAATTTGTTTTTAATATTTAGAAATGGTTTTATTTTACTTAATTCTTAGATTAGTGTGTGGTTGAAATATTTTCTTAATTAATTAATTGTCTGTTCAAAATAGACAAAACTTCATATATATATATAAAACATTATTTGATCAATAAAATAATATGCATTATCAAAATTTATCCTATATCAAAGTCCTTGGCCCTTAGTGTAAGAACCTGCAGTCCTTATGCGCGCACTCCAGCTTGAAGTTCGATGACAAAGGAGTGAGCTTGACTTCACACGCGAAGGCATTATGTTATAATGAAGTGCAGGAGGTTGGGCGAGCTGTTTATACATGTGGGAGCTTGAATGATCATCCACGGGCCGACCAACAAATGAAGTAAAGCCGACCTTACTTGGGAGCGTTTGGAGGATGGCCGACTTGAGTTTGGAGCATATTTGTGATGGTGTTGAGGGCATGGGCAGGTCGGCTAGGCAGCCAAGACCTCGCCCTGCCACTCGTATATATTAGTGAGGCGCAGAGCTCATTGGAACCATCGCTCATCGCTCAACACATAAAGACTTCGCTCATGAAGAAGAGGAAGGCGTAGAACTAGGGGTGGACGCAACAAGAGGTAAAGGTGCAATTCATGATGCACCCGTTCTTGGGCAAGGCCGCACGAAGTTAAGTGTCGTTTCTTAGATTTGGGTGAAGGGCATGGGTAGAGGTCGCCTGCCGGTTGAGAAAGGCGTGCACGGGTGTGGCACCCCGTTTGTGCGACGACTTGGCACAGGTTCTTGGGTGACTCAGGTGAGCACCCGCCCATCGTGCAAGTGTGCACGGTGTGACTTTTGGTGAAGTGTTGAGATTGTGAACGGAGGTGTGACTCGTGCAGAGGCGCCCGTGTGTGGCGACTTGGTTACGATGAGGTGCGCCCAAGTTGGGAAAACAACACAATCGTGCGACTAGGTGAACGAAGGGTTAGTGAGTCGTGCGGCGACCGTGCGGAGGCGCCGACGAGCTAGGCAACTGAGTTTGCTGAAGATTGTAAATTTGGCTAAGTATGAAACTTGGTGTTTCCAAGTATACTTGTAAAGCTTTGTAATATTGAAAGACCGTATAATATATTATCGGGCAGACTCATTGTTCAAGGAGTTGCCCCTCCCTTTATACTGTGCAATTGTGTTCTTCATGTATAATTGTTGATAATGAATGTATATGGGTGTTCATTGGTATAAAGGAAACATTAATAATGCTTGGTTGCGAAACACAAACTAAGTAGGATAAGTGGTTAGGCGTAGTCCACGAACATAAGTATTGGTGAAAAGAAAGTGTTCGGTGGTGCCGCACCTCGCCTAGAGCGGTTGAAAGACTACCGTAGGCTTAGGGGCGTGACAGGTGGTATTAGAGCTAGTTTGAAGACTTGGAGGAGTCTTGCAGGAAGATGGGTGAAGCAGGTGTGTAGACACTTGACAGTTGGTGACAGTGAAGTAGGTACTTGCAGGTGAAGGAAGTTGTTTCACATACAAGTGGAATAAGAGCTGGTTCAGGTTGCAGGCATCTTGGTGAAGCTGTTGGATGGTCAAAACTAGACCGCAAAGAAGAAGGAAGCTGTTAGCAATGACAATTGAATCTCAGGCTGGGTCTAGTCACGGTGCGAAGGATGCCACTATGGCATTCATTGAAAAGGTGTTGGAAAAGATGGAGGACTTGGAAGCTTTCTGGACTAAGAAGATGGACTTGATCGAGAGGGATCAAGAGGCCAATTCGAAGATGAAGGAAGAGCTCGATGAACTCCGGACTCAACATGAGTACACTGATCTTTTGTGTACGCAACTTGAAGTAAGGGTCAAGGAGGTTGAAGAGGAAAGAGACCAAGGTCTTGCAGAGATCGTGGGCTTGCGAAAATCTCTAGACGAAGCCAGAGATGAGATCGCGGTGTTGAAGAAGGCCGTGAGGCATAACTCAAGTGGAGAAGTGCCTCATGTGAAAGTTGTTAGAAAATTATATATATTACGGAGCAATGGAACACATAAAATATTGCAGAAATATAAACACAGAAAACGCACAAAACAAGAGAGACACAGATATACGCGGTTCACCCAGTTTGGGCTACGTCCACTCCGAACAGCCAGTCCTTCCTTTCTATTATCCAGCAAAATGAAGAGACACAACCTACAGCAAATCCGTTGTAATATCCTCTGTTTTCTCTCACAGTCTCACCTCTCTGTTTTTCGCTCACAGAATACACATCTATATCTCAGCCTCCCATACAATACCCTCATACAAAGAGAGGGGTTTGCCTTCTAGGGCAAAAAACCCTAAACTAAACATAATTTCTACCGTCAGATCATCTGCCTAATGAACGGCCCAGATTGACTAGAAATTACTATACTTTTACAAGGCAATTTTACATTTGTTTTTAGCTTCGGGGGCGCTGCCCCCGAGCCCCCGCCGAGGGACCGCTGGCCCCCGGACCCCCCAGCCGGGGGGGATCGGCCCCCCCGCACCCCCCGGCGTGGAGGGGTGTACAAACTTCCTGGGGTATACATCCAGCTGAAACAAAGACCTCTGAACAATCATGCTCCACACACAACAAAAGTCAAGGAATCGGAATCTTACGATGTTACAAGGAGTGCAAAGACTCTTGGCAACTTTCTATGGGACATGGATCAATACTTGGAACAATTGGGTCTATCTGATGATGAGACGAAGGTGAAGGTAGCTGCTCAATTCTTGACAAAGGATGCTAAGATGTGGTGGCGAAGGAGGATGGATCAGAGTGCCAATGGCAGTGCTGGTGACATTACTTCGTGGGATGAGATGATGAAAGCTTTGCAGACCCATTTCAACCCTCAGGATGAAACGTGGGAAGCAAGGATGAAGATAAAGTTCATAAAGTAGACCGGGAACCTTTAGACATATTAGCGAGAGTTTGCAAGTGCGGTTCTGGAACTTCCTGACATGGCAGAGAGGGACAAGGTGTTCAATTTCATTATTGGGTTGAAGCCTTGGGCACACAATGAAGTGAAGAGGCAGAGGATTAAAACACTTGAGGAAGCTTTTGCTGCTGTGGACAGGTTGGTGGAGCATTATGATGAGACTTTTGATGATAGGAAGAAGAAGTCCGATAAGCCGAAAGATAAGAAGAAGGATTATGCTTAGAAACCGGATGATAATTTGAAGAGGAAGAAAGCCTTGAAGTGTTGGCTACGTGCTGAACCACATACGGTGAAGAATTGTCCTTCTAGACCGAAAGTGGCTGCAATTGCATAGTCTAATATGAAGAATGAAGAAGCTTCTGTGGGGATGATGCAGATACTTGGTGCTGCTGCTGCTACAGAGGTGATCTCTCGGAGGGATCCTGAGAGGAACAGGTTGGAGTATGTTCGGATGAAGGTTGGGGGTGCTGATATACTCACTATGGTGGATAGTGGGGCTACTCACAACTTCATGGGCGAAGATACTGCGAGAAGAATTGGGCTGAAATTTGTACCAGTGAAGGCACAGATGAAGACAGTCAATTCTCCTCCGGATAGTATTCTTGGTGTAGCTGAAAAGGTGGACACAACACTAGGTGAGTGGACAGGGAAGGTCAACTTCACTATAGTGCGGATAGATGACTACGAAGCTGTGCTGGGAATGGAATTCTTGAAACAATTCGATGCTATGATTGTTCCACATTTGAAGAGGTTGTACATTTACGATGGAAGGGAGGATGTACCCATTGGTGTACCAACCATTGGAGTGACAAAGCTTGATTGTAAGTTGGCAGTAATGCAAATGGAGGATGAGAAGCGAATGGAAGACATGAGTAAGCGGTTGTCTATGGTTGAGACAAAGCTTACCGAGCAGTCATTGGTCATCAAGACTCTTTCAGATAGTATATTGGATTTGTCAAGAAGGCTAGAAGTGGTCGAGGATGATGATGATGGTGAGGAGACTTATGTGAGGCTGAATGTCCAGGAGGAGGATCGGGTCACTTATCTACAAAGGATGGACATAGAGGATCCTGACAGATGGATTGAGATCATTAGTGAGGGTGAGCCTTCAGGCTCTACTCCCTCCACATCTTCTTAGATGACAAAGAAGATGAGGCTCATTGTTAGCTGCTCATGGCAGTGAGTCCTTAAAATAGGTTGAGCAGGTATGACAGATGATGCAGGGATGGCTTGGCATCAAGCATCATGACATGTTGCAGATGGGATGGAGTTTCCATGGACCTGAGCATGGGTGAGATTCTTGGTGAGTCCGAGATGTGGCAGAATCCAAGATAGACTGGTGAAGGCATAAGGATGTTCACTCTCATGGCTTGAGCGTGACAGTTGGATTAGCTACCCAACTAGTTCAAACATGAGGTCCGGAAGTGCATGGAAAGATGCTGGCATCAAGCAGACGAGGAGGATAGTTCATAGGATTAGGACGACACGTGATGGAGATGGGAGTTCTACATATGTTACAGGGATGTTTGCAGTATGTGGAGGAGTTGACATCATAGACCGAGGATGAGACGGATATTGATGATGATCTTGGTGGATGGCTACCAGGATGGTATGTTGTCGAGGACGACAACGACTTCAAGTGGAAGAGGATGTAAAGACCTGCAGTCCTTATGCGCACACTCCGGCTTGAAGTGTGGTGACAAAGGAGCGAGCTTGACTTCGCATGCGAAGGCATTATGTTATAATGAAGTGCAGGAGGTTGGGCGAGCTGTTTATACACGTGGGAGCTTGAACGATCACCCATGGGCTGACCAACAAACGAAGTAAGGCTGACCTTACTTGGGAGCGTTTGGAGGATGGCCGACTTGAGTTTGGAGCATATTTGCGATGGCATTGAGGGCGTGGGTAGGTCGGCTGGGCAGCCAAGACCTCACCCTGCCACTCGTATATATTAGTGAGGCACAGAGCTCATTGGAACCATCGCTCATCGCTCATGCGACCCGTTCTTGGGCAAGGCCGCACAAAGTTAAGTGTCGTTTCTTGGATTTGGGTGAAGGGCGTGGGTAGAGGTCACCCGCCGGTTGAGAAAGGCGTGCACGGGTGTGGCGCCCGGTTTGTGCGACGACTTGGCACGGGTTCTTGGGTGACTCGGGTGAGCGCCCGCCCGTCGTGCAAGTGTGCACGGTGTGACTTTTGGTGAAGTGTTGAGATTGTGAACGGAGGTGCGACTCGTGCAGAGGCGCCCATGTGTGGCGACTTGGTTACGACAAGGTGCGCCCAAGTTGGGCAAACAACACGATCATGCGACGAGGTGAACGAAGGGTTGGTGAGTCGTGTGGTGACTGTGTGGAGGCACCGACGAGCTAGGCAACCGAGTTTGCCAAAGATTGTAAATTTGGCTAAGTATGAAACTTGGTGTTTCCAAGTATACTTGTAAAGCTTTGTAATATTGAAAGACTGTATAATATATTATCGGGCAGACTCATTGTTCAGGGAGTTGCTCCTCCCTTTATACTGTGCAATTGTGTTCTTCATGTATAATTGATGATGATAATGAATGTGTATGGGTGTTCATTGGTATAAAGGAAACATTAATAATACTTGGTTTCAAAACACAAACTAATAAGGATAAGTGGTTAGGCGTAGTCCATGAACATAAGTATTGGTGAAAAGAAAGTGTTCAATGGTGCTACACCTCGCATAGAGTGGTTGAAAGACTACCGCAGGCTTGGGGGCGTGACACTTAGCCTCTCACACGCTGGGAAATAAAAAGTTAAGAAGTTTGGTGAATGTTTGTTTGTCTGGTTCGCCCATTCCTTCGGGCTGAGCTTGGCGATGTGTGAAGTGTGTCCACTGTGTGTTTTATTTATGAAAGATCGAAATCGTTGCCTTGACTCTTGTGATGAGGTCCCACGATGACGAGGCCGAGAGCAAGCCTGTCACTATCGCTTTGGAATTTGTTGTTTTATTCCCACTGCAGGTTTGTGTGGTGCCTCTGTTAACCACTGGTGCCTGTGCTGACGGACGAAACTGCTAGTGATTATATCCGTTGAGGAAGGGAGATGTGGGTACAGAGGCCATCGCCATGCCATAGGGCATAATTGTCCAGAAAAGGATCAACATGATGAGGAAGATGAGCTTAACAAAGATGAATTTGTTCTCACAGGTTTTGATGTCAAAGAGGCTTTCAGTAATGGAGAGGATTGCGAGGAACATGAGGAACGATATGAGGAAGATGAATCTTCATGGGCGAGCCTTCCTGTGGGTCTAGGCAATTGTTTTGAACAATGTGATAAAAATCACAAAGATGACAAAGGGGATTATGTGCGCGCAGGCCTTTAAGGCGGCGAGGCTTGCCGTATTGATCCGCGCGGAAAAGATGATGAGAAACATGAAGAATATGGCAAAGATGTTGTGCCAGCTAGATGCCAAGTTTGTCGAGCAGTTTATTAAGGACAGCTTCTACATATCGGTCATCGAGGTGTACGACGACGACAAGCCTCTGGATTTGATTTCGAGCTTGAGAGAGAATGAAGGCCAAACAAGCTCACAACCCAATGATGATCAAGAGTACGAATTCAAGGGTTCCGTCGTTGATCCAGAAGAAAGAAGCGATGGAGCTTCTAGATATGTACGGAAAATGAGAATAGCATTGCTTCCCGAGGTTGAAGCCATTGCAGCCATTGAAGCTTCTAACAATTTTTACAGTGCTGGTGGATGTGAAGGCTCCGTCAGCCAGCGAAGCTTCCAAGAAACAGAATCAAGAAAACTCTGAGAAAAAAATGGTTATAGATCCAGGCTGTCGTGCGCCGATAGATCTTGTTACGGTTCTCGACGTTAGCAGAAGCATGTTGGGATTGAAGTTGTTGCTCTTGAAACAGGACATGGATTTTGTGATATCAAATCTGAGCGCTCCCGGCTATGATCATGATGTTTGTTGCAAGGCCGTAAGGTAGTCTCCCCCAACTTCAAAGACATGCAAATTTCCAACGACGAATGCAGAGAGTTCATGAGTGGTTTGATGGTGCAGCGATGATGGATCTCAGCTGTCTTATGGAGCTCTCTGCGTTTTAGCTTTGGAGGAACAAACTTGTTATTGGATCTATGAGATTTTTTAATTTATATTAATGTAGTGTATGTGGGGTGTTGATGATGTAAATGCATAAATGTAAATCTGGTTTAAAAAATGTGGATGTTTATTCTCGTGACAATTATTCTCGCCTATTATTGTCATGAGTTTGAGTATATGTTAGAACTGACTATTTTAACAATAGCATCAAAAGATATGTTGGAATTGACTATTTTAACAATAGCATCAAAAGATATGTTGGAATTGACTATTTTAACAATAGCATCAAAGGATAGTGGTTGGAGCTATATCAAAGATCAAAGGATGATGGACAATTAAGTTAAAGTTTATTTGAGTTTGTAGAATATATCTGTGATCGTGATAAAGTGTGAGTCACACATTGTAATTATATCAAATTTACATGTCATAGATTGCTTTGTAATGGTAAGTTGTGGTCATTGAAATGTTTTATATACCTAGTATCCTTTTAAGCTTGGAGTATATAAAAAGGGCATACGGCTGTAAGACCTAGAGAGGCATGCATACCCCTTTGTTATGTGTTCTCTACTGACATCATGTTGTGGAATTAACCACTCCGTAGGTAAGAAGGTGGTAGGTGTACCCATATCCAAGCTTGATATGTAATCGGAGAATTGAGTCTTCGATTAAGGCGGGGAATTGTGAGATGGAATAATCTCAAAGTGTAAAAAACCAAGTCAAAGAGAGTTCATCAAGAGTTGCATGAACCATGTATGTGAAGGACTTGCTACTAGACGAGCGGTTGAGCAGTTAGGTACCCATGCATTCAGGTAGATGGTTGTTCCTTTATATGGACGTCGACAATTTGACGATGTTTGCATGAACAAGGTACAAGGTTATGTGAAGGACTTCCTACTAGACCAGTGGTTGAGCAGTTAGGTACCCATGCATTTAGGTGGATGGTTGTTCCTTTATATGGACCTCTACAATTTGATGATGTTTGCATGAACAAGGTATAAGATGTAATTTTGAGATTGGACCAGATGTAGATCTTTGTAGATTCAGATCGAGACAAGTAGTCATTAAGAGGGAGGCTTGGAAATATAATTCCTACTTGTCTCAGTCGTGATTCTTTCTATGTAAAGTAGTTTGTTCATAATGTTTAGGAATTGTTTAGATCTAGTTGATTCCTAAATTGGTGTGTGGTTGAGATATTCTCTTAACCAATTGATTTTTTGTCCAAATCAATCTAACTACCTTGAAACAAAAGTTCATGTATATATGTAATATTATTTAATCAATAAAATAGTAGGCATCATCAAAATTTATGTAATTCTGATCAAAATTTATATAATTCAAATTTGCAATCAGATTATGATCACCAATAAAAATCACTAAATCCTTAAAAAAAAAATTAACAAAACTCCGAATGGATCTACTAAGTGTATCCAGAATCGGACATGCATGTTCTGCGACTTGCTGCAAATATCCTCTTCTAACTAACTATCATTGTGAATTAGGTCGTATTTTCCTTATTTACAATTCAATTGCGAGAGAATGTTGCCCTGATTTAGATTATACTAAATTTTTGAATTTTAAAGTTATAAATGATTTAACATTTATGGGTAAGAATATATATGTTTTTACAGATTTAGTAATAGGTAGTTCAAAACTAGAGAGAGTAGAATATGTATGTTTTTATAGACTTAATAATCCAATCAGTGAGCAGAAACAGGTTGTTCAAAACTAGAAAGTAAAATATGTATGCTTTTATAGACTTAGTAATAGGTAGTTCAAAACTAGAGAGAGTAGAATATGTATATTTTTATAGACGTAATAATCGAATCAATAAGCAAAAAAAGATCTTTAATCCCACAAATAAAAGTGTGTCATACACTAATTTAATCAATTTAATCTCTGACTTAATTGTGACCTTAAATGTTTTATACATGCATATTTAATCTCTGACTTAATTGTGACCTTAAGTGTTTTTACATGCATGTTTCACTTTCGGGATTTTGGGATCCCCTTACCTATTTGTTCCAGTGTGTCTCCATTTTGCAGCATCTTATTTTGGCTCACGCGTCCTTTGACCACTAGGGTTTCGTGCGGACTGCTCTCCGTTAGCGGCGAGGTTTAGGAGGCAAGGTTCCGTGCGACATAGAATCGGCCACAGAAATCCGATTGCAAGCCCTGACCCCTGCAATACACTGCATGTTGAAATCCATGACAACGGAGATTGTATCATGGCTTTGTATAAATGTTACATGTTTTTGGAAATTTTTATGGGAATTTGGCCAAATTTTATGTATAAATATATAAAAGGTAATCCAAAGATATGTGTGCACCTTAAATGCACCTTATTAGGTTTAATGTAGGTAAATGTTTCAGTTGGAATAATAAAATAATTAGTCACAGCCACAGTCCATGGGCTTCATCTTGGCTTCAGCATATACACTCCGATTGAATCAAGTAGAGTTCCACTTGACCCAAAGAAACCTACAATCTTCCCTCCCTCTTCTGTCTCAAAAGGAGTTCCCTGTTCGTGCCCGCATGGTCCATATTTCGCTTTATTCGTATGAAATGTCAAAGATTTTATCACAACCCAACTCTCCGGCCAAGCCTTGTAGTTTCCAAAATGACCACTGATTTTGGTTAACATCTCGTCTGGGTAGTTTAAACTGTACTGCTTGCATTCACATGTCAACAAAAACAACCTAAATTAATATAATGATTTACTTTTTGAAAATTTTAATATAAATAAATTGTTCAAACTTAGCTTATATCTATCAAATTTTCAAAATCTAAAATCTAAACTCGCATTCTTTATCACATCTAACTTGGAGCCTTATCTGAGCGAACGTGCTGTAGCTAACCTCTGATCTATTGCCGAGTGCACCTTGATGAGGAGGGCCTACTGTACCTCCATGACGATGGCTACAAAAAATTCTATCCTTGATGCTGTCATCGCCTTCCAGACCATAATGTATTTGAAATGAGGTTAATGCATGTTCATTTGCTGTCACGGTAATCCGTCGAACTCCTGAATATGTTCCATCCGTCCAGTTATTTCCATGGCCACCGTATACTCGAGAACGGTAAAACTCCTGTTGTAAACAAAACGATGGATTTTATAGAATAACACCACCAATTCAAAGAATAAGGAATTTGGATAATCTTCTGTATTATAGAATTCAACCTTATGAATAATAAAATAAAAATTAAGAATAAAATGTTTTGAAAGGAAGATGGATTCAGATAGTTTTCCAAATTAAATTATACAATTTAACATATGTAAAATAGAATAGCACAATCATTTTGATCAAAATACTTAGTATAAAATAAAAATTAAGAATAAAATGTTTTGAAAGATGGATTCAGATAGTTTTCCAAATTAAATTATACAATTTAACATATGTAAAATAGAATAGCACAATCATGTTGATCAAAATACTTATTCATATAGAATAGCACAATCATTTCGATCAAAATACTTATGCATTATTTAATTTATTAACCATTTATGTAATACAAAAGTGAAAATTAGCCACACAAGAAAATTATTTAGAAACCTTGATTTCATCTATTAAATTGTTACAACTAAAATAATTTGATAACTCAAAAACCTTCACTCACCTTATCTGTGGCGGTTCTCGGCTTCAGCATAAACGCTCCTATTGAATCCACTAAACTTCCACTTGATCCAAAGATGCCCACAATCTTGCCCCTTTCTTCGGTCTCAAAAGGAGTTCCCTGTTCCTGCCCGCATGGTCCAAGAATTCTTTGATTCGTATGAAAAGTCAAAGATGTGATGGCAAACCCAGATATTTTAATATAACCACTGATTTTGGTTACAATCTCCTCTGGGTAGTTCAGAGTGTACTGCACAGGTCAACAAAACCACCGGATGAAAAAGAATTCCTTATATTCTATGTGTCTTTTGATAAATTGCGAGGTTTAATATGTCATGTATAATTCATCTCACTTGCAGACTTAGGACTCTTATATACAGCGTGATTTCAGTGTCCCAATCTCATTGTATGGTGTGAGATAGGGGATCCATATAGTTCGGTGAAAATTGGTTTTAAAATTACTAAGACTTCTGCAAAATATTGTAAAACAATTTAACAAATTTCAGCGGAGTCAATTATTTAATTTTCACTTCACCCATAATTATCAAATTTTCAAAACATTCCGAAACGTACGATCAAAACTTAATATCACTTTTTAGTCTGAAATGTTTCCATTCTTGCCTTCAAAACCATAAAATTAAACTGGAGTTAGTTTTATATATATATAATTTCTATACTGTTGGTCTAAAATGTTTCCATTTTTGTTTTCAAAACAATAATAGAGTAGGATTGAAGTTCTCCCCACATATATATATATGTATGGTATATTTAATTGACCATCTTTATTGGAAATTCAGACTATTTTGGAAAATTTTAACTCAAATCCTTCCTATTTCCAAAATAATCCAGAATCTGCCATCTATAATCAATATCTTTATCTTGTAACTTACTTCCATTTTATCACCGACTTCACTTCCATACCGATGACCGGGAATGTTTCCACTTTTGCCTTCTAGAGCATAGTATAGTTGAACTGAAGTTAACGAGTTATTCTGCGCGGTCATGGTAATTCCTTTAATTCCTGAATATGTGCCATCATTCCAATAGTTTCCCCCACTCCCGCCGTATAGCTGAGTGCAGTAAAACCCCTGTCATTAAAGAAAACGAGATCAAATTTTATAGAAGAAAAAACGAAATTCAAAGAAAAACTAAGTAAAAGGGAAGACATTTGGGAGCTACAATTTTTATTTGTTTTAGTTTTCATGTTTTTTTTTTTTCATTTACAGGAGTTTGTTTTTAGTGTTTAGTAATTTGTTAAGATTTAGTTGGTGAAAAGATATTCACTTAATAATTTAAATTAATGTGTATTAAGATATTCACTCAAAATTTATATTTATATGTCTCAGATAAATTAAGTAATCAAGGTATTTATTTTTTTTTAATTAAGAATGGGCAACAGTGGTGGTATCGAAATTAACTAATCAAGGTATTTTTTTTTGTTAATTAAAAATTGGCAACAGTGGTGGTATCGACTTAACAGACCGTCCCCTACCCACGATACCAAAGCTCTGTGCGCCTAATCAAGGGATTTATATTATATTGATGTGAATTGAATTTAAGACCACACCTCCTAGCGTTAATGTCGATATTTACGTGGGAGACCGATACATGTAGCTTTATTACGACCCATTTCAATGGCATTTCAAACCGATCAATACAGAAGACGTTTCGACTTCGATGGTAAGAATCAGGCGATTGGGTAGTAAAATCACCTATTGACCTTGTCTTCCTTTTTTTAAACCCTTACTGCAATCTGGTTAAAAATCTGTTGATTTTTTTAAACCCTTACTGCAATCTGTTAAGATTTTGTCATTCCTGAGTTTTAAATCTATTATAAATTTAGGTCATTAGGGCAGTAAAAATCAATCAGCTTCTACCCGTTTCCAATCCGGTTAAGGTTGCAATCTGAACACATATAATTTTGGGTTAAGATTGTGTCATTTCGGAACTTGCAACCTTAACCGTATTCAGTTTCAGGAAATCGGAAGTGAAGAAAGACCAGAACAGAGCACACATTAGACAAACTGAGATATACTTTGGATTTAATATCTGGAAGAAAAAATCATTTACAAAACCAGAGACTGCTGCTCCTTTTTAACTTCATCAAAAAACCCCTATTCAGCTCTGTTCATTTTACCACAGTTCGAGCCCTGTTTCAGCTCTGTTCTTTTTACCACAGGAAGAACCCTGTTCAGCTGTGTTTTCTACCACAACAAGAGCCCTGCAAATCGATGTAGATGAGCCAAACAGTGTGACCAAAAAGGCATAGAGACACTAACACATGGCTATAAAATTTCCTCCCTTTATACATCCGCAAACAAGAAAGACAGAAAAATGTTGTTTACATATATACTGAGCAGAAAAGCCTCTCCCTGTTTCACACACAGCAAAAATAAAATAGTAAACAGGAAACAAGCTTTTACAGGGCTGCTTACATGCCCAGCAGGGTTGGAAATTCAAGACAGAGTTTACCCATTGAATTTGACTGTTTTCACAGTTCCTTATTCATTTTTACAATTTCAACCAAAGATCTCGATTATTTTACAAAAAATTTAACTGTATTTGACAGAAAATCCCTCATAACAATCAAATTCCATCCTGATACCCAGCCATATAAAAATTACATTAACATGTCTAGTTTCAGTTTGCAAAAGGAGGTCAGTTACAGGATTTTGTTTTGCTACACAAAATCTGATCCGTCAGGATATGTAGAGTGAATGCGGTAATTGGAATTATTTCCAACAAGGGGCAGACAAAGAAAAGGTCAATGATTGACGAATGGCCTGAATCTACAATCAAATTAAGTTTGTAGTTAACGTAGGACTACTGTATTGACAAACTAAGGAACGAATCAGGATCTTTAAGGTAGACTCTCATAATTATAAGTCTCCACAAAAAATTCATGTCATGTCAAACAGGCAATAAATTTTCTTGTATATCGATTCAAGTTTCAACTACACGGTATGGCCATTTTAAGAAGTAAATCAGAGTAACACTTAAAATTGTGCCGTTCAGAACTCAGATTACTCTCACCAGACGACAGCCAAGAAAAGCAGGCCATATTTTCACATTGTAACAGAGAAATGCAGCAGAGGAAGATGTAATCAATGATACTGTGTTTTCATATAATTTAATTAATAGATAAAATGATTTTTTTTTCTGGCCAACATGGTAGGTTTTTTAATCAATTTAGTTTAATTCAAATTACAATCAGACCCAAAAATTTTAAAATAGATTTGCTACATCTTACTGAAAATCTACCAGAAAAGAAACTCACTGATGTACTCTTGATCTCTTCCAACACACGTTGAACAATCTTCTCCACGAGCTCACCCTCGTCACTGGTTCAACAAAATGAAGAAACGCGGTTAGAAACTTGTCATATTGCTGTGCATAGAAGAAGCTGCGATATTATGAGATGGAGGGTTCTGACCCGTAAAAGGGCCCTGCAGCGAGATCGAACCCACTTATTTCTGAAACAGTAGAAAGAGCCTCTTTCCACTTCTTAATAGTGGCGGGGTCGTGTCGCGGCTTCTGAGAGTCAGAGGTTTTCTTGTTTTCAAGGATTCGCAGGGCTTCAGCATAAACCCCTTTGCCATCTGGCCACCGAACCGTAGCAGGCTCGACCTGGTAAAACACAGGAATAATCAGAGACTTCGACTCCACCATGTAGAGGAGCTCATCGAGACACCATTCCGACTCTGCGTATCGAGGGGAGAAGAGAGCGACATGGACGGAGGCTGATGTGATAGCGTCTTTTATTTGAGAAATAAAGGTGCGTCCCGCTCGCATTTCTGGTTGGTCCAAAAAGACTCTCAATCCAATACTTGCAGAACAGAGGCGATGGTAAAGATGACTGGCGAAGGTTTTCTTAACATCACAGCCCCGGTGATTGATGAATACGTGGTACAATTTGTTGGGAGATGCAGCGGTAGAGGAGGAGGAAGCGACTGTATCAGACATAGCGGTGGAGAAAGCGACTGTATCAGCCATTTCAATGTCTGTAAACTGAAGTTCATCAAGCAACGCACCTTCTAATTTAGCCCTAGGCCTTTGCGGGTCTTCCTGGCTTCATTTTTATACACAATTCTTCTCCAAGTTTGCGCTTTGACTGTTTCTTTATCATTTACTTAATTAGAATGGAAAGAGAATAACTATTATTTTTCGAATGTGCGTTTCCCTTATGGAAAGAGACAAAACTTATAATAATTTATGTTTGGCAATTTGCACGGTTCTTTATGTTTTAAGTACTTGCATTCCTACGTAGTTATTATAATTTACGGGTGCACAGTTTTTTAATCGTTTATTTAATTAGAATGGATAGACAATAATTGTTATTTATTATTTTTATCGTTTTTTTAATTAGAATGGATAGAGAATGATTATTATTTTTAATTTTTTTAATGAGTTTTGTTTTCTTTTAATTGATAAATTATTTTATAATTAAGGTTTTTGTGATTTGAATGGTAATAAGTTTTCTTTTCTCGATTCATTATATTCGTAATTTTTACATTGATGTTATGAGCTAATTTAAGATAGTTGTTAAAGATAAACCACATTTATGGTTTAACATGTTTTTGATATGTGATCAAGTTATGAAGTTGTTGAAGATTTGATTTAGACTTATGCAAAAACACAATAAAATACATATATAAACATTAACACACAGATGTAGTAGAAATAAAACTTCATTTCACTAATATTAAAGAATTGAAATATGTTTACATACAAAATGAAAATAAACTAGCTCGGGTGATGGTAGCTTATCTCTTAGAAGAGATGTGGCGGCTACATGCATCTAAATTGTGTTACCATGAGCTTCGAAGGCCTATTTATTATTGAGAAACAATAGAAAACCCTAAACATACAAAAACCTAACCCTAGGAGATGAAGCACCAAAACTATGGGCCCCATTTGGGTAAATTGGTACATGAACTTCCCGGGTTTGTAACTTTGGTATACGATCTTTGCTTGACGCACACAATACCTCGTTAGAAATATCTATCCGAGAACTACAACTTTCGACTGCAAACTTGAGTTGAAGACCCATGTTTTCTCGTTTTCCAAAAAAATATCGTTTAAGGTTTCAAAATGGCTTTGGAAATTCAGGACCCGAAAAACTGCTAAAAATAGTAAATTGTGCTACAATTAAGGACACTCAAAAACTGAAAGAAATAGTCCTCCCCCCCAAGAAAGCAATGGTCCCCATTGCATTGAATGTCTCCATGAGATGGGGAAACTTTTGTTGAACTTGTTCCCTGATGAACCACTTGCCTTGGTGCAAGAGTTGGCTAACTTTAACAACCCGATACAGTTGGATCTTCTGTTGGCAAGTATTCTTGATCTGTGTGTCCATGATCTGATTAGTTGTGGCTTGTTCCATGCAGTTTGGGTTTAACTTTGTTGGTGTGAGTTGTTTTGCAATGTCGGATGTGTTCAGTAATAGTGGAAAGTGTGGTCGAAGGCGAACACTTGGTGCAGGCCAAGGAACATTGGAATGTTGAGCTCGAAGGCATTGTCCCCTACAGCCTTGGTGATGGTCGAAGCTTACAATGGGGCCCAGTGAGGTGCTCCTTCTGCAATTGTAGCCAAACTTTGTTGCACACATGGAACTTGTGTGGCACCCTATATTGATCAAGTCGTTGCTTGTACTTTGCATTGGCTTTGTCCAATATGTCATGTACCTATTGGCAGATGTGATGGATGCGCTCAATGAAGCTGTTAGCCCTGTCAACTTCGAATTGGACATGGGTCGAAGCTACCTAAGTAGCTGCAAATGGTATGGCCACATCAATGGGATATAGTGGTTGGAATCCCAATCCCACCTGAAAGGGATTGTGGCTAGTTAAGCTATCGAGAACTCTGTTGTAGCTCTGTTGGACATAGGGGAGGCTTTCGTCCCATGTGTGTGGATGCTTCGAGTTATACAAGTGTAGAATGTGTATGACCATCCTATTGACGACCTATGTTTGGCCATCAGTTTTGGGGTGGAAATTTGTGGACTTAGTGAGCTTGGTATCCAACATAGACCAGAGACTTAACCAAAATGTACTTAGGAACCTGTTTTCCTAATTTGAGCTAATGGACTATGGGATCCCAAAGTGTACCCATACTTGTTCAAAGAAGAGCTTAGCAGTGGCTTCTGTTGGGATACACTTCTTACAGGCAATTAGGATGGCCATCTTAGAGAATCTGTCAACAACCACGAAAACGTAATTGTTTCCATGCTTAGTAGAAGAGAATATCGACATGTAATCCATGGAGATGGATTCCAAAGGTTGATTATGAGTGGGCGGAGGAGTATATAGGCCTTGCTTATTGATGGTAAGTTTGGAAATGGTGCAGGAAATGAAAGATCTTATGTACTTCCCAACATCTTGTCAAAGGTTTGGCCAATAAAAATACTTCTACAGCACTGCCACTATTTTCCCAATTGCGAATTGTCGAATGACCCGATTGTAGTGCGCCTTCCAAATAATCTTAGCACACTCGCTTGAAGGAACACATAGGTGTCCTAAGTGACATAACTGTGTATCCTGGAGGTGAAAATTTGGAACTTGCTTGCCTTCTAGGTGTGTATGGTATGTGTTGTCGAATTCTAGATTGCTCTTATACAGATGCGGCCACCCCGCAGTCTCGTGCCCACAAGAGTCGAGCACAGTGGTCAGTGCCATGACCAGCAATCGACTGAGGCAGTCTGCATTATTATTGATGTTTCCCTTCTTGTACTTAATGTTCAAATGGAACTATCGCAAGTATGTGGACCATTTCTGGTGATGATCATTCTACAACTTCCCTTATGTCTGTATGAACTACAAAGGTCGGTGGTCTATGTGGATGACCATTTCCTTCCCCATAATGTAATGCTTCCCTTATCGGCAAGCCTACACCATGGAATATATCACTTTGTCATATGTGGGATGCTTTTGGACGGTGTCTGAGAGTGTCTCACTATGATATGTTATAAGATGCCCCTCCTGAGTAAGAACTGCACTAATAGCATAGTCGGAGGCATATGTCTCAATATCAAATGGTTGTTGCAGGTCTGGTAATGTGAGCACTGGTGTAAAGCAGAGGCAATGCTTCAACTCAGAAAACACCTTTTGTTGGGGTTCGTACCAAAAAAAATTGCTTTCGCTCCATCCTCAGTGACTTGACTCAAAGGCCAAGTGATATGAGAGAACCCCAATACAAACCTACGGTAGAAATTGGCAAGACCTAGAAAATTGTGGAGCTTCATTAGAGTTTTTGGGGTTGGCTAATCTCGAATGAATTGTATCTTGGTTGGGTCCATATGCACACCCCACACATTAATGGTGTACCCTAGATATTGAACCTAAGTCATACCAAAAGTGCATTTCTCCAAATTGGCACACAGCTTGTGTTGTCACAGAGTTTGGAGGACCTGTCAAATATGGCAGAGGTGCTCTTCCCAACTCTTGTTGAAGGTAAGGATGTCATCCAAATAAAAAACCACGAATGATTTGGTGAAGGGCTGCAAGATGTCATCTATTAGCCTCATAAAAGTAGTAATGGCATTTGTCAACCCAAAGGGCATAACCAACCACTCAAAAAGACCTTCCTTGGATTTGAAGGTGATCTTCCATACATCTGTGGGCTCTATTGGAACCTAGTGATAGCCAAACTTCATATCGATCTTGCTAAAATACTTGAACCCATTGACTTGATCCATAAGGTCATTAATCTATGGGATTGAATACCTATTTTGGATAATGATTTTGTTTTATAGTGGTCAATAATCAATGCAATTCCTCCAGGTCTCATCCTTCTTATGTACAAGTACAATTAGGCTCCCACAAGGTGAGGAACTTGGTCGGATGTGGCCTTTTTACAACAACTCTTGGATTTTCTACTTGATCTCTTCATTTTCCATAATGGAGAGATAATATATTGGCCCGTTGGGTAGAGGTGCTCTGGGAGTCATATCAATCGAATGCTTGACCTGACAGTGCAACAGTACCCCTATGGGTGAGGAGAACATGTCCATGTATTCTTCTACAACATTATCCACCTGCTTCTGTTGCATGGAGGAACCCTTCCCAGGGGCCATGGATGTGGCCATGATCTTCCCCTTACTTTGAGAGTGAATAAAAAAGAAAACAAATTTCCTAGTCTGGGAGATAACTTACTGTATTGCTTAGCAGAGATAAAAGAGATAGCAGTAGGCGGGGCTACCTCTGATATCTTGTATAACTTACTACCCAAATAAATAATAACAGTGTGGGGCCTTGGCTCATACGCAGCATGACACTTCCACAAGTATGGTTGGCCTAATAATACATCACAAACTTCAAGAGGAGAAACATCACACAAGTCCTCATTTGTGAAGGGCTTGATGTTGTAGGGAAGGCAGCACTTCTAGCGGGCACGAAGATCTCATCCTTGGTGAAGCCACATGATGGTGTACAGTTGGGGTGTGGTTTGGTCGGTAGGCCCAATCACTTCATGACCTCTGCTGAAATGAGGTTATTTTGGCTCCCACTGTCGACAATCAATTGCAACAGTGAACCCTTCACCCACATCTATGAGTGGAAGAGATGCTCCCCCTTCTCTTGATCTTCGAGATCATTCTTTTGGATCTTGGTGGTGGCAACAGTGCCATTAGGCTCCACATTAATAATTTTCTTCCCTTTTTCATTCCCCTTGTCAGGTTCTGAATCAGAGTCGAAACATGCATCTGATTCTGAAGCCTTCATCTCGACCACTAGTGACTTCTTGGTCTGACACTCACTTGCGTTGTGAGTGGGGCTCCTATGGAACTCACATCACTTTCTTGTGTCCTTATTTATCTTTTTGGTGTTGTTATTTTCTTGCGGCTTCGACAAGTTGTCCGAGGTCACCCTGCCTTGGCTTTGTCCTTTGCTCTGCGGTTTGGGGGTGCTTTTCCCTTACTTCATATTTGCAAATCCAAAGTCTTTCTTCTTCTATTTAAACGTCTAATTGATCTTGCCAGCGTATTGATAGGCAGCACCAAGCGAGGAGATGTCTAGGAACTCCATCTCGTCCCACATGTAGTTGTGCAGACAACTGCAGTATTTTAGATCCAGATTCCGCTCAGAATCCTTGATACCCAACTTCATGCGAAGGGTACGAAAAACATTTGTCAACTTTGGCACATCTTTATCCCTTCCTTGTCGTAGTGTGGTCCACTTTCTGCACTTATCTTCATAGCTCCCAACAGGGTAATACTACTTCTTGATGACGTCTCAGAAAGGGTTCCAAATGGGTGCATCTAAAAACAGTGAAGATTCCCTCTCATCCTTCTACTCATAGTAGGTTTCCCACAAATCCTTGACATTGGGGCCATCTTTGAGGAATGCGAAAGTAATATTTTCCCTATTGGAAAAATCATGAATTGAAAAATACCCTTCCAACATATTTAACCATCTATCTATGGTGTCTGCAACTATCTGACCTTCAAATATGGGAATATCAAATTTGACTTGTACCTTGAAGGAAGTGGTGCCTCCAAAGTGGCTAGCAAATGAAGATGTGTTGTATGTGGGCATCTGTTGAAGGATCTGGGCAAAGTTGTCCATCATTGCATTCCTCTATCGTTTGAGGGCTTCTTAGAGCAATATTTTGAAGGGATCTCATGCTCCCTCCTCTTTCTTTTCTTCCACCATGGGAGGTCATCGGGGTTTGTGAGGCTAGTCTTACAAAGGTTCAACCAGTTTGAGCCCTAACTCCTTATACCCTAACCTCATTGAGGACATGCACAGAAATAAAGAGAAAGAGAAAAGCACCCAAATACCATTGATCTATACTTATGCAAGAACAAAACAGAGTATAGATATAAACATAAACACAAAGATGCAACATAAATAAAACTTCATCAAAGAACTAAAATATGCTTACATACATAATGGAAGTAAACTAGCTTGGGCGATGGTGGCTTATCTCTAAGAAGAGATGTGGTGGCTACATGTCATCTGAATTGTTTTACAATGAGGCTTGAAGGCCTATTTATTATTTAGAAACAATGGGAAACCCTAAACATCCAAAAATCCAACCCTCAAAGATGAAGCGCCAAAACTATGGGCCATGTTTGGGTAAATTGATACATCAACTTCCCGAGGTCGTAACTTTGTCATACAATCTCCATTTGATGTTGTTGTAGCGGCTACAAACACCCTCCAAAATTTTTCCTTAGCTTGTTTTAGAGCCTCCCTACCAACCTTACACAACACTTTGTCTTGCTTTGTCAAGTACTCAAGCTTTAGTGTTTTTCATGCGCAAAGGCAACTTGTCGAGCATAGTCAATCCTTTCCCCTCACAAGTTGTTCACCCAAACTTCGTCCAATTGCAAGCTAAGCAACTTCCCTTTGAAAATTGCACATTTCTGGAGGGAAACCATCCTTCTCTCCAGGAATTGTACAATCCTCTCTGACAGCCTGCTGGGCTCCAGGATTGTGCAATCCTGCCAACCAACCCTCCCAACAAGATTTGCGCAAATTTTCCCAGCAGCAAGCTATTAAACCTAGGATTTACGCAAATCTAGGCAATAGTCAGCTGCTCTACCTAGAAATTGCGCAAAAATCTTGAGTAGTCAACCCAACTCCTAGCGAGGAATGCACATTTTTCCTAAGCAGTTGAGCAGCTGCATGCATGAACAGTCTGGTTGACCAGTTCCACCCAGGATCGAGGAAACTTGACTTGCATGCATGCATGACTTGATCTTCCTGGAATAGCAAGAGACAACATGAAAAATGCATCCCATGACTCAGGAAGCTATTTTTAGCAGTCGGGCGTTACATGCAAAGTTGTTTTAGAAGTTTCCCTCCAAGTGTTGCCTTTTCCTAGATTTGTGGCATGCGCGTCATGAGACCAAACTTATTTATTCCACACATCAGAGCTCATTCATTCACATCGATCTTGAAGCTATGACATCCCACAGCACATCCAGGACTCTTCAGCACATCCGGCTCAGCTATTCACGAGTAAGTGGCCTCAATTTGTCTTTTTTCAACATTTCTATTACTTTTTGTGTATTTGCTTGTGTGAGTGTTGTTTGCTTGATTTCTTTGAACGCCTGCTGTCGTTTACATGTATTCTAGCTTTTCCTGGATCTGTTTCAGTTTTCGTTGATATGCATGACATTGTTTTGTACGAACATTCGCCCAACCGGCAAGCTGCCTCACCCACATGCATGTTGATCTGTTTGTTGAATATTTCATTTGTGTTTTGCATGCACTTTCAATCACTTCTGCTATCATGTAGTGTCGCCATGCATTTCATTGTCTTACTTGCTTTCAGTTGCCTTAATTTTCTTACTTGCTTTCAGTTGCTTTTTACCACAAGCTGACAAATTAATTTTTGTCTTTTTCGACTTTATAATAAAACCCAAACTTTAGTGCCAAGCAGCCTATTACAAATTGTTAATCGTGTTTAAATGACACGATTAATTATTATAACCAAGATTACTATTCTAAAACACATCTAATTAACCCTAAGGGCACATTTTGTCTTGCAAGCTCCTTATTTACTTTTTCTATTTTTTTCTTGGAAATAATTTACAAAATACAATATTATTTACAATTCCATCAATTGAAAGATAATATTCAATCATCATTTGATCCTATGAATCATAGGACCCTAACCATGGCTCCAACTAGGGATGGAATACTTCCAGTGAGGTGCCAAAGAACACCATAGCTCCAGTGCCTAACCATTCAGTATGTCTCACACCCCCAGCCTACAACTTGTGCCCTGTTCTGAAACTCAAATGCCTATCGTACACTGATGAGGAGTTGTTGAATCGAATGACACAAAATTGTCAATGAAGTCGGTCAAGTAGCTACTGAAATAAGTGGATTGCTTCACTGTGTGTCAACAAAATTAAAGCTAGAAAATGTAATAACAATGGAAACTAACGATGGATCTAGTTCTTATAGTGAAAACATGGTTGAAAACTCAAGTTGAAAAAACCCTTCATGTAGTCTACTACGGGATCAATAAAGACATAATCTATTAGTTGATCCTCCATGTATTTAATGACCAGTTTAACATGGCTAAGTTTTCTAGTTGTATCCTCAATGTCAAACCACGATTTTAATTGTACAGTGTCAGTCTTGTGTTCAAAAAAATAACATTTATCAATCTGAAAATCAAAGAATAGTGCAATCTCCTCTCGTTTTGGCGAAGGAAGATTTTCAAAGAACTGTCTCGAATCTTGGAAACTATAGGATTGAATTTGAGTATTTAAGAGTTCAATATCCTTCTCAAGTCTTTCAGAAATGACTCAATAAAACATACTTTAATTTCGGACGAAAATTTTCATGATTTCAAACAATAAAACACTGTCGATGAAAAAACTTCAACAATTTGATAATCTACAAACTCGTCCCAGAATTATTTTAAACCTTCAATAGAAAGAGAAACGTTTACATATCCTGACGTTGTGACTAATGCGGCAACCATCTGTACAATTTAGGCTCTAGATTCTTCGATCAATGGAGTCGCCATGAAAGATTTGAGCTCCAGATTCTTGAACATGGAGTTGCTAGGTGAATGTTTCAAACTTCATATGTTTGACTATTGTCCACCACCAGCAATGAGATCTGAAATTTCATAACATTTCCTAGCGAAGATGAAACTGTTCGTCCCCAGTATGGTTGCCAGGATGTTATCACTCCGTAATTTTTTAGGCTGCGGAAAACATCACAGAGGTGACTACAAAACCGCTTTGGAAACTGGGAATCTAGCCCTTCCAGTTTTAGAGAGGGATCTATCTTTATGATTTAACTTTGTTTGACTAAAGTTATTAGGCTAGCTATTAAGTTCAGGTTTGGGTTTTTTGTGTTGTTGGGTTGAAACTGGGAAGAAAGGCCATTGGGCAAATGGAGTCATAGGTTTGAGGTGATCAAATACAGAGTTTATAGGCTAAACTTACAAGATAGGTTAGGCAAATTCGTTGGTCCTTTAAGATCTATGGTGTGATGGAGAGGAAAATATTTAGAGATCCAATTAAAAAACAGATCAATTGAGAATTCAGATTTTAATTTTTAGTGGAAAACATAAAAATTATTCTTAGCCAGAGACAAATTGTACATTCAAACAAATTCTATTATTTATCTTCTTATAATAATTCATATTTTAGAATCAAATATGAGAATAAAAGAAAACAAATTGACAAAGAGATATGCACTTCACCAATAAAAATGACACAAGAATCTTGTAATGATTGCACTGTATAACTGAAAATTTGATCAATGGTGGCTCTATGAGCTACTTAACAATACAAGTCATTTTCTTCAAACAAGTCCCAACACCTATTGCTTCAATTGATGAAGTATTTATTCAAATTCTTCACAAAAAAGGTTGATTCAAAATATCAAGATTTATTACAAATATCTTAAAATTGTTCACAAAAATAAGACTAAAACATAGAACATTCAAAACTAATGAATCTTCTTGGCACTATCTTCGATGATTTCTGGTGGTAAGGAATAACAATTCAAATTTGATAGTAAGTCTTTTTGATTAGGTGGCATCCAAGTCACCACCTGCAAATGAGCTTTTTCCTCATGAAATTTTGAAAAATAGGGTCCAATGATCCCTTTGAATATCTCAACCCATGATATATGTGCAAAAACTGAGAGAGTTTTTTGTAGAGGAGGATGTTACCCACAAAAACCTCTTTTAGTTTGTGAAAATTCATTTTCATCTGTTTGAAAACCACATTTGAAAATAGTGGCTTAAAACAAGAAATTTATGGAAAATATGCCTTCAAAGATTCATGCGAATCTTCTAAACCATAACAGTTGTTAGAAAACTGAGATAGGTTTTTTTAAATGGGTCTTTTCTTGACAAAAACCTCTTTCATTTTTGAGAAATTCGTTATTATTTGTTTGGAAACCATGCTCGAAATCATTGTTTTGTATAGGAAAAAAGCATAGTTTTAACTGATTATTTTTCCAACTCGGTGTTGACTTTAATTTTCCAACATTCATTATTGATCTGGCAGGAGTGGGATGGAATGGATATGTGACATGCAAGCGGGAGGTTACATGGAGGTGGAGGATGATGTAGAGGCACATGGTCAGTGGAAAGGAACTGGGGTCCGTTAGTGTGAGGTGGTGGACAGGCAATGGGGGAAAAGGGAACAACGTAGGAGCGAGGTGGGGATGGGAGGTCCACCTGGAGGAATGTGAGTGGAAGGGATGTTGATTTGTGGTGGTTAGGATGAAATAACAGGAATTTATATTGGTAGGATAGGAGTGGTTTTCAGCGGGGCAGGGGGGTAAGTTGTTGGTATTCGAGTGTGAATAAACTATTCAACCCTTTCCTACATTAATTCATCAATTTGGGTACGTACAATTTTCAAGGTAACGCGCAAGGTATATGCATGGGAAAGGTTACAATCTCACATCAACCAAGGATTCGTGACTAAGAAATTAAAGAATCACTGTAACAGTAATGGAAAATAAATTGTAGAACTTAAAAGGCATTCACAGCAATCAATAAAGATTTGTAACAGAAATAAGAATAAACACACAAAGAGTAAAACAACATACACAAAAGAAATATGCAACACCTAATCAGAAGAGTGGACCCAACTCTCTAATAAGGGTTGTGTTAATTGACAACTAATGGAAGAACAACAAAACTACTTGTATTATATTAATCTGTCAAAGAGCTGTTACAATACATATCTTTGTGCGGCTAACCCTTCGCACATGAATAAAACCCTTTTTATTCAATACATGGGTAATAACATATTCCCCAAAATGTGTCAACTAAATGCCCAAAATATACAATAGTTCAGAACAACAACTATTTGCTGAGAGAGCGAGAACAGAAACAATCCAAAATAAGCTTCCAAATAGCTGCGAGTTGGTTATGCTATCAAAACGTTGGCCGAACAACTGATGTGAATCATAGAACTGCTACTACATGTTGTGAAAGTGATACCTATTCACTGGAATCTGTGGAAATAACAAGTTTTAGTAGTTCGCATAGGTAAAACCCCTGTGACATTACTTCATCAATTAAATATTCCAAGGGACATAAGAAAGAAGGGTCACCTCATGATTTTATCTCAATAAATTCATATCAATTGGTGCAAAAAGGATGGAAGGATGGGTGAAAAGGTAAGGAAAAGATAAGAATATTTGGTGCCCAACATTGATCCAGCTGGCTCCAGAGACACACAAGACAAAGAGAGCTTATTAACGCTCAAAAATCAAAGTGCTCAGAATTATTTCAACCCAAGACCAGAGCATAGATCTCATCGTCTTGATTGCGGAGGTGTGAACAGTTTGTCAATTTGAGCTCGTATGGGGGAGAATGAGCCAGTCAAAGTTTTGGTCAAATTTGGGTTGTGTGCTAGGTTTAAGTGTCCTACAATTTGACCGACCCTGAGGCATGAAACCTAGCTCCCGAAATCGGTCGAAATTGTGGCCTCATTAATTTGCACAATATCCCTTATTTTCTAAAGATTTGAAAACTACTTTATGTTTTATAAAACTTAAAAAAAAAAGAAAATATATATATCTATATATGTATGTATGTATGTATGTTATAGTGGCAGGCCACTAGCCTCGCCACAAAAAAAAAATGTTTATTAAAAGGCTGATGGGCCATCACACCTACTGGCCTAACTACAACCAAACAACATATGAATTTTTGGCACGAGGCCCTCCAACTGTCATCGCCCAACGGTTATATAATACAATGTATTAATGGGGTGGGCATGGGCCACCTCCGGTGGACCCGACCCAAACCCCTAAACCCTTACCACATATGCCATATACATATTTAGTTCAAGACCGGCGGGGGTCGAACAAGCCCAACCCACGTGGTCGGCCCCCAAGCGAGCGGTCCCATAAAAAGAGCGCCCCCATCATAACGTACCACCATGAATTACGCACCATAAAAGGAACACCACCAAACAATACCTCATATAAATGTGTCAGCATAGGAGGTATGGGTCAGGACGCCCAATGTGGACCCAACCCCCTTTTTTAAAAGTTTCATTTAAAAAAAAAAAAACAATGCATTAAAATGGAGGGGGCAAGGTTTGACCACCCGACCTCCTCCTTACTATTCGGGATATTTACCAACCCGCCAAACAAAATCATTAGTTAATATGCCTAGAAAATTATATAAACCCATCATTTGCCCAGCGCGCTCAAGCATGGAAATATTTTTTTAATTAATTTTTAATGCAGGTGGAACCACGACTGAGCGAAATTTCCAGGATGGTGAAATTTTTGTAGTGTCCAAATTGCACAAGTTTTATGTCGATCTTACACCTCTCAGTGACACGAACCCGATGGTGCAGTCAGTTTCCTAATCTAAGAAGCAGATTTTTAGGGGACTTTGAGGAGGGAATCTTTAAGGAATCTAGGGGGAATCTAAGAGATTCCTTAAGCCCCATATCTTCATTTTCTCATAATTCAGAAATTTGACAATTGATTTTGCACTATTCGATGCCACAAATCTGATGGTGCGTTCATATTTCTCATTTTCTCATTTCATTTTCCAACCACTTTTCTAAGTGCTAGTGCAGGTGTCAACAATCATATGCAAGCAGTGATTTCCATGCGATTGATGCCATGAGATCGATGGTCCAAACAGCTTCAGCAGTTTGACATCTACTTCTTCAGATGGCCCCTAGTTGTGAGGTATATGCAATGTGTTCATGTACTTCTTTCGCTATGCATTGTGCTGCATAGATCCCTATTTGATGTTGATGTGGGATCTTGTTTATTACTTGTTTTCATGATTCCTGCTTGATGTGACGTGGAATCGTCTATGTGATGTACTTGTTGTCATGATTTGTCATGTTATGTTTTGAGATCCCTTTGTTGTATGTTGATGGGACACTCTTGTTGTCATCATGCATGTTTGCATTGAGATCCCTTTTATGCCATGTTGGTGGGATGCTCATCATGCGTGAGATGTGTCATGCTAATAGGAGTCTTTTGACTGAGAGTTCCTGTAGTGGAACATCCCTTGGAGCCACTCCTGCATGAGGGAATTTTCCTTGTATGATAGTGACATCACCTCTTATGTACATCATCATTACTAACAGCACTTAATGCAGCGACCTACACCATCTTGACACCAGGGCCCGTAGATGTAGTCCCTCTTGGACAAACTCCATTATCAACGACTTATGTTTTTATGTTGCTAATGATTGACATGTCCCTCTTCTTTACAGCATGCACATGTATTCATTTATGTTCTTTTAAAAATGAAATTTAACAAATCATGAAAGTAAAAGGTCTTGGAAGGGTCCTTTGTCACACCTAGGCATGGATCAAGTGGTATCAGAGTGGTCTTTACGTGGATGTCAATTGCAAGCTTGAACAATGGAATGTGCAGCGATAGAGGATGAAAAGCGATGTACGAGACCATGCTCAACATTTCCAAAAGGGTGGAAATCATGTATGAAACTCTACAAAAAGAGACAAAGGAAAAGGAGCAATTTCAGCTTCAGTTGCAAGCCACGAAAGAGGCCCTGGAAGAACTGAAGCACAACAAACATAATCCTCAAATAGAGAACGTTGAATTGAAGATGCATCTACATGAAGATAAAGAGGAGAAACATGGTTTGCTACAATAGCTACAAGCAAAGGACGAGGCCTTGGAAAAGTTGCAGCGTGACCCATGTGAGGTAAAAAGTAATTCTCTGAATTCATGTATGTGTCCTGATGATGATTTCATTGTTTTTGAAAATATACCACAAGAATTGGCTCCAAACTATTGAATAAAATGGGGTATGAAGGAAAAGGCTTGGGCGTTAATGGCCAAGGCATTGTCAACCCCATCAAGGTGGAAGAATTACCCTGTCGAACAGGACTTGGATATGTCAGAAAGGAAGTTGAGGAATGCACCGAGACAGCTAGTGAACCACCAACAACAGATCATGAGAAGCCATCAACAGTTCTTTCCAAATTGACAGAGGAGGTAAAAGATGTTTTTTTCCTTTTAGTTTCGTTGTCACATAGTATGATTTCTGTTGGAGATGTGGAGATCCCAATTACAGGGAAAAACATGAGGATCCTTACCAGGACGAGGCATGAGGAGGAAGAAAAACTTGGTGTTAATAACCAAGGCATAACTCAACCATTGGAGGTTGTGCAACGACCTCAATTTGCAGGCTCGAGATACACCAAAGGAGAATGCTCGAAGGTGTCATATTCTTCCGAGACATCGTCAAAATCGTCGAGGAAAGAGAATGATGAAAACACGTCCCCATCATCCCATGGTAGTGCCCATTGCAAGGAAAGAGCTGAGGCAAGCTCTCATCGCCATACTTACGCCAGAGACAACAAGGAAGGTATAGCCACTCTTGACATTCGAACGTTCATTTCGATCATGATCATGTTTTTAATGATGGACATAAATCAAGACATCAAAAAACATGCACCTTTTGTGGATTACATAACCACACATTTTCCAAGTGTTGGAAAAGAATCGCAACACAAAAAAAGATGAGGCGTGAAAGACCCTCTCAACAACAGGTCAAGAAACATGTTAAATAGATCTAGAGGAAGAAAACCTATTGCAATCATTGCGATAGAAGTGGCCATCAAAGAGCCACTTATTGGAGGCTCCATCCAGGGCAGCGCTTTAAAGACAAAGCGTCGATGCATGAACCAGGTGAAGCAGTTGTTCGACAAGCAAAATTGCCACAAGGAGGTGACCCATTCACATTGACAAGTGAAGAATGGTTTCTAGAGATGTTAGCATTTCATGGTCGTACTTTTGTATATCATTTGTTGCATTTTAAAATGTAAAAGTGATGATGTGTTTTCCATCACTTGTTTAGCAACAATGATGTCTGGTCTTATTTTGAGTAGAATGATAAACTGTGGAAGTGATGTCATGTTTCCATCACTTGTCAAAACAATAGTGTTTGGCCTTATATTTGTAAATCATGTGTTGCAGTGATGATGTGTTTTCCATCACTTATTGAAGCAACAATGATGTGTTGGCCTTGTTTTCATAGCTGGTGTATTGTGTCCATATTGTTCTAAACTTGACCACCGAGTATGTGTTATAAACATGTGGAAAGTGTGGGACGTTTGGGTCATTAGTTGTCCATGAAATTCAATCATGTAATTTGCGAAACAATGTACAAGTTGCAGAGGTTACAAGTGTCGGCTCATCGCTTAAGGCTCCGAAGAACAAAGGTGAAGGATATGGAAGCGAGACCTTTTCAAGATGCTTGTGATGCAGACAAGGTACAAAGAAGTTTCAGATTATTTTTCATGCTTTTGCAGGACCAAAAGCTCCTCAGTGGGGAGGATTGATCCAGGTGGCTCCAAAGACACACAGGACAAAGACGGCTTATGAACGCTCGAAAATCAAAGTGCTCAGAATGATTTCGACTAAGGACCAGAGCGTAGATCTCATCGTCCTGGTCGCGAAGGTGTGAATGGTTCGTCAATCCAAGCTCATATGGGGGAGAACGAGCTAGTCAAAGTTTTGGTCAAAGTTGGGATGTGGGCCAGGTTTAAGTGTCCTACAATTTGATCGACCCTTAGGCATGAAACCTAGCTCCTGAAATTGGTCGAAATTGTGGCCTCGTTAACTTGCCCAATATTCCTTATTTTCTAAAGATTTGAAAATTGCTCTATGTTTTATAAAACTTAAGATATATATATATATATATATATATATATATATATATATATATATATATATATATATATATATATATATATATATATATATATATATATATATATATATATATATATATATATATGTATATGTTATGGTGGTAGGCCACCACCCTTGCCACCCCCAAACCAATTTCATAACAAAAAAAATGTTTATTAAAAGGCCGATGGGCCATCACCCCCATCGGGCTAACTACAACCAAACAACATATGTATTTCTGGCGCAAGGCCCTCCGACCATCACCAACTAATGGTTATATAATATGTTGTATTAATGGAGTGGGCACGGGCCACCTCCGCTGGACCCGACCCACACCCCTAAACCCTTACCACATATGCCATATACACATTTAGTTCAGGACCAGTGAGGGTTGAACCCACCCGGCCCACCTGGGTGGCCCCCTGAAAAGAGCGCCCCCATCATAACGTACCACCATGAATTACACACCATAAAAGGAATACCACTAAACGGTACCTCATATAAATGTGTCAGCGCGGGAGATATGGGGCGGGCTACCCAATGCGGACCCGACCCCCTTTTTTAAAAAGATTGATTTTGTTTAAAAAAAACAAGCAATGCACTAAAATGGAGGGGGCGGGGTTTGACCACTCGACCTCCTCCTTACTATTCAGGATATTTACCAACTTGCCAAACAAAATCATTGGTTAATCTGCCCAGAAACTTATATAAACCCATCATTTGCACAGTGCACTCAAGCATGGAGGAACCAGGGGCTGGCATGGAATTTGAGACAATATTTTTTTAATTAATTTTTAATGCAGGTGGAACCATGATTGAGCGAAATTTCCAGGAGGGTGAAATTTTGCAGTGTCCAAATTGGACAAGTTTTATATCAATCTTACACCTCTTAGAGACATGAACCTGATGGCGCAGTCAGTTTCCTGATCTGAGCCGTAGATTTGCAGAGGACCCAGAGGAGGGAATCTTTAAGGAATCTAAAAGATTCCTTAAGCCCCGGATTTTCATTTTCTCAGAATTTAGAAATTTGACAATCAATTTTGCACTATTCGATACCACAAATCTGATGATGCATTCAGATTTATCATTTTCTTATTTCATTTTCCAGCCACTTTTCTAAGTGCCAGTGTAGGTGTCAACATTGATGTGCGAGCAGTCATTTACATGTGATTGATGCCGTGAGATCGATGGTTTGAATAACTTCAGCAGTTTGACATCTTCTTCTTCAAATGGCCCTTGGTTATGAGGTATATGCAGTGCATTCATGTACTTCTTTCACTATGCATTGTGCTGCACAGATCCCTGTTTGATGTTGATGTGGGATCTTGTTTATTACTTGTTTTCATGATTCTTGCTTGATGTGACACATAATCATCTATGTGATGTACTTGTTGTCATGATTTGTCATGTTATGTTTTGAGATCCCTTTGGTGTATGTTGATGGGACACTCTTGTTGTCGTCATGCATGTTTTCATTGAGATCCCTTTTATGCCATGTTGGCAGGATGCTCATCATGCGTGAGTTTGTGTCATACTGATAGGAGTCTTTTTACTGAGATTTCTTGTAGTGGAACATCTCTTGGAGCCACTCCTGCATGACGGAATTTTCCTTGTATGATAGCGACATCACCTCTTATGTACATCATCATTACTAACAGCACTTAATGCAGTGGCCTACACCATCTTGACACCGGGGCCCGCAAACATAGTCCCTATTGGACAAACTCTGTTATCAACGGCTTATGTTTTTATGTTGTTGATGATTGACATGTCCCTCCTCTTTACAGCGTGCACATGTATTCATTTATGTTCTTTTAAAAATGAAATTTTACACATCACGAAAGTAAAAGGTCTTAGAAGGGTACTTCGTCACACCCGGACTTAGATCAAACATCTCCACCAAACTAGCCTTTTGCATGCCCTCATGCAGCTTGCCGCTCCCACAGTTCTGGGTTAGAACGACTGTGATCCTCATGAAGTTGTGCCAGATCATGTTCTTCTGCCATATCTATTCCTGGAACCTTGTATCCTTCTGAGAGGAGGACTTCCTTCCACTAATCACCTAGTACATTATATGCTGGGGTATAATGCTCCGCTAGCAACCAAATGACAGGGAACCTGAACCGGAGTCCCATCAACCTGACCCCCATGTTTGGACGCATGCGACATACCTTGGCACCCGACTTAGTGCTCGTGCAAAATTTGGTGCTCCAAAAGGTTCCCTGTTCTGAACAGATGTAGGTGACATCATCCACTTTTTTTAACAGCTATCAAGGGCCTTATCTTGAAACGTGACTATTTGTTTGACACAAAGAACAATGCACCACTTCTGTGTCCTCAACATTTGTTCTCTATTTCCCTCAATCTCTAAAAATGTGGTGTGCTTATTGTACATAGTCACAAACCGTTCGTGCTCTCCTCTCATCATAAGAGGCTTCGTGTTTTGATTTGACTGAAATGTATTGGAAGCCTTCTACCAGTTTATCTGGTTGAGAGTATAGGAGGTGAGAGCCCTTAAATGAATGTCCACCACATATGGTACCGAGTTAAATTCTTTGTCATCACACAGGAAGTATCCATGCAGATAGAGCTCGCACATCAAATGCTGGGTTACTACGTCATGGATCCTCAATATACGAAGGAACTATATAGAGTCCTTGATCTCATGACTGACCTCCTTCTTAATGCTTTCCAAATAGAAGAAAATAAATTTCTCATGCAAGAACAAGGTATAGCTAGAAGTAGGAGGGCGACATGCCATTACCTTTTGTGCCAGGTTGAACATACGTTCTTTGTCAGCCTTCAATTCCAGCACTTTCCCTTCCAATCGTTCTACTTTGAGTTGTTGCTTTGCATGCCTCAGTCGTAATATTTCCACTCACTCTACATATTCAAAGATAGCCTTGGACGACTGCTCTTAAACTCTTTTCACCTCATTCTGATAGTGGGTCGTGGTGGATTTCCAAGTTTGAATCTCGACTGTCAAAGAGAATTCATGACCTTTGAAAAAGTGCTCGATAGGATCCATTTGAGTAGCAGTAGAGATCGTCGACACATCTTCCACCTATGTTTTTGCCTCGACCACCGTAGCCTTAGGCTTCTTAACCCATCGTTTATACTACCTTACCTGCTTCTTAAGTTGATGCACTTGTCTTCTCAGTCTTCGGACCTCTGTTTTCAATCGCACCGCCTCTTTGAATTGTAGCTGGTATTTCTTTTTAAGGGGCAGCCTCCTTTGCTCGCACAGTTCTATCCACTCCTGCTTAACAACCACTTCGTTTGGCCCTACAGCTGGTTCGACAAGTGGTGGATTGCTCGGAGGAGTATCTACTGATATTTCTGTCGGGTTCTCCTCCCTTGGTTCCTCTCTCTCAATCACTTCTTTCTTGACAACCAACTCAACCAGCTTCGTAGCTGGTTCTGCAGGTGGCGGATTACTCAGAGGAGTATCCATGGGTCCATCTTTCGGGACCTCCTTGCTTGGTCCCCCTTCCTCGGGAGCAAGTGCCTCCTTTTTAATAATTAACTCGACCTACTCTAGCACTATTTTGGTAGGTGGTGGATTGATCAGAGGAGCATCTATCGGCTTTTTGACCAGAACTTCCCTTCCTGGTCCCCTTGTTTCAGAAGCATCTGCTTCTTCCTCCCTTTCAGGCTCCAGGGCATCTGTTTCCCAAATGACACCCTCTTCAATCACTTGTTGTCCTTGTTCTTCTGCGGGATGTTCTTCCTCCCTCTATTATTTGGAACGACCTTGCTAAGAGTCAGCAGCAGCAGAATAATAGTAGTCGAGCATTTAACTGACCCATCAAACTTTCGAATGGGAAGAACAACAACCTCCTTTTCTAAGTGTCAGGAAAAATGAGACACTCTAGCTCCTTTGGGAATGGAGGCATAGACAGGGAACTGAAAAATGTTTTCTTCCTGGTTTGTACCAGTGCCAACTATAATCTCGAGCTCTTTCCCTTCATCTGCAAAAATTCTACCCTGGCCCAAGGCTCCTTCTTGTGTTGCCTCCTATCCTATGGTTGACATCAGTTCTTGTGGAGTACTGTCAACCTCGGGATTTATTCCTTCTACATTTTCTGGTACCGGATGGGTTAGTGGTGGTTTTTGTGTGGTACCACCACCCATATCCAACACTTCCCTAGAAAATGATGCTAGCACTGTCCCCTATGGCACGTCATTAATGAAGTTGGACTCTTGTATCACTGTGTCAACCCCATCCATCATATCCATGATTCCTTCCTCCGTCGGCTCCACGGTCTCTTCTGCTCCGAGCCTTTCTTGCTCAAGCCCGTCTTCTTCCATCAACCCCACAGTCGATGCTGGTTCTTGTGGAACAGCCTCGGCTGTGGTACTGAAAATTTCTTCTGTTTCAAATCTTTCCTCCCCTAGTATGTCTTCTTCCATTGGCCCCACAGTCGAGGCTAGTTCTTATGGAACAACATCGGCTGTGGTACTAACAATTTCTTCCATCTCAAGCCTTCCTGGCTCTGGTACCTCTTCTTCCATTAGTTCCATAGTCGAGGCTGGTTCTTGTGGAATAACCTCGACTGTTTCTTCCACTTCAAGCTCCCTTTCTTCATCCTCCATTTCCATCTCTTCCTGCTCTTCTTGGTCTACGTATTAAACCTTTGCTAGTTTCTCCTCTAGTCCTTCCGGTTCCTCTTCTCTAGCAGCTATAACTGATGCTATCTCCTCTTTTGTCGATTCCTGGAACGTTGCCCATGGAATTTGAAAACGGGCTAGTGCATGCATAACCAATAGCTGAACTAGACCATGGTTAGTAATGACTGCTGCAACTTGTCGCGAACGTCGAGCAAAGTACGCCATCAATTGAAATCTCTTCAGCAAAAAGAACGGCATGTTCAATGAGAAGACCTCTGACTATGGAAATCGAAGGCGAGCTAACACCCTAAAATGATACTTAAATACAGTGGTGTACCACCCTTCACAAGTTATGTATTTCATTACAAAACCTGCCACCTCGCCCCATGGATGTGGTGATGAATTCCTGCCATACCCCCAGCCTTTTTGGACAATGTTCTCACCAACCTACAAAAATGCCTCAGGGAACTTCGGGAGGGAGGTTCTTCGTGAAAAAAAACTCTATCCTTGTTAGGGAAATCCACTAACCTTTGCGATAGCCTCCTCTATGACAGGGATTCCTATCCCTTTGACCCAAGAGCTCTCTTCACCCAAATTGAGTGTGAATTCTATTGCAATCCCTTCATTAAATCCCTGCAACCTGTTAAAATAAACATCCCAACCTGCATCGACGAAAATTTGCCATACTTATCTATTGTTGCAGACCAATGTAGTATCCTCTGGCTCGTGATGCACAACCAACCCACCCATCGTTGTGGAAATAGTAACAACACTTGCACGCAGTCAACTATTGGGGAGAGAGTAGCAGCAATCACATTAACAACATTGGTGACAGCATGGTGGAGCGCGGGGTGAAAAGCAGTGAAAGTGGTCAATAAATTTTTGAAAAATGTGAAGAATAATGGAAAATCATGGTAATACGGTCAAATTATTACTGTGATTAATTCGGATGCAATGGGAAAAGACCAATTGGTTATTGAACGTACATAATTCAAATTCCAATCCATTGGGAAATTTTCACGAAGTCACAGAATTTTTGGGTTATCGTTCACACCAGATTTAGTAATGATGTGTCATTATTATGGTTTTAATGCATCATTGTTTGTTTATGATGGGACCCCCCCAACTTAAATGTGGCCATCCGCGACACGTATGTGTCTCACTAATGGAATATGTTAATTGAATCCATAAGAGTCAACGGAGATGTACTTGGTGACCTACCTAGCGGTGGAGTAACAACATAGTAACCGACGAAGTAACAGCAACGGCGAGTAACAACATCGATGAAGTAACAGCAGTGGCAGAGTAACAACAATGACAAAGTAACAGCAATGGTGGAGTAACAGCACCGACGAAGTAACAACAATGGACACTTAGAAAAAATTTCAGGAGTAATAGCAGTGGCGGAGTAACAACACTGACGAAGTAACAACAACAGTGGAGTAACAACATCTGACACTTGGAAAATTTTTTAGGAGTAAGAGCAGTGGCGGAGTAATAGCATCAACTATTACTTGGAAAAATTTTGTCAGCTCCTCCTTGTTAGATTTTGATCATTATCCCTACAAAAGAAAAATAAGTAAGTAGTAATAGGATATTATTATTATTATTATTGTTATTATTATTTGAAGATCAGAAGGAAGAAGGAACATTCTTTGCACCAACAACCATCAGACCAAAGTTATCAGAGAGATATTTAATGAAGGCATCCTTAGAAGTTGGACGGTGGTATAATTTCAGACGATGTCCATTCACTAAGAAAGAAGTATGAGTATTATCTATTGTAACCAATCTGACTATTCCATTGTCAAACATAGCATCCAATTCATAGGGTCCCATCCAGCGAGTGTGAAGCTTCCCTTTAAAATATTTGAAATGGGAGTCATAGAGCAGTGCCCACTATCCTGTATGAAACACCTTGTTCTTGATAAATCTATCGTGCCATTTCATTCTTTGTTGTTGAATAGCGGTAGTTTTCTGGACAACCACTGAATGGATTTCATCTAACTCATTGAGTTGTTCCAACTGGTGTTTCAGGGCCTCTAATAGATCTAATCCTACTTTCAAAGTTGTTTTGAGTGTGCTGATCTCAAATTCTACTAGAAACAAGGGGGATTTCACATAGACTAACTCAAATGGTGTAAACCTGGTTGTATTCCACCATGTTGTCCTGTATTCCCAGAGAGCTTCTGGAATTTTCTGAGACCAATCCCGACAATGGCTTGCTACAATTTTTGTCAAGATATTTTCCAACGCCTTGGTTGTACTTTCTACCTGTTCGTTCCCCTGGGGGTGGTAAGGAGTTGTCACCCTGTGTTTGACCCCATATTTCTACATAAGCCTTGCTATCATGTGGGATGTGAACTGTGCTCCTCCATCTGAAACAATCTCCCTTGGAGTACCATATTGAGCAAAAATGTCTTCAAAAAGAAAATCTGCAACCACCTATTCTATTGCTTTCGCAACAGCTCTGGCTTCCACCCACTTAGTCACATAATCATTACAAACCAGAATGTGAACCTTTTGATGAGAAGGTGGGTTAAAAGGTCCAACGAATTCAATTGCCCACTTCTCAAAAGGTTTGGGGACTACCTAGGGCTGTAATGGCATCTCATCTGATTTTCCATGCTACCCCATGCATTGACAACTATCACATCTTTAGACGTAGTCACGAGCATCACGAAAGATGGAAGGCCAATAATATCCCATTTGCAGCACCTTGTGGCCTATTCTTTTATCTACAAAATGTCCTCTTCAAGGGCCATCATGGGAAACCTTCAATATCTCATAGATGTCATGCTCAGATACACAACACCAAATTTGCTGATCAACCCATGTGTGAAAAAGGTACCCTGCCATCCATGAATATCAGGTACTATGATGAATAATTTTCCATTGTTCCCTATATGACAAGTGACGAGGTACTTTCCCTGTAGCAAGATAGTTAGCAATATCTGCATACCACGGAGTGTTAGCAGAAATTGCAAAGAGATGCTCATCTGGAAAGCTATCTTCTATGGGTGTAACTTCAGCATTGTTATCTAGTCTAGACAAAAAATCAACAACCACATTGTCCTTTCTTGGTTGATCTACTATGGTGATGTCAAATTCTTGAAGTAACAATAGCCATCTCGTAATATGACCAGGAGTAATGGGTTTATTCATCAGATACCTAATTGTTGAATGATCAATGTGTACAAAAGTGGGATACCCAGTAATATAATGCCGGAACTTGTTGATGGCGTAGATGACAGCAAGAAATTATTTTTCAGTCATTGTGTAGTTTAACTCGGTAGGAGCCAAGCTTTTACTAACATAGTAAACTGCATATGGCATCTTATCCACTTGTTGTCCCAAAACTGCCCCAACTGCTGTCTGAGAGGCATCAGCATGAATATGAAATGGTAATGTCTAGTCCAGCCCTCCAAGGATCGGAGCTCTACAGACAAGTTCCTTGATTTTCACAAAGTCTGCATCACAATCATTTGTCCGCACAAAATCTACATCTTTTGTCATCAATTGAAAAAGTGGATGTGCTATCTTAGCAAAATTTTCTGTAAAGCGCCTATAATAACCAACACAATCGATAAAGCTACGTACCTGTGTGGGTGTTTTGGGTATTGGGAAGTGCAATATTACCTTTATCTTAGTTGGATCCATTCAAATTCTAGCAGCTGAAAGTAAATGTCCCAAGACTATTCCTTCTTCCATCATCATGTGGAATTTTACTGTACTCAAAGAGACATGCACCCGTTTATATATTTCAAGAACTTTTTCCAGATTTGCTAGCCCTTCTTCGAATGAGTCCCAATATGGAGTAAAATCGTCCATATAAATCTCAACACTGTCATCTACCAGAACAGAGAAAATCCCTAATATTTCCCTTTAGAATGTTGCAGGCACATTATAGAGACCACATGGAAGGACCCGGTATGCGAAAGTTCCCCAAGGGCACGTGAAAGTGGTTTTAATCTGATCCTCGAGAGCTATCTGGATTTGGTTATACCCACTAAATCCATCTAGGAAGGAGAAGAATTTCTTCCCAACCAAAGTATCCAAGACTTGATCAATGAATGGTAATGGAAAATGGTCTTTCTGTGTTTCCTTATTTAATTCTCTGTAATCCACACATATCCACCATTTACCATTTTTCTTGGGAAAAATCACCAACGGGGAAACCCATTGGTTGTCCAAAATGGGGTAAATAAATCCTACATCCAGTAGCTTTTGAAGTTCTTCCTTGATAATGTTTTTCAGAGCGGGGTTCATTCTCCTCTGGGGTTGTCTTATAGGATGACAATCCTCTTTGATGTATATATGATGGGTACATAAATTAGTAGGAATCCCTTTCATGTCTGTGTATTCCTAGGCGAAGGCTTCTTTGTGTTTTCGAAGAACATCTAGGAGCTATTTTATATGGGATACTGACAGATCTGGATTAATATTTAGGGTCTTCCCTCGCTCTATCTCTACATAAATACTGTCATGGGACACAGTTGTGGGCAGTTCCTCAAATCCATCTGTTGTTTCAATATTTTCCTGTGTTTCACAACTCAAGACAGATTCTAGAATTCAGTGATTCGAATCTGAAATAGAACAGGGATCACTAATGAAAGTGGTAATTTTGTCATCTTCTATTTCTATTTTAGCCGAAAGGCTTGTCCAATAGTAAGGATTGGTCTTAATTCCTCATCTTCAGGTTTATACTCTTCCCTTAGTAGAGGTTTCTTGCAGCCAACTAGCTTCACTAATGAGCTAGGTTTAAGCGTCTTAGGTTGCCAACCATGGTCTTTCCAGAATCACGGGATGGCCACCAGCTGGGGATTGCATTTGCAGCACTAAGAAATACACAGGGTAATGCCATGAATCAACTAAGATTGTAATTTCCTCCAACTTCCCTACCATCTTGACTGTAGATCGATCTGCTAGCTCTAACACAATAGGTGTATGTTTCAAGTTTCGAAGACCCAGTGCATGCATAGCTTCAGCAGTAATGACATTTATGGCAGCACCCAAATCTACTAGCACATTTGGAATTTCTACTCCATTAATTTGCACAGTTAAAATTCGGTTCTCGGGATCCCCATATTTCACAAGCATAGATTTTCCCATCATAAAATCTGATAGCTTTCCCATCACATGAATAGTGTGTGGGTCCCTTGATTTCTTTCTAGGATTTTTAGCGCAATATTCTCTGAGAGTTTTTGCATATATAGGTATGTCCCTCATAGCTTGTAACAGGGGGATCTTGACAAATAGATTTTGTAACTCCCCTAACAAGTCAAACTCAGCTTAAGGGATCTGTTTACTCAAGCCCAATCTTTCTAGATAAGGTGGGTCAGCTCGGTGTTCTTGAGTAATTAGCGTTTGAGGAGATGTCTGATTTTTACTAACTTGGTTCAATTCCTCTTCAACTGGTTCTTTCGCCTCACTGCCAACTTATTCAATAATAACAGGTGAAGGTTGAGCATATACTACCCGCCCAGATCTCAAATTCATCTCATAAAGTTCTGCAGTGGAGATGTTGTATGAAGATAGGTTGAGGGTGTCAGCTTGCTGAGCCCCTTTATTGTTAGTATTTGGATTGGGTTGGATAGGAAGTTGAGGATGAACGAACTGATTACCAGGAGGCACATTAGAGGGAAACTGAAGTTGTTGTTGTGGTATTGACTGGGGAAACTTCCTAGGAGGAGAGGGTCCACGCCAGTTCGAAGTCCATGAATAAATTGAACTAGTTTGAGGAGCTCACTACTGCCAGGGTAGAAACTGATATTGGAGCCACATAGGTGGATAAGGCATAAACTGAGGACCTGTTAGGTCCCTATAATACTAGTGATGCCCCCATTACTATTGTGGTTGTATCCCTTATTAATATTGTTGTGCCCCTATTGTCCCCATATTGTTATTACTGTGCCCCATAGAATCTCTCTATTGTTATTTTTGTGCCTTTATACTATTATTGTTAGGTCGGCTTGGTTATATTGTGACCCCTTAGACTCCTATATATAGAAAGGAGGTTGTGTCATTTGTATCATCGAAGAATTGTTCATTTTTGTAATGTAAAGGGATTGATCTAAATTTTAGTCGTAATTTGTTTTGGGTCCACGCAGAATATATTTATGTATTTGGAAGTTTGAGTGAGATGCAACAATCAATGCTTGATGTCACATGGTTGGTGCACAAGTGTAGTGTAGTGCTAATGACAGCCTAGGTTATGTGCAAGAGTTTGCGTAGTTCTAAACTAAGTTTGATGATGATCTAGTGAGACAGTATTTGAATAGAAACAATGGTTCAGTAAGAGGAGACCTAAAATGGGAGCCCAAAAATTCTTAATCTTATCTTCAAATTGTAAGGGTGGAAGGTTGGAATGGTGGTGCTAGGCAAAGAAGTTGTAGCTTTCTTCCAAAAAAAAATTGTTAATATAAATATTGTATTACTTTGATGTGATATGGTTATTTAATGATCAGTGACACTAAATTGTAAGAAAAATTGAAATATTGATTCACGTCGCCTCCCTCCCCCCGGCCTAGTATTTCCAACAACTAGTATCATAGTAAGTTCCTTCATGATAGTCCAACAACTAGTATCATAGCAAGTTCCTTCATTATGATTTAGCTTTGTTTTGATATGATATTAGGCTAGTTATTAATGTTCAGTGAGCTTTTTTTGTTTGAGAGTGGTGGAGTTCTGAAACAAATGGGAAAACTAGGATTTTAGGCCATTGGGCTATGGAGTCAATCAGGGATAATTCACTGGATCAAGTCAAATTGTTGAGTTATGAGTTTAATAGGCAGGATAACAGAATAAAAACAAACTTTGGGGCTTGAATGGGTGATAATTCTGCTCAAAACTAGAGGGCAATCAAGAATCCTCAAGTCAAGATTATAAAGAGGAAAGGAAGATAGGTCAACTAGCATAGGGCAATTAAGAATCCTATACCAGGGACTTATTAGAGAAAAACTATGGGGATAGAGGATCAATTAAGAATTCCTTTATCAAGATAGTTTAGAAGAAAACATAAAAATGGTAAACGATTAATAGCAGAGAGCAATAAAGCTAATTCTGATACACTTTGACTATTTTACCATTTAGATTTAGGATGCATGAAACATTGAAACATATAGAAAACACAAAAAATCACAAGGATAGAATACTTATTTGTACTTATACTACACGAGAATCTGATGAAATGTCCTCAACTTTCATTCCTTTTCCAGCAAAAATCCAAGTTTGAGTACAAAAGCTTTCTCAGCTTGATAGCATAGATTTACAGAGATGTTATATAATCCACCCACAATACTTCGAATGGAGAAGTATTTATACAAAAATTACATCAAAAATATCTCATAACTATATGAGACTTATTCTAGGGAATACAAAATATCTTTTACAAAAAGATAGAGACAGATGGAAAACTGATTGTTGTTGTCCCTTTATTTATCCATGAGCTAGAGGTTGAAACTCATATTTGCCTCTTGCTATTGTTGTAGTAATTGTATGTTGGATCTCTGCTTACTTTCCGCTACCGATACTCTTTACCTGTTTACCAACTATTACCTCAGTAATATTTATATTTACCTCAGAGTTACCATAGTAAATTATAGGATATTGGTCAAATTGGTCCACCATTCTTCATTTGGTATCTTCATCCTGATTAATTTCACGTATATTTCATCAGCTTCGGTATACTTAGCAAAATTTGGCTGAACAATAAACAGGTGTTTTACATCATGCTCAATATGGAAAAGGTTTTCCAAACCATCATACAACACTTTTCCTGTAGGTAGTGCTTTCACTGTGGAAGAGCTAGCTTGATTTTTTGCTTGTTTGTGCAGTTTCTCAATGTAGTCTTCATGAGTCATCGGCTTGTCGTTTATGACCAGTGGGCTTGGAAGTCCTTTATCCCTTAGAATTTCATATTTTGACATAAAATCATCTATGTCCTCTTGAAAAATTTGACATCTTCTTTCCAGGTTAAGCATTAATTTCTTTTTAGTAAGAACTTTCTTAATTTCATGGATAGTAGCAATTCAATCCTCGATATCCCATTGTTCCAGCTCGTGCTTTCTTTTGCTATTCAAAAAGTTGATCAATTGGATTGCCTCTTCAGGTTTTTCTCCCAATTCTTCCTTGGTCTTCTGTATAGCCTCTGTAGCTAGTTTAACTAACTCAACTTGTTCAAAAATGATCTGAATAGAAGACCAAATATCATTGATAGAATCAATGATATTGGTCCATAAAATATCACTAATATCTCTCAAAGGTTTTTCCAATGTTAAGTCCTTCTCTAATGTTCTGATTCTTTCAGTGATTCTTCTATTTTTTCTCTCTTCTTCAGTGTAATTAATCTGTGATAGCTCATAATTGCTTTCCAAGCTGGTAACCATTTATTTTAGTTTCTTTATTTCAGTTGCTTGGATTTTCATTTCCTCCATGGACTTTATCAAGTCCTCTATTTTCTTTGTTGAAGTTGCTGCTGCTTCTGATGTACTTGTTGTTGTTGTTACTAGCAGAGCTGTTTCTAGGGGAATGTTGGGTGCCAAAGATGTTGCAATAGTAGATGGCACTGCTATAGAAATTATGGGTATCATAGTCTAAGGAGTTGTGGTTAGCTCACCCTGTTTGGACTGTAAAGATTTTCCCAGATCTTTCTCTATTTCTTTCAACTGTTCATTCAACTTAAGGATAAAGTCCATAAGTTCCTCCTCATTTTGTTTCTCAATTACTTCTGCAGTTTGTGGATGTAGGAGCGAAGGGAGTTTGAGTTGTTTCCTGAGTGCAACAATGTCATCATTCTTTTTCTTTATCAATCTTTCAGCTGCTTTAACATCTTTGGGATCATGTCCCAAATCAATTACCAGGTCTTGTAATGATTTTATCCTGGTATCCTTAGCCTGAGAAGAGGCTTTTTCCAATTGTAACTGTGATGTAGTATTACTCAGAGAATTCTCCAACTGATGTGCAGTGATGGCTTTACTGGTCAATGTGGAATAGACCATCTCGCTCATTTTCTTATGGAGCTCAATCTGATCAATTGGGTAGATGTCTCTGGAAAGAACTTCAAAATTTGTTTTAAAATAATCAGCCATGGACTTTGGCTGTTGTACTGTTGGCTTCAAACATCTCATCTGCATCTTTCCCTCTTTGATGTCAAATGCTGACATCAACCTTGTATGGTTTGTGGGAGCCATTTTCAGATAGTGGGCATAGGTTTGAGCTTTGAGCTTCTCATTCCTAGCCTTAATCTCTTTGTACTTTTCTTTCAAATCCTATCTCTGCTCTAAAGCTATCCTTAGTGATGATACTTCTACACTTTGCTACCTACTTAGTGCTTGTGTTTGGGAGGTAGATGGTATCTCCCCTACTAGTGTTTTCTGCACTGTGTCACTTCTTGTTTCTTCATATTCCTGCTCAGACAAAGGATTCAATCTCTGCCTCTTTACATATACTTGGTCCAATGGCCCTGTAGAGGGGCTAGCCTCATTCCGACTTCTCTTTTGAATTCTCTCCTCATTAAGAGGGGTTGGCAATACTAGAGGGTTGCCCATATTTGTATCAGTTTAGGTCAATTCCTCAGAAACACTCTGTGACCCTAAATCTTTTCCCTGTACTGAAGTCTCTGGTTGTCCTAATGTTTGTGCACTATGCTCCTGTGTTGGTCTCTATGAAGATTCTTCAGGCACCTGTACAAAGGAATCCAGATCACGTCTTCTTTCTAAATCTTTCATAACATTTTCTACTTCAACTTGTGTACTATCCCGTTCTATAAGTGTCCCCTCCACCCATTCATTTTGATTTGCATATTGTTCTATCTCTGGAATTCTATGATGAATGTAGGGGGATAATTTATGCTTCTGCCTTTTGTCACAGATGAAGCTGTGAGGATCATAAGGCCAGGTGAAACTCTTTTTCAATCGCATTCTCTCAAGGATTTCCTCTACCTATTTCCCTGCTTTTCTGTTGTTGTAAATAAATGATCCTAAGTGATCATTTATCCTTAACTGAGCTTTCCTTTTAGCCTTCAAAAAGTGGATTTCATCAGAGTTGATCATTTGCCTATAGTACTCTAGGGCAAATAATAACATGGGTAGGTATCTAGGTAGTTTAAAGGGAAGCAGTTCAAATCCATAAATTCTAATCTCCATATAATTCTGGTACAAGTACCAGTCGCCAACTTGTATTGCTTGGATACTTGAAGAATTCTCTTAATATCATCACTGGTTCTGGGAAGGGGATTTCCTATCAACATGGTAGTGATTGGATGCACAAATGTATCAATAAAATCTGTATAAGGATGGGGAGAAGAAGGTGAATTGTGAAAAATGGAAGTCCAGAAGATGACTGACCTAGGGTTCCCTTTGGTGTCAAGATTTTGCATAGAGAAAGGGAATTTATCAGTTTGGTAGTAGAGGAAAAGATGATACAAGATTGAAGAATATTTAAATACTCTCTCATTCTCTAACCTCATGAATTGGTCATGCATTTTATCAGCAATGAATGTAGCATAGTCAAATTTGGATGTAGGAGGTTGAACAAGGATGAAAATAGACATGTAGGCTAAGATCAACTCATCAACATACTCACTAGTAGTAAAACCCAAAATGAAAGCAATCATGGTGATGATATCTTTACCCAAAGTTGTAAAGAAGCTTGACATATAAGGAGGGGGTTCTTTAGGCCTGTATTTTTATTCCATGAAAGTCTAACAGACTTGGTTGATTTCGGAACTGGACAACCTTGAAGATTTCTCAAGTAAATCGGCAATGGAAAGGGGAGTGAGGTCCTCGCCAAGCTATAATTGCAACATTTCATTTATAAACTCAGTTGTAATAGTGAAAAGGACTTTCTGGTCATGAGACATTACAGCTCTCATATTGGGGTTGTAGTTTGCATGGCATTGGTGGACAATATCTGGGAAAATATGGATAGTGGGGAATTGATATTTAGGTATGTTTGACTCCCAAAGACCTATTTTATCAGCATTGTTCAGATAATTGTTCCGATGTTTGCAATATAGCTTCAAGGAGGTTTCATCAAAATTAAGGTCCTTGATTTGAAAATCTCTATCGGCCAAGGGAAGGTGGTCCAAATCCCTGTGGGGAGTAGTGATTGGCGTGACATTTAGGGCGATAGGGTCTTCCATCCTTGGTTCTTATGTATTCAAGGAAGAAAGTTGGGGTTTCCAAGGTTTTTAGATAAAACAGGTGCTTGGTGAAACCTTGGGGCTAAGAAACAGCTTAATTGTACTGAATTACTTGAGTTTAGAGTAATTTGGTGGAGGTTTTAGTACAAAAATAGGGTTTCTGAGAAGGAATGTGGTAAATACCTGGTTATTGTTGACTAAAGGGACAAATTGTTGTGGTGAATGCTTTGTTGGGTGCACACAGTAGTCTATAGTGGCTTGGAGTTCAACGACTCATGGTGGTTGACGGTTGGGAGTAAGTTGCTGGTTTGGACGTACTCTGTGCATGCATGGAACAAAAGTTTTCTTTTCTCAGAAAAAAGGAAAAACAATGAACATTTTTTTTTATGCACAAAGTGAATGAATTTTAGCGGGTGAATGGGAAAACAACAGTTTGTGTCAACCGACTGATGGGACACTTTGTCGTTTAGTGGAGGCGGTAAGTGGGATTGATCACACCGCTTTTGGGAGGTTAGTGGTTTTGGCAGAGGGTCGCGGGATGCCACAAACTGAATGACACATAGCATTGGCGAAAAGTCAAAAAAACTTGTATCGGGTGGTTAATGTTCGACCAAAAGGCTCGCGCAATATGAGCAAAAATCATTGGATGAGGGAGGACAGTCGAACGACATTCGCTTGCAGAAAGTGTTAGGGAGTTAATGGAGGGGGCCCGATGGCATAATTAACATAATTAAATGACTTTAATTATATCGGGGATGATTGTATTGGCATAGAGGTTATTAATTAATCCAGGTGACTAATTAATCCGTTTTTAACACGTCGGGGGTTTTGGCTCTTAATTAATTGGGGTTTGATTAATTAATCAAACTTAATTAACTTTATTATGGTTTATTTTCAAACTTCGGGGGTGGGATATTTATTTATTTGGGATTTTATTAATAATATGGAAAAGGGTAATTTGTTTCGGGAGTTTAAATAAACAATAAAAATTAAAAGTTAATATGAACATGGGAAAAGAAAATGAGCTAATTAAATGTCTCTGAAAGTGTATTCATCATCCAACATTATGACTTAGGCTAAAATGTGTTTGGGGGTTTTTATAAGGAACCATTCGTTTTTCCTAAGTAAAAGAGTGATTTTACCATGGGAAAAGGATTTGAAGGGAATGAATGAATTATGGAGGAAGTGAATTTTGATGAAGGGGCTTTAGCACTTAGGCCTTACAAGTTATTGGTCCGAGGGTCTGGTCCCTCCAGAAGTCAGAGAAATGCTCTAAGCCCCTTTAACTTTCAGGTTGTTGGTGCCTTTAGTACTTGTGGGAAATTAGTAAAATTTCAAGAAAAAATGAATGAGGTTAATCAGTTTGATTTTTGTATATGATGTAAATTTCTTCATTGTCATCCATATCTTTGCCAAAGTAATGTAATGATGAAAGCATGTGATTTTCAGCTTTTAACTTAAACCTTCATCATACATAATTCTGCAACCATTCATCTACTTACCCTACCTACTTATCCTACCATTTTTCTTCTTTTATTAGGGTGCACTTAAACTGGAAAACCCTTATCAAAACTTTTTCTTTTATTTTACAATAGAAATCTATCTAATTCTATCCTTATTACATCCAAGGTCTCATATTACACTGTTGAGCTCCTTTTATTTTATCTACCTATTTACTTATCTCCCAAGATTACACAATTTGGTCAGATTTTATTCTCTATCTCTAAGCATGAACTTGAAGACATGGAATAACCAAGATTAAATTGTTTGGTTATCATGGATTGTGGCATAAGTAACAAGTTGCACACAATAATTATTGTACAAAAAGTAAAATACTAGTGGCATTTGAACTTGCACACTTTCCTAGTATTTTTCTTTTTCTTTTTCTTTGGGGCTCATTTTCATCTTTTTTGACATTTTCATTCTTTTTGTTCTTTTATTCTTTTTCTAGGACATACCCATTTTACATTTTTTAATTTTTTTGAATTTTTGAATATGGAAAACATTTGCAACAAGCAAAGGTATGTACATATTACAGAGCTAAACCAAGTCAATCATGATATATGACACCTATTGGTATAGGAACGTAACAGTGGCACCACTTGGGGATGGCTTTTCCTAGTGGAAAGTCAAGAACTTTAGATCAATGGCCTTTGAAAGACTTTGATTATTCTTTGCAAATCTCCTTTTCCCTACTGCTTTATTTGTATGTATAAAAGTAATACTTTTGAAGCTTAGGGCCTTCTCTTCGGGCTTCAACTTCAAAACTTTTACCATCCAATCAAAACTGAACTAGAAAAGGATATAACATATGCAATTTAACAACTTGGTAAGATTAGAAACTCATATCAATGTAGTGCTTTAACATTCAACCATTAACTAGTCCTCCTTCAATCTCTGCACCATCTAATTCTTTAAGAAAATATGAATTATTTCCTCTGAAGGCATACATTATGTATGGACCTTTCCATAGGAAATCAAACTTCCCATGTTTCCCTTTGTCCTCTCTTCTTGAATCCCACTTTAACACTTTGTCTCCCAGATAGAAGTCTTCTGCTTTGGTCCTTTTATAAAAAATCTTCTTAAGTTTTTCTTGCAGTACTTGGGTTCTGTTGTATACTTCCTCTCTAGTTTGTTGTAAATGGATAGTCTGGTTAATTCTCCTCTATATATTACTTGGTTCTACTTGGGCTTCTTGAAGTAATTTCATGACTGGAACTCCTAAAGATGAGGGGAAAATTGCCTCCATTCCATACACTAGCTCACAAGGACTGGTTCAAATGGATTTCTTAGTTGTAAGCCTATCTGCCCACAAAGCATTGGTTAATTTCTTGTTCCAAGTTTTCTTATTGTCTTCCAATAGTTTTTTGATAATATTCATTAGACTTTTACTGGAGGATTCTGCAAGTCCATTCCCTTGAGGATAGTAAGCTGTGGAATGACCTACTGTAATATGATACTTGTGACAGAAATCAATCATTTTTTTTGAATTGAAGGCTGCAGCATTATCTGTGATGATTTTGTTAGGACAACCAAACCTAGATATAATATTAGCCTCTAGAAAACTTATTATTACAGTATCAGTGGCCTGTCTAGAAGGAATAGCTTCTATCCATTTGGTAAAGTAATCAGTTGCCGTGAGTATCCATTTATGCTGAGCAGAAGAGGGTGGATGGATTTCTCCAATGAAGTCAAGACCCCATTGTTGAAAAGGTTTTTCTGTGGAAATAGGTTTCAAAGGCAAGGGTAAAAGTTTTCTTTTGCCTTCGAAGATCTAGCATTTATGGCAGGAAGTTACAAATTTTTTAACATCTGTAACAAGGTTGACTAGTAAAATCCAGCTCTTAGAATTTTTTCAGTAGTAGACTTCCAGTAGAGATGTCCACCACAATCCCCTGCATGAAAATCTTGGAGTACTTTGTCAGATTCTTCGTCTAATAAATAGTTGAACGAAATTCCTTCATGATTTTTCCAAAATAAGGTATTATCTATTATGCAAAATTTTCATGCTTTCATTTTCAAAAACCTAATCTTAGTTCTAGATAACCCTGGAGGAGCCTACAGGTTTTGTAGAACATATATAATATTAGCATACCAGGGGGAATCTAGAAAGGGTTGGCTGATCTGTGGAGTCGCCATCTCCTGTTCGTTATCCAGTTCTGCAATAAGATTTATGTCTAGGGCTTGGAAATTTGTTTCTGCCATAATTTTGGCCAACCCTTGACTTTTAATTAACTTGGTAGGTTTTATCTCTATATCATATTCTCAAATAGTAGCTATCCATTTTCTCCTCTTGCCATCAACTCCATCCTGTGTCAGGATATCTTTGACTACAACATTGGGAACATAAGCTATTACATGAGAATACAATATATACACTCTGAAATCCTTAATAGCTTTTACCAAAGCAAAAGCTTGTTTCTCCATTATTTTTATACTTTAATGAGGCTTCTCTAAGAGCTTTACTAAACAAGGCTATTGGATTTTCACATCCTTGATCATCCTTTTGTAGTAAAACTGCAGCTATGGTGTGTTCTGATGCAAAGGAAAAGATCATGAAGTCTCTGTCAAATTCTAGGCTTGTAAGGACTGGTGTTTGAGTTAACGCTAATTTTATTTCTTCGAATGATTTTTTAGCCTCTACTATCCACTTAATAGTCGAATCTTTTTTCAACATATTATACAATAATCTAATTAGTTCAACTAAATTAGAGATGAATCTTCTTAAAAAAATTATTTTCCCTAAAAATGCCTAAATTTATTTTATGCTTCTTGGGTGAGGTATTTGCAAGACAGATTCAATCTTGGTTGGGTCAATCTGGATTCCATCTTTAGAGATAATGTGGCCTAACAGTTTTCCTTCTTCCAAACCAAATAAAGATTTCTTTGGGTTTATAGAGATGCCATATTTTCTGCATTTAAGAAATACTTGCCTAAAATGATCCAGGTGTTGTTGATATGACTTAGACAACAGTGTAATATCATCGAGGTATATAACTAGGAAGTCATGGATTTCCTTTGCAAAGGCAATATCCATTGCTCTTTGAAAGGTGGCCCCTGCATTTTTCAATCCAAAGGGAATTTTTACATGCATGAAGGTGCCGCATGGGGCTGTGAATGTAGTTTTTTCTTGGTCATTGGGATGGACTAAAATTTGGTTGTAACCCGAGAATCCATCTAAAAGTGAAATCCTTGTAGAACCTACTACCCTTTGTAGTATGTGATCCATTTTAGGTAAGGGATAATTGTCTTTGAGTGAGACTTTGTTCAAATTTCTAAGGTCAACACACAGTCTGATTTCTCCTGTTTTCTTTCTTGTAGGGACAAGATTGGATACCCAATCTGAAAACCTAATGGGGGCAATAATTCCTGCTTCATACATTCGTTTGATCTCTTTTTTAATGGAAGGTAATAAAACAGGATTGATTCTTCTTAGCTTTTGCCTAAAAGGTTTATGATCTTCTTTCAAAGGGATAGTGTGTTGTATAATATTGGTATCATGAGATTTTAAGTCTTCGTAACTCCAGGCAAAAACATCCTGGAATTATTTCATTAGCTCAATATATTTCAGATTTTCATTAAGGGGTAATGATTTAGACAATTTTATCAGCTTAGGATTCTTTTGAGTTCCTATGTTACATTCTTCAATATCTGCTTTCAAGGGCTCCATCTTAGGCTTTTTAGGAATATCATTTGAGTCTAATAAGTAATCCAAAGGAGTTAATCCTTTGGGCAAGAAATTATCTTTGAGGTTTATGACTTCAGTTTCATCATCAATTACTTCATCAATTTCCATTTGTTTTAAATCTTGAATATTTGTTTTTGTGAATTTTGTAGATTGAATTCTATCTTTTATTTGATCTCCTTCTAGCTCATTTATTTCTAATTTATTAGAATAATTAAAATCTACTGCTATGTCAGTATCTATGTTGGTATTTACAAATTCATTATCTAAAGTTAAAAAATTATTGATTTGCTGATCATTCTCAAATACTTGCTAGTACTTTAAATTGTCAGGAATTGTAGGTCTATGCCTGACCTCAGTAGTATACTGATGATTAAGCTCGAAAAGCAACTTACAAGTACTAGCAAACATGTCTAGGCTGTGAGCCTGCATGTTGTGTTTTCGGGGATAACAACAAGTTTGGTTTCTAAAAAGGTATTTAATATTTCTATGACTGTTCCTCTATAAATTCCTAACCTAGGATCCTTAGTCATGTAAATAGCTTTGATTTGTTTGATCACTAACTCAGAATCTCCCATGATAGAAACTCCGATGGCTCCTAACCTTTTAACTAGTTTCAGTCCTAATAGAAGTGCTTCATACTCGGCTATATTGTTTGTACATTTTAAGTTTAACCTATAGGCATGACCTTCTATATGATCATTCTCTAAATTGTAAACCCATACACCTACTCTTGCACCTAGCTTGTTTATCGAACCATCAAATTCCAGATGCCATAGGATTTCATGTTCATAATTTTCATCTGGGGTAGTGGAATCTTTCTTAGCTAAGGCATCTAGATTTTCTTTATTATCTAATATCTCTTGAATTTGGAAATTTGACTTTTCTTTTATAATTTCTTTTGGTTATGTTGTTATATCAGTTGGAATATTTTCTTGATTACTTTCAGCATTGTAAAGAATAAAAGAATCCATGTCATAATGTATTGAATATATAGGAAAGTTATGAGGCTTTCCTTGACTACTCACTACATACTTCATTAAAGTTTCTCTATACAATTTCTTGGGATGTCCGAAGACTGAAATAGTAGCACAAGACATATCTAATTGAAGAGATCCTTGGAGTTTAGCACCCCAGGATATGGACAACAGCATGCCATACTTGGGTGGTATATCAGCAACAACAATGTCCATGAGTATAGTTTTGGCAGGATACTGAACTAGGGAGACACAAAAATCTTTTATGAGACCTAAGCATTTAACCTGGACTTAATCAAAGGAGAAAATATCTTTATAAGTTCTAGTGATATCTAAGTTGAGTTTTTCCATTACAGATTTTGGCATAAGATTGTGTGAGGCTCCAGAGTATAGCATGGCATTGTGGAGGGCTTTATCGTGGATATTAAGACTGATATAGAAGGGAGGTACCCCTCCTTCAACTAGTTTTCCATTAACATGGGGTCCAAAAAGTAACTTAGGTTGATCATCAAAGAGATTTATAGAATCTTCATTTTCAATGACATTTAATGATTTGCTTATCTGAGACCTGTAAGCATCATGTTTTACCAGTTCTATCAAAGGAACTGAAATTTTAAGCTTGGCAACCTCAGCCCCTAGATTAAAGGGAAAAGGTGCTTTATCTATTTGAACTTTTGGATTTCTGGTAGCAATGTTTTCTATGTTTTCTTCCCTTTCAGGATTTGGGACATTCTTTACTGCTTTTTCTAACATGATATTTGGAGACTCTTCCACCATTTCCTTGGAGGGAAGAGAAGTGGAAGGTTGTTCATTATTGGGCTAATTATCAGACACATCTTCTATGGTGGGGTTGGGGGATTCTGATTTGATCTAGACAAGATTTGAAGAGTTTTGGTTAATGGAGTTGTTTTCTGTTTTTGTTTTGGAGCACCAGTTTTTCTTCTGCTTCTTAAATTATACTGTTTATGTACTTCGAAAATAGCAGAATCATACCCCTATTTGAAATCAAATGATTCTCCTGTTTGGGTTTGGAATATGATTCTTGATCATCCTGAGTCAAGAAAACTTTTTCCTCATCATTTAGACCCATCAAATTAATCTGAGTATCTTCTTGGGGATCTTCTACATGTGAGGCTTCTGCATAGTTTTCTTGGAAAGGTGGTCTGATATTCTGGTCAAGAGTATTCTTTCCAGCATTTTGGTTATGATTTTTTCTAAAATTAGGATTTCTCACTGGATTAGCCTATTGGCATCCCAAGGAGATTTTCTTTCAATAATTTCAACTCTATCCAACAATCTATCCATTCCTTTAACTATAGCATCCATCTTTTGTTCAAAGGGTGTATTCTCTTATTTTGCAGGTATTCTTCTCTCGTTCCTAGCTTTAGCTCTTTTGGAAAGTAGGTTAGCCTCAACACTTACTGCTACATTCTACATTTCTTCCAAAGTGGGGGGATTTCTGTCTCTTAACTGAAAAGCCATATCTGAATCAAATCCATCAGGAAATTTGATCAGGCTAAACCAGGTGGTGGTATAAGGTCGAGTGGAATGGCACCATAAACACGATTGAACCTAGTGCAATAGTCCTAAATGGTTTCATGAGGTCCCCTTTTAAGGTTCTCATATTTAGATAAAATATGCAAGGGATCCTTCCTTTTCTCCCACCTATTCAAGAATTGTTGGTAGAGAATTCTTAAGCTATCTATACTTTGGGGGGCTAAAGATCTAAACCCAGTTATAACTTCCCCAGTCAGACTCTGAAAAAAAGTTCTCATTTGAACGTTAACTGTGTCAATTTCATGTATCTCAAAATAGTCTATCATTTTCTTAGTGTGTTGTTGAGCTGTGTAGGCTCCAGTGCCATCAAAAGTGGTAATTTTACTCTGATAGTCCTGAGGCATGGCACCTAGAGGAGCAGGCATCACAAGGGGAGCATATCTATTGGCCATGATTCTAGGTTGGGTAGCAGTGTGAACAGGAGTTGGGGTAACATGAGGTGTTTGGGTTGTGGAGGAAGAACTGGAGGTACTGGTGGGTTGTTTTGTGATGATTGGTGGGAGAGGAAGTGAAGGGATGTAGGGAGGAGTGGAATGAACTTTAGAAGAGTGAGGAAATAGTGATGAACTAGCAGAAAGAGAAGTAGTTTCATAAAGTTCAGGTGCTCTATCGGTAGGAGGAGATGACTGATCAGTATTATGTAGATATCGATCAATTGACAAATTGGTTTGTTGGGTTTCAAGTTCTCTAAGGAATTTTGGATCTTAGACTAGGTCCAATAGTTCACTGTCAGATGTGGTTCTAAACAGAGAGAGTTAAAAATGTTCATCAAAAGGAAGATCTTCTAGGAAAAGCCACTCAACAGGACATGATTGTGATCTGAAAAAAGATATGGGGCTCAGTGAACTTTCTTGTCTTCTAAGGATTCTCAAAATCAGGTTGGGATTTTCAAACACAGGGGGAGGATTTGGGTTAGGATTAGCCCTGGTGTAATGAGTTCTCCCAGAAGCTAGATTTCAAGTCTGTTAAATGATTTTCTTTTATAAATTTTCAAAATAACTTCTAACAATCCTTTAAGATACTTCTAATTCAACTTTTAGGTTTCTCAAAGGTTTATTTCAACTGAGGATTTGTTCTTCCCCTGTATGACCGCCACTATGTTATCACTCAAATTTTCCTTAGAATTTATCAAAATAAGGAAAGGATCCAAGGTAACTACAAACCAATCTTTTAAGTATATATTCTAACCAATCTACACTTAGAGAGGACTCTCTCTTTATGATTTAGCTTTGTTTTGGTATGATATTAGGCTAGTTATTAATGTTCAGTGAGGTTGTTTTGTTTGAGAGTGGTGGAGTTCTGAAACAAATGGGCAAACTAGGCTTTTAGGCCATTGGGCTATGGAGTCAATCAAGGATAATTCACTGGATCAAGTCAAATTGCTGAGGTATGAGTTCAACAGGCAGGATAAAAGAATAAAAACAAACTTTGGGCCTTGAATGGGTGATAATTCTGCTCAAAACTAGAGGGAAATCAAGAATCCTCAAGTCAGGATTAGAAAGAGGAAAGGAAGATAGGTCAACTAGCTTAGGGAGATTAAGAATCCTATTTCAGGGACTTATTAGAGAAAAACTATGGGGATAGAGGAGTAGTTAATAATTCCTTTATCAATATAGTTTAGAAGAAAATATAAAAATGGTAAACTGTTGATAGCAGAGAGCAATAAAGCTAATTTTGATACACTTTGACTATTTTACCATTTAGATTTAGGATGCATGAAACATTGAAACATATAGAAAACAAACAAAATCACAAGGATAGAATACTTATTTGTACTTATACTACACGAGAATCTAATGAAATGTCCTCAACTTTCATTCCTTTTCCAGCAAAAATCCAAGTTTGAATACAAAAGCTTTCTCGTCTTGATAGCATAGATTTACAGAGATGTTATATAATCCACCCACAATACTTCGAATGGAGAAGTATTTATACAAAATTTACAAGAAAAATATCTCATAACTATATGAGACTTACTCTAGGGAATACAAAATATCTTTTACAAAAAGATAGAGACAAATGGAAAATTGATTGCTGCTATCCCTTTATTTATGCATGAGCTGGAGGTTGAAACTCAGATTTTCTTCTTGTTGTTGTTGTAGTAATTGTGTGTTGGATCTCTGCTTACTTTCCCCTACTGATACTCTTTACCTGTTTACCAACTTTTACCTCAATAAATATTTTATATTTACCTCAGAGTTACCATAGTAAATTATAGGATATCAGTCATATTAGTCCACCATTCTTCATTTGGTATTTTCATCTTGATTAGTTTCCTATATATTTCGTCATCTTTAGTATACTTAGCAAAATTGGGATGAACGATAAACATGTGGTTTATGATAGTAGTCTTCATGAGTCATCAGCTTGTCGTTTATGACCAGTGGGCTTGGAAGTCCTTTATCCCTTAGAATTTCATATTTTGACATAAAAGCATCTATGTCCTTTTGAATATTTTGACATCTTCTTTCCAAGTTAAGCATTAAGTTCTTTTTAGTAAGAACTTTCTTAATTTCAAGGATAGTAGCAATTCGATCCTCGATATCCCATTGTTCCAGCTGGTGCTTGCTTTTGCTATTCAAAAAGTTGATCAATTGGGTTGCCTCTTCAGGATTTTCTACCAATTCTTCCCTGGTCTTCTGTATAACCTCTGTATCTAGTTTAACTAACTCAGTCTATTAAAAAATGATCTGAATAGAAGACCAAATATCATTGATAGAATCAATGATATTCGTCCATAAAATCTCTCTAATATCTCTCAAAGGTTTTTCCAATGTTAAGTCCTTCTCTAATGTTCTAATTCTTTCAGTCATTCTTCTATTTTTTCTCTCTTCTTTAGTGTAATTAATCTGTGATAGCTCATAATTACTGTCCAAGCTGGTAACCATTTCTTTTAGTTTCTTTATTTCAGTTGCTTGGATTTTCATTTCCTCCATGGCTTTATCAAGTCCTCTGTATGCTTTGTTAATGTTGTTGTTGCTTCTAATGTACGTGATGTTGTTGTTACTGGCAGAGATTTTTCTAGGGGAATTTTGGGTGCCAAAGATGTTGCAATCGTAGATGGCACTGTTGTAGAAATTATGGGTATCACAGTCTGAGGAATGGTGGGTAGCTCACCCTATTTGGATTGCAAAGCTTTTTCCAATTCTTGCTCTGTTTCTTTCAACTGTTCATTCAACCTAAGGATCAAGTCCATAGTTCCTCCTCATTTTGTTTCTCAATTAATTCTGCAGTTTGTGGATGCAGGAGGGGAGAGAGTTTGAGTTGTTTCCTGAGTGCAGCAATGTCATCATTCTTTTTCTTTATCAGTCTTTCAGCTATTTTAACATCTTTGGAATCATGTCCCAACTCAATCACCAAGTCTTCTAATGATTTTAACCTGGTATCCTTAGCCTGAGAAGAGGCTCTTTCCAATTTTAACTGTGTTGTAGTATGACTCAGAGAATTCTCCAACTAATGTGTAGTGATGGCTTTACTGGTCAATGTGGAATAGACCATATTGCCTGTATTCTTATGGAGCTCAATCTGATCACTTGGGTGGATGTCTCTGGCAAGAACTTTATTTTTTTTTTTTAAATAATCACTCATGGACTTTGGCTATTGTACCATTGGCTTCAGAAATTTCATCTACATCTTTCCCTCTTTGATGTCAAATCCTGACATCAACCTTGTATGATTTGTGGGAGCCATTTTCAGGTAGTGGGCATAGGTTTAAGCTTTAAGCTTCTCATTCCTAGCCTTAATCTCTTTGTACTTTTCTTTCAAATCCTGGCTCTACTCTGAAGCCATCCTAGTGATGATACTTCTACACTTTGCTGCCTGCTTAGTGCTTGTGTTTGGGAGGTAGATGGTATCTCCCCTACTAGTGTTGTCTACACTGTGTCACTTCTTTTTTCTTCATATTCCTGCTCAGACAGACGATTCAATCTCTGCCTCTTTACTTATACTTGGTCCAATGGCCCTGTAGAGGGGCTAGCCTCACTCCGACTTCTCTTTTGAATTATATCCTCATTAAGAGGGGTCTGAAATACTGGAGGGTTTCCCATATTTGTATTAGTCTGGGTCAATTCCTCAGAAATACTCTGTTACCCTGACTCTTTTCCCTATACTGAATTCTCTAGTTGTCCTGATGTTTGCGCACTATGCTCCTGTGTTGGTCTCTGTGAAGATTCTTCAGGCACCTGTACAAAGGAATTCAGATCGAGTCTTCTTTCCAAATCTTTCATAACATTTTCTACTTCAACTTGTGTACTATCCTGTTCTATAAGTGTTCCCTCCACCCATTCATTTTGATTTGCATACTGTTCTATCTCTGGAATTCTATTATGAATGTAGGGGGATAGTTTATGCTTCTACCTTCTGCCACAGATGAAGTTGTGAGGATCATAAGGCCGAATGAAACTCTTTTTCAATCTAATTCTCTCAAGGATTTCATCTACCTATTTCCCTGCTTTTCTGTTGTTACAAATAAATGATCCTAAGTGATCCTTTATCCTTAACTGATCTTTCTTTTTAGCCTTCATAAAGTGGATTTCATCAGAGTTGATCATTTGCCTGTAGTACTCCAGGGCAAATAATCGCATGCGTAGGTATCTCGGCAGTTTAAAGGGAGGCAATTCACATCCATAAATTCTAATCTCGGTATAATTCTGGTACAAGTATCAGTCCCCAACCTTGTATTGCTTGGATAATTGAAGAATTCTCTTAATATCATCACTGGTTCTGGGAAGGGGATTTCCTATCAACATGGTAGTGACTGGATGCACAAATTCATCAATAAAATCTATATAAGGATGGGGAGAAGAAGGTGAATTGTGAAAAAAGGAAGTCTAGAAGATGACTTACCTAGGGTTCCCTTTGGAGTCAAGATTTTGCAAGGAGAAAGGGAATTTATCAGTTTGGTAGTAGAGGAAAATATGATACAGGACTAAAGAATATTTAAATACTCTCTCATTCTCTAATCTCATGAATTGGTCATGCATTTTATTAGCAATGAATGTAGCATAGTAAAATTTGGATGCAGGAGGTTGACCAGGGGTGAAAATAGACATGTAGGCTAAGGTCAACTCATCAACATACTCACTAGTAGTAAAACCCAAAATGCAAGCAATCATGGTGATGATATCTTTACCCAAAGTTGTAAAGAAGCTTGGCATATAAGGAGGGGGTTCTTCGGGCCTGTATTTTTATTCCATGAAAGTTTGACAGACTTGGTTGATTTCAGAACTAGACAGCCTTCATGATTTCTCAAGTAAATCGGCAACAGAAAGGGGAGTGAGGTCCTAGCCAGGCTGTAATTGCAACATTTCATTTATAGAGTCAGCGATAATAGTGAAAATCACTTTCTGGTCAGGAGACATTACAGCTTTCATATTGGGGTTGTAGTTTGCATGGCATTGGTGGACAATAACTGGGAAAATATGGACAGTGGGGAATTGATATTTGGGTATGTTTGACTCCCAAGGGAAGGTGGTCCAAATCCCTGTGGGGAGTAGTGATTGGAATGACATTTAGGGTGACAGGGGCTTCCATCCTTGGTTCTTGTGTATTCAAGAAAGAAATTTGGGTTTTTCAAGGTTTTTAAATAAAACAGGTGCTTGGGGAAACCTTGGGGCTAAGAAACAGCTTAATTGTACTTAATTACTTGAGTTTAGAGTAATTTGGTGGAGGTTTCAGTACAAAAGCATGGTTTCTGAGAAGGAATGTGGTAAATACCTGGTTATGGTTGACTGAAGGGACAAATGGTTGTGGTCAATGCTTTGTTGGGTGCGCACAGTAATCTGCAATGGCCTACAGTTCAACAACTAATGGTGGTTAATGGTTGGGAGTAAGTTGCTGGTCTGGACGTACTTTGTGCATGCATCGAACAAAAGTTTTCTTTTCTCAGAAAAAAGTAAAGACAAAGAACATTTTTTTTTTTGCACAAAGTCAATAACTCTTGGTGGGTGAATGGGAAAATGACAGTTTGTGTCAACAGACTGATGGGACACTTTGTCGTTTAGTGGAGGCGATAAGCGGGATTAATCGCATTGCTTTTGGGACATTGGTGGTTTTGGCAGAGGATCATGTAATGCCACAAATTGAATGACACATAGCATTAGTGAAAAGTCAAAATACTTTGTATCAGGTGGTTAACATTCGACCAAAAGGCCCGCGCAATATGAGCGAGAATCATTGTGTGAGGGAGGATAGATCGAACAGCAGTCGCTAGCGAAAAGTGTTAGGGAGTTAATAGAGGGGGCCCAATGGCATAATTAACATAATTAAATGACTTTAATTATATTGGGGATGATTGTATTGGCGGAGAGGTTATTAATTAATCCAGGTGACTAATTAATCCCTTTTTAACACGTCGGGGGTTTTGTCTCTTAATTAATCACGGTTCAATTAATTAATCCAAATTAATTAACTTTATTAAATGGTTTATTTTTAAACCTTGGGGGCGGGATATTTATATATTTTGGGATTTTTATTAATAATACGGGTAAGGGTAATTTGTTTCGGGAGTTTAAATAAATAATAAAAATTAAAAGTTAATATGAACATGGGAAAAGAAAATGCGCTAAGTAAATGTTTCCGAAAGTACATTCATCATCCAACATTATGACTTAGGCTAAAATTTGTTTGGGGGGTTTTTATAAGGAACCATTCATTTTTCCTAAGTAAAAGAGTGATTTTACCCTGGGAAAAGGATTTGAAGGGAATGAATGAATTATGGAGGGAGTGAGTTTTGATGAAAGGGCTTTAGCACTTAGGCCTTACAAATTATTGGGTCGAGGGTCTGGTCCCATATAGAAGTCAAAGAAATGCTTTGAGCCCCTTTAACTTTCAAGTTGTTGCTGCCTTTAGCACTTATGGGAAATTAGTAAATTTTAGGGAAAAAATGAATGAGGAGATTAATCAGTTTGATTTTTGTATATGATGTAAATGTCTTCATTGTCATCCATATCTTTGCCAAAGTAATGTAATGATGAAAGCAAATTATTTTGAGCTTTTAACTTAAACCTTCATCATACATAATTCTGAAACCACTCATCTACTTACCCTACCTACTTATCCTACCATTTTTCTTCTTTTATTAGGGTGCACTTAAACTAGCAAACCCTTATCAAAACTTTTTCTTTTATTTTACAATAGAAATCTATCTAAGTCTATCCTTATTACATCCAAGGGCTCAGATTAAACTGTTGAGCTCCTTTTATTTTATCTACCTATCTACTTATCCGCCAAGATTACACAGTTTGGTTAGATTTTATTTTCTATCTCTAAGCATGAAATTGAAGACAAGGAATAACCAAGATTAAATTGTTTGGTTACCATGGATTTGTTGGCATTTTGGCACAGGTGTGGTGCTATGATACAGGTGTTGTCCTTGATGGCAACTCTTTTTGATGACAGATCTCTGTTCAGATTACAGAATGAAGAAAAATCTCATATACGCATGTTAATTAAGTCGAAGTTGCATATACACGCAAGTGATCTGCATACTAAGTCGCGTATACGCAGGAGAGCTACATACTAAGGCGCGTATACACGCATATGCATGAACAGAAAAGGGCGTATATGTCGGGAAGCTTCCCTTTGGTCCGTGGTAGTTAGTCCTCGGTACTTGAGCCTATGTATTTGGACCAAAGTATCTCGACAGACGTGTTGATCCCTAGTTTCTAAGTTGATGGTATTGGATTTCTATGGTTTGGCCCTTGGTATTGAGCAAGGCCTAAGGCTATATAAGGAGAAGAAGATCATTAGGCAAAATCATCTTTTGAAAAGGCTTGAATATCTGAAAAAGAAAGAGATCTGGTATGCAGGTTCTGGGTTGCTTGATCTAAGCTAAGGAGAGATCACTTCGGTTGAAGGAAGACTAGATCTAAGGATAGATCGGGATCTAATGATTTGAAATGCACTATTATGATATGGTTGATTATGCGTATTTCTAGATCTGCATACTGACGCAATGTTATGTTCTGGGTCTAACTGATGTCTGGTACAGCTGCAAGTTGAGAGAATTTATTTTTAGATCTGTACGCAGGTTTGCTTCGGTAAAAGCGCGTGTATACGCGGGTTTCTCTCATTGAAGTAGCGTATATCTTTTGAAGCTTGATTTTTGGGTTTACAGTTGGGTTTGACTGTTATTGCAGAGTTCTGTAGTCTGCTCTGTGTTCTGGTAACTGGTGATTGATAGGGTTTCAGTGGTTCAGTGATTGATGATGCTAGTATTGGATGTTTTGTGCTTCAATGATCTGTTGTGAAAGTTGAATGAATTGTGGTCTTCAGATTGTAATGTTATGCTTCAGGAATATCCAGTCTGAAAATGTATGAAAGGTGGTACCTGAAAGAAAGAAGATTGTAGGCCTGCACCTACGTACTAGTATCTTGGCTAGTACAAGAGCAAAGGGGGTTGGAGCTCCCTTCCAAGGAAGTTTGGAGAACGAGAGAAGGTTGTAGCCTTCTGCAGGTTGTAGCCTACGTACTGGTATAAGGCTGCACCAGTACAAAAAGATTGTAAACTGAAGTTTCATATTAAAGAAAGATAGAGACGACTTGCAGCAGGTGGTTTTCACCCACATTGGGTTTCCACCTTATATCATGGTGTTCATGTGTGTGGTTTTTGTGTGATCTGTTCTACTGCATCTGTTTACTCTTAATATGGTGAATAATGTCCTTATGCACTTAACTGAAGATAAACTAACTGAATTATAAGATTTCTGGTTATACGCTGTTTTCTTTAGACACAGTTGCGTGTACACGCTTGTTCACTTAACGAAAGTAGCGTATATGTTTCTGAGCATAGAAAAAGTTTTATAGTTCTGATAATACTGATTCACCCCCCCTCTCAGTATTTTTTCCAACAATTGGTATCAAAGCAGGTCCTTCAGAGAAGCTTGACCGCTTGAAGGTAGATCGTTCATCATGAGCAACTACGAGAAAGAAGCATCAATCAGGCCACCGGTTTTTGATGGGACAAACTTCAATTATTGGAAGGTAAGAGTTACTGCATATCTTCAATCTCTTGGTACAGAAGTTTGGAACATCGTAGAGACAGGCTACACTTTTCCTTCAGCTACTCCTACAGATGCAGCCGAGAAAAAGAAATATGAAACAAATGCGAAAGCAGTCAATACTCTTTTGGGATGCATCTCTCAATCAGAATTCATGAAGGTAATGCACTATAAATCTGCAAAAGAAATATGGGACAAAATGGTCACGAGCTATGAAGGAGACGATCAGGTAAAGCGTGCTAAACTTCAAACTCTCAGGATTAAGTATGAGACTCTCAGAATGTATAATGATGAAAGTGTGGCTAACTACTTCCTTAGGGTAGATGAGATTGTCAATTGCATGCAAAACTTGGGTGAAGAAATAAAAGAGGCTATTGTGGTTGAAAAGGTTCTAAGATCTTTGTCCCCCAAGTTTGAATCTAAAGTGTCTGCCATAGAAGAAAAGGAAAATTTGCAAATTCTTACTATGTCTCAGCTTCACGGAATTCTAACCGCTTATGAAATGAGAAAGGGAGGTCCATCAGACAGAAGAGAAGCTGCCTTCAAGGCTTCAGGCAAAGAAGATTATTATGAAGCAAGTCACCTGCCAGAAGATGAAGAAGAGGAATCAAATTTTGTCAGAAATCTTCAAAGGGGTTCTGGAAGGTTCGGAGGTAAGTTACCTTTTAAATGCTTTGCTTGTGGAAGAGTAGGTCATTATGCTGCCAAATGTCCTCACAAAGATAAGAATGACAAGGGAAAGGAACCTGTTAAATGGAACAAGAAACAATATGAAAAGAAGAAAAGCTATTACACTCATGAAGATAGTGATGGACTTTCAAATAGTGATGAAGATGAACAAGGTAATAGATATAAACTTTTAATGGCTTTTGAAGATGATGACTACATGGATGCTATAGATGTAGAAGGCTTTTATGAAGAAATGAAAGATCTCAAAGTTTGTTTAGAAGAGAAGAGTGCTATTATTGATTCTCTACAATGTCAACTAGCTGAAAAGGAAAAACATCTTGAAAATTTGGAATGTGAGATTGTTTGTCTTAGAAAGGAGATTGAGAAAACCAAAGCAATTAATCTTAAGTTTGTTAAAGGATCTGAAACCTTGGATGAGATTATCAATGTGCAGCAATCTCCTCTGATCAAGACAGGTCTTGGATATAATGGAGAAACATCTCAAGCCTCTACCTCTAAAAGTTATCTTGATGCAGCAAGGAGAAGCGAGCAAAGGCCAAATAAAAGTCATCAGGTGAATCAGGGACAGTTTACCTCAAGAACAAATAAAGACCATCAAGAAATTCGGGGACAAACTGCCTTAAGGACAAACAGAAGCTACAATCAGCCACAGGTAAAATCTTCCCAATTTGCTCCAAGAATGAATAGAAGCTACAATCGGTTGGATGATAGATCTGATTATCGCAGAAGTTTCTTTAATGGCCAATGCTTTTCTTGCCATAACTTCGGTCACAAAGCAGCTCAATGTGTTGCCTACAAAACAATCATGACTAGAGAAGCTCAAAAGCAAGGGAGAATGACTGGAACCATGAAAAGGACTTATAACAACTTTTCGGTTCTTGAAAATGAAGTTGAATGCTCTATTTGTAATAACTTTGGTCATGAAGACTCTGAATGTAGGAGCAGGTTCCGGAAGACAACTCAGAAGGAACAAACCTCAAATGTTAGAACATGGAGAATAAAAGAATCACAACCAGAAAGATGTGGGATAGCCTTTTATGCAGAAGGTCAAGAAAGTCTATGGTACATTGACAGCGGATGTTCGAAGCATATGACAGGGGACAAAGAAAAGCTTGAGTCATATACCGCATTAGAAAAGGGGAAGAAAGTTTCTTTTGGGAACGATATCTCTGCAGCCATAAAAGGAAAAGGTGTTGCTCCGTTGAAAGAGAAGGTCAAAGCAGGAAATGTTTTATATGTTGATGGATTGAAGCATAATCTTCTGAGTGTCAGTCAGATGTGCGATCAAGGAACTGAGGTAATATTTAGATCAAATGGATGTTGTGTTCGCGATCTTGATACAGGTGAAACAGTGATCAAAGGAAGAAGGACTCCAAATAATCTATATATCTTTGAGGAAAGACAACAATGCTACTTAAGCAAGGATGATGAACATTGGCTATGGCATCGGAGGTTGGGGCATCTAAGCTTTTCACAAATAAGGAAAGCATGCAAATATCAGGCAGTTTGTGGTCTTCCAGATATCAAAATTCCAGACAATACCATATGCAAATCTTGTCAGTTTGGAAAGCAAACCAGAACTAACTTTCCAGAGAAGGAAGGATCAGCTAGCATGCCTCTCGAGCTAGTCCATACAGATGTATGTGGTCCATTTAGGAAGAGGACACCTCGAGGAGAAGAATATCTGATATTATTCATTGATGATTTCTCCAGATTTGTTTGGTTAGGGCTCATGAAGCACAAAGATGAAGCATTCGAAAAATTCAAATCCTTCAAAGCCTTGGTTGAAAATGAATCAGGACACAAAATTAAGTGCCTCAGATCTGACAGAGGTGGGGAGTTTACCTCAAATGAATTTTTCGATTTCTGTGAAGAACATGGGATAAGAAGAGAATTCTCTACAGCTAGAACTCCTCAGCAAAATGGGGTTGCGGAAAGAATGAACAGAACAATCCAACAAATGGCTCGTGCTATGCTTGATGAATCAGGTACTCCCGCAACCTTCTGGGGTGAAGCTGCACATGCTGCGGTTATTATTCTTAACAAAACAAATGTCCGAGTAAACAGCACTCAAACACCTCATGAGCTCTGGAGTGGTGAGACTCCTTCGGTGAAGCACTTCAAAATCTTTGGGAGCAAATGTTATATTAAGAATACTGATGAGCAACTTGGCAAACTTGAACCAAGAGCAGATGAGGGCATTCTTCTTGGTTATTCTCCACATAGCAAAGCATACAAGTGCTACAATAAAAGACTTGGCAGAATTGTTGACAGCATTGATGTAGTGGTTGATGAGAAGGGATATATTCCTAGGCAAGTTCATCATGAAGACATTGAAGAAGATGAAGGCTACCCTCAAAGACGGAATGATGAAGAAGAAGAACCTCAAGAAGAACCAGAGGAGCAGACAAGAATAGAAGAGAAGACTCCATCTAGATATGTTCAAAAGAATCATCCAGAATCTCAGATTGTGGGGCAGAAAGAAGTAGGAGTACAAACAAGAAGGACACTTGCAGAAGCTTCAAGCTATTTGGCATTACTCTCCTCCACTGAACCACAAAATGTGAAAGAGGCATGCAAAGATGAATGTTGGGTCAAAGCAATGGATGAAGAACTTGAGCAGATCGAAAAGAACAACACTTGGGAATTAGTTCCTAGACCAAAAGATAAGAATGTAATAGGAACAAAATGGGTCTTCAAGAATAAATTGAATGAAAATGGAGAAGTAATTAGGAACAAGGCCAGACTTGTTTGTAAAGGGTATGCGCAGCAAGAAGGAATAGATTTTGAAGAGACCTTTGCTCCTGTGGCAAGACTTGAGGCCATCCGAATGTTCCTTGCTCTCTCAAGCTTTCAAAACTTCAAGGTATTTCAAATGGACGTGAAATCAGCCTTTCTGAATGGAGACTTAGAAGAAGAAGTATATATTGAGCAGCCAGATGGTTTCATTCTTGGGAATGATCCAAACCTTGTATGCAGATTGAAAAAGGCTCTCTATGGACTCAAACAAGCTTCAAGGGCTTGGTACTATCGGTTGGACAAATATCTTCACCAACAAGGCTTTTCAAAAGGATCAGCAGATAGCAATCTCTATATAAAAGTTGAAAATAACAAATTGCTAATTCTTGTTGTTTATGTAGATGATATTATCTTTGGCAGCAATGAAGAGACTATGAGTCAAAACTTTGCCTTGGTTATGCAGAAAGAATTCGAAATGTCACTACTTGGAGAATTGACATATTTTCTTGGATTGCAAATCCAACAAAATGAAGGAGGTATCTTCCTGTCTCAAACCAAATACCTCAAGCAGATCTTGAAGAAGTATGGCATGGAAGAGTCAAAGCCAGTATGTACACCCATGGTTACAGGATGCATCCTCAGTGCAAATGATGAATCAGCAGCAGTTCACCAACCCACTTATAGATCCATGATTGGGAGTTTGCTTTATTTGACAGGTACCCGACCAGATATTACACATGCAGTAGGAATTGTTGGAAGATTTCAAGCCAACCCAAAGGAAACTCATCTTCAGGCAGTCAAAAGAATCTTCAAGTATCTTCAAGGGACCCAAAACTATGGCTTATGGTATCCTAGAAATACAGACCTCACTCTTCATGCTTACATAGATGCAGATTGGGCTGGAAGTGTGGATGATAGGAAAAGCACAAGTGGTGGTGCTTTCTTCATGGGTTCCAGATTAGTATCTTGGTTCAGCAAGAAACAGAGTTCGATTGCCTTATCTACAGCTGAAGCAGAATATGTGGCTGCGGCATCTTGTTGCACACAACTTCTTTGGATGATGCAGACCTTGCAGGACTTTCAAATCACTTGCACTCCACCAGTCTCTATCTTATGTGATAATACAAGTGCAATCAGCATTTCAAAGAATCCAGTCATGCACTCAAAGACCAAGCACATACCAATCAAGTACCATTTTCTTCGGGAACAAGTGCTTGAGCAGAAGGTCAAGTTGGAGTATGTTCCTTCTAAGGAACAAGTTGCTGATATTCTCACAAAACCACTGCCCAGGGAAACTTTTGAATATCTCAGACAAAAGCTGGGAGTAGTTGATGCTTCATCCTGCTGTTAAAGCTTGTCTGTTCTACAGAAAAGTTGGTATACGCAAGTTACGTAAGGGATATCCGCGTATATACGCATATTTATGCGGGGTAAGTCGCATGTATGTTGTACGCCTGTTGCAGAAGGTATATCCGCGTACATACGCCGGTTTATGCAGGATAAATCGCGTATATGGAGTTCTGAACAACAAGGGCAAACTCTGGTTTGAAAAGGTCTGAGATGGGTATGTCAGAATTCTTCAGACACAGTTTCAGGGGGTGCAGCAGGCACAGGTTCAGGGGGAGCAGCTTAAAAGTCTCATAAAGCATTGTTGGCATTTAGATGTTTTGGTTGTTGGTTTCAGGAGAAGGAGCTCAGAAAGAAATCCTGGTTGCTGATCTAAAAGATGTTTATCAGATGCTGCTAGTGACTTTCATAAGTCTTGGTCTAGATCTGTTGTCTCTATGTCATGTATCTCTTTTGTGATATCTCTTTTATGGTGTCAAGGTCATGTAACGGCCTATGTTGGTTTCCCCACTATGCCTGGGATGAATGATGTAATATAATTGGTTGTTTCTGATGTGTCCCCTCTTGGTAGGGAGTATGGATGTATGTATTGAGTCTTTTGGTGATAGGAAGGTCCCTTATGGTGTCTAAGTCTTGGTTCTTGTTGAAGAACATCTTTTGCAGATCTGGCCTACAGTCAGGGGGAGCATGATTCAGCACAGCCAAGCAGAGGTATCAGCATGTACTCAGGGGGAGCACAGCCCTTTGCCCTTGATGACAAAGGGGGAGAATGATTCTAAGGATCTTGAGGTTGCCATCAAGTTCAAAGGGGGAGATTGTTGGCATTTTGGCACAGGTGTGGCGCTATGATACAGGTGTTGTCCTTGATGGCAACTCTCTTTGATGACAGATCTCTGTTCAGATTACAGAATGAAGAAAAATCTCATATACGCATGTTAATTAAGTCAAAGTTGCGTATACACGCAAGTGATCTGCATAATAAGTCGCGTATACGCAGGAGAGCTACATACTAAGGCGCGTATACACGCATATGCATGAACAGAAAAGGGCGTATATGTCGGGAAGCTTCCCTTTGGTCCGTGGTAGTTAGTCCTCGATACTTGAGCCTATGTATTTGGACCAAAGTATCTCGACAGACGTGTTGATCCCTAGTTTCTAAGTTGATGGTATTGGATTTCTATGGTTTGGCCCTTGGTATTGAGCAAGGCCTAAGGCTATATAAGGAGAAGAAGATCATTAGGCAAAATCATCTTTTGAAAAGGCTTGAATATCTGAAAAAGAAAGAGATCTGGTATGCAGGTTCTGGGTTGCTTGATCTAAGCTAAGGAGAGATCACTTCGGTTGAAGGAAGACTAGATCTAAGGATAGATCGGGATCTAATGATTTGAAATGCACTATTATGATATGGTTGATTATGTGTATTTCTAGATCTGCATACTGACGCAATGTTATGTTCTGGGTCTAACTGATGTCTGGTACAACTGCAAGTTGAGAGAATTTATTTTTAGATATGTACGCAGGTTTGCTTTGGTAAAAGCGCGTGTATACGCGGGTTTCTCTCATTGAAGTAGCGTATATCTTTTGAAGCTTGATTTTTGGGTTTACAGTTGGGTCTGACTGTTATTGCAGAGTTCTGTAGTCTGCTCTGTGTTCTGGTAACTGGTGATTGACAGGGTTTCAGTGGTTCAGTGATTGATGATGCTAGTATTGGATGTTTTGTGCTTCAATGATCTGTTGTGAAAGTTGAATGAATTGTGGTCTTCAGATTGTAATGTTATGCTTCAGGAATATCCAGTCTGAAAATGTATGAAAGGTGGTACCTGAAAGAAAGAAGATTGTAGGCCTGCACCTACATACTAGTATCTTGGCTAGTACAAGAGCAAAGGGGGTTGGAGCTCCCTTCCAAGGAAGTTTGGAGAACGAGAGAAGGTTGTAGCCTTCTGCAGGTTGTAGCCTGCGTACTGGTATAAGGCTGCACCAGTACAAAAAGATTGTAAACTGAAGTTTCATATTAAAGAAAGATAGAGACGACTTGCAGCAGGTGGTTTTCACCCACATTGGGTTTCCACCTTATATCATGGTGTTCATGTGTGTGGTTTTTGTGTGATCTGTTCTACTGCATCTGTTTACTCTTAATATGGTGAATAATGTCCTTATGCACTTAACTGAAGATAAACTAACTGAATTATAAGATTTCTGGTTATACGTTGTTTTCTTTAGACACAGTTGCGTGTACACGCTTGTTCACTTAACGAAAGTAGCGTATATGTTTCTGAGCATAGAAAAAGTTTTATAGTTTTGATAATACTGATTCACCCCCCCTCTCAGTATTATTTCCAACAGGATTGTGGCATAAGTAACAAATTGCACACAATCATTATTGTATAAAATGTAAAATAGTAGTGGCATTTGGACTTGCACACTTTCTTGGTCTTTTTATTTTTCTTTCTCTTTGGGGTTCAATTTCATATTTTTTGACCTTTTTCTAGGACATACCCTCTTTACATTTTTTTATTTTTTTGAATTTTCGAATATGGAAAACATTTGCAACAAGCAAAGGTATGTACATATTACAGAGCTAAACCAAGTCAATCATGATATATGACACATATTGGTATAGGAACATAACATACTCCACGACAAAATGATGTACCTGAAAGGAAGAATTGCACCTTAAAGGAAATGGTTAATTTTATGTTTCAACCTAAAGGACTTAATCTTAATTTTTGGGCAGAAGCAATTAACTATGCAAATTACATAGAAAAAAGCACTCCTACTAAGGTTTTAAAGAACATCACTCAAGAAGGAGAATGAAGCTCAATTAAACCATATGTAAGTCACTTTCTTATTTTTGGAAGTGAAGCATGGGCCCATATTCCAGATGAGAAACATAAAGATTTAGAACCTAAGAGTGAAAAATGTATTTTTATTGGATATTCTAAAGATGTCAGAGAATATAGACTTTTTTTTACCTAAGTCCAAAAATGTTATCATTAGAAGATATGTAAAGTTTGCTAAAATATATTGGCCTACGAGCCTAGTCCGGTGGATGTGCCACCTCTCTCTATCCCTTCTACTTCTGAAAATATTTCTTCTTCAGATGATGACAGTGAGGATGATAATCCTCCCCCACCTTCTCAGTATCCTCCTTCACCTCCTTAGCTTCCAAAATAGGTTCGTGATACTCAGGATGCAGTAGGTGCTCTTGCAAGTGATCCTATAGATCAATGATGTACACATTCTCAGTTCGATAGAGCCTCTTCTTTACTCCCTCAAGCTTCTGTGAATTGTGATCCTCAAACCTTTGTAGAAGCTTTAGGGCATCCAAATTGGGATGTAGTTATGAATGAAGAATATCATTCATTATTGGAAAATGATACATGGGATCTTGTTCCTCTTCCAAAGGGATGAAAACTTGTTAGATGCAAATGGGTTTATAGAACCAAGTTTGAACCAGATGGAAAAGTTGATAAACATAAACCTCGTCTTGTTGCTAAAGGTTTTTCACAAGTTGAAGGCTTTGACTATATTGGAACCTTCTCCCCTATTGCCAAAATGAACTCTATCTACCTTGTTCTTTCCCTTGTTGCCTATTTCAAATGGGAAGTCCATCAGATGGATGTTAGATCTGCATTCTTGCATGGGGATTTTCATGAAAAAATCTATATGGAGCAAACTCCTGGCTTTATACAAATAGACTCCATCCCTGTATCTCAGCTTAAGAAATCCCTTTATGGTCTCAATATTCCAAAATGGATATCTTTCTTTTAGATACTAGATTTTCTAGGTGTCATTCTGACAATACTGTCTACACCAAGAAAGTGGGTAAGTCTCTTATCATTGTTATTCTTTATGTTGATGATCTTATCCTTACTGGTAGTGATCCAAACCTTATAAACCATGTGAAGTCTAGCCTTAAAAAGAAGTTTGAAATGAAAAACTTAGGACACTTGCTTTATTTTCTTGGTCTTCAAGTCTTGCAAACCAAGGAAGGTATTTCCCTTTCCGAGTCCAAGTATGCTTGTGATCTTCTACGCCATTTTCACATGGAAGACTGTAGTCCATTCCCTTGTCCCTTTTAGTCTAGAGCCAAACTTTCAGTCACTTGTACTTCCCCTGAAGTTGATGCTACCTTATACCGTCAACTTCTAGAAAAACTTTTGTATCTGACCCATACTCATCCTGACCTTTCCTTTTTCGTTGGCCTTATTGCTTGGTTTATGAAAAACCCACATGAAAATCATTGGAAAGCAGCTAAAAGAATACTCTATTGTGTTCGAGGTACAGTTCAGCTTGGGATTCATTATAGTGTAGAAGTATCTCCTCTATTGGTTGGCTGGTGACCCTGATGATTGAAGCCTACTGCAAGTTATGTATTCACTCTTGTTTCTAGACCTATTACATGGGCTTGTAAGAAACAAAGTGTCATTTCTCTTTCTTCAGCAGAAGCATATAATTGTAGCGATGTAGAAGCTAGTAAGGAAGCCTTGTGGCTTCGTCAGATCCTGTCAGAGTTTGGATTTCAACAACAGCAACTGACTACACTTTGGTGTGATAATCAAAGTGCCATTCAACTATGCAAAGATCCAGTCCAACTTCAGCACAAAAAACACATTGAAATACACATGCACTTCATCAAAAAGCTCATTCATGACCATGCTCTTGAAGTGAAATATTATTCAACTGATGATTAAGTTGCAGACATCTTTACAAAGGCTCTCACAGAGGTAAAGTTTACTAAACTTCGATTTATGGTTAGAGTTCAGGAAGTTGTCACTAAGGGGGGATAGGCTCTAATGCCTCCTTCCTTCTCCTATTGTGTCATATTTGTACATCCTTCAATCCTATCCCAAGTTGTTCTTAAGGGGGGATGTTAGGATATTCCGACACATAGGAAATAGTTAAGTATAACTTGGTCTAGTGTAGATTTAGGTAAAGTGTGTTTCTTTACTATGTACTTTTATAACTTACAATCCGACAGTCATGATATGTTCTAGAAATGAAGTGATCTGACGATGCATTCTCTCCTCGGTATTACCGACGCCTGATCTATGGCTTAACACCCGATTGGTCCCTGATATCTATTTAAAGAGAATGGAGGGTCATTTGTAGGGTGTTCGTTCATGAGAGAAGCTTATGTAAATTTTGATTCTTTTATTAATAAATTGTCTGAAGTGAACGTGTTGGCTCAAGCTGTGGATTTTTTCCCTTCTTGAGGGTTTTAACTACGTCAAGAATACTGGTGTATTGATATGTGATCTATTTGTCAGCGGTGTCCTTTGGTGTTCTATTTGAGGAACTTACCCTGTAAATTCCTACATTGACCATATATTTTCTTTCTAAAAATCTAATGTCAAATTTCTAACCAAATTATCAACTTCCAATAATAAATAAAATCTTTAATTCTATTGAATCAAAAAATTCATAATGCCAACATGTTACATGATACAATGGTTTTATTTGAGTCAACCTCTAAAAGTGTCTTCTTATTAAAATGAACTAACACTTTCCAAATTCTCACATCTTATTAAAATGAACTAACACTTTCCAAATTCTCAAAGTTATTTTGGATTCATTAATATAACTTTTGTCAAGGTAAGAATGATGATTTTTTATTAATTATAATATATTTTAAATTATAATTAATTATATATAATATTAATTTTACTCATCCCTTAATATTTCTATTATAAGTTAACCATATATTTTTAAAATATATTAACTTTTATTAAATTAACATGTGTATTATAAATATAAGTATTTAAATATTTTATCTATATTTAATAACATATAATTATTTAAATTTATAACATAATAATATATTAATATTAATATACCAAATCAATTATTTATGTGTGTTATATATTATATCTTTTTACTCACACTTATCATAAATTTTATTACGTTAATATGTATACAACTAATTTATATATTAAATTATTGTTTTCCTCTTCTTCTTTTTTATATAAATTTTATTAAATCAATAGAGTGATGTGTCTACGTCAAAAAGACAAATTCTAAGTCTATGAAAAAAAAATAGAAAGTGGAGAATAATTTTGACAAATTCTAAGTCTATGAAAAGTAATAGAAAGTGAAGAATAATTGAATGGAGACATTTATTTTATAAGTTGGGATTGGTTCCTTAAAAGTTAGAAAATTTCTTTTGGACGAAATTTGAAACAATAGTCCTAAACTTATGAGATATAACACGTAGTATTATCTTTATTTTTCAACAATATTCCAATTTCAAGGATTGAAGTTAGTGTGGGGTTACAACGCATTATAGGGTTGATAGATCTCACTTAAAAAAGTAAACATGTAAATGTAAATGTAAATGTAATGTTTAACATTTAACATTTTTAATCTAATGTCAGCCTTATTTAAAAATCAATCTAGTTATTATGTATAAGCATTCAAAAAGGAAGTATGGTAAATAAATATAAATATAAATAAACCATAGGTATGGTAAATAAATAAAACATTCTTTTTATAATTAGTAGAGAAGTATGGTAAATAAATAAAAATATAAATAAACTAGAAGTACGATAAATAAATAAAAACTATTTTTATATTTGCTCCATAAACCTTTTTATATTTGCTCCATAAACCTCTTTATATTACGGAAACTCAAAAAAAAAAAAATTTAGGTCAAGCCTATGGGCTAAATACCATGGGAGAAATAATTATTAATACCATGGCCCAAAATAGCATGGGCCAAAAACCATATTTATAAAAGAGGTATGGTAAATAAATAAATATAAAAGAAGTATAAGGAGGTATGGTAAATAAATAAAAATATATCAAATAGGATCAGAAATCAATATCTAATTATATACAAAGCCTACGGGCCAAATACCATGGTAAATAAAAGAGATATGATTAATAAATATAAATATAAATAAACCAAAGGTATGGTAAATAGATATAACCTTTTTTTATATTTACTCCATAAACTTCTTTATACTTACTAACACTCAAAAAAGAGGTTTTATTTAGGTGAAGCCTATGGACTAAATACCACGGTCCAAATTATTATTAATACCATGCAAAAAAAGCATTATTAACCCTCATATTAATATTAAAAGATTACTATTATTATTAAATCTAATATTCATATTAATATATTACAATATTAATATTATTAAATTTAATAAATTTGGATTAATACACTATTAAATTTGTTATATTATAATATATATTAATATATCATAATATATATTAACTCTAGATATATATGGGAGGGAAGAACAAAGACATAGAGTGATAGAGGTGGAGACATGGGGGGAGTGACAAGGGAGAGGTGGAGATAAACTGAAAGAGAGGGGAGAGGAGTAAGAGAGGTAGAGAAGGGTAAGGGAGGGAGGATGAGACACAAAGATCAAGGGAGAAGAGAGAGAAGTTGGATTGGAGGGCAATGAGAGAGAGAGAGGGAGAGATGGGGGAAGAGAGAAGAAGGTAGGAGAGAAAGGGAGAAAGCGGACTTACGAGAGAGGAGGAGAGAGGGAGGGATAGAGAGATAGAGTTGAAGGGGGAGAGAGGGAGGAAAGAAGAAAGACATAGAGTGAGAAGTGGAGAGAGAGAGAGGGAGTGACAATGGAGAGATGGAAAAAGAGAGTGTATGTTTAGGGGTGAGATAAAGAGACAAATGAGGAGAGAGAAGCAAAGAGGGAGGGATATAATAATATAGTTGGAGAGAGATTGTGTGTGATGGGGGAAGAGAGAGGATTGGAGAGAGAGAGAGAGAGAGAGAGAGAGAGAGAGAGAGAGAGGGAGAGTGAGGTAGGAGAGAAAGGGAGAGAGAGAGAGAGGAGAAGGGAGAGTGAGGTAGGAGAGAAAGGGAGAGAGAGGAGGAACGAGAGACATGACTTGAGAAAGAGGAGGAGAGTGATGGGGAAGAGAGATTATTAGAGAGAGAGAGAGAGAGATGGGGGAAGAGAGAGGGAGGTAGGAGAGAAAGCGAGAGAGAGGAAGTATGAGAGAGAGGAGGAGAGAGGGAGGGATAGGGAGATCGAGTTGGAGAGGGTGAGAGGGAGGGATAGGGAGGTGGTGTTAAAGGGGGAGAGAGAGAAAGAAGAAGAAATATATAGAGAGTGAGAAGTGGAGAGAGAGAGAGGGAGTGACAAGGGATAGATGGAGAGAGAGAGTGTGTATGTTTGGGGTGAGATAAAGAGACAAAGAAGGAGAGAAGGAGAGAATGGGGGAGAGAAGGAGAGAGGAGAGGGAGGGATTTAGTAACAGAGTTGGAGGGTGAAGAGAGAGAGGGGTGGGAGAGAAAGGAAAGAAGAGAGAGAGGATGTGAGAGAGTGAAGAGAGGGAGGGAAAGAGAGATGGATATGGAGGGTGAGAAAAGGTGGTAAGAAGAAAGAAATAGAGAGAGAAAGGTGGAGAGGGAGAGAGGGAGTGATAAGGAAGATGGTGAGAGAGGGAGAAAGGACAATAGGAGGGAAGAGAGGTAGAAGCAGGCAAAAGGAGAGAGAGAGAGAGAGAGAGAGAGAGAGAGAGAGAGAGAGAGGATATATAGATAGATTGGTGAAAGAGAGTGTATGTTTTGGGGGTGATATAAAGAGATAAAGGGAGATAGAAATATAGATAGAAAGTGAAGAGAGGGAAGAAGAGAGAGATTGAAAGAGGGGGGGAGAGACAAAGAAATTGATATATATCGAGTGAGAGAGTAGGTGTGTTGGGGGGTTGCGATAGAGAGACAAAGAAGGAGAGATGGACAGAGATATAGATGTAGATGGAGGGGAGGGGGGAGAGAGAAGAAGATTTCTTGCAATAAATTAATTTTTTTGAGTGTAGATGGTGATTTCTAATCCTATTTAATTGCTTGCACTGGATGCATTGATTTTAGTGTAGATGTTGATTTCTAATGATATTTGATTTCCGGCAGTAGATGCATTCATTTCAGTGTAGATGTTTATTTCTAATGATATTTGATTTCCTGCATTAGATTCATTGATTTCAATGTAGATGATCTCTAATCCTATTTGATTGCTTGCACTAAATGTATTGATTTCAGTGTAAATGGTGATTTCTAATCCTATTTGATTCCTTGCACTAGATGAATTGACTTCAATGTAGATGTTAATTTCTAATAATATTTGATTTCTTGCATTAGATGCATTGATTTCAATGTATATGATTTTCAATCCAATTTGACTACTTGCACTACATGCATTGATTTCAGTGTAGACAGTGATTTCTAATCATATTTAATTGCTTCCAATAAATGCATTGATTTGAGTGTAAATGTTGTTTTCTAATCTTATTTGACTTCTTGCATTAAATGCATTGATTTCAGTGTAGATGTTGATTTCTAATTTGATGTAATTGGATATAATTGAATTAACATTGTGTGTGGATTTCATTGTAAGTACGAAAAATATTCACTATGTACATTGATTTTTGTGTTATAGTAAATCAACCTATTAATATTGGAGAGAAAGAGAGAGAAGGTATGATGTTTACTACAATAGCTCGTGCTAAATATTTAAATGAAAAGGTGACAAAACTAACAAGGGTGACAATAAGAATAGTAGAAGAAATTAGTTTGAGATTAATCACAATGAAGACTATTTGTAATTGACTATATTCTTATTATTCAAATTTTCTATCATTCAACACTATTACATTGTCACTTTACATTCAAAATTTGTATTTCATCATTTCTCATCATTAAAGTTATTAACAATATTTATCATCTCAACAAACTGAGCTAACTAAGCAAATTTAAAATTAAAATGGCTTAATCTCACACATATTTATCATATTTAAAATAGTTATATAAATATCAGACGAAGTTACATATTACTATTAAAATTAATCATATATTCATTACATTTTCTTTGGCCGCACATGACTAAAACCAACCTAGATCTATCTTAACTCTCGATCTATCAAGTGTTAAGTGGGATCAAATCTCTCGAGGTGCAAACCTTTCCTAAGTTTTGCACTCAAAAAAGAGGTTTGCACCTCAAGAGATTTGACTCCTCTCAAAGCTTGATAATCTAAAGTTAATATGGATCTAGACTCATGTTAGCCCACTTGTGGGAGACAAGTTGAGGTGTTTCTTAACATGAAAATAAGAAGAATGTCAAAAAATATTGAAATCTTTTTTAATCCAAATGATAATGTTTGTATTCCAAACTATCTACACTTCCACATAATGAATCGACATCTATATGGAATTACATTTAGTGTTACCACAATTCAAATGTATTCTTTTAAAAAATTTAACTAAATTCCTTTCAACATGCTCTTCTCCTTCTTTATCTGACAAAAAGTGATGTATTTGATCACATACCTATTGTAAAAGTACCCATATTAGGTATATTTGGATTCAAGATAAGTAAAATATAGCTTAGGGTAATGCATAAAACAACATAATAAGTTTATGTATGAGAAGTGTAATGTTTGATATCTAACTTTAGCAATTTCAATTTCAAGTTCTTAAATGAGGTAGGTATATTAGATCATTGTTTGTTTTGTTGGATGGATTTCTGCTCTCTTCTAAATCTTTGATGCATGGAATGACTTTAAATCCAACTTATATATATATTAAAAAAAATCACAAACTTATATTCTATATATATATATAAATCACAAACTTATATTAGAATATATAAATCACAAACTTATATTACAATATAAAAAGTGGAGGGAAGAAATATATAAATAATGAATAATAATAATGACGGACAAAACCAATGACCTAACATTGATCTTCCAAGACTTATCTTTTCCCACACAAGGTTATGGATGGAAATTTCATTGTGAAAATCTTAGAACCTCTTTTCTCTTCGATTAAGAAGTGGCAACTAATCTGGAAAGCAACTACATATAACTTGCAATCTTGCAGTTAGTTTCTCACATATTTTTCAATACTGAAAAATTCCATGGGTTTTTTACAGATTTCTCCATCACTTGGGTTTGAATTATTAGAAACTAAAGTCTTACTGGTTCATCATACATGAGGAAAGAAAAGAGCGGAATCCATTCTAACAATACCTTTGACTATGTCCAATTGTTCCAGCTTCTTCTTCTGCTTTTCTATGGAGAAGCAGCCATCGTTGTGATGTCGCTAAGCAACTGCCTAACATGTGTACTATATTTGTTTGCACTATCGCTTTGAAGAAAATCTGAAAAAACTTCAATCTCTTCTCGTCTCAGCGTTCTGCGACCCCTTTTGAGAAGTTCCACCGTAATAATTAAACCCAATTGAACGTGAGATAGTTCGAATTCGACTCCCTCGAGAACAATTTCCACCATTTCAACAATATCTTTGACTATGTCCAATTGTTCTAGCCTCTTCTTGTGGTTCAAAAAGTTTAAAGCTCCGTTATCTTTAGCCTTAACTATGGCTTCAATTAATTCGAACGCGCCCTCAAGTGCTTTACCAATACAAATCGCCCCTCCTTGTGGGGAAGAAACTAGATGCTCTTGATAACGGGAAATGCAAAGTATTACAACTTTCACAAGAACGTCCACGTAATTGAAAAATCGAAGAAAAGTGAGGTTCCTCCACATCCACGCTGCTTTCAGGATTGCCATCCCGTTGTGGAGATCCTCATCTATGATTTTATCCCTAGAATTGTGACGTCCTAACAATTTGAGGGTAATTTGGATGACACAAGGAAGGATTGTTGTTCCCTTGTTCAGAAGTGGAAAATCGATATTGATATGGTGATTAAACATCTGATAGTAAATTTTCAAGACCATACTTTGGATTTTCAAATACTCGGATTGTCCAAGTTCAGACAGAATATGTACAAACGCCACTACAGAGTTTTCAGGAATTGTCTCCAAATCCCTCAGTCTAAAGCCGACGATATCGACTATCTTGGCCAATTCTCTGCACACTTCCCTGCTTTCTTCACTTAAAGAGTAGGAACACTGTAGCTGTGTATCGACAACCATGAACAAGTATTTGTATCCCTGGATTAACGAAAACAGATCCCTGTTCGATTCCTCATACTGGCAATAAAGACGGATCAGGTTGAGCATCTGCCACAACACCTTCCAATCCGTCTCTTCCTTCTTTTCGTTCTCCTTCTGAGAAATATGACGATAATGGGACACCAAATCCTTCAATAGACGTGTCATTTCACCCTGGCTTAAGATTTTAGTATAATCGGGAATTACCTGAACCCCTGGGATTCGATTTTTCGTGATGTATCGCTGCATCTCTCGTTTCAACTCAGTCTGGGGGATGACATTGTTGATGTGGAAAGGCTGGCGGGTATATGGGTTGATGGCCTCGTGTTTAGTCACCCAAATTGTCTCGAGTGTCCTGCGGTTGTATAGCAGCTGAGCAGAGTCTTCTGCATGCGGGAGTCGAATGGGATCGTAAGCAAATTCTTGGAAAAGCACATCCATATATTCTTGGGGAACACCATCTGAAGCCATTTCCGTATCGGTTAGTAAAGATAGATATGCATGCGGATCATTAGTAGTTTTTATCGACGGGTTTCTTATATAAGGATAACGTAGCATCTAAATTCCACGTAAGTTATGAGGTGGCGAGCCGACGGATCATGGAAACCTTGTCGAACGTTAGAGTGTGTTGTATATCAAACAAAACCCTAACCTAGGTCATATGAATTAATGTTATATGATCTAGGTCATACCATATGCAATGCTAGATTTAAAAAGGATTGAATTTATATGCGAAGTGGTGAGTGTTTGTCTTCATGTTCACCCTAACCTATGGGCAATGTGAATTAATGTTATATGACCTGGGGCGTACCATATGCAATACTATATTTTAAAAGGATTGAATATATCCCAAGTGGTGAGTGTTTGTCTTCATGTTCATGATATATATCCAAGTTTTAGTTGACGTAACTCAAATATGTTTTGAAGTGTAGGTAATAAAACTTGCATGTCTACTCTTCCGTTTCTATTCTGGTTGGTGCTGTTTTTTTTTCTCTTTCTTTGTACATTTGAACTTTTTTTTCTTAATTCTGGTTTTGTTCTACTCACCAACATGAGTGAGTTGAAAGAAGAGCCATTGTCTTTTCTTCCAAAAGCATGGTTGCAAACTCTTTTTCAAGTTTGAGTTGAAAGAAGGGCTATTGTCTTTTTTTTCAAAAGCATTGTTGCAAACTCTTTTTCAAGTTTAATCAAATATGACAAAACAAGAGTTTAATCTTGGCTTTCCCTATTCTTAGGGTGCAATAGCAAGTTAATTTACTAAGGAAATGTATCCATAAAGCTCCTTAGAACCCTACTTTTATAATTCCACCTACATGTAAGCTCCTCAGAACCCTAGTTTTATAATTCCACCCAAAACTATAGACAATCATGGTAGATGAATGAAAGACCATGCTTTCATTTGTAAATTTATTGGCAATTGGCTTATAGAGAAAGAACTAGATCGTTGGATTACCCAAAAATGGCAACCTGAAGGAGACATAGACTTAAGATAAAGGTTTCGTTATAGTCATATTCTCTAACTTGGAGGATAAATCAATGATTTTCAAGGGGGGTCCATATTTATATAAAAATGTGGGATTATATATCCATCACTAGGAGGAATGCTTCTATCCAAACAAAGAAGAATTCTAGTGGGCACAAGTATGGGTACGACTATATTCTTTACCAGCTGATTTTTGGATTCAATAAATTCTGGACGGTATACGAAATGTTCTTGGTAGTTTTGTGAAAGTTTCATAGGTAATAAGAAGGAGAAGAAATATTTCATATGCTCGAATCAACATCTACATGAACATCTCGGAGCCTTTACACGATTCAATTAACCTAAACTATCAAGCCAAAATATGGTCTCAACCTTGGATTATGAACATATTCCTCTTCATTGTCCTCTATGTCATGAACATGATGATATGCTCATAGATTGTCCACTTAAGAAGAACAGACATGAAAGTGTAGAATCTGTAGGTATCGATGGTTTTCAAAAAGTTTCATCCCAAAGAAGAAACTCTAGAATGAGGAATTTGAAAAATCTAGTGGTAACGCACGATAATAATGCTTTCAATGTGATAGAAAATATGGAGGAATATCCTAAGGTGGAAGGGATCAATGATGTTCCCATGATGGAGTCCATTCCAAACACGTAGGAACAAATACAAGTTAAACAACATGTGAAAAGGAAGACCCTAGAGGTTGATGTAAGCAAAGATAATCATATCATTGTTACAAACCTTCTAGCTATCAAAGAAGTGGCTCTTCGAGTCAAACAAAACTATTATTCTTTGCAAAAGGAGTATTAGTAGACCTCTTAAATGATTGGGCTATGAGAGATCTAGCAGAGATATCTATCGAGCAAAGTGAATAGCATGTGAAGGTGTTGATAGAATGGAAGACTTTAAAGCATTAGCATTCCAATGGAGCACCTGGGATTATTTGCTTAGAAGAACTTCAAGAAAAAGGTAAGGATCTGTTGGTGAAAGACTTGGTTAAAGATGATAACAGAAAGGGTGAATACTAAAGAGGGATAACCTACAAGAAATTTAGGAATATTTAGTGGAATCTTGAAAAGCATCAACAATCTCTGATTACTTTCTTGTTGCCACTAAAAACCCACAATGGATATCATTTCTTGAAATATCCATGGTTTGAAGAAAGGGTAAATAGAGGTATTTACAAGACCAAATCAAAAAGGAGAAGCCAAAAGTAGTGATGATGTAGGAAACCAAACTAACTTGGGATAAACTCACAATGATTGTTGAGTCTTACTACAAAGGATGTCAATTCATGGTTATTCAAGCCCAAGATAGTTCGGGAGGAGTAGCCATTTTATGAAATCCGTTGGAGGTGATTTTTCAAGATTGAAGAGCTACTTCATGTATTTTTATAGGCTATTTTTAGTACATTGGTACTAAGAAATTAGTAGCATTAACAATCAATTATGGGCCTCTCGTGGCTCATGATCGAAATATATCAGATTCGTTATGGATTATCAGAGGTGAATTTAATATCATTTGTTCCTTAAATGAAAAGAAAGGAGGTATAGCGAAGTTGGATCAGAGTTCAGTAATATTTGTTGATCTTATTCATAATCTCAATCTAGTAGATCTTTTGACCATAAATGGTATATCCACGTGGAATAGCATATGAGGAGGAAGATACTAGATTGCTAGTCATCTAGACTATTTTTGGGTGTTGACACAAGTAATACATAAAGATATCTTCATAGAAGCCACCATATCGCCTTTCCCAGTTTCAGATCATTTCCCACTCCATTTTGAACTCGAACTTAAGGAAACCCTAAAGAATTGGCCTTTTCATTTTGAAGCCTTTTGGTTACATGCTCCAAACCTTTTCGATAAGGTTTGAGGATGACGGAAAGATATAAAGGTCAAAAGATGGAATAAGATGCATGAGTTCGAGCTTAAATTAAAGGTATTAAAACAAAGAATCAAATCTTGGAACAAAAAAAAAATTGGAAATATCTTTGAAGAAAAAGAAAGATTAGAACAACAAATACATGATTTGCAACAATGTATGATATTGAACGAAAGAAATTTAGGCCTAATAATGGAGGGGGGTTTAATGCTACACCAACTAGAACAAAGGTGAAAGAAAGAGGAGATATTATGAAGACAAAATTCCATAATTCAATGGTTGAAGGCACGAGAGTGAAACAAGAAATTTTTCCACAAGTCAATGTTGCAACAAAAGCACAATAACAAAATCTTTTCCATTCTATGGGTAGATGGTACTCGCAAAATTATTCATAAGGATATTGAGCAGGATTTGATTAAATATAATCACAAAATTTTATCTGAAGCTCTAAATAATCTGTTGGAAAGGCAGAGGAGCCAAAACAAAAAAATTTCACACAAAACACATGAGTTGTGGCTCTTCTATTGATCACACAAAAATTGATGATTACAATGAACCCGATGAAGGGTATTTAACCTTTTCCAACTAGCAACTCACCTAAAATAACTTGACATAAAACCACACACAAATTCGACTATGACTTAACCCAACTTGATTCAATGCTTAATTAACTCACTATCTAAATTTAGATAAATCTCCATGCAGGGGTTAATTAGCTATTTTAACAATCCCCCTTAATTACAACCGCTAAACTAAGGCATGACTCATGACAACTCAAACATGTTTGTTGGTCTATGTTTCATCTAGGCTTACAACACCCAAGTTTCTTCTATGAAAATCAAACACATCTTTTCTTAATGACTTAGTAAATATCAGCCAATTGATCACTATATTTACAAGGCTTCAAGTGAACTTCTCCATTGCTCACAAGTTCTATAATAAAATGGTATCTAGTATCAATATGCTTTCTCTTTTGATGAAACACACTATTCTTGGATAGTGCAATCATTGAGATGTTGTCACAATACATCATTGTTGATCCTTGTTGCTTTTGCTTAAGTACATCAAATACTCTTCTTAACCATATTTCTTGACATGTTGCTGATGTTGTTGCTACATATTTTTCTTCTACTCACGAAAGTGTCACAATTGGATACTTCTTAGATGCCCAAAAAATCACACCTGAACAATGATGGAATACATAACTGAAAGTGCTCTTCCTATCATCCAAATTTCCTAAAAAATCACTGTCTCTATACCCAATCAAATCCTTATTTTTTATGCCTTCATACATTATGCCACAATCTCTAGTTCCTGCTATGTATCTCCAAATTCTTTTTCCTGCACTCTAATGTGTGCCTTCTGGAGTCTCCATAAATCTGGAAACCAAACTCACTCCTTGCATAATATCTGTTCTTGAAGTTGTGAGATACATGAGGCTGCCAATCAATGTTTTGAATAGAGTTGGATTGAAATCTGATCCTTCATCATCCTTTCCTAAGTTTGTACCTGTTGCAATGTGTAGGGATAGGTTTTCAATTCTCCATCCTGAATCTTTTCAGCAAATCTCTAGCATATTTATTTTGACAAATAAAAATTCCTTTTTCATATTGCTCAACTTCTATGCCAATAAAATATTTCATGAGACCAAGGTTTTTCATCTCAAATTATTTCATCATGACTTCTTTAAATCCATTCAATTCAAAGTCACCTTTATAAATCATGTCATCAACATATAAGAAAACAATCAAAATTTTTCCATGCTCATTTACCTTTGTGTACAAGGTAGGCTCAATGTTGCTTCTGCAAAATCCATTATTGATCATGTAGTTGTCAATTCTACTATACCAAGCTCTAGCTGCTTGCTTAAGTCCATAGAGCGATTTCTTCAACCTATCAAATTTATCTTCTTTACCTTCAACTTCATAACCTGGAGGTTGCTCCATATAAATTTATTCTTCTATAATTCCATTCAAGAAGGATGATTTGACATCCATCTGATATACTTTCCACATGTTCTGAGTTAGTGTCGCTATAACTACTCTTACAGTATCTGATCTAGCTACTCGAACAAACGTTTCTAAAAATCTATTCTTGGTTGCTATGAGAATCCTTTTGCTACAAGTCTTTCTTTAAATATGCCAATTTCACCTTTCTCATTCAACTTTGTCTTGTACACCCATTTCACACCAATGAGATATTTTTCCTTTGGAAAATCAACCAAATTTCATGTATCATTCTTTTCAATAGCTTCAATTTCTTCATCCATGGCTTGCACCCAATTTTCATCTCTGATTTCTTCTTCAAACAAAGAAGATTGTAATGACAACAGTGCAAAATTTGAACTAACATCCAAATCATCATAAATATCTTTTAGAATTATTATCTTTCTCTTACCATTGTTTGACTCATCTCCTCATTGATTGCTGGGAGAATCTTGATCTGTTGATCTGCTTGAAGATCCATGTTGCTTAGAAAATATTGGAGTCCTTGTTGGTGTGTCTATGTTTGGTGTCTTCACTTGTGATTCTTGCTACTCCTTTTCTGCTACATGATCTTCTTCTATTAGTGGCACTTGTGCATCAAATTGTTTTTTTTCCTACCATTCCATGACTCTTGTTTTTTGAACACACCATCTCTTCTAATTATGGTCTTCTTCATGACAGGGTTATACAATTTGTAAACTTTTGATTTCTCACTATAACTATTAAATATGCATTTTTCACTATTATCATCCAATTTGCCTCTTAGCTCTTTAGGCACATGTTCATAGGCTACACTTCCAAACACTCTGAGATGAGATACACTGTAAGGCATACCTAACCATGCTTCTTTTGGTACTCTGTTCATCACACTCTTTGTAAGAGATTTATTTATCTCATAGACAACACATGCAACTCAATACTCATTAGACAAGTTTCTTCCTTTCAACATGCTCCTTGCCATGTTCATAATGGTTTTATTTTTTCTCTTTGCTGCACCATTCTACTGCGGTGTGTGACTTTTTGTAAATTTCCTTCTGATTCCATGTTTTTTGTAGTACTCATTGAATGCCTTCGAATCATATTCTCCACTGTGATATGACCTCAATACCTTGATTTGTCGATCACTTTGTTTCTCTACTAAGGCTTTGAATTCTTTGAACTTTCAAAATTTCTAGACTTCTACTTCAAGAAGTAAACCCAAGTATTTCTATTATAGTCATCAATGAAGGTGAGGAAGTAAAAACTTCCACCATTGATTTTTTCCTCATAGGTCCACACAAGTTTGTATGCACTAGCTCAAGTGGTTTATTTGCTCTATATGCAACTCCCTTTGTAAAAATTTCATGTTGTTGCTTTCCCAAGATATAACACTCATAAGTACTAGCAGGTTCTTTAATGGGAGGTAATCCTGTGATCATCTATTTTTGTTGCAAAAATCTTAAAACAAAAAAGTGCAAGTGCCCAAACTGTTAGTGCCATAAATTAGAACAACTATAAAATAGTTGACATGATCATTGTAATTCACGACTACAGGAAAGAGTATGTTCCTCATCATCTGCACCTTTTCTATGAGTTGCTTGCTTGGGGTCTTGTCATATATAACACACTTGTGTCCTTGAAAGATAACTTTGTATCCTTTCTGTATCCATTGACCAACACTTATCAAATTACTTTTAAGACCAGGTACATAATACACCTCTAATATTGCCTTCGGCTCCCGCTTCTTGGTCGGAATGTTGACCACTCATTTTCCATCTACATCCACTGTCTTGTCAATCCCCAACTTTACCTATGTCCTCACATATTGATCCAAATTTGCAACCAAATCCTTGTTGTCTGTCATGTAGTTACTGCAACCACTATCTAATAGCCACACATTACCAAAAGGTTCATGCATGGTATGGCAAGCTAGGAACATCGATTTAGTTCTATTTGTAGTGACATTAGTTCCCTGGTTTCCTTGATTGGCTATCCTTGATACAAATTTAAACAAAAACGCAACAAATTACAAATATATCCATAAATACAAAGATGTAGCAAAAATAACGCTTCATTTCATTAATATCAAATATTGAATATGCTTACAAACAAAATGGAAATAAGACTACCTCGGGCGATGGTAGCTTATCTATGAGAAGAGATGTGGCGGTTACATGCCTCTGAACTGTGTTACAATGAGGCGTGAAGGCCTATTTATTATTGATAAACAATGGAAAACCCTAAACATCCAAAAATGTAACCCTAGGAGATGAAGCACCAAATCTAGGCCCCGTTTAGGTAATTTGGTACATCAACTTCCCAAGGTCATAACTTTGGCATACGATCTCCATTTGATGTGCACAATACCTCGTTAGAAATATCTATCTGAGGAATACAACTTCCAACTCGGCAATGCTGGTCAAATAGACTGGTTAGGGCCCAAAAAAACATCATTTAGGGCCTCAAAAATGGCTCTAGAAGTTCACGACCCGGTGGGGGTTCTAGTGGAATAGGTAGGTGGCTAACAACATCCACCTGGATCAATCCTCTTCTTGCAATCATTGGCATAGTGCCCAAATTTGTTACGGTAATAACATCTCACCTTTGATTATTGTTGAAGCCTTTGTTGTTGCTTCCACTTTCATGTTCATGCTCTTCTCGTCCATCTCTCTAACCACCATGTCTCCTACCATGTCCTCTGCCTCTCATTCTACTTCTACGTCGACCTCTGTCTCTTGAAATATAAACCTGACTTTTGAAAGTGGTCTAAAGTGGAATCCTTATTTCTATCTATCCTTGCATCATGTCATATAAGTGATCCCATCATCTCATCAACTGTCAATGATTTCAAATCCTTGGCTTATTCTATGGTTGCTACCACAACATCAAATTTGGTAGACAAATATCTTAGGACCTACTCAACCACTATTTGATCTTTAATTTCCTTGCCATAAATTTTTAACTGATTTATAATAGTCATGACTCAATTCATAAAAGAATCGATGTCCTTTGTCTCCTTCATCTGCGGACTTTCAAAATTCCTGCTAGTATTATGCAACTTAACAATATTTACTTTTTCCATACCTTTATAGCTTGTCGCCAAGGTTTCCCATGCTTCCTTTGTTGAATACATGATCATAATTTTATGGAACACTGCTCGGTTCACTCCTTGTTGGATAAGCTACAATGCTTGTGCATTCTTCTTTTTGTCTTGTTTCCATATCTCCCTCTCTACATTAGTGAGAGCTTGTTCTTCTGCTTCATCCTTGGGTTCTAAGAACCCAAACTAGACATAATCCCAAACATCATGAGGCTGCAAGATGGTCACCATATTAATGGCCCACACATCATAATCCTTCTTTGTAGACAGTGGAAACTGGAACTCGAAATTTGAGAAAACCATCTTTTCTCAATAAATTCCTCTTTAAAAACTTTAATATACCTTTTTCAAAAACCTTTTAAATAAAAACTATATTAAAATATTTTCCAATACTTTAGTATTAAAAAAAAAAACAATTTTATAACTCTTTTTTAATAAGCCTGAGTTTTTGTTTTTATAAAAAAAAAAAAACAAAAAAAAACTTTTGCAAACTTGAGCTACCCATGTGACATGCATTAACAAAACTTGACTTGTACTTAGTTGTGATAACCCATGTGACTTTTTTCAAGCGTTTAAAAACAAACTGACTTGTATTTATCTACGGTCAACACAACACTTCTTTCGACGGGGCTCTCAAGCATTGATCCGCAAAAAGTAGAAAGTCATAAGTTTACTCAATTAAAGGTAGCTTATGATAGAAGGGGTGGAGCATCGATCCAAAAATACTTAATTATTTTACGATTTTGTTGCACACTAATTATTTGATAATTGTGCAAATTGAAAAAATCACCAATATTTTTCACTTTCTCCTCTTCTTGACCCGCTTTGTTGGCTCCACGGATAATGTGATCCTTTCTCGGCTCTGGTACCAATTTGATGCAAAGGAAGAGGAACCAAAACAAAAATTTCACACACAAAACACACGAGTAGCAGCTCTTCTATTGATCACACAAAACTTGATGGTTACAATGAACCCTATGAAGGGTATTTAACCTTTTCCAACTAGTGAGTCACCTAAAATAACTTAACATGCAACCACACGCTAAATTCAACTATGACTTAACTCAAATTGACTCAACACTCAGTTAACTTACTCTCTAATTTTAGATAAATCTCCATGTGGGAGTTAATTAGCTATTTTAACATAATCATTGGGATCATATCAATCAAATTTTGTAGGGAATCCCTAATCTAATTACAGTGGATCAAAACATAGCTTTAATGTGACTTATTTCGTTACAAGAGGTGGAATTGGTGGTGATGGGCATGCCTAAAACTAAAGCACTCGGACTTTATGGTTTCACGGATAACTTTTATCAAGCATTTTGGTCGTTCCTAAGACAAAATATATATGAAATTGTGGAAGAATCCAAGCAATCATAGTCAATATGGAGATGATTGAACACAATGTTTATTTCCCTGATACCCAAATAAGATTTCTCTAAGGATCCAAAAGGTTTTCTCCAAATATATTTATACAATGTGACATATAAAATTATCTCTACAATCGTGATGAAACATTTGAAGCCATTACTCTCCTAGCTTATTTCACCCGAAGAAATAGGTTTTATATAAGGAAGGAAAATCATGGATGGAATTTATACAGCTCAGGCGATTATTCATTCTCTCAAGACTACAAAAAAACAAGGTATGTTAATTATATTGTATCTATCTAGAGCATATGATCGTTTATGTTAGAGCTATTCGATATAGGTGTTACAAGCTTCTTGGTTTTTGTCCCAATGGATTACATGGTTTTATTCACTAATCTCCCCCCTTTCTTTTCAATTTTAACTAATGGGTCGCCATCATCAACCTTTCACTCGTCACGAGGTTTGAGATAGAGAGACCTCTTATCTCCTTTTCTCTATATATTAGCAATAGAAGGATTTGGCACAATGTTAAAGAAATCCCACTCACAAGGTCAACTTAGAGGTCTCTCTTTGTTTGGTAAGGATCTCCCCCTCATTTACCAATAGTTTGTAGATGATATTTGTTTATTTTGTCTTCCTACTCTTCATGAAGCTAAAGGAATTAAAAATATTTTGAAGGCATTTTCTGAAGCTTCAAGGACTCTGATGTTATCGGGAAATCTAGTGTCCACTCGGATCTGCTAGTCCCACTAAGACTAGTAGCTATCTTAGAAACAAACAAACTAAAACCACTTTCGTTTTCCTTTATGAGAAGTAGATAAGAGTGGAATGAAGGACACCATCCTCAGTCTTGCACTTGGTTCCTTGCTTGATTCCTCTCCTTTCTGACAGATCCTTGCCACTTCTCCTTCGTCTACCCAGCTTCAAAGAGCACCTGTGGAATCAAAGCAACAAAATACTATCGAAAAAAAGAGATCTACAATCATAAACAATATAGGACCAGATATATATTGACCACACAAATGCATATATCATCAAACATACAAGAATGTGGAGGAAAACTTGAATAGCTTTATTAATAATCAAGAATAGCAAAGAGGATTACAACCAATTGTTCTGACCCAGCGTCATCCTCCAGTATGAAAGCCCTTCTTTCACCTCATGAAAATATTAGATCACCCAACACTATGATATTCCAACAAGAAACCAACAACACTTCCTTACAAGAGACAAAATTCTAGCCTTTGGATCTCTGGGATGAGGGATCCATATATAGATGATTTCATGGGGGTGAGTCAACTTTTGGGATTTGATTAGTGTCCTCTCTCTGATATTTCTTGATTCCACTTGGAGATTGATGATCTCTTACTCATCCCTGGGCGAATTCAAAGAGGCAAGTGTCACAGGAGAAGTTTCTGGAAGATTCCATGATCATCCACCTCGCAAACTGTCTCTGCCATTTGTCCACTCTCGCCCATTGCACCCCATAGAAGGGATTTTCAGTATGCATCACACCTTCCTGTGCATTTAGGTGGGATGCATCGCACTTTGACCATGGAGCAGGTGAGATGGTCTAGTTTTGACTAGTTCTGAGTAGTTTTTCATGGAGAACTTCTGGGAGGTGATGTAATTAGCCGACCTTGTTCTTTTATGGGATGGAAAAAAACTTTTAGGGACTTAGGAGCCCTTGGTTTATGGACATGTTTGATTGGGGTTGCAGTGCCCAAAATGTCTATAACAGTTGCCCCCTAAAGAGTGAGGTCGTTAATATTTTGATGTCGGGTGAAATGCTCTATCATGAGGATCCAAAGTTTTTTCGAGCTGGAAGGCAACCTGTAATAAGATACAATACAATACATTATCTTCATAATATTTTTCATGATCTAGCTGAGGCGGGCATTCCCATGCTTAGCTTTATAAACTCATTTTCATGTACATAAGACAGACAACCTTCTGCGTGGGAGACTGATGATTTTGATAGAGTCATCATCCTTTGATTCGGATGATCATCTGTGCAGCAACAATGTACATTTGATGTCTTTATTTTCCTGAACATATTGCAGCCCGGATGGATGAAACTAGATCTGGGGTCTTCAAACTCGTTCAATCTTCACTCGGAGTACAAGTCGATCCATGTGAAAGATGTTCTGGAGTTGAACATGGAAAGACATCACCTGATTACCAGCCAATGATGTAAGTTGTTAACAGATGTGAGAGGAATCACCAATAATGATGATGAACCTCAAGGTACTATAGTACAATTCGCGGGGTGTGAATAAGGGACTTGGTTTCGAACACCATGCAAAATCTTTCGATCGAAGGCCATTGATGTAAACCTGTCGCCGAAAGTGAGAAACTTGTCATTGAGGCATGCAAGCTTCAAAGTACTGAAAGGGTTGTTCCTAAGTCAACTTCTTGGATAATGAGCTGATGTCGACAAGAAGTGACCCGCCGTAGGAGGGCCTTAATGAATCCCAAATCTATGACACGAAACGGAGTAAATGATTTTGGAGGTGAAAACGGTCTGATGATACAGGGTTCAGGGTGGTGGTCATGAAAGAATGGAGTGTGAATGTATTGCAGCGGATGAGACACATGTGAATTCTCTGAGCGACTTCTCTTGAACATACCGGCGACACTAACATGATGGATTGGTAGTGTTAACCCCAAATGTGTATGGTGTGATGGACCAATGGTGATATGACCAGTGAACGGAACAACCCAACCCTACTCGGATGCGGAGTGAAAGTTCCATGTTCAAGAGCGACTTGCTACCAATAAAGTTTCTTCAAGTTTTCTTCCCAAATTTTCCCCAGTCATTGCTGACCAGTACCTCTTTATTTTTGTAAAGCTTGAGGAGGATAACATATGCTTGTTCTATAATTTTCCCTTCAGGCAAACTCGTCGCTATATTTTAACGAGCCTAGCGACAGTGAAACTCATTCTTGTCTGTACGGACAAGTTTGTCGCTATTCGGTTTTAGCGAGTCTAACGACAAATATAACTTGGTCCTTTTCAATTTTAGAGAGTCTGAAAAGGGACGTAAAGGAAACTCCAATGATCCTTTTTCGTCATATAATCCCTAAAGTCCGAAAACGTATAAAATAATACAAAAGGAATGAATTTTCGGTAATTTTAACGAGCCGAACAAGACAAGCGCTCGATCTTTTTTTGTAATAATCCCTCAGGCCAAAAAACATTAAGATCTAGAGGAGGGATAGAACTTCTGGTCGCTTTAACGAGCTGGAGAGGCCAATTGATCGGCAATCTTTTCATATTTTACGATTCAGTTGAAAAGAGCTTAAAGGAGACCCATTTTTTGAGGAACGAGTGATAATTTTGGGTAGCAGCTGATTCTAGGTACAATTTGGAATTTTCTAGTCACAGCAGTGTCACAAGGATGGCTAACGGGATCACTCTTCACAGCTGTTCCTCAAAAGGGGTAAACAATCAAATGGAGGTGAATGATCGGCTAAAATAGAGTGGAGGTGATGATGAGAACATGACCAAGGCTCAAAAGCTGATGATAATGCATTCACAATGGTTATTTACCGGAAATTGGTTCATCTTTTAATGAGCTTAAACTTTGGGGGAACGTTTGCTCATTACTTATGTTTAATTTTTAACGAGCTTGAACTCCGCATAAAAACTGCTCATGGCGGGTTTACTTTTTAGTGAGCTTGAACCCTGCGGTAACACTGCTCCCACTAGTCTTATAATAAGGATGTCTCATCTAAGATGCCATTTTTTTTTGAGCTTGCACCTTACAAATCTTTGCCCTGGATCCTTTCTTTATGCAAGTTGGGAAGGACCAATCCTATGAGTTTAAAGGGTTGAGAAACTACAAACTAAGAAAATAAATGGTCGCTCTTCGCTTGCATGCAAAAGGTTTGCATGCCCCCAGGTATAGCGAAAAATTCCCAGGTTACCATATGAAATCTCTCCATCTGCATTGCAGACAAAATGCTTCCTTGGTGATGTCTACCGAAATAGATAAAGGCGAGTGGCGCAGTCGCCTCCACTCACATAACTTTGACGAGGGAATCTTATTCCAGTCTAATCCCATTTTCCTAAATGGATGGGTGTGTCAGACTAGTCATATATCCTTCGCGGAAACCTACCCTATACCCAAGGTTTTCCTGTCAAAATAGACCAAGGTGCATGCCCCCTGGGTTTCAGTCACATCCACCCGAATCACTCGCACTCATCAGGTGGATGGACTGGAGATTGATGAGACATTCCTTATATGAAAAGACCATTTAGGGATGGTATTTGACTATTTTCTATGTGTGAGCCAGGAAACGACAGCTGGTCTATGAGCTTGACCACTCTGCCTTCATGCGGAAAGCACATTACTCTAAAGAGTGAGGAGACAATGGCTCCCATGCAATAAATATAGTCACGCCCAAGGAGTAGATTATAATCCAGAGGTCCTTGGACAACCATTACGTTCATGTGAACGGTTTTCCTTCTCAATGTTATCAGGACATTGGAAAGGGTCCCTAATGGTCGACTGGTTCCTTTGTCAAAGCCTGTCAGATTTCTCATCTCAGGCAGAAGTGATGGCGAACCAAGCGCTTTCCAAGCAGTTGAGGAAAGGATACTCACAGAAGCCCCTTCATCTACGATGGTACTGACCATGACCATTCTGTATATTTTTGCAATGATTCCGAATGGTACACTAGTCGGTAAACGGGGTCTGCCTAGTAGGTTCCAATCGAAGGAAACAACTAGGTTTCTTGGAGGTGGGACCGAATAGACGGCTGGATATGACTCTGACGAACTTCCTTCCTGTGATAAAGAAATGGGTAGACTGCCCTCATGTTCATCGAAGTCTGAGTTTACGAAAAGAATTTGGACTGTGTCGTTCTCGTTCTCTTCGGTGATTGTGTCATCTGAAGATGGACCTTCTGAAGACAAGACCGAGTTGACTGCCACCTCAACCTTTTGACTTTCATCTGGTATGGGTTCGGTGGGCTTATCTTCAATGAAAAATGCTTCAACTGAACACAATGGCGTGTTAGTTGGATTTTCAACCAGTGATGGACTTGGCAAGAGTTTCTTATATCCAGGAGGAAGCCGTAACAGTGAAACCGGACGGTCATCCAAAACTCTTTTAGCTTCATCCAGGAAGGGATAACGGTGGAGGGCATGATTGCCTTCACACAGTCTACAAGGAAATCTACATTTTCCTTTTTGTCTAGGTGCTTCACTTTCACTAATTGATGGTGTACTTTCAACATGGTCCACAGAGGTTGATGACACTAAGTTATGCAAACGAGGAGACCAGTCCCTTAAGATCCGAGGGATGCAGGGACAATCTCAGTGGTAGTGGTATCCTTTGCAAATGACACATGGCGATTTAGGCATGGACGGTGCAGTGTGTGGATTTTTTCTAGACGATGCATGGTTGCCCCCTTTCGTCTTTGGCTCCTTCTTCTTCTTCTCTTTCTTCTTCTTCTCTTTCTTCTTCTTCTCCTTCTTCTTCTTAGTTACTTGGTTTTGGGCCTTACCAGCTTTATCAAGCGAAGAGGAAGGAGGAGAGGGAGAATCGGATGAAGTAGAAGGTTGGGGGATAACTTTAGTATCATCCAGTTGCTGATTTGATTGTTCAGGAATAACGGTGTTCTGAACGACGGAGGTCGAGAGGAGCCATATTCGCAAGCCAATCGTCAATCCTAGAAGTGAAAATGTGGTCATATGAGGTGCACCAACATCTCCCCAAGAGGAGAAAGGACTAGGATTTCCTCCAAGGGGAACTCCTTGGTCGATGGACTCCATTCTCCTCAACCTAAGACCAACATAGGAAACATGGTGTTATTCCGATTAAAATAAATTTTAGACGCTTTGACACAACTTGTTTTATCGATTTTTAAGAGTCGAGAAAAAACAAAAGATGACTCTAGTCGCCTTCGATTTTTAATGAGCCTGAAGTGACAAGTGCTCAGATGGACCTTTTCCTTTAAGGATTCTGAAAAGGAATGAAAGAGACTGCTCTGGAAATCTAGACAGAGGGATTACCAAACCAATCACAAAACTACAGAATACTTTTTATGGTACGGCAGTCAATCTTCCCGAATGCTGTGTTTAGTGCATTGCGATCGATAGGGAGGTAGACATGGCTTCCTATGGATAAAGGATATAGCCTATTGTGGTCTCCCAATATATACTCAATGGTACGTGGGAGCACAAGTCCGTACTGGCACTTGTTGTCTCAAAGAGGAGGAATCACCCAACCAACAGTGAAAGCGACAGTTACCAAGCTTTACGATGCCGGAATACGTCTCTAGCCTAGACTTCTAGATGTTGTGCGTTAGGTTCCAAAGCATTTTTAGGTTCATTAAACTTATTTTACAGTTGATCTTTCTTAAGAAATTTTCCTTTCATATTCACCGCATGATGTAGATGTACAATTCCTAAAATGCAATCTAAGATGATAAACAATCGGTCAATCTTCTTTTTGCAATGAAAATCCTAGCTACTAAAGAAAGAGAGATGATATTCTTTCAACATAGAGCAGAGAGCACACACTAGATGCACTGTCCTAAATCAAACCAACAAGCAGTCTAAATGCAAATGCACATGCATGTATTTGTTTTCAGCTTTCTTAATGTGTGAATGACAAGAAGAATACTAAGTACAAATCTGAATTATCTTTTCTAAGCGACAGTACTAACAGATTTCTCTTCAAAAATGAAAGGAAGATAATGATGACACTTTACTATTTCGAATTGAAAACTGCTTTTGACACTTGAAAACTACTAATTCAAATCAAATACAAGAGTAACTGTATAATCGACCATCAAGAACAATAGAGTTCCTTTCTTTGACTGAAAACGACACTTGCGACACTTTCAAATCAAAAGACAACAGTTCGACTATGCTACTACTTTGCAAAAGAGAACTGAAAATGGCGGAAAATACATAAAACATTCATAGTTCTTTGCACAATGGAGGCGAAATGATGCAAAGTAAGGGGGTTTCCATAATGGTATACTGATCACAAACAGAAAAACCCCAAAATAGAGCTGAAAAGAGTGAAGAAAAACCAAGACCTGGAGGCAAAATTATCCTTTTCTGATCATCGCACCTATAACACAGGGAAACAGGGATGCATCCCACCTACTGCACACGGGAAGTGCGATGCATCCAGATTTCCTTGAAGAGAGGGTGCGATGGTACCAGGACGAGACTTTACTTGGCTCTTGGTCACAGTTTGCAACTCAGTTCAGGGATTTAGGCCGAGCAAATGATGTACGTAAATAGAAATCACAAGGGTTGATCTAATGAGGTTACTAGATCCACCACTAGGGCAATTAGAAGGTTTGCAAATCAATTCTTTAGTTTATAAACAAAACCCGTAGATAGACTGAAGCAACATTGATCTACTTTGCACTTGCATAGCAAATGCAGTTCGAAGGCTAGCTGGCTTGACTTCAGGCTCCGTCTGTAAGTTTATAAAACAAACAAATATAGACAAACAAACAATATATTTTCTCCCCAGTGGAGTCGCCATTTTGTTATCGGGAAATCTAGTGTCCAGTCGGATCTGCTAGTCCCACTAAGACTGGTAGCTATCTTAGAAACAAACAAACTAAAACCACTTTCATTTTCCTTTATGAGAAGTAGATAAGAGTGGAATGAAGGACACCAACCTTTGTCTTGCACTTGGTTCCTTGCTTGATTCCTCTCCTTTTTGACAAATCCTTGCCGCTTCTCCTTCATCTACCCAGCTTCAAAGAGCACTTGTGGAATCAAAGCAGCATAATATTATCAAAGAACAGAGATCTACAATCATAAACAATATAGGACCAGATATATATTGACCACACAAATTCATATATCATCAAACATACAAGAATGTGGAGGAAAACTTGAATAGCTTTATTAATAATCAAGAATAGCAAAGAGGATTACAACCAATTGTTCTGACCCAGCGTCATCCTCCAGCATGAAAGCCCTTCTTTCACCTCATGAAAAGCTTAGATCACCGAACACTATGATATTCTAACAAGAAACCAACAACACTTCCTTACAAGATACAAAATTCCAGCCTCTGGATCTCTGGGATGAGGGATCCATATATAGATGATTGGAGGGGGGTGAGTCAGCTTTTGGGATTTTATTAGTGTCCTCTCTCTGATAGTTCTTGATTCCACTTGGAGATTGATGATCTCTTACTCATCCTTGGGGGAATTTAGAAAGGCAAGTGTCACAGGAGAAGTTTCTAGAAGATTCCATGATCATCCACCTCGCAAACTGTCTCTGCCATTTGTCCACTCTTACCCATCGCACCCCATAGAAGGGCTTTTCAGTATGCATCGCACCTCCCGTGTGCATTTAGGTGGTATGCATTGCACTTTGACGATGGAGCAGGTGAGATGGTCCAGTTTTGACCAGTTCTGAGTAGTTTTTGATGGAGAACTTCTAGGAGATGATGTAATCAGCTGACCTTATTCTTTTAGGGGATGGAACAACACTTTTAGGGACTTAGGAGCCCTTGGTTTATGTACATGTTTGATTGGGGTTGCAGTGCCCAAAAATTTCTATAACATCTAATAAATAGGGAGAAGACCTGTATATTTTTCATTAACTCTAAAGACTCTGTCCAAATTCATAGTACAAATTTTTTGAAGTTCCATCCTGCTAAATTTCCTGTTAAATATTTGGGGATCCCATTGGTTTTATATCCTAAAGGGACATCCTAGTGGAAATATTTAATCGTAAAGTTTTCAAACAAGATTCAAAATTGCACCTTTAGAGCCCTTAATTTTGCAGGAATATTAGTCCTCACTAAGTAAGCCTTACAAGCCAGCCTTGTATATCAGATTGTGACTATGCCTCTTCCAAAAATTGTTAGAGCTAAATTTTGATCTTTATAGACTGATGCTTTATGTTAAGGAGCCAAAAAGGTTTAGGCGATGGTCGTTACTTGGCTGGGAGAAGCTTATTTTAACCAAACATTCAAGTGGCCTAGGTTTACAAGATCCTGGAATCATTAATACTAATTTTGGTGCTAAGGTTTGGTGGCAATGGATAAAAGTAGGGGACCAACTTTTGATATAAATTTGGTTAAGGAAATATGTCGCATTACATACATAGTAAGATAAGCTTTTCTATGATAAAAATATTCCAAGTTCCAGCTTATGGGTTTGGCCGAACATCAATGGGATATTGATACAAAATAATGTGTTATGGGATATTATGTCAAGAGAGCAAGCATATTTTTGGGATGAAGCATGGAAACAAATGCCAAGGTTGAAGGATGATCCTACTCTTAGACAAACGAAAATACTCTTGAAACATATGGGTTTTACAAAAGGAATAGAGTATTGGCAAGGAGATGGGGATAGTAATCTTAGAGATCTTGGAAACAAAAGAAAGCTTGGGCAAAATTTCTTAAGAGTCTCCCTTGAGAACTTTTGCATAAGGAGTTGTCACAAAGGATGATCAGATCCTAAGATGATTCTAAAATATTGAGATGGGGAACTCTTTCTATAGGCTCCTTCACAGTTAAAGAGGCCTACTCGATTGTTGTGGTGCATAACAAATTGGACAAGGCATCGTTGTGGAAGTCTATATAGATTGATGTAGGCTGGCCAAAAAAATCTATCTTCTTATGGTTAATTGCATGGAACCATCTTTTGGCATGGGAAAGGATTCATAAGAAGGTCGTGGAAGGGCCTTCAATTTGTTATCTATGTGGTAAATAAGAGGAATCATTGAATCATTTATTTATTTCATGCATTTATGCAATAAAAGTCTGGAAACTCCTTCCTATAATTTTTATCAACTTCTAGGAACCTACTGAGATCACTCAGGCAACAATGATTCAAAGGTTCATAAGTCATTTCAAGAATCCAATTATTAAGAGAGCTAGGAACTTTACATTGGGATTTATCTTGTGGAATCTGTGGAAGGAGTGTAATTACTGAATCTTCAGGGATAAGAAGAGAAATCCAATAACGGTTCAAGATCAAATCTTCTCAAACATTTGAGAAACCCTCTTGATCATACCCTGGACATCAAAAGATTGGGAGTTTGAAGTCATGGAGGCTCCTATGCTTCGAAATCTAAGCCTACATAAAATAATGGTAATCAAAAAACCCACAGGGATCCTCACTAAACAAGTTGTTGATACATCAAGTCATAGATCTCCTCCTATGAATTTTATTAAATTAAACTTTGATGTGGATTGTAAAGGAAACCCAAGTATTGCAGGGTTTGGAGGCATTTGCTAGCATGATAAACTAAACCTATTGAGAATCTATTCTAAGTATTGCGAGGTGGATGATAACAATTATTCAAATTTCATGGCCCTTGAAAAAAAAGTTCATATTTCTCTCACAGAAGGATACAAGTTATTACAGATCATAGGGGATTCCTTAATGGTGGTTAATTGTGTACAAATACTTATCAATGGAAATACAATTTCTAAAGTTGTGCTAGATAGCGACTGGTGAGCCCCAGTATTGTAGCAATAATGCTACAACTCCTGGAATTCCCTTCTTTAATTTTATCAACCCGGTAGTTCGTAACAAACTTTGAAGCGACGGTGTTGTATGCACAAGTACTAGCTCTTGCCACAGCTGTCACTTGGTCAGCTGGCACAAGTCCGCTAGGGGCTTAAGCCAACTTCTATGAGCTCTTAGAAGAAGCTTTTTAACTGATGGATGAAATCTAACTCAAAGGAAGCTAATCTACTTGCGGAAAGAGACTGAGAGCCAAAAAGAAACACAAACCCTAGCAAACCCTAATTCTACCAGCTAGTCCTACTGATGCAAAGATGAGAATGAAAACTACAGAGAGAGATGCCATTACTTCTATGAAGGTAAGATACATGTGTCTAGACTACCTCTACCTGAAGAAAACATCTTTTTGTATTTTTGAATAAGTTATTAGAATTATCATGCATGTGCTTTTAACTGGCTTTTTACTGTGCAGAGGTGGATCAAGGAGGAGAAATGCTTGGAAGAGGTCGGGAAGGTTCAGAGAGGGTCTAAGGAGTCCCTAACACCCTTCCAAAGAGTTTCACAAAGTTTGGCTACCAAGAAACCTCATTTGTGAGCTTCTACAGGAAGTCTGCAGGGGTTCTACAGGATGTTTCAGGGATTTCTACAGGATGTTCAGAATTTCTACAGGATGTTCTAAGGTTGGGTTTTGGATGATGGGTGAGTGAAAGAGGATGCATGAATGGATAGGGAGGTAGGGTAGGGGTCTGAAATAACTCGGTGACCGAGGGATGAAGTGATAAGAGGGTGTGGAAAGCTAGCTTGTCTTAAAGAGGGCTGAGGCAATGGAAGGGCAAGAAGGTAGGGTGACGTGGGAAAAAGAGTAGTTGTGAGACGAGGGATCTAACTTGGAGATGGAGCAGTTAGCCTAGACGAAGCTTAGATGGATGAGAGAGTGATGGAGATGCACTGCACAATGTATACTTAACCAAATCAACCACGTCCTGCACACAATCAAAATATTAACTAATCTATCCTAACTGTTAATGAAACCAATGAACATCAACGTTATTTCTAAAGAGAACCATGTACAGCACTGAAGCAAAGAAACATTCCAAGAGGTCTGAACGCATGAATAACTCCTACAAATGAAAACATTGCACCAAAGATTGCATGGGTAAGCAAACTAGTGTTTTTGTTGGGCAGCACTGTCTGCAATTCCAGCCCCTAGGAAGAGGTGAAAATGAGAGTGCAGGAAACCCTTTCCTAGAGCTCCTATCAATTCTTATCTCATTACTTTATTCTAGATATCTGAAGCAACTCTACTTTTCAACAATGACCTACTTAACCACACAACGAAATCGAACTCAACAAACTGTGTTTCAAATGCATACAAGGAAAATCATAATGCTGAAAGGAAAGATATCAGTACAAAGAAGGAGGCCCTAGGCTCTCAGGTTGGGCCCAACCCTGAGAGCTATGGCTCCTCTAGAAACTCAGAGCTGAGATCAAATCTGACTGCTTCCCATTAAAAAATAATAATCATAAGTCAAGAGTTATGCCAATAATGGCTACAAAAGAACAAAACAGAGCTGGCAGCTCGTAGTGCAGAATGTGCAAAAGTTTTTCCAAAAGTCCTTTTCGAAGGCTGAAGCCTTATCATTTATACATCACGAGGCCCAAGCTGGCCTCCTAAATCTATGGGACTTGGCTGACCAAACTGGGAGTGAACAGTTGCTTCCACAAAATCTGTTTGGCTGCCTTCTAGATCCGGTTTTGGTGGCTTTTGGAGCTCGTAGTTGGGGGTGAAGATCCCGAGGAAGGCTATTTAATGCCGTGGACAACCCCCCTACGAATCCTCAACCCCAGCTTGGCTGTCTCCTAGCCCTTGTCTGCTCGGTTTTGCTCCAACATGTGTCAAAAAATCCTGAAATGAGCACGTGTTAGCCACCTAGGAATAGTGACTACCCTTATTCGTACAAATGACATAAACATACTAAAAAATGATGCATAAGTTATGAAAAATGAAGGATTGAGCAAGGGTAGTTAGGCCAAATGAGCCCAAAATGTTACCAAATTTGGGGCTCATCATCACCCCCCTGCTAAAATGATTGCTCATCCCTGAGCAACTAATCCAGCTCCTCGTCCTCATCGCTTTCACTGTCACCCTCACATCCCAGGATTTTGAAGTAGTATCCTCCTCACTGACATGGAACCCAGCCTTCCTTTCCACCTCTTCCCACTGCTTATGCTCTTCTTTCTCTGTGCTGCCTTCCATCAATCCTAAAAGAAAAGGTGGGATTAGCTTGAGGCCAATCCAACTGGCTTGGAGGTTCTGTATGGACTTCTTGTAGAGGGGCACCCGTACTAGAGCTTCCCTCATTCGAGTTGGAGTGTGATATTCCCTGATTTTGAGGTTGTGGGACAATGTGTTCCACCGGTGGGTGCAAGCATGAACACAATTGTCACCTAATAGTCGCTCCATATCCTCGAAATGTGTTATAGCCTGAGCCTGCTGATCCATGTATTTCAATAAAGCTTGAGAGTCGGTTGCTAAGTGTTGGTGGGCTGATATCAATGCAGTGGGGTCCCCTGGCTCTGCTCTAATCAGCAGTGGCTCATGTAACTCTCGGTTCATGACCTCTTTGACCTCTACTGCTCTCTTTTCTTCATGGTTCAACCATGAGGCAAATGCCATCAACTGCATATCTCCTACAACTGTGTTGGGATCCCATGAAGTCACATTAGGAAGGGCCAAATTATGGAGATAGAACTCCGATAGCTTGGCCTTGTCCTCTGATGCTTGTGCTAGCGTTTTTGATTTTGGCTTCAAAGCTCGTAGGAATTCCTCTGCCACCTCGTCATCGTAACCTTGAAGCTTGTCGCAGAATGACATCCACCGTGCACGAGAAAACAGGTCTACCACCTCAGGGTTTTCCCGTAGCTTGTTTGAGTCTGTCGGCTCTTTCCTAATGAACCCACCCGGCATGGTGAAAGCTTGCTGTGTTAGCCGGAGCTGGTTGGCACGTATAAAAAGATGGAGCTTTGGGATTTCCTTAGACAGAGCGCAGAATTACGCCTCTGTCATGCACAAAGTTTGTGAATTCACGACTGTCTACAGGTGAGCCTTGATAGTGGCTTAATTATGAATCAAACCCTGTAGAAAACCCCGCATATACACTACGACGACAATTCCCATGCAGAAGTAAGACGACGCTTGCAAATTCATGCGCAGACTGTAATTCTACTGTTTTAGGACGTCGACTTCGCCACCCTTCGAACCAATTGCATGGGAGGACTAGGTTCAGGCTTACCTCGTTCCAACTTGCCACCTTTGACATGAATAGATTAATTTCCTCCGTAGCGGTGAGCTTCCTGTAGCGCAGCTTCCTGTAGAAGTCGTGCACGGGTTCTGGAGAGCGCGTCAGTGGTTCTGGTCCTTCTGTGCAACCACCGGACATTTGAACAGGCTGAGGACTTGGAGTAACAGTCTTCAGAAAATTTCGGATGCTTACTCGACTGCAAAGCGATTGAGGATAAATGAGTGGAGTTCCATACGCGATCTAGCTAGTGGATTTGAATCCCTGCGGAACTCGTGGCACGGGGGTGAGTTGTCCCTGCCGGACCGTTGGACGACGTCACTTGTTATCATTCCACTGTAAGTCTGCCTGACCGCTGAATCATTCCCTGCATATCTACCGCCGCCATTTCTGTTAGATCGCCACTTCTCCCCTACTAGACGCTTCCCACGTGTCCATTGCCTGTCTTGTTTGACACAACCAACGCTTTCCGAATCGGACGAGACCATTGGACTGGTCGTGGTGGCCAGTTGAATGGCTACCCGACTAGCTCAACCCATTCATTTCCATACTCGCACACATTTTAGAGCATTGTTCATGTAATTTGACGAAAAAGGGTGAGGCACTTACCTGTGCGGCCGCGACGTTATTTTCATGCTTCAGGATGAGGGTGACGGATCCGCTTGCTGCTGCTTCATGCACAGGCAGGGGAGTTCCTTCTTGCCGACTACTGCTGATTACGAGACCGGTTTCCTGGCTGCGGATGGTGCATGCGCCAGCTTTATGAGTTGCAGGTGCCTTCATGGTGTATGCCCTAGCTGGATCAACTGCTACAAGATTCCTGTAGGATATCCTGTAGCCATTTCTCCTCCTAGGGTGCATGCCGAAACGATGGAATCACGGTCACGATTGCAGGGTCCTCGGATTGCTTTGATAAGTAGCACATTGGGCCTCTGCATATTTTATTCCATTTGAGAATTGTTTCTGCTGAGAATCCAATGTTCTGATTTGACTATGCAGGTATTTCCATTGTATGGCAGCAGGGGTGGTAGAAGGAGGCAACAGCAGTGGGTGATGGAGAAAAACATTGGTTGCATGCCTCCTTATTGGACTTCGGGCTTCCAATTCTTCCACACAGTCGGTCCTGGGCCGTCCAAAGATTCTACAGGAAGTTTCCTGTAGAAATACAGAACTTCCTGTAGAAAGTCCTATAGCTTCCTGTAGAAGGCTAAACTGTGATCAAATCGTGCCCAGACCTTGGAAGAGAGGAGTGTTTCTGGATGGAGTGCTGGTGAGGTCACCTGGTAGCATAGTAGGGACCCTTGTCCTTGAGTTGAGAGACCTCCTTTTCTGCATGGAATACCTGCAACCTGCATGAATTGTCAAATCTTGAGCCTGTTTTCCTGTTTCTGCTTCCTTCTTTTCTGTTTTCTTTTTCTTTGTTTGTTTTTTCTTTCTTCTTTTTCTTCTTTTTTTTTTAGAAGACAGCAGGGGCGCCTCAGTGAGGTTTTCACCCCTACCATCTGCCTTGAGCGCCTCAGAGAGGTTTTCACCCAAGGGTCTTTTTTTTATTCAAAAATTTTCAGAAAGACAACAGGGGCGCCTCAATGAGGTTTTCACCCCTACCATCTGCCTTGGGAGCCTCAGAAAGGTTTTCACCCAAGGATCTTTATTTATTTATTTTTATTTTTATTTTTTTTTGATGTTCAGGGTATGCCCAAAACAGAGGCAGAACCCTTCTCTATGACCAGCACTGATTTTTCCACAGTTTTGATGAATTCTTGCCTCGAAAGAGGTTTCCTGTAGATCTTTAGTCGATTCCCATTGACGAGCATGGGGATGGCTTCCTCATCAATGGTCTGAACAAGAACAGACCCATTGTCATTACACTTCTCCACTGCATATGGTCCCAGCCATCTTGTTCTCAGCTTCCCCTCAAAATCCTTATGTCTGGAATCGTACAACAGCGCCCAATCTCCCGGCTGGAATTGCTTATCATTGAGGTGCCGGTCATGCCATACCTTCCTCTGAAGTTGAACCACCTCTGAGTGGAGAAGGGCCTGCATTCGGTGTTCATCCAGCCCATTTAGCTGCAATAACCTTTCTTGTTGGGCATGGCTGAGATCTAGGTCCCGCTGAGCTGCCATCCTCAAGGTGTTGTATTCGAACTCAATTGACAGCAAAGCTCTCTTCCCATAGACCAGCTCATAAGGTGTGAAGCCGGTTGTGGTCTTCCAAGTGGTGTTGTAAGCCCAAGTGGCCTCAACCAGGCGATCTGCCCAATCTTTTCTACTGCTGCTCACCACCTTAGTCAAGATCCCTTCTAATGCTCTATTGGTGACTTCCACCTGCCCATTTGCTTGAGGATGATAGGGGGTGGAAGTCTTATGCTTGATTTTGTGATGAGTGAGTAGGTCTTTGATTAAGTTGGAGGTGAACTGGCTTCCTTGATCGGTGACTAGCTCTCTTGGGTAGCCAAATTTGTAGAAGATGTTTTCTCTTAAAAACTCAGCCACCTTTTCTTCTGTCGCTGCTTTAATTGCCTTGGTTTCTGCCCACTTTGTCAGGTAGTCTGTGCACACAATGATGTAAGACCTTTGCCTTGAAGGAGGATTGATTGGACCCACAAAATCCATACCCCACTTCTCAAATGGCTCAAGAGTCACTTGAGGTTGGAGAGGCATTTCGTCCCTTGGAGTCGGTTTCCCCATCCTTTGGCATCAGTCACATTGGCTGATATATCTTCTGACATCTTGATGCAGCGTGGGCCAATAGTAGCCTGCCTGTAGAATTTTGAAGGCAGTTCTTTTGGCTGCAAAATGTCCTCCACAAGGCCCATCATGACAGGTTAGGAGGATGTCAAAGACTTCCTCCTCCCTTACACAACGCCTTAAGATCTGATCTGGGCCAAGCTTGAACAGGTTGCCCCCGATCCAAATGAATGAGGCACTCTTCCTTACGATTCTGCTCTTCTCTCTTGAGGATAGGTGCGGAGGGAACTGTGCTGAGAGAAGGTAATTTGCTATATCAGCAAACCATGGAGAGAGTACTGAGATAGCAAACAGATGTTCATCTGGCATTTGGTCATCCACTGTTCCATCCTCACCTGCAGGTAAATCCAATCTAGACAAGAAGTCAGCAACAACATTTTCTTTACCTAGTTTGTCAACGATAGTCAAATCAAACTGCTGCAACAAAAGTAGCCATCTAATAATACGAGCATTCACATCTGGTTTATTCATTAAATATCTAATTGCAGCATGATCAGTATGTACAAATGTTTGATAGCCAGTGATGTAATGTCGGAACTTGTTCAGTGCATGGACCACGGCCAAGAATTCTTTCTCAGTTACAATATAATTCAGTTCTGCCTTGGATAAGTTTTTGCTGACAAAGTATATGGCGTATGGAAGTTTTTGTTCAACTTGTCCTAAGGCTGCCCCTATGGCTTTGTTCGAGGCATCAGTGTGGATGTGGAAAGGTAGGGCCCAATTTGGACCTCTCAAGATTAGGGCAGACACCAACTTATCCTTTAATTCATTCAGAGCCTTCTGACAATCGTCAGTCCATTTAAACTCAACATCTTTTGCTAAGAGGCCAAACAATGGTGAGGCTAGCTTACTGAAGTCTTTAATGAATCTCCTATAATACCATGCTAAACCTAAGAAACTTCGAACATCTCTTACCTTCTGAGGAGGTGGAACCTTTTTGATGAGAGCAATTTTGTTAGGATCCACCTATAACCCTTGGCGAGAAATGGTATGTCCTAGCACGGTCCCTTCAGTCATCAAGAACTCACATTTTTCAGGACTAAGGGACAGGTTCATCTCAATGCACTTGGTTAGGACTTTTCCCAGATTGGACAATGCTTCCTGGAAGTTGGACCCATAAGGAGTGAAGTCATCCATATAGATCTCCACCGAATCATGGACCAGCTCAGAAAAGATGCTCAAGACGGCTCTCTGGAAGGTGGCAGGAGCGTTGCATAGCCCAAAGGGAAGAACTCGGTAAGCAAAGGTACCCCAAGGACAAGTGAAGGTGGTCTTATCTTGGTCTTCCGGGCTGATTTGGATCTGATTATACCCGCTAAACCCATCTAGGAAAGAGAAAAACTTCTTTCCCGCCAGTCCATCCAACACTTGATCTATGAAGGGTAGAGGGAAGTGGTCTTTCTTGGTGGCTTTGTTCAGTTCTCGGTAGTCCACACAGATTCTCCACTTCTCGTTTTTCTTGGGAACCAACACCAGAGGGGACACCCACTCGCTATCTGAGATGGGGTAAATAAATCCTGCATCCAACAGTTTTTGCAATTCTTCCTTGACGATGTCCTTAAGGGCTGGATTCATTCTCCTTTGGGGTTGCCTGACCAGTTTACAATCTTCTTTGATGTAGATGTGATGGGTACAGACCGAAGGATGGACTCCTTTCATCTCCTTATAGCTCCAAGCAAAAGCATCTAGATGACTGGCCAACAGACTACATAGCTCCTTTTCCTAGGAAGGAGATAGGGAGGAGCTGATCTTTAACATTCTCTCGGGGCCAAACTCCACATTTTTGACTCTGGGCGTGATTGGATTGGTCACACAAAGGTCCACTAAGGTGCTGGCTTGGGTGTCCTCCACCAATTTCTCTAAGGACAATGCACTGGGAGGTGGATTCTGAATCAAGGTCTCAATCAAATCATCCTCGGTTTGAGGACCTCCCCTGGTGGTTTCTAAGGTGCACAAGGGTGCAGAGTACACCTCATCTTCCTCTCCTTCTTCCAACCAAAGTGGTAAGTCATGCTCTAATAGAGGTTGGGCAGGAGGATATAGGACTAGGTGCTTGGACATAGGACCATTTTTGATGGTCATGTTTCCTGCACGGCAGCTTATGTAAGCATCCGCAGTGGCTAACCAAGGCCTCCCCAAAATAAGGGGGTATCCAGTAAGCTTTGCCTTTGGTTGAAGAACCAAGAAGTCTGCAGGGTACTCCCAAGAGTCAACAGAGACCAAGACATCCTCCACAATCCCTTCGGGAGTCACGGTGGAGCGATCTGCTAGCTGTAGGACTGTCGAGGTCTTTCTTAAGGAACCCTGAAGGTTGAGTTTGAGCAAGGTATCTCTGGTCATCACATTAATGGCAGCCCCTAGATCAATCAAAGTGTGGGGTATGATGGTGCCATTGATGTGGACATCAACTACAGGACTCCCAGGATCCAAATACTTTGGGCAGATTACTTGCCCCAACATAGGATCAGACAGTTGTCCTATGACATTGATGGTTGAGGCATCTCCTTTTCGCCTGCCTGGGTGTCTGAAACACTTTTCCTTAACCATTTTGTTGTATATCGGTACATCTTTGATGGCTTGGAGAAGTGGTATTTTCACACACAACTGTTTGAGTTCTCCCAGAAGCTCATCCTCCTCTAGGTTGGGTTGTGTGGTTGCCGTTAGTCTCTCAGGAAAGGGTGGAATGGATTTTGGTTCACTTTCCTGTTTATCTTCCTCGTCCTCTGGGGGAGGAGGTTGGCGATCCGGAAGAGTCTTTCCAGATCGCAGGTTGATCTCCTGGATCTCCATAGCATAGGTAGGGCATGTTGTTTCCCTAGTATATACCTGTTGGGCCTGTCGGTTGTTGGGATTCGGGTTCGGTTGAGCAGGCATTTGGGGTTGTCTTGGAGGAGCAGGAGGTAATGGTTGTGGTTGAGCTGGTGGTGGAGGCAAAATAGCGGGAGGAATATTGTACTGGGGCCTCCACCCCGGTTGAGGTGCATTCCACTGAGGCTGTGGCTAGGCATGTGAGTGAAACGAATGAGTAGTGGGCTGAGTATGGTACTGAGGTGGGTAAGACCATGGGGGAGGTACAGACCAGGAAGGATGAGCAGGGGGACCCCAGGAAGCCATAGGAGCAGATTGGTTGGGGCTATAATAAGCTTGGGATGTCCCTTGCATCCCCTGCTGGTAAGGTCTAGGTCCATGTGGCCTCCTTTGGTTGAGGAAATAGAGAGGTTCAGTGGGTGCCTCTGTTCCTTGGTACATGGCTTTAAGCCCAGGTAAGGTTGGGCATTGGTTTGTGGGGTGGTCCTCCTCACAAACGAAACATACCTCTACCAACTGTAATGGGCACTCGTTCTTAGGGTGCTTCCTTGTACACCTAGGGCAGAAGATAGCCAAAGCCCTCTCAGCTTCCTCTTTCTTCTGCTGGATTCGGAATGTATCAAGTTGCATGGCAATGGTCTGTCTCACCTCACTCTTGAGGTCCTCTAACTGATTTGCAAACTCATGTTTGGAGAAAGGAAGACTAGCTGAGAGGGAGTTTCCTCTACCTCTTTTCCGGGCTGCCCTAGAGTGATTTCTAAACACAGTCTTTATATCCTCATAAGGTAGTTGGTAAATATCTCCTCCAGCTAGCATGTGAAGGGTATCTAGGAGGTCTTCAGGGACTCCTCGGAGCAGGACCAACTTGAGAGATTCAGGGTCAAGTGTGCACCTGGCCCGTTTATAGCTAAGTTGAAACCTTTCCTCGTAATCTTCTAAAGACTCATCATTTCTCATGGTCATCCGAAAGATTTCTCCCTTGGCTTTCTTGGACCTACAGTAGTCTCGGTATTTGGTATTGAAAGCTTGCTGCATCTGAGCCCAAGTGGTGATACTGTTCCCAGGTAAGCCCATGAACCAGCGTAATGCTGCATCCTTAAGGGTAGAGGGGAAGAGTTTCAGTTTTTGCTCATCTTCGGTATAGTCATAGGTTCGACAAAGGACAGCAAACTCAAACAAGAAGGTATCAGGGTCTTCAGTAGTCAGTCCATGGAAGTGAGGTAAAGCGGAGGGGCTTGTGTTTTTCATTTTCATGTCTCCATTGGTCTCTCGGATGGGAAAGGCACCTTCTATTCTCTCATCTTCTCTTCTATTGTCAGCCATGGCTTCAGATGGAGTGTTCTCTAACTCTTCTTCTGTTATAGGATCTTCGTATATCTCAGGAGGCTCGCCTATAGGTTCTTCTGGATCACTGTCACCAAAGAAGAGAGAAGGGTGACTCAGTGAAGTGGTGGGGGTGTTGGGTAAGAATTTGCCTGTTTTATCTCGATTTCTACGAGGCATGAAATGGGAAGACTTTTGATTGCTTTTGTTTTTTTTTCTCTGGTACCTGCAAAACTAAAATAGATTGAACTGCAACTAACTATCTTGCTGAAATGGAAATGCGGAATTGAAATGAAAGCATGAAAGGACTAATCTATCTTGCTCAAATGAAATTGCAGGAATGAAATGCTAGGCTACGCTTGCGGAATTGAAATGCTAATCTACGCTTGCAGAAATGAAATTGCGGAATTGAAATGCTAATCTATGAAAACAGGAAATGAAATTGCGGAATTGAAATGCTAATCTACGAAAGCAGGAAATGTCTACGCTACTTTTGCGGAAATGAAATTGCAGAATGGAAATGAAATAAACTACTTAGCAGAAGGATGTAGTGGAAAATAGAAGAAAAACAACAATCACCAATACTCTGACGCTTTCCCGGCAACGGCGCCAAAAAGATGGTGAGCCCCAGTATTGTAGCAATAATGCTACAACTCCTGGAACTCCCTTCTTTAATTTTATCAACCCGGTAGTTCGTAACAAACTTGGAAGCGACGGTGCTGTATGCACAAGTACTAGCTCTTGCCGCAGCTGTCACTTGGTCAGCTGGCACAAGTCCGCTAGGGGCTTAAGCCAACTTCTATGAGCTCTTAGAAGAAGCTTTTTAACTGATGGATGAAAGCTAACTGAAAGGAAGCTAATCTACTTGCGGAAAGAGACTGAAAGCCAAAAAGAAACACAAACCCTAGCAAACCCTAATTCTACCAGCTAGTCCTACTGATGCAAAGATGAGAATGAAAACTACAGAGAGAGATTCCATTACTTCTATGAAGGTAAGATACATGTGCCTAGACTACCTCTACCTGAAGAAAACATCTTTTTGTATTTTTGAATAATTTATTAGAATTATCATGCATGTGCTTTTAACTGGATTTTTACTGTGCAGAGGTGGATCAAGGAGGAGAAATGCTTGGAAGAGGTCGGGAAGGTTCAGAGAGGGTCTAAGGAGTCCCTAACACCCTTCCAGAGAGTTTCACAAAGTTTGGCTACCAAGAAACCTCATTTGTGAGCTTCGACAGGAAGTCTGCAGGGGTTCTACAGGATGTTTCAGGGATTTCTACAGGATGTTAAGAATTTCTACAGGATGTTCTAAGGTTGGGTTTTGGATGATGGGTGAGTGAAAGAGGATGCATGAATGGATAGGGAGGTAGGGTAGGGGTCTGAAATAACTCGGTGACCGAGGGATGAAGTGATAAGAGGGTGTGGAAAGCTAGCTTGTCTTAAAGAGGGCTGAGGCAATGGAAGGGCAAGAAGGTAGGGTGCCGTGGGAAAAAGAGTAGTTGTGAGACGAGGGATCTAACTTGGAGATGGAGCAGTTGGCCTGGACGAAGCTTAGATGGACGAGAGAGTGATGGAGATGCACCACACAATGTATACTTAACCAAATCAACCACATCCTGCACACAATCAAAATATTAACTAATCTATCCTAACTGTTAATGAAACCAATGAACAACAACTTTATTTCTAAAGAGAACCATGTACAACACTGAAGCAAAGAAACATTCCAAGAGGTCTGAACGCATGAATAACTCCTACAAATGAAAACATTGCACCAAATATTGCATGGGTAAGCAAACTAGTGTTTTTGTTGGGCAGCACTGTCTGCAATTCCAGCCCCTAGGAAGAGGTGAAAATGAGAGTGCAGGCAACCCTTTTCTAGAGCTCCTATCAATTCTTATCTCATTACTTTATTCTAGATATCTGAAGCAACTCTACTTTTCAACAATGACCTACTTAACCACACAACGAAATCGAACTCAACAAACTGTGTTTCAAATTCATACAAGGAAAATCATAATGCTGAAAGGAAAGATATCAGTACAAAGAAGGACGCCCTAGGCTCTCAGGTTGGGCCCAACCCCGAGAGCTATGGCTCCTCTAGAAACTCAGAGCTGAGATCAAATCTTACTGCTTCCCATTAAAAAATAATAATCATAAGTCAAGAGTTATGCCAATAATTGCTACAAAAGAGAAAAATAGAGCTGGAAGCTCATAGTGCAGAATGTGAAAAAGTTTTTCCAAAAGTCCTTTTCGAAGGCTGAAGCCTTATCATTTATACATCACGAGGCCTAAGCTGGCCTCCTAAATCTATGGGACTTGGCTGACCAAACTGGGAGTGAACAGCTGCTTCCACAAAATCTGTTTGGCTGCCTTCTAGATCCGGTTTTGGTGGCTTTTGGAGCTCGGAGTTGGGGGTGAAGATCCCAAGGAAGGCTATTTAATGCCGTGGACAACCCCCCTATGAATCCTCAACCCCAGCTTGGCTGTCTCCTAGCCCTTGTCTACTCGGTTTTGCTCCAACATGTGTCAAAAAATCCTGAAATGAGCACGTGTTAGCCACCTAGGAATAGTGACTACCCTTATTCGTACAAATGGCGTAAACATACTAAAAAATGATGCATAAGTTATGAAAAATGAAGAATTGAGCAAGGGTAGTTAGGCCAAATGAGCCCAAAATGTTACCAAATTTGGGGCTCATCAGTGACCAAAAGGAATCACATCAGATATTTCCTATCTCTTGAAAGGTTATGATTACATAATAGTATTACATACTAAATGGGATGGGAATGGAGTTGCAGACTATCCAAAAAACATGGGTTGTTCTTCTCCATATACTCATATTGATCTACCTTGGACTCTACGGGATAGAATGGAAGTTAAATGTATTACTTGCAAAATATTATGGGCATCGCAATGTGGATACATCGATATAGAGTGTATCATTTCTTATTAAGTATCCCAATATGTTTCAATTATTTTATGGTTCAAGTATTTCTAGGTTAACAAATTCATGGTGGATATAGGACACAGGAATGATGGGCTTCCTAGATATACGCATGCCATGTGATGATTGGTATTTTCTTTGTCTATATATTACATTGCAATAGGGGCTTAATACTCTCAAGGGTTTCATGCAAGTTTGAAAAAATTAGACGCAAAACGAATATTTCTGGATCCCAGATGGGGGTGAATACATGAAATTAAATAAGATAGGTTTGAAGAGCATACTATATTTTCCAACTATCCTTCTCTTCATGCAAGGTGGCATAATAAATAGTAATGAGGGTCAAACAACCCAATTATGGTCTTGTCATTTTAAATGTGGGAAGGTTGATGTTTTCAGTATCCACAAAAAATATTTCGTATGTGCACTCTACCTTATCGTAGCAATGGATACGTTTGTGGGAGCTTGTAGAGGCTAGGTTATGGAGTACAGGAGTAGACTTGGTGAGACGTGCATTAATGGTGAGAGGGATTATGAGAGGAATGTTTTCATTAAGAATTGTGTCACACACACTACTTTTCATTCCATGGGCTTGTAGTTGTGTGGTAACAACTTTCCTTTCTTTCCACATTCATCACAATACGTCATTTATAAATACTAGAGATGGGTAAATGCATGGTCGAAGCATGATGGTTCTGAAGGTGATGGGGCAATGGAAACTATAGTTGTCTCTTTCTCCTACTCTGTCATTTTATACACTTGTGTTTGGGGTAGTCTGGTGGTGACCTCAAGAAGCTTTCTAGGCCATCGTTTGTTTGAGAGACTATGCTTTGTGGTCACCCACACTTCTGTTTCCAGCTCATTTGGAGAGGGTCAATGCTTTCCATATTATTTCTATATAATATGATTTTTGGTCCAGTCTTTGAACTCATCATTGTACTCCCTACTTTGGTGCTTCAAGGCACCAATTCCATAGGTATATAATTCAACTTTCTAGTTCTGGTATGTGGAGTTTGGTACCCAGGTATTTTCTCTATTTGGTTCTAAGTTATTTGGGTGTGTTTTGAAATTGGGATTCCTCATCTTCAATGATTATATTGTTTAAATAAAAATAATGTTAAATATTTGTGATTCATGTTAGCCACGAGGTGTAAAATCATAAACAATGATATATGGGCGGCCTAAAAAATTATGGTCCACAAAATAGATATCAATATCTATATGTTGATGGATAATAGGAGTAACTTGTGGAAGTAGTTGTAATAATACAAGTTCTTATGCCTAACCACACTTCGATTCACATTATTATGGTGCATGGCTATGTTGAATCTCTATTTGATATGATTATGGATTAGGGAGTAGGTGATATTCCCTAATGCAATGAAGGCATTCTTTTTCTTGTCTTTACAACATTAACAAACTGTAATCCAAAACCATGCACCAACACTAATCTCCCTAAGTAATGCTCGGGAAGATGGCTAAATTGTAACTTTTCCGAAGGAAATCATTCATGTGGTTTGATTCGTAAGAAGTATTAATCATGCATTTATGGTCAAATATAGTGTGAGCATGTATCAAGTTATTTTGTTAAATATTCATTCACATGGAATTTAATTGAGCAAATAATATGTATGTATTTTTGTGAACTAGTATAGGGGTCATTGTGTCATTTAGATGCAGTGTTGGGATCGATCAATAATGATTGAGACAATTGCATAATCAAATTTTATAAATTTATTTTTCCTATTTCTATGTTTTGATTTGATGCCAGCATGGTATAATCACAAAATTGTGAAGGTTCAAGTGCATAGTAGAAAATCAGTGTGCTTTAGAACATGAATGTGTACCCCCATGTTGGAGTTACCTGAAGTCTAAGAATGAGTTGTTGTTGGACACAATGTGTATTAGAAGTAGAACATACAACTATGCCTAAAATCCTCCTATGTAATGCTTTATGAAACTATTTGTGTGTGATTTAACTGCAGTATGGTGAGTATGTTGTGTATTAAGATCTACGTTATAAGGTAATGATGGGATTGATCTAAATTTTAGTTGTAGTGTGTTTTGGGTCCACGCAGAATATATTTATGTATTTGGAAGTTTGAGTCAGATGCATTAATCAATGCTTGATGTCACATGGTTGGTGTGCAAGTGTAGTGTAGTGCTAATGACAGCCTAGGTTATGTGCAAGAGTTTGCGTAGTTCTAGACTAAGTTTGATGATGATCTAGTGAGACAGTATTTGAATAGAAACAATGGTTCGGTAATAGGAGACCTAAAATGGGAGCCCAAAAATTCTTAATCTTATCTTCAAATTGTAAGGGTGGAAGGTTGGAATGGTGGTGCTAGGCAAAGAAGTTGTAGCTTTCTTCAAAAAAAAAATTGTTAATATAAATATTGTATTACTTTGATGTGATATGGTTATTTAATGATCAGCGACACTAAATTGTAAGAAAAATTGAAATATGGATTCACGTCGCCTCCCCCCCGGCCTAGTATTTCCAACAACTAGTATCATAGCAAGTTCCTTCATTATAGTCCAACAACTAGTATCATAGCAAGTTCCTTCATTATGATTTAGCTTTGTTTTGATATGATATTAGGCTAGTTATTAATGTTCAGTGAGATTTTTTTGTTTGAGAGTGGTGGAGTTCTGAAACAAATGGGAAAACTAGGATTTTAGGCCATTGGGCTATGGAGTCAATCAGGGATAATTCACTGGATCAAGTCAAATTGTTGAGTTATGAGTTTAACAGGCAGGATAACAGAATAAAAACAAACTTTGGGGCTTGAATGGGTGATAATTATGCTCAAAACTAGGGGCAATCAAGAATCCTCAAGTCAAGATTAGAAAGAGGAAAGGAAGATAGGTCAACTAGCATAGGGCAATTAAGAATCCTATACTAGGGACTTATTAGAGAAAAACTATGGGGATAGAGGAGCAGTTAAGAATTCCTTTATCAAGATAGTTTAGAAGAAAAAATAAAAATGGTAAATTGTTGATAGTAGAGAGCAATAAAGCTAATTCTGATACACTTGGACTATTTTACCATTTAGATTTAGGATGCATGAAACATTGAAACATATAGCAAACACAAAAAATCACAAGGACAGAATACTTATTTGTACTTATACTACGCGAGAATCTGATGAAATGTCCTCAACTTTCATTCCTTTTCCAGCAAAAATCCAAGTTTGAATACAAAATCTTTCTCAGCTTGATAGCATAGATTTACAGAGATGTTATATAATCTGTCCACAATACTTCGAATGGAGAAGTATTTATACAAAAATTACATCAAAAATATCTCATAACTATATGAGACTTATTCTAGGGAATACAAAATATCTTTTACAAAAAGATAGAGACAGATGGAAAACTGATTGTTGTTGTCCCTTTATTTATCCATGAGCTGGAGGTTGAAACTCATATTTGCCTCTTGCTATTGTTGTAGTAATTGTGTGCTGGATCTCTGCTTACTTTCCGCTACCGATACTCTTTACCTGTTTACCAACTTTTACCTCAGTAAATATTTATATTTACCTTAGAGTTACCATAGTAAATTATAGGATATTGGTCAAATTGGTCCACCATTCTTCATTTAGTATCTTCATCCTGATTAATTTCACGTATATTTCGTCATCTTCGGTATACTTAGCAAAATTTGGCTGAACAATAAACATGTGTTTTACATCATGCTCAATATAGAAAAGGTTTTCCAAACCATCATACAACACTTTTCATGTAGGTAGTGCTTTCACTATGGAAGAGGTAGCTTGATTTTTTGCTTGTTTGTGCAGTTTCTCAATGTAGTCTTCATGAGTCATCAGCTTGTCGTTTATGACCAGTCGGCTTGGAAGTCCTTTATCCCTTAGAATTTCATATTTTGACATAAAATCATCTATGTCCTCTTGAAAACTTTGACATCTTCTTTCCAGGTTAAGAATTAATTTCTTTTTAGTAAGAACTTTCTTAATTTCATGGATAGTAGCAATTTGATCCTCAATATCCCATTGTTCCAGCTCGTGCTTTCTTTTGCTATTCAAAAAGTTGATCAATTGGGTTGCCTCTTCAAGTTTTTCTCCCAATTCTTCCTTGGTCTTTTGTATAGCCTCTGTAGCTAGTCTAACTAACTCAACCTGTTCAAAAATGATCTGAATAGAAGACCAAATATCATTGATAGAATCAATGATATTGGTCCATAAAATATCACTAATATCTCTCAAAGGTTTTTCCAATGTTAAGTCCTTCTCTAATGTTCTGATTCTTTTAGTGATTCTTCTATTTTTTCTCTCTTCTTCAGTGTAATTAATCTGTGATAGCTCATAATTGCTTTCCAAGCTAGTAATCATTTATTTTAGTTTCTATATTTAAGTTGCTTGGATTTTCATTTCCTCCATGGACTTTATCAAGTCATCTATTTTCTTTGTTGAAGTTGCTGTTGCTTCTGATGTACCTGCTGTTGTTGTTACTCGCAGAGTTGTTTCTAGGGGAATGTTGGGTGCCAAAGATGTTGCAATAGTAGATGGCACTGCTATAGAAATTATGGGTATCATAGTCTAAGGAGTTGTGGTCAGCTCACCCTGTTTGGACTGTAAAGATTTTTCTAGTTCTTGCTCTATTTCTTTCAACTGTTCATTCAACTTAAGGATAAAGTCCATAAGTTCCTCCTCATTTTGTTTCTCAATTACTTCTGCAGTTTGTGGATGTAGGAGAGGAGGGAGTTTGAGTTGTTTCCTAAGTGCAACAATGTCATCATTCCTTTTCTTTATCAATCTTTCAGCTGCTTTAACATCTTTGGGATCATGTCCCAACTCAATTACCAGGTCTTCTAATGATTTTATCCTGGTATCCTTAGCCTGAGAAGAGGCTCTTTCCAATTGTCACTGTGATGTAGTATTACTCAGAGAATTCTCCAATTGATGTCAAGTGATGGCTTTACTGGTCAATGTGGAATAGACCATCTCGCTCATTTTCTTATGGAGCTCAGTCTGATCAGTTGGGTAGATGTATCTGGAAAGAACTTCAAAATTTGTTTTAAAATAATTAGCCATGGAATTTGGCTGTTGTACTGTTGGCTTCAAACATCTCATCTGCATCTTTCCATCAACCTTGTATGGTTTGTGGGAGCCATTTTCAGATAGTGGGAATAGGTTTGAGCTTTGAGCTTCTCATTCCTAGCCTTAATCTCTTTGTACTTTTCTTTCAAATCCTATCTCTGCTCTAAATCTATCCTTAGTGATGATACTTCTACACTTTGCTACCTACTTAGTGCTTGTGTTTGGGAGGTAGATGGTATCTCCCCTACTAGTGTTGTCTGCACTGTGTCACTTCTTGTTTCTTCATATTCCTGCTCGGACAAAGGATTCAATCTCTGCCTCTTTATATATACTTGGACCAATGGCCCTGTAGAGGGGCTAGCCTCATTCCAACTTCTCTTTTGAATTCTCTCCTCATTAAGATGGGTTGGCAATACTAGAGGGTTGCCCATATTTGTATCAGTCTAGGTCAATTCCTCAGAAATACTCTGTGACCCCAAATATTTTCCCTGTACTGAAGTCTCTTATTGTCCTAATGTTTGTGCACTATGCTCCTGTGTTGGTCTCTATGAAGATTCTTCAGGCACCTGTACAAAGGAATCCAGATCACATCTTCTTTCTAAATCTTTCATAACATTTTCTACTTCAACTTGTGTACTATCCTGTTCTATAAGTGTTCCCTCCACCCATTCATTTTTGATTTGCATATTGTTCTATCTCTGGAATTCTATGATGAATGTAGGGGGATAGTTTATGCTTCTGCCTTTTATCACAGATGAAGCTGTGAGGATCATAAGGCCAGGTGAAACTCTTTTTCAATCGCATTCTCTCAAGGATTTCCTCTACCTATTTCCCTGCTTTTCTGTTGTTGCAAATAAATGATCCTAAGTGATCCTTTATCCTTAACTGAGCTTTCCTTTTAGCCTTCACAAAGTGGATTTCATCAGAGTTGATCATTTGCTTGTAGTACTCTGGGGCAAATAATAGCATGGGTAGGTATCTAGGTAGTTTAAAGGGAGGTAGTTCAAATCCATAAATTCTAATCTCCATATAATTCCGGTACAAGTACCAGTCGCCAACTTGTATTGCTTGGATAATTGAAGAATTATCTTAATATCATCACTGGTTCTGGGAAGGGGATTTCCTATCAACATGGTAGTGACTGGATGCACAAATGTATCAATAAAATTTTTATAAGGATGGGGAGAAGAAGGTGAATTGTGAAAAATGGAAGTCCAAAAGATGACTAACCTAGGGTTCCCTTTGGTGTCAAGCGTTTGCATAGAGAAAGGGAATTTATCAATGTGGTAGTAGAGGAAAAGATGATACAAGATTGAAGAATATTTAAATACTCTCTCATTCTCTAATCTCATGAATTGGTCATGCATTTTATTAGCAATGAATGTAGCATAGTCAAATTTGGATGTAAGAGGTTGAATAAGGATGAAAATAGACATGTAGGCTAAGATCAACTCATCAACATACTCACTAGTAGTAAAACCCAAAATGAAAGCAATCATGGTGATGATATCTTTACCCAAAGTTGTAAAGAAGCTTGACATATAAGGAGGGGGTTCTTTAGGCCTGTATTTTTATTCCATGAAAGTCTGACAGACTTGGTTGATTTCGGAACTAGACAGCCTTGAAGATTTCTCAAGTAAATTGGCAATGGAAAGGGGAGTGAGGTCCTCGAAAAGCTATAATTGCAACATTTCATTTATAAACTCAGTTGTAATAGTGAAAAGGGCTTTCTGGTCAGGAGACATTACAGCTCTCATATTGGGGTTTTAGTTTGCATGGCATTGGTGGACAATATCTGGGAAAATATGGATAGTGGGGAATTGATATTTAGGTATGTTTGACTCCCAAAGACCTATTTTATCATCATTGTTCAGATAACTGTCCCGATGCTTGCAGTATAGCATCAAGGAGGTTTCATCAAAATTAAGGTCCTTGATTTGAAAATCTCTATCGGCCAAGGGAAGGTGGTCCAAATCCCTGTGGGGAGTAGTGATTGGCGTGACATTTAGGGTGATAGGGGCTTCCATCCTTGGTTACTATGTATTCAAGGAAGAAATTTGGGGTTTCCAAGGTTTTTAGATAAAACAGGTGCTTGGTGAAACCTTGGGGCTAAGAAACAGCTTAATTGTACTGAATTACTTGAGTTTAGAGTAATTTGGTGGAGGTTTTAGTACAAAAACAGGGTTTCTGAGAAAGAATGTGGTAAATACCTGGTTATGGTTGACTAAAGGGACAAATGGTTGTGGTGAATGCTTTGTTGGGTGCACACAGTAGCCTACAGTGGCTTGGAGTTCAACGACTGATGGTGGTTGACGGTTGGGAGTAAGTTGTTGGCTTGGACGTACTCTGTGCATGCATGGAACATAAGTTTTCTTTTCTCAGAAAAAAGGAAAGACAATGAACATTTTTGTTTTTATGCACAAAGTCAATGAATTTTAGCGGGTGAATGGGAAAATGACAGTTTGTGTCAACCGACTGATGGGACACTTTGTCGTTTAGTGGAGGCGGTAAGTGGGATTTTTTGCACCGCTTTTGGGAGGTTAGTGGTTTTGGCAGAGGGTCACGGGATGCCACAAACTGAATGACACATAGCATTGGTGAAAAGTCAAAACAACTTGTATCGGGTGGTTAACGTTCAACCAAAAGGCTCGTGCAATATGAGCGATAATCACTGGATGATGGAGGACAAATCGAACGGCATTCGCTAGCAGAAAGTGTTAGGGAGTTAATGGAGGGGGCCCGATGGCATAATTAACATAATTAAATGACTTTAATTATATCGGGGATGATTGTATTGGCATAGAGGTTATTAATTAATCCAGGCGACTAATTAATCCCTTTTTAACACGTCGGGGGTTTTGGCTCTTAATTAATTGGGGTTTGATTAATTAATCCAACTTAATTAACTTTATTATGGTTTATTTTCAAACTTCGGGGGTGGGATATTTATTTATTTGGGATTTTTATTAATATGGGAAAGGGTAATTTGTTTCGGGAGTTTAAATAAACAATAAAAATTAAAAGTTAATATGAACATGGGAAAAGAAAATGAGCTAATTAAATGTCTCTGAAAGTGAATTCATCATCCAACATTATGACTTAGGCTAAAATGTGTTTGGGGGGTTTTTATAAGGAACCATTCGTTTTTCCTAAGTAAAAGAGTGATTTTACCGTGGGAAAAGGATTTGAAGGGAATGAATGAATTATGGAGGAAGTGAATTTTGATGAAGGGGCTTTAGCACTTAGGCCTTACAAGTTATTGGGCCGAGGGTCTGGTCCCTCCAGAAGTCATAGAAATGCTCTAAGCCCCTTTAACTTTTAGGTTGTTGGTGCCTTTAGTACTTATGGGAAATTAGTAAAATTTCAAGAAAAAATGAATGAGGTTAATCAGTTTGATTTTTGTATATGATGTAAATTTCTTCATTGTCATCCATATCTTTGCCAAAGTAATGTAATGATGAAAGCATGTGATTTTGAGCTTTTAACTTAAACCTTCATCATACATAATTCTGCAACCATTCATCTACTTACCCTACCTACTTATCCTACCATTTTTCTTCTTTTATTAGGGTGCACTTAAACTGGAAAACCCTTATCAAAACTATTTCTTTTCTTTTACAATAGAAATCTATCTAATTCTATTCTTATTACATCCAAGGTCTCATATTAAACTGTTGAGCTCCTTTTATTTTATCTACTTATTTACTTATCTCACAAGATTACACAATTTGGTCAGATTTTATTCTCTATCTCTAAGCATGAAATTGAATACATGGAATAACCAAGATTAAATCGTTTGGTTATCATGGATTGTGGCATAAGTAACAAGTTGCACACAATAATTATTGTACAAAAAGTAAAATACTAGTGGCATTTGAACTTGCACACTTTCCTAGTATTTTTCTTTTTCTTTGGGGTTCATTTTCATCTTTTTTGACATTTTCATTCTTTTTTTTCTTTTATTCTTTTTCTAGGACATACCCGTTTTACATTTTTTAATTTTTTTAAATTTTTGAATATGGAAAAAATTTGCAACAAGCAAAGGTATGTACATATTACAGAGCTAAACCAAGTCAATCATGATATATGACACCTATTGGTATAGGAACGTAACAGTGGCTCCACTTGGGGATGGCTTTTCCTGGTGGAAAGTCAAGAACTGTAGATCAATGGCCTTTGAAAGACTTTGATTATGCTTTGCAAATCTCCTTTTCCCTGCTTCTTTATTTGTATGTATAACAGTAATACTTTTGAAGCTTAGGGCCTTTTCTTCGGGCTTCAACTTCAAAACTTTTACCATCCAACCAAAACTGAACTGTAAAAGGATATAACATATGCAATTTAACAACTTGGTAAGATTAGAAACTCGAATCAATGTAGTGCTTTAACATTCAACCATTAACGAGTCCTCCTTCAATCTCTGCACTATCTAATTCTTTAAGAAAATATGAATTATTTCCTCTAAAGGCATACATTATGTATGGAACTTTCCATAGGAAATCAAACTTCCCATGTTTCCCTTTGTCCTCTCTTCTTGAATCCCACTTTAACACTTTGTCTCCCAGATAGAAGTCTTCTGCTTTGGTCCTTTTGTAAAAAATCTTCTTAAGTTTTTCTTGCAGTACTTGGGTTCTGTTGTATACTTCCTCTCTAGTTTGTTGTAAATGGATAGTCTGGTTAATTCTCCTCTATATATTACTTGGTTCTACTTGGGCTTCTTGAAGTAATTTCATGACTGGAACTCCTAAAGATGAGGGGAAAATTTCCTCCATTCCATACACTAGCTCACAGGGACTGGTTCAAATGGATTTCTTAGTTGTAAGCCTATCTGCCCACAAAGCATTGGTTAATTTCTTGTTCCAAGTTTTCTTATTGTCTTCCAATAGTTTTTTGATAATATTCATTAGACTTTTACTGGAGGATTCTGCAAGTCCATTCCCTTGAGGATAGTAAGCTGTGGAATGACCTACTGTAATATGATACTTGTGACAGAAATCAATCATTTTTTTTTAATTGAAGGCTGCAGCATTATCTGTGATGATTTTGTTAGGACAACCAAACCTAGATAGAATATTAGCCTCTAGAAAACTTATTATTACAGTATCAGTGGCCTGTCTAGAAGGAATAGCTTCTATCCATTTGGTAAAGTAATCAGTTGCCGTGAGTATCCATTTATGCTGAGTAGAAGAGGGTGGATGGATTTCTCCAATGAAGTCAAGACCCCATTGTTGAAAAGTTTTTTCTGTGGAAATAGGTTTCAAAGGCAAGGGTAAAAGTTTTCTTTCGCTTTTGAAGATCTAGCATTTATGGCAGGAAGTTACAAATTTTTTAACATCTGTAACAAGGTTGACTAGTAAAATCCAGCTCTTAGAATTTTTTCAGTAGTAGACTTCCAGTAGAGATTTTCACCACAATCCCCTACATGAAAATCTTGGAGTACTTTGTCAGATTCTTCGTTTAATAAATAGTTCAACAAAATTCCTTCATGATTTTTCCAAAATAAGGTATTATCTATTATGAAAAATTTTCATGCTTTCATTTTCAAAAACCTAATCTTAGTTCTAGATAACCCTGGAGGAGCCTGCAGGTTTTATAGAACATATATAATATTAGCATACCAGGGGGAATCTAGAAAGGGTTGGCTGATCTGTGGAGTTGCCATCTCCTGTTCGTTATCCAGTTCTGCAATAAGATTTATGTCTAGGGCTTGGAAATTTGTTTCTGCCATGTCTTTGCATTGTCTGCGAAAATGCGCAATCCTAAAAGGCAGTCTGTCTTGCCCAACCCATGACTTTTAATTAACTTGGTAGGTTTTATCTCTATATCATATTCTCAAATAGTAGCTATCCATTTTTCCCTCTTGCCATCAACTCCATCCTGTCTCAGGATATCTTTGACTACAACATTGGGAACATAAGCTATTACATGAGAATACAATATATACACTCTGAAATCCTTAATAGCTTTTACCAAAGCAAAAACTTGTTTCTCTATTATTTTTATACTTTAATGAGGCTTCTCTAAGAGCTTTACTAAACAAGGCTATTGGATTTTCACATCCTTGATCATCCTTTTGTAGTAAAACTATAGCTATGGTGTGTTCTGATGCAAAGGAAAAGATCATGAAGTCTCTGTCAAATTCTAGGCTTGTAAGGGCTGGTGTTTGAGTTAAGGCTAATTTTATTTCTTCGAATGATTTTGTAGCTTCTACTATCCACTTAATAGTCGAATATTTTTTCAACATATTATTCAATAATATAATTAGTTCAACTAAATTAGAGATGAATCTTCTTAAAAAAATTATTTTCCCTAAAAATGCCTAAATTTCTTTTGTGTTTCTTGGGTGAGGTATTTGCAAGATAGATTCAATCTTGGTTGGGTCAATCTGGATTCCATCTTTAGAGATAATGTGGCCTAACAATTTTCCTTCTTCCAACCCAAATAAAGATTTCTTTGGGTTTAGAGAGATGCCATATTTTCTGCATTTAAGAAATACTTGCCTAAGATGATCCAGGTGTTGTTGATATGACTTAGAAAACACTGTAATATCATCGAGGTATATAACTAGGAAGTCATGGATTTCATTTGCAAAGGCAATATCCATTGCTCTTTGAAAGGTGGCCCCTGCATTTTTCAATCCAAAGGGAGTTTTTACATACATGAAGGTGCCCCATGGAGTTGTGAATGCAATTTTTTCTTGGTCATCGGGATGGACTAAAATTTGGTTGTAACCCGAGAATCCATCTAAAAGTGAAATCCTTGTAGAACCTACTACCCTTTGCATTATGTGATCCATTTTAGGTAAGGGATAATTGTCTTTGAGTGAGACTTTGTTCAAATTTCTAAGGTCAACACACAGTCTGATTTCTCCTGTTTTCTTTCTTTTAGGGACAAGATTGGATACCCAATCTGAAAACCTAATGGGGGCAATAATTCCTGCTTCATACATTTGTTTGATCTCTTTTTCAATGGAAGGTAATAAAACAGGATTTATTCTTCTTAGATTTTGCCTAAAAGGTTTATGATCTTCTTTCAAAGGGATAGTGTGTTGTATAATATTGGTATCATGAGATTTTAAGTCTTCGTAACTCCAGGCAAAAACATCCTGGAATTATTTCATTAGCTCAATATATTTCAGATTTTCATCAAGGGGTAATGATTCAGACAATTTTATCAGCTTAGGATTCTTTTGAGTTCCTAGGTTGCATTCTTCAATGTCTGCTTTCAAGGGCTCCATCTTAGGCTTTTTAGGAATATCATTTGAGTCGAATAAGTAATCCAAAGGAGTTAATCCTTTGGGAAAGAAATTATCTTTGAGGTTTATGACTTCAGTTTCATCATCAATTACTTCATCAATTTCCATTTGTTTTAAATCTTGAATATTTGTTTTTGTGAATTTTGTAGGATGAAGTCTATCTTTTATTTGATCTCCTTCTAGCTCATTTATTTCTGATTTATTAGAATAATTAAAATCTACTGCTATGTCAGTATCTATGTTGGTATTTACAAATTCATTATCTAAAGTTAAAAAATTATTGATTTTCTGATCATTCTCAAATACTTACCAGTTCTTTAAATTGTCAGGAATTGTAGGTCTATGCCTGACCTCAGTAGTATACTGATGATTAGGCTCGAAAAGCAACTTACAAGTACTAGCAAACATGGCTAGGCTGTGAGCCTGCATGTTGTGTTTTCTGGGGATAACAGCAAGTTTGGTTTCTAAAAAGGTATTTAATATTTCTATGATTGTTCCTCTATAAATTCCTAATCTAGGATCCTTAGTCATGTAAATAGCTTTGATTTGTTTGATCACTAACTCAGAATCTCCCATGATAGAAACTCTGATGGCTCCTAACCTTTTAACTAGTTTTAGTCCTAATAGAAGTGCTTCATACTCAGCTATATTGTTTGTACATTTGAAGTTTAACCTGTAGGCATGACCTTCTATATGATCATTCTCTAAATTGTAAACCCATACACCTACTCTTGCACCTAGCTTGTTTATCGAACCATCAAATTCCAGATGCCATAGGATTTCATGCTCATAATTTTCATCTGGGGTAGTGGAATCTTTCTTAGCTAAGGCATCTAGATTTTCTTTATTATCTAATATCTCTTGAATTTGGAAATTTTACTTTTCTTTTATAATTTCTTTTGGTTCTGTTGTTATATCAGTTGGAATATTTTCTTGATTAGTTTCAGCATTGTAAAGAATAAAAGAATCCATGTCATAATGTATTGAATATATAGGAAAGTTATAAGGCTTTCCTTGACTACTCACTACATACTTCATTAAAGTTTCTCTATACAATTTCTTGGGATGTCCGAAGAGTAAAATAGTAGCACAAGACATATCTAATTGAAGAGATCCTTGGAGTTTAGCACCCTAGGATATGGACAACAGCATGCCATACTTGGGTGGTATATCAGCAACAACAATGTCCATGAGTATAGTTTTGGCAGGATACTGAACTAGGGAGACACAAAAATCTTTTATGAGACCTAAGCATTTAACCTGGCTTGAATGAAAGGAGAAAAGATCTTTAGAAGTTCTAGTGATATCTAAGTTGAGTTTTTCCATTATAGATTTTGGCATAAGATTGTGTGAGGCTCCAGAGTCTAGCATGGCATTGTGGAGGGTTTTATCGTGGATATTAAGACTGATATAGAAGGGAGGTACCCCTCCTTCAACTAGTTTTCCATTAACATCGGGTCCAAAAAGTAACTTAGCTTGATCATCAAAGAGATTTACAGAATCTTCATTTTCAATGACATTTAATGATTTGCTTATCTGAGACCTGTAAGCATCATGTTTTACCAGTTTTGTGAAAGGAACTGAAATTTTAAGCTTGGCAACCTCAGCCCCTAGATTAAAGGGAAAAGGTGCTTTATCTATTTGAACTTTTGGATTTCTGGTAGCAATGTTTTCTATGTTTTCTTCCCTTTCAGGATTTGGGACATTCTTTACTGCTTTTTCTAACATGATATTTGGAGACTCTTCCACCATTTCCTTGGAGGAAAGAGAAGTGGAAGGTTGTTCATTATTGGGCTAATTATCAGACACATCTTCTATGGTAGGGTTGGGGGATTCTGATTTGATCTAGACAAGATTCGAAGAGTTTTGGTTACTGGAGTTGTTTTAATTTTGTCAGATTGATTAGGAGTTGTTTTCTGTTTTTGTTTTGTAGCACCAGTTTTTCTTCTGCTTCTTAAATTATACTATTTATGTACCTCGAAAATAGCATAATCATACCCCTATTTGAAATCAAATGATTCTCCTATTTGGGTTTGGAATTGTTGGAGCCTATATGATTCTTTATAATCCTGAGTCAAGAAAACTTTTTCCTCATCATTTAGACCCATCAAATTAATCTGAGTATCTTCTTGGGGATCTTCTACATGTGAGGCTTCTGCATAGTTTTCTTGGAAAGGTGGTCTGATATTCTGGTTAAGAGTATTCTTTCTAGCATTTTGGTTCTGATTTTTTCTAAAATTAGGATTTCTCACTGGATTAGCCTATTGGCATCCCAAGGAGATTTTCTTTCAATAATTTCAACTCTATCCAACAATCTATCCATTCCTTTAACTATAGCATCCATCTTTTGTTCAAAGGGTGTATTCTCTTCTTTTGTAGGTATTCTTCTCTCGTTCCTAGCTTTGGCTCTTTTGGAAAGTAGGTTAGCCTCAACACTTACTGCTACATTCTACATTTCTTCCAATGTGGGGGGATTTCTGTCTCTTAACTGAAAAGCCATATCTAAATGAAATCCATCATGGAATTTGATCAGGGCTAAACCAGGTGGTGGTCTAAGGTCGAGTGGAATGGCACCATAAACACGATTGAACCTAGTGCAATAGTCCTAAATGGTTTCATGAGGTCCCCTTTTAAGGTTCTCATATTTAGATAAAATATGCAATGGATCCTTCCTTTTCTCCTACCTATTCAAGAATTGTTGGTAGAGAATTCTTAAGCTATCTATACTTTGGGGGGCTAAAGATCTAAACCCAGTTATAACTTCCCCAGTCAGACTCTGAACAAAAGTTCTCATTTGAACGTCAACTGTGTCAATTTCATGTATCTCAAAATAGTCTATCATTTTCTTAGAGTGTTGTTGAGATGTGTAGGCTCTAGTGCCATCAAAAGTGGTAATTTTACTTTGATTGTCCTGAGGCATGGAACCTAGAGGAGCAGGCATCACAAGGGGAGCATATCTATTGGCCATGATTCTAGGTTGGGTAGCAGTGTGAACAGGAGTTGGGGTAATAGGAGGTGTTTAGGTTGTGGAGGAAGAACTGGAGGTACTGGTGGGTTGTTTTGTGATGATGAGAGGAAGTGAAGGGATGTAGGGAAGTGGAATGAACTTTAGAAGAGTGAGGAAATAGTGAGAACTAGTAGAGAGAAGTAGTTTCATAAAGTAGAAAGATCGGTAGGAGGAGTGACTGATCAGAATTCTGTAGATATCGATCAATTGATAAAATTGGTTTGTTTGGTTTCAAGTTCTCTAAGGAATTTTGGATCTTAAGGAATTTTGGATCTTAGACTAGGTCCAATAGTTCACTGTCAGATGTGGTTCTAAACAGAGAGAGTTCAAAATGTTCATCAAAAGGAAGATCTTCTAGGAAAATCCACTCAACAGGACATGATTGTGATCTGAACAAAGATATGGGGCTCAGTGACCTTTCTTGTCTTCTAAGGATTCTCAAAGTCAGGTTGGGATTTTCAAACACAGGGGGAGGATTTGGGTTAGGATTAGACCTGGTGTAATGAGTTCTCCCAGAAGCTAGATTTCAAGTCTGTTAAATGATTTTCTTTTATAAATTTTCAAAATAACTTCTAACAATCCTTTAAGATACTTCTAATTCAACTTTTAGGTTTCTCAAAGGTTTATTTCAACTGAGGATTTGTTCTTCCCTTGTATGACGGCCACTATGTTATCACTCAGATTTTCCTTAGAATTTATCAAAAGAAGGAAAGGATCCAAGGTAACTACAAGCCAATCTTTTAAGTATATATTCTAACCAATCTACTCTTAGAGAGGACTCTCTCTTTATGATTTAGCTTTGTTTTGGTATGATATTAGGCTAGTTATTAATGTTCAGTGAGGTTGTTTTGTTTGAGAGTGGTGGAGTTCTAAAACAAATGGGAAAACTAGGATTTTAGGCCATTGGGCTATGGAGTCAATCAAGGATAATTCACTGGATCAAGTCAAATTGCTGAGGTATGAGTTCAACAGGCAGGATAACAGAATAAAAATAAACTTTGGGCCTTGAATGGGTGATAATTCTGCTCAAAACTAGAGGGAAATCAAGAATCCTCAAGTCAGGATTAGAAAGAGGAAAGGAAGATAGGTCAACTAGCATAGGGAAATTAAGAATCCTATTTTAGGGACTTATTAGAGAAAAACTATGGGGATAGAGGAGCAGTTAAGAATTCCTTTATCAAGATAGTTTAGAAGAAAACATAAAAATGGTAAATTGTTGATAGCAGAGAGCAATAAAGCTAATTTTGATACACTTTGACTATTTTACCATTTAGATTTAGGATGCATGAAACATTGAAACATATAGAAAACACACAAAATCACAAGGATAGAATACTTATTTGTACTTATACTACACGAGAATCTAATGAAATGTCCTCAACTTTCATTCCTTTTCCAGCAAAAATCCAAGTTTGAATACAAAAGCTTTCTCGTCTTGATAGCATAGATTTACAAAGATGTTATATAAGCCACCCACAATACTTCAAATGGAGAAGTATTTATACAAAAATTACATCAAAAATATCTCATAACTATATGAGACTTACTCTAGGGAATACAAAATATATTTTACAAAAAGATAGAGACAAATGGAAAATTGATTGCTGCTATCCCTTTATTTATGCATGAGCTGGAGGTTGAAACTCAGATTTGCTTCTTATTGTTGTTGTAGTAATTGTGTGTTGGATCTCTGCTTACTTTCCCCTACTGATACTCTTTACCTGTTTACCAAATTTAACCTCAGTAAATATTTTATATTTACCTAAGAGTTACCATAGTAAATTATAGGATATCAGTCATATTAGTCCACCATTCTTCATTTGGTATCTTCATCCTGATTAGTTTCCTATATATTTCGTCATCTTTAGTATACTTAGCAAAATTGGGATAAACGATAAACATGTGTTTTACGATAGTAGTCTTCATGAGTCATCAGCTTGTCGTTTATGACCAGTGGGCTTGGAAGTCCTTTATCCCTTAGAATTTCATATTTTGACATAAAATCATCTATGTCCTTTTCAATATTTTGACATATTCTTTCCAAGTTAAGCATTAAGTTCTTTTTAGTAAGAACTTTCTTAATTTCAAGGATAGTAGCAATTCGATCCTCGATATCCCATTGTTCCAGCTGGTGCTTGCTTTTGCTATTCAAAAATTTGATCAATTGGGTTGCCTCTTCAGGATTTTCTACCAATTCTTCCCTGGTCTTCTGTATAACCTCTATAGCTAGTTTAACTAACTCAGTTTGTTCAAAAATGATCTGAATAGAAGACCAAATATCATTGATAGAATCAATGATATTCGTCCATAAAATCTCTCTAATATCTCTCAAAGGTTTTTCCAATGTTAAGTCCTTCTCTAATGTTCTAATTCTTTCAGTCATTCTTCTATTTTTTCTCTCTTCTTTAGTGTAATTAATCTGTGATAGCTCATAATTGCTATCCAAGCTGGTAACCATTTCTTTTAGTTTCTTTATTTTAGTTGCTTGGATTTTCATTTCCTCCATGGCTTTATCAAGTCCTCTGTATGCTTTGTTAATGTTGTTGTTGCTTCTAATGTACGTGATGTTGTTGTTACTGGCAGAGCTTTTGCTAGGGGAATTTTGGGTGCCAAAGATGTTGCAATCGTAGATGGCACTGTTGTAGAAATTATGGGTATCACAGTCTGAGGAATGGTGGTTAGCTCACCCTGTTTGGACTGCAAAGCTTTTTCCAATTCTTGCTCTGTTTCTTTCAACTGTTCATTCAACCTAAGGATCAAGTCCATAGTTCCTCCTCATTTTGTTTCTCAATTAATTCTGCAGTTTGTGGATGCAGGAGGGGAGGGAGTTTGAGTTCTTTCCTGAGTGCAGCAATGTCATCATTCGTTTTCTTTATCAGTCTTTCAGCTACTTTAACATCTTTGGAATCATGTCCCAACTCAATCACCAGGTCTTCTAATGATTTTAACCTGGTATCCTTAGCCTGAGAAGAGGCTCTTTCCAATTTTAACTGTGTTGTAGTATGACTCGGAGAATTCTCCAACTAATGTGTAGTGATGGCTTTACTGGTCAATGTGGAATAGACCATATTGCCTGTATGCTTATGGAGCTCAATCTGATCACTTGGGTGGATGTCTCTGGCAAGAAATTCAATTTTTTTTTTTAAATAATCAGTCATGGACTTTGGCTATTGTACCATTGGCTTCAGAAAGTTCATCTGCATCTTTCCCTCTTTGATGTCAAATCCTGACATCAACCTTGTATGATTTGTGGGAGCCATTTTCAGATAGTGGGCATAGGTTTAAGCTTTAAGCTTCTCATTCCTAGCCTTAAGCTCTTTGTACTTTTCTTTCAAATCCTGGTTCTACTCTGAAGCCATCCTAGTGATGATACTTCTACAGTTTGCTGCCTGCTTAGTGCTTGTGTTTGGGAGGTAGATGGTATCTCCCCTACTAGCGTTGTCTACACTGTGTCACTTCTTGTTTCTTCATATTCCTGCTCAGACAGACGATTCAATCTCTGCCTCTTTACATATACTTGGTCCAATGGCCCTGTAGAGGGGCTAGCCTCACTCCGACTTCTTTTTGATTAATGAGGGGTCTTAAATACTGGAGGGTTTCCCATATTTGTATCAGTCTAGGTCAATTCCTCAGAAATACTCTATTACCTTGACTCTTTTCCCTATACTGAATTCTCTAGTTGTCATGATGTTTGTGCACTATGCTCCTGTGTTGGTCTTTGTGAAGATTCTTCAGGCACCTGTACAAAGGAATTCAGATCGAGTCTTCTTTCCAAATCTTTCATAACATTTTCTACTTCAACTTGTGTACTATCCCGTTCTATAAGTGTTCCCTCCACCCATTCATTTTGATTTGCATACTGTTCTATCTCTGGAATTCTATTATGAATGTAGGGGGATAGTTTATGCTTCTACCTTCTATCACAGATGAAGCTGTGAGGATCATAAGGCCGGATGAAACTCTTTTTCAATCTAATTCTCTCAAGGATTTCATCTACCTATTTCCCTGCTTTTCTGTTGTTACAAATAAATGATCCTATGTGATCCTTTATCCTTAACTGATCTTTCTTTTTAGCCTTCATAAAGTGGATTTCATCAGAGTTTATCATTTTCCTGTAGTACTCCAAGGAAAATAATCGCATGGGTAGGTATCTCGGCAATTTAAAGGGAGGTAGTTCACATCCATAAATTCTAATCTCGGTATAATTCTGGTACAAGTGCCAATCCCCAACCTTGTATTACTTGGATAATTGAAGAATTCTCTTAATATCATCACTGGTTTTGGGAAGGGGATTTCCTATCAACATCGTAGTGACTGGATGCACAAATTTATCAATAAAATCTATATAAGGATGGGGAGAAGAAGGTGAATTGTGAAAAAAGGAAGTCTAGAAGATGACTTACCTAGGGTTCCCTTTGGAGTCAAGATTTTGCACGGAGAAAGGGAATTTATCAGTTTGGTAGTAGAGGAAAATATGATACATGACTGAAGAATATTTAAATACTATCTCATTCTCTAATCTCGTGAATTGGTCATGCATTTTATTAGCAATGAATGTAGCATAGTAAAATTTGGATGCAAGAGGTTGACCAGGGGTGAAAATAGACATGTAGGCTAAGGTCAACTCATCAACATACTCACTAGTAGTAAAACCCAAAATGCAAGCAATCATGGTGATGATATCTTTACCCAGAGTTGTAAAGAAGCTTGGCATATAAGGAGGGGGTTCTTTGGGCCTGTATTTTTATTCCATGAAAGTCTGACAGACTTGGTTGATTTTAGAACTGGACAGCCTTCAGGATTTCTCAAGTAAATCGGCAATGGAAAGGGGAGTGAGGTCCTAGCCAAGCTGTAATTGCAACATTTCATTTATAGAGTCAGCTATAATAGTGAAAAGCACTTTCTGGTCAGGAGACATTACAACTTTCATATTTGGGTTGTAGTTTGCATGGCATTAGTGGACAATAACTGGGAAAATATGGACAGTGGGGAATTGATATTTAGGTAGGTTTGACTCCCAAGGGAAGGTGGTCTGAATCCCTGTGGGGAGTAGTGATTGGAATGACATTTAGGGTGACAGGGGCTTCCATCCTTGGTTCTTGTGTAATCATGGAAGAAATTTGGGTTTTTCAAGGTTTCTAAATAAAACAGGTGCTTGGGGAAACCTTGGGGCTAAGAAACAGCTTAATTGTACTTAATTAATTGAGTTTAGAGTAATTTGGTGGAGGTTTCAATACAAAAGCATGGTTTCTGAGAAGGAATGCGGTAAATACCTGGTTATGGTTGACTGAAGGGACAAATGGTTGTGGTGAATGCTTTGTTGGGTGCGCACAGTAATATGCAATGTCCTAGAGTTCAACGACTAATGGTGGTTAATGGTTGGGAGTAAGTTGCTGGTCTGGACGTACTCTGTGCGTGCATCGAACAAAAGTTTTCTTTTCTCGGAAAAAAGTAAATACAAAGAACTTTTTTTTTTGCACAAAGTCAATAACTTTTGGTGGGTGAATGGGAAAATGACAGTTTGTGTCAACTGACTGATGGGACACTTTGTCGTTTAGTGGAGGCGGTAAGCGAGATTATTCGCATTTCTTTTGGGACATTGGTGGTTTTGGCAGAGGATCATGCAATGCCACAAATTGAATGACACATAGTATTGGTGAAAAGTCAAAATAGCTTGTATCAGGTGGTTAACATTCGACCAAAAGGCCCGCGCAATATGAGCGAGAATCGTTGGATGAGGGAGGATATATCGAACATCAGTCGCTAGCGAAAAGTGTTAGGGAGTTAATGGAGGGGGCCCAATGGCATAATTAACATAATTAACATAATTAAATGACTTTAATTATATCGGGGATGATTGTATTGGCGGAGAGGTTATTAATTAATCTAGGTGACTAATTAATCCCTTTTTAACACGTCAGGAGTTTTGTCTCTTAATTAATCGTGCATCAATTAATTAATCCAAATTAATTAACTTTATTAAATGGTTTATTTTCAAACCTTGGGGGCGGGATATTTATATATTTTGGGATTTTTATCAATAATACAGGAAAGGGTAATTTGTTTCAGGAGTTTAAATAAACAATAAAAAATAAAAGTTAATATGAACATGGGAAAAGAAAATGCGCTAAGTAAATGTTTCCGAAAGTACATTCATCATCCAACATTATGACTTAGGCTAAAATGTGTTTGGGGGCTTTTATAAGGAACCATTCGTTTTTCCTAAGTAAAAGAGTGATTTTACCCTGGGAAAAGGATTTGAAGGGAATGAATGAATTATGGAGGGAGTGAGTTTTGATGAAAGGGCTTTAGCACTTAGGCCTTACAAATTATTAGGTCGAGGGTCTGGTCCCATATAGAAGTCAAAGAAATGCTCTGAGCCCCTTTAATTTTCAAGTTGTTGGTGCCTTTAGCACTTATGGGAAATTAGTAAATTTTAGGGAAAACATGAATTAGGAGATTAATCAGTTTGATTTTTGTATATGATGTAAAGGTCTTCATTGTCATCCATATCTTTTCCAAAGTAATGTAATGATGAAAGCAAATGATTTTGAGCTTTTAACTTAAACCTTCTTCATACATAATTCTACAACCATTCATCTACTTACCCTACCTACTTATCCTACCATTTTTCTTCTTTTATTAGGGTGCACTTAAACTAGCAAACCCTTATCAAAACTTTTTCTTTTCTTTTACAATAGAAATCTATCTAAGTCTATCCTTATTACATCCAAGGGCTCAGATTAAACTGTTGAGCTCCTTTTATTTTATCTACCTATCTACTTATCCGCCAAGATTACACAGTTTGGTTAGATCTTATTTTCTATCTCTAAGCATGAAATTGAAGACAAGGAATAACCAAGATTAAATTGTTTGGTTACCATGGATTGTGGCATAAGTAACAAATTTCACACAATCATTATTGTATAAAATGTAAAATAGTAGTGGCATTTGGACTTGCACACTTTCTTGGTCTTTTTCTTTTTCTTTCTCTTTGGGGTTCATTTTCATATTTTTTGACCTTTTCATTCTTTTTGTCCTTTTATTCTTTTTCTAGGACATACCCTCTTTACATTTTTTTATTTTTTTGAATTTTCGAATATGGAAAACATTTGCAACAAGCAAAGGTATGTACATATTACAGAGCTAAACCAAGTCAATCATGATATATGACACACATTGGTGTAGGAACATAACATACTCCACGACAAAATGATGTACCTGAAAGGAAGAATTGCACCTTAAAGGAAATGGTTAATTGTATGTTTCAACCTAAAGGACTTAATCTTAATTTTTGGGCAGAAGCAATTAACTATGCAAATTACATAGAAAAAAGCACTCCTACTAAGGTTTTAAAGAACATCACTCAAGAAGGAGAATGAAGCTCAATTAAACAAGATGTAAGTCACTTTCTTGTTTTTGGAAGTGAAGCATGGGCCCATATTCCAGATGAGAAACATAAAGCTTTAGAACCTAAGAGTGAAAAATGTATTTTTGTTGGATATTCTAAAGATGTCAAAGAATATAGACTTTTTTTACCTAAGTCCAAAAATGTTATCATTAGAATATATGTAAAGTTTGTTGAAAATATAGTGGCCTACGAGCCTAGTTCGGTGGATGTGCCACCTCTCTCTATCTCTTCTACTTCTGAAAATATTTCTTCTTCAGATGATGACAGTGAGGATGACAATCCTCCCCCACCTTCTCAGTATCCTCCTTCACCTCCTTAGCTTCCAAAATAGGTCCGTGCTACTCAGGATGCAGTAGGTGCTCTTGCAAGTGATCCTATAGATCAATGATGTACACATTCTCAGTTCGATAGAGCCTCTTCTTTACTCCCTCAAGCTTCTGCGAATTGTGATCCTCAAAACTTTGTAGAAGCTTTAGGGCATCCAAATTGGGATGTAGTTATGAATGAAGAATATCATTCATTATTGGAAAATGATACATGGGATCTTGTTCCTCTTCCAAAGGGATGAAAACTTGTTAGATGCAAATGGGTTTATAGAACCAAGTTTGAACCAGATGGAAAAGTTGATAAACATAATGCTCGTCTTGTTGCTAAAGGTTTTTCACAAGTTGAAGGCTTTGACTATATTGGAACCTTCTCCCCTATTGCCAAAAAGAACTCTATCTACCTTGTTCTTTCCCTTGCTGCCTATTTCAAATGGGAAGTCCATCAGATGGATGTTAAATCTGCCTTCTTGCATGGGGATTTTCATGAAAAAATCTATATGGAGCAAACTCCTGGCTTTATACAAATAGACTCCATCCTTGTATGTCAGCTTAATAAATCCCTTTATGGTCTCAATATTCCAAAATGGATATCTTTCTTTTCGATACTAGATTTTCTAGGTGTCATTCTGACAATACTGTCTACACCAAGAAAGTGGGTAAGTCTCTTATCATTGTTATTCTTTATGTTGATGATCTTATCCTTACTGGTAGTGATCCCAACCTTATAAATCATGTGAAGTCTAGCCTTAAAAATAAGTTTGAAATGACAAACTTAGGACACTTGCTTTATTTTCTTGGTCTTCAAGTCTTGCAAACCAAGGAAGGTATTTCCCTTTCCGAGTCCAAGTATGCTTGTGATCTTCTACGCCATTTTCACATGGAAGACTGTAGTCCATTCCCTTCTCCCTTCTCCCTTTTAGTCTAGAGCCAAACTTTCAGTCACTTGTACTTCCCCTGAAGTTGATGCTACCTTATACCGTCAACTTGTAGGAAAACTTTTGTATCTGACCCATACTCATCCTGACCTTTCCTTTTTTGTTGGCCTTATTGCTTGGTTTATGAAAAACCCACATGAAAGTCATTGGAAAGCAGCTAAAAGAATACTCTATTGTGTTCGAGGTACAGTTCAGCTTGGGATTCATTATAGTGTAGAAGTATCTCCTCTATTGGTTGGCTGGTGACCCTGATGATCGAAGCCTACTGCAAGTTATGTATTCACTCTTGTTTCTAGACCTATTACATGGGCTTGCAAGAAACAAAGTGTCATTTCTCTTTCTTCAGCAGAAGCAGATAATCATAGCGATGTAGAATCTAGTAAGGAAGCCTTGTGGCTTCGTCAGATCCTGTCAGAGTTTGGATTTCAACAGCAGCATCTGACTACACTTTGGTGTGATAATCAAAGTGCCATTCAACTATGCAAAGATCCAGTCCAACTTCAGCACAAAAAACACATTGAAATACACATGCACTTCATCAAAAATCTCATTCATGACCATGCTCTTGAAGTGAAATATTATTCAACTGATGATTAAGTTGCAGACATCTTTACAAAGGCTCTCACGGAGGTAAATTTTACTAAACTTAGATTTATGATTAGAGTTCAGGAAGTTGTCACTAAGGGGGGATAGGCTCTAATGCCTCCTTCCTTCTCCTATTGTGTCATATTTGTACATCCTTCAATCCTATCCCAAGTTGTTCTTAAGGGGGGATGTTAGGATATTCCGACACATAGGAAATAGTTAAGTATAACTTGGTCTAGTGTAGATTTAGGTAAAGTGTGTTTCTTTACTATGTAATTTTGTAACTTACAATCCGACAGTCATGATATGTTCTAGAAATGAAGTGATCTCACGATGCATTCTCTCCTCGGTATTACCGATGCCTAATCTATGGCTTAACACCCGATTGGTCCCTAATATCTATTTAAAGAGAATGGAGGGTCATTTGTAGGGTGTTCGTTCATGAGAGAAGCTTATGTAAATTTTGATTCTTTTATTAATAAATTGTCTGAAGTGAACGTGTTGGCTCAAGCTGCGGATTTTTTCCCTTTTCGAGGGTTTTAACTACGTCAAGAATACTGGTGTATTGATATGTGATCTGTTTGTGAGCGGTATCCTTTGGTGTTCTATCTAAGGAACTTACCCTGTAAAATTCCTACATTGACCATATATTTTCTTTCTAAAAATCTAATATCAAATTTCTAACCAAATTATCAACTTCCAATAATAAGTAAAATCTTTAATTCTATTGAATCAAAAAATTCATAATGCCAACATGTTACAATGGTTTTGCATTTCATTGATTTGAGTCAGCCTCTAAAAATGTCTTCTTATTAAAATGAACTAACACTTTGCAAATTCTCAAAGTTATTTTGGATTCATTAATATAACTTTTGTCGAGGTAAGAATGATGATTTTTTACTAATTATAATATATTTTAAATTATAATTAATTATATATAATATTAATTTTACTCATCCCTTAATATTTCTATCATAAGTTAACCATATTTTTTAAAATATATTAACTTTTATTAAATTAACATGTGTATTATAAATATAAGTATTTAAATATTTTATCTATATTTAATAACATATAATTATTTAAATTTATAACATAATAATATATTAATATTAATATATCAAATCAATTATTTATGTGTGTTATATATTATATCTTTTTACTCACACTTATCATAAATTTTATTACGTTAATATGTATACAACTAATTTATATATTAAATTTATTGTTTTGCTCTTCTTCTTTTTTATATAAATTTTATCAAATCAATAGAGTGATGTGTCTACGTCAAAAAGACAAATTCTAAGTCTATGAAAAAAAAATAGAAAGTGGAGAATAATTTTGACAAATTCTAAGTCTATAAAAAAGAATAGAAAGTGGAGAATAATTGAATGGAGACATTTATTTTATAAGTTGGGATTGGTTCCCTAAAAGCTCGAAAATTTCTTTTTGGATGAAACTTGAAACAATAGTTCTAAACTTATGAGATATAACACGTAGTATTATCTCTATTTTTCAACAATATTCCAATCTCAAGGATTGAAGTTAGTGTGGAGCAATCAGAAAGGAAGTATGGTAAATAAATATAAATATAAATAAACCATAGGTATGGTAAATAAATAAAACCTTTTTTTTATAATTAGTAGAGAAGTATGGTAAATAAATAAAAATATAAATAAACTAGAAGTACGATAAATAAATAAAAACTATTTTTATATTTGCTCCATAAACCTCTTTATATTACGGAAACTCAAAAAAAAATTATTTAGGTGAAGCCTATGGGCTAAATACCATGGGAGAAATAATTATTAATACCATGGCCCAAAATAGCATGGACCAAAAACCATATTTATAAAAGAGGTATGGTAAATAAATAAATATAAAAAAAGTATAAGGAGGTATGGTAAATAAATAAAAATATATCAAATAGGATTAGAAATCAATATCTAGTTATATACAAAGCCTACGGGCCAAAGAGACAAAGAAGGAGAGAAGGAGAGAATGGGGGAGAGAAGGAGAGAGGAGAGGGAGGGATTTAGTAATAGAGTTGGAGGGTGAAGATAGAGAGAGGGGTGGTAGAGAAAGGAAATAAGAGAGAGAGGATGTGAGAGAGTGAAGAGAGGGAAGGAAAGAGAGATGGATATGGAGGGTGAGAAAAGGTGGTAAGAAGAAAGAAATAGAGAGAGAAAGGTGGAGAGAGAGGGAGTGATAAGGAAGATGGTGAGAGAGGGAGAAAGGACAATAGGAGGGAAGAGAGGTAGAAGCAGGCAAAAGGAGAGAAGGGGGAGAGAGAGATAGAGAGAGAGAGAGAGGGATATATAGATAGATTGGTTAAAGAGAGTGTATGTTTTGGGGGTGATATGAAGAGACAAAGAGAGATAGAAATATAGATAGAAAGTGAAGAGAGGGAAGAAGAGAGAGATTGAAAGCAGGAGGGAGAGACAAAGAAATTGATATATATCGAGTGAGAGAGCAGGTGTGTTTGGGGGGTTGCGATAGAGAGACAAAGAAGGAGAGATGGACAGAGATATAGATATAGATGGAGGGGAGGGGGGAGAGAGAAGAATATTTCTTGCAATAGATTAATTTATTTGAGTGTAGATGGTGATTTCTAATCCTATTTAATTGCTTGCACTGGATGCATTGATTTTAGCGTAGATGTTGATTTCTAATGATATTTGATTTCCTGCAGTAGATGCATTCATTTCAGTGTAGATGTTTATTTCTAATGATATTTGATTTCCTGCATTAGATTCATTGATTCAATGTAGATGATCTCTAATCCTATTTGATTGCTTGCACTAAATATATTGATTTCAGTGTAAATGGTGATTTCTAATCCTATTTGATTCCTTGCACTAGATGAATTGACTTCAATGTAGATGTTAATTTCTAATAATATTTGATTTCTTGCATTAGATGCATTGATTTCAATGTATATGATTTTCAATCCAATTTGACTACTTGCACTACATGCATTGATTTCAGTGTAGACAGTAATTTCTAATCCTATTTAATTGCTTCCACTAAATGCATTGATTTGAGTGTAAATGTTGTTTTCTAATCTTATTTGACTTCTTGCATTAAATGCATTGATTTCAGTGTAGATGTTGATTTCTGATTTGATGTAATTGGATATAATTGAATTAACATTGTGGATTTCATTGTAAGTACAAAAAATATTCACTATGTACATTGATTTTTGTGTTATAGTAAATCAACCTATTAATATTGGAGAGGAAGAGAGAGAAGGTATGATGTTTACTACAATAGCTCGTGATAAATATTTAAATGAAAAGGTGACAAAACTAACAAGGGTGACAATAAGAATAGTAGAAGAAATTAGTTTGAGATTAATCACAATGAAGACTATTTGTAATTGACTATATTCTTATTATTCAAATTTTCTATCATTCAACATTATTACATTGTCACTTTACATTTAAATTTTGTATTTCATCATTTCTCATCATTAAAGTTATTAACGATATTTATCATCTCAACAAACTGAGCTAACTAAGCAAATTTAAAATTAAAATGGCTGGATTAATCTCACACATATTTATCATATTTAAAATAGTTATATAAATATCAGACGAAGTTACATATTACTGTTAAAATTAATCATATATTCGTTACATTTTCTTTGGCCGCACATGACTAAAACCAACCTAGATCCATCTTAACTCTCGATCTATCAAGTGTTGAGAGGGATCAAATCTCTCGAGGTTCAAACCTTTCGTAAGTTTTTCACTCAAAAAAGAGGTTTGCACCTCGAGAGATTTGACTCCTCTCAAAGCTTGATAGATCTAAAGTTAATATGGATCTAGACTCATGTTAGCCCACTTGTGAGAGACAAGTTGAGGTGTTTCTTAACATGAAAATAAGAAGAATGTGAAAAAACATTGAAATCTTTTTTAATCCAAATGATAATGTTTGTATTCCAAACTATCTACACTTCCACATAATGAATCAACATCTATATGGAATTACATTTAGTGTTACCACAATTCAAATGTATTCTTTTAAAAATTTTAACTAAATTCCTTTCAACATGCTCTTCTCCTTCTCTATCAACATGCTCTTCTCCTTCTCTATCTGACAAAAAGTGATGTATTTGATCACAATGTACCTATTGTAAAAGTACCCATATTAGGTATATTTGGATCAAGATAAGTAAAATGAAAAGTCACAAATGAATGAAAAGCATCATTTTCCTATATATAGCTTAGGTTAATGCATAAAACAACATAATAAGTTTATGTATGAGAAGTGTAATGTTTGATATCTAACTTTAGCAATTTCAATTTCAAGTTCTTAAATGAGGTAGGTATATTAGATCATTGTTTGTTTTGTTGGATGGATTTCTTCTCTCTTCTACATCTTTGATACAGGGAATGACTTTAAATCCAACTTTTATATATATATATTTAAAAAATCACAAACTTATATTCTATATATATATAAATCACAAACTTATATTAGAATATAAAAAGTGGAGGGAAGAAATATATAAATAATGAATAATAATAATGACGGACAAAACCAATGACCTAACATTGATCTTCCAAGACTTATCTTTTCCCACACAAGGTTATGGATGGAAATAAACTAAAGTCTTACTGGTTCATCATACATGAGGAAATAAAAGAGCGGAATCCATTCTAACAATACCTTTGACTATGTCCAATTGTTCCAGCTTCTTCTTCTGCTTCTTCTATGGATAAGCAGCCATCGTTGTGATGTCGCTAAGCAACTGCCTAACATGTGTACTATATTTGTTTGCACTATCGCTTTGAAGAAAATCTGAAAAAACTTCAATCTCTTCTCGTCTCAGCGTCCTGCGACCCCTTTTGAGAAGTTCCACCGTAATAATTAAACCCAATTGATCGTGAGATGGTTCGAATTCGACTCCCTCGAGAACAATTTCCACCAATTCAACAATATCTTTGACTATGTCCAATTGTTCTAGCCTCTTCTTGTGGTTCAAAAAGTTTAAAGCTCCGTTATCTTTACCCTTAACTATGGCTTCAATTAATTCGAACGCGCTCTCAAGTGCTTTACCAATACAGATCGCCCCTCCTTGTGGGGAAGAAACTAGATGCTCTTGATAACGGGAAATGTAGAGTATTACAACTTTCACAAGAACGTCCACGTAATTGAAAAATCGAAGAAAAGTGAGGTTCCTCGACATCCACGCTGCTTTCAGGATTGCCATCCCGTTGTGGAGATCCTCATCTATGATTTTATCCCTAGAATTGTGATGTCCTAACAATTTGAGGGTAATTTGGATGACACAAGGAAGGATTCTTGTTCCCTTGTTCAGAAGTGGAAAATCGATATTGATATGGTGATTAAACATCTTATAGTAAATTTTCAAGACCATACTTTGGATTTTCAAATACTCGGATTGTCCAAGTTCAGACAGAATATGTACAAACGCCACTACAGAGTTTTCAGGAATTGTCTCCAAATCCCTCAGTCTAAAGCCGACGATACCGACTATGTTGGCCAATTCTCTGCACACTTCCCTGCTTTCTTCACTTAAAGAGTAGGAACACTGTAGCTGTGTATCGACAACCATGAACAAGTATTTGTATCCCTGGATTAACGAAAACAGATCCCTGTTCGATTCCTTTTTTTTTTTCTTTCTTTGTACATTTGAACTTTTTTTTCTTAATTCTGGTTTTGTTCTACTCACCAACATGAGTGAGTTGAAAGAAGGGCCATTGTCTTTTCTTTCAAAAGCATTGTTGCAAACTCTTTTTCAAGTTTAATCAAATATGACAAACGAAGATTTTAATCTTGGCTTTCCCTATTCTTAGGGTGCAATAGCAAGTTAATTTACTAAGGAAATGTATCCATAAAGCTCCTCAGAACCCTACTTTTATAATTCCACCTACATGTAAGCTCCTCAGAACCCTAGTTTTATAATTCCACCCAAACCTATAGACAATGATGGTAGATGAATGAAAGACCATGCTTTCATTTGTAAATTTATTGGCAATTGGCTTATAGAGAAAGAACTATATCATTGGATTACCCAAAAATGGCAACCTGAAGGAGACATAGACTTAAGATAAAGGTTTCGTTATAGTCATATTCTCTAACTTGGAGGATGAATCAATGATTTTCAATGGGGGTCCATATTTATATAAAAATGTGGGATTATATATCCATCACTATGAGGAATGCTTCTGTCCAAACAAAGAAGAATTCTAGCAGGCACAAGTATGGGTACGACTATATTCTTTACGAGCTGATTTTTGGATTCAATAAATTCTGGACGGTAAACGAAATGTTCTTGGTAGTTTTGTTAAATTTTCATAGGTAATAAGAAGGAGAAGAAATATTTCATATGCTCGAATCAACATCTACATGAACATCTCAGAGCCTTTACATGATTCAATTAGCCTAAACTATCAAGCCAAAATATGGTCTCAACCTTGGATTATGAACATATTCCTCTTCATTGTCCTCTATGTCATGAACATGATGATATGCTCAAATATTGTCCACTTAAGAAGAACAGACACGGGATCAATGATGTTCCCATGATAGAGTCCATTCCAAACACGTAGGAACAAATACAAGTTAAACAACATGTGAAGAGGAAGACCCTAGAGGTTGATGTAAGCAAAGATAATCGTATCATTGTTACAAACCTTCTAGCTATCAAAGAAGTGGCTCTTCGAATCAAACAAAACTATTATTCTTTACAAAAGGAGTATTAGTAGACCTCTTAAATGATTGGGCTATAAGAGATCTAGCAGAGATATCTATCGAGCAAAGTGAATAGCATGTGAAGGTGTTGATAGAATGGAAGACTTTAAAGCATTAGCATTCCAATGGAGCACCTGGGATTATTTGCTTAGAAGAGCTTCAAGAAAAAGGTAAGGATCTGTTGGTGAAAGACTTGGTTAAAGATGATAATGGAAAGGGTGAATACTAAAGAGGGATACCCTACAAGAAATTTAGGAATACTTAGTGAAATCTTGACAAGCATCAACAATCTCTGATTACTTTCTTGTTGCCACTAAAAACCCACAATGAATATCATTTCTTGAAATATCCATGGTTTGAAGAAAGGGTAAATAGAGGTATAGGTATTTACAAGACCAAATCAAAAAGGAGAAGCCAAAAGTAGTGATGATGTAGGAAACCAAACTAACTTGGGATAAACTCACAACGATTGTTGAGTCTTACTACAAAGGATATCAATTCATGGTTATTCAAGCCCAAGATAGTTCAGGAGGAGTAGCCATTTTATGAAATCTGTTGGAGGTGATTTTTCAAGATTGAAGAGCTACTTCATGTATTTTTATAGGCTATTTTTAGTACATTGATACTAATAAATTAGTAGCATTAACGATCAATTATGGGCCTCTGGTGGCTCATGATCGAAATATATCAGATTCGTTATGGATTATCAGAGGTGACTTTAATATCATTTGTTCCTTAAATGAAAAGAAAGGAGGTATATCGAAGTTGGATCAGAGTTCAGTAATATTTGTTGATCTTATTCATAATCTCAATCTAGTAGATCTTTTGACCATAAATGGTATATCCACGTGGAATAGCATATGAGGAGGAAGATAATAGATTGCTAGTCATCTAGACTATTTTTGGGTGTTGACACAAGTAATACATAAGGATATCTTCATAGAAGCCACCATATCGCCTTTCCCGGTTTCAGATCATTTCCCACTCCATTTTGAACTCGAACTTAAGGAAACCCTAAAGAATTGGCCTTTTCATTTTGAAGCCTTCTGGTTACAGGCTCCAGACCTTCTCGAGAAGGTTTGAGGATGATGGAAAGATATAAAGGTCAAAAGATGGAATAAGATGCATGAGTTCGAGCTTAAATTAAAGGTATTAAAACAAAGAATCAAATCTTGGAACAAAAAAAAATTGGAAATATCTTTGAAGAAAAAGAAAGATTAGAACAATAAATACATGATTTGCAACAATGTATGATATTGAACGAAAGAAATTTAGACCTAGTAATGGAGGGGGGTTTAATGCTACACCAACTAGAACAAAGGTGAAAGAAAGAGGAGATATTATGAAGACAAAATTCCAGAATTCAATGGTTGAAGGCACGAGAGTGAAACACGAAATTTTTCCGCAAGTCAATGTTGCAACAAAAACACAATAACAAAATCTTTTCCATTCTATGGGTAGATGGTACTCGCAAAATTATTCATAAGGATATTGAGGAGGATTTGACTAAATATAATCACGAAATTTTATGAAGCTCTAAATAATCTTTTGGAAAGGCAGAGGAGCCAAAACAAAAAATTTGCAAACAAAACACATGAGTTGTGGCTCTTCTATTGATCACACAAAAATTGATGATTACAATGAACCCGATGAAGGGTATTTAACCTTTTGCAACTAGCAACTCACCTAAAATAACTTGACATAAAACCACACACAAATTCGACTATGACTTAACTCAACTTGATTCAATGCTTAATTAACTCACTATCTAAATTTAGATAAATCTCCATGCAGGGGTTAATTAGCTATTTTAACAATCCCACTTAATTGCAACCGCTAAACTAAGGCATGACTCATGAAAACTCAAACATGTTTGTTGGTCTATGTTTCATCTAGGCTTACAACACCCAAGTTTCTTCTATGAAAATCAAACACATCTTTTTTTAATGACTTAGTAAATATCAGCCAATTGATCACTATATTTACAAGGCTTCAAGTGAACTTCTCCACTGCTCACAAGTTCTATAATAAAATGATATCTAGTATCAATATGCTTTCTCTTATGATGAAACACACTATTCTTGGATAGTGCAATCATTGAGATGTTGTCACAATATATCGTTGTTGATCCTTGTTGCTTTTGCTTAAGTCCATCAAATACTCTTCTTAACCATATTTCTTGACATGTTGTTGATGTTGTTGCTACATATTTTTCTTCTACTCACGAAAGTGTCATAATTGGATACTTCTTAGATGCCCACAAAATCACACCTGAACAATGATGGAATACATAACCGGAAGTGCTCTTCCTATCATCCAAATTTCCTAAAAAATCACTGTCTTTGTACCCAATCAAATCCTTATTTTTTATGCCTTCATACATTATGCCACAATCTCTAGTTCCTGCTATGTATCTCCAAATTCTTTTTCCTGCACTCTAACGTGTGTCTTCTGGAGTCTCCATAAATCTAGAAATAAAACTCACTCCTTGCATAATATCTGGTCTTGAAGCTGTGAGATACATGAGGCTGCCAATCAATGTTTTGAATAGAGTTGGATTGAAATCTGATCCTTCATCATCCTTGCCTAAGTTTGTACCTGTTGCAATGTGTAGGGATAGGTTTTCAATTCTCCATCCTGAATCTTTTCAGCAAATCTCTAGCATATTTATTTTGACAAATAAAAATTCCTTTTTCATATTGCTCAACTTCTATGCCAATAAAATATTTCAAGAGAGCAAGATTTTTCATCTCAAATTATTTCATCATGACTTCTTTAAATCCATTCAATTAAAAGTCACCTTTATAAATCATGTCATCAAAATATAAGCAAACAATCAAAATTTTTCCATGCTCATTTACCTTTGTGTACAAGGTAGGCTCAATGTTGCTTCTGCAAAATCCATTATTGATCATGTAGTTGTCAATTCTACTATACCAAGCTCTAGGTGCTTGCTTAAGTCCATAGCTCGCGCTTTCTTCAACCTATCAAATTTATCTTCTTTACCTTCAACTTCATAACCTGGAGGTTGCTCCATATAAATTTATTATTCTATAATTCCATTCAAGAAGGATGATTTGACATCCATCTGATATACTTTCCACGTGTTCTGAGTTATTGTCGCTATAACTACTCTTATAGTATTTGATCTAGCTACTCGAACAAACGTTTCTCAAAAATATATTCTTGGTTGCTATGAGAATCCTTTTGCTACAAGTCTTTCTTTAAATATTCCAATTTCACCTTTCTCATTCAACTTTGTCTTGTACACCCATTTCACACCAATGAGATTTTTTTCCTTTGGAAAATCAACCAAATTTCATGTATCATTCTTTTCAATAGCTTCAATTTCTTCATCCATGGCTTGCACCCAATTTTCATCTCTAATTTCTTCTTCAAACAGAGAAGATTGTAGTGACAACAGTGCAAAATTTGAACTAACATCCAAATCATCATAAATATCTTTTAGAATTATTATCTTTCTCTTACCATTGTTTGACTCATCTCCTCATTGATTGTTGGGAGAATCTCGATCTATTGATCTGCTTGAAGATCCCTGTTGCTTAGAAAATATTGGAGTCCTTGTTGGTGTGTCTATGTTTGGTGTCTTCACTTGTGATTCTTGCTACTCCTTTTCTGCTACATGATCTTCTTCTATTAGTGGCACTTGTGCATCAAATTGTTTGTTTTTCCTACCATTCCATGAATCTTGTTTTTTGAACACACCATCTCTACTAATTATGGTCTTCTTCATGACAGGGTTATACAATTTGTAAACTTTTGATTTCTCACTATAACTATTAAATATGCATTTTTCACTATTATCATCCAATTTTCCTCTTAGCTCTTTAGGCACATGTTCATAGGCTACACATCCAAACACTCTGAGATGAGATACACTACAAGACATACCTAACCATGCTTCTTTTGGTACTCTGTTCATCACACTCTTTGTAAGAGCTTTATTTATCTCATAGACAACACATGCAACTCAATACTCATTAGACAAGTTTCTTCCTTTCAACATGCTCCTTGCCATGTTCATAATGGTTTTATTTTTTCTCTCTGCTGCACCATTCTACTGCGGTGTGTGACTTTTTGTAAATTTCCTTCTAATTCCATGTTGTTTGTAGTACTCATTGAATGCCTTCGAATCATATTCTCCACTGTGATATGACCTCAATACCTTGATTTGTCGATCACTTTGTTTCTCTACTAAGGCTTTGAATTCTTTGAACTTTCAAAATTTCTAGACTTCTGCTTCAAGAAGTAAACCCAAGTATTTCTATTATAGTCATCAATGAAGGTGAGGAAGTAAAAACTTCCACCATTGATTTTTTCCTCATAGGTCCACACAAGTTTGTATGCACTAGCTCAAGTGGTTTCTTTTCTCTGTATGCAACTCCCTTTGGAATACTTTCATGGTGTTGCTTTCCCAAGATACAACACTCAGAAGTACTAGCAGGTTCTTTGATGGGAGGTAATCCTATGATCATCTATTTTTGTTGCAAAAATCTTAAAAAAAAAAAGTGCAAGTGCCCAAACTGTTAGTGCCATAAATTAGAACATGCAACTGTAAAATAGTTGACATGATCATTGTAATTCATGACTAGAGGAAAGAGTATGTTCCTCATCATCTGCACCTTTTCTATTAGTTGCTTGCTAGGGGTCTTGTCATATATAACACACTTGTGTCCTTGAAAGATAACTTTGTATCCTTTCTGTATCAATTGACCAACACTTATCAAATTACTTTTAAGACCAGGTACATAATACACCTCTAATATTTCCTTCGACTCCCGCTTCTTGGTTGGAATGTTGACCACTCATTTTCCATCTACATCCACTGTCTTGTCAATCCCCAACTTTACCTATGTCCTCACATATTGATCCAAATTTGCAACCAAATTCTTGTTGTCTGTCATGTATTTACTGCAACCACTATCTAATAGCCACACATTATCAAAAGGTTCATGCATGGTATGGAAAGCTAGGAACATCGATTTAGTTCTAATTGTAGTGACATTAGTTCCCTAGTTTCCTTGATTAGCTATCCTTGATACAAATTTAAACAAAAATGCAACAAATTACAAATGTATCCATAAATACAAAGATGTAGCAGAAATAACACTTCATTTCATTAATATCAAATATTGAAATATGATTACAAACAAAATGGAAATAAGACTACCTCGGGCGATGGTCGCTTATCTATGAGAAGAGATGTGGTTGTTACATGCCTCTGAACTATGTTACAATGAGGCGTGAAGGCCTATTTATTATTGATAAACAATGGAAAACCCTAAACATCCAAAACCCTAACCCTAGGAGATGAAGCACCAAAACTATAGGCCCTGTTTAGGTAATTTGGTACATCAACTTCCCAAGGTCATAACTTTGGCACACGATCTCCATTTGATGTGCACAATACCTCGTTAGAAATATCTATCTAAGGAATACAACTTCCAACTAGGCAATGCTGGTCAAATAGACTGGTTAGGGCCCAAAAAAACATCATTTAGGGCCTCAAAAATGGCTCTAGAAGTTCACGGCCCAGTGGGGGTTCTAGTGGAATAGGTCGGTGGCTAACAACATCCACCTGGATCAATCCTCTTCCTGCAATCATTGGCATAGTGCCCAAATTTGTTACGGTAATAACATCTCACCTTTGATTATTGTTGAAGCTTTTTTTGTTGCTTCCACTTTCATGTTCATGGTCTTCTCATCCATCTCTCTAACCACCATGTCTCCCGCCATGTCCTCTGCCTCTCATTCTACTTCTACATTGACCTCTGTCTCTTGAAATATAAACTTGACTTATGAAAGTGGTCTAAAGTGGAATCCTTATTTCTATCTATCCTTGCCTCATTTCATATAAGTGATCCCATCATCTCATCAACTGTCAATGATTTCAAATCCTTGGCTTCTTCTATGGTTGCTACCACAACATCAAATTTGGTAGACAAATATCTTAGGACCTACTCAACCACTATTTGATCTTTAATTTCCTTGCCATAAATTTCTAACTGATTTACAATAGTCATGACTCAATTCATAAAAGAATCGATGTCCTTTGTCTCCTTCATCTGCGGACTTTCAAAATTCCTGCTAGTATTCTGCAACTTAACAATATTGACTTTTTCCATACCTTTATAGCTTGTTGCCAAGGTCTCCCATGCTTCATTTGTTGAAGACGTGATCATAATTTTATGGAACACTGCTCGGTTCACTCCTTGTTGGATAAGCTACAATGCTTGTGCATTCTTCTTTTTGTCTTTTTTCCATATCTCCCTCTCTACATTAGTGAGAGCTTGTTCTTCTGCTTCATCCTTGGGTTATAAAAACCCAAACTAGACATAATCCCAAACATCATGAGGCTGCAAGATGGTCACCATATTAATGGCCCACACATCATAATCCTTCTTTGTAAACAGTGGAAACTGGAACAGGAAATTTGAGAAAACCATCTTTTTCAATAAATTCCTCTTAAAAAACTTTAATATACCTTCTTCAAAAACCTTTTAAATAAAAACTATATTAAAATCTTTTCCAATACTTTAGTTTAAAAAAAAAAACAACTTTATAACTCTTTTTTAATAAGCCTGAGTTATTTTTTTTATAAAAAAAAACAAAAAAAAACTTTTACAAACTTGAGCTACCCACGTGACATGCATTAACAAAACCTGACTTATATTTAGTTGTGATAACCCATGTGACTTTTTTCAAGCGTTTAAAAACAAACTGACTTGTATTTATTTATGGTCAACACAACACTTCTTTCGACGGGGCTCTCAAGCATTGATCCGCAAAAAGTAGAAAGTCATAAGTTTACTCAATTCAAGGTAGCTTATGATAGAAGGGGTGGAGCGTCGATCCAAAAATACTTAATTATTTTACGATTTTGTTGCACACTAATTATTTGATAATTTTGCAAATTGAAAAAATCACCAATCTTTTTCACTTGCTCCTCTTCTTGACCTGCTTTGTTGGCTCCACGGATATTGTGATCCTTTCTCGGCTCTGGTACCTATTTGTTGCAAAGGAAGAGGAACCAAAACACAAATTTCACACACAAAACACACGAGTAGCAGCTCTTCTATTGATCACACAAAACTTGATGGTTACAATGAACCCTATGAAGGGTATTTAACCTTTTCCAACTAGTGAGTCACCTAAAATAACTTAACATGCAGCCACACGCTAAATTCAACTATGACTTAACTCAAATTGACTCAACACTCAGTTAACTTACTCTCTAATTTTAGATAAATCTCCATGCGGGAGTTAATTAGCTATTTTAACATAATCATTGGCATCATATCAATCAAATTTTGTAGGGAATCCCAAATCTAATTACAGTGGATCAAAACATAGCTTTAATGTGACTTATTTCGTTACAAGAGGTGGAATTGGTGGTGACGGGCATGCCTAAAACTAAAGCACTCAGACTTTATGGTTTCATGGATAACTTTTATCAAGCATTTTGGTCGTTCCTAAGACAAAATATATATGAAATTGTGGAATAATCCAAGCAATCATAGTCAATATGTAGATGATTGAACACAATGTTTATTTCCCTGATACCCAAATAAGATTTCTCTAAGGATCCAAAAGGTTTTCTCCAAATATATTTATACAACGTGACATATAAAATTATCTCTACAATCGTGATGAAACATTTGAAGCCATTACTCTCCTAGCTTATTTCACCCGAAGAAATAGGTTTTATAGAAGGAAGGAAAATCATGGATGGAATTTATACAGCTCAGGCGATTATTCATTCTCTCAAGACTACAAAAAAACAAGGTATGTTAATTATATTGTATCTATCTAGAGCATATGATCGTTTATGTTAGAGCTATTCGATATAGGTGTTACAAGCTTCTTGGTTTTTGTCCCAATGGATTACATGGTTTTATTCACTAATCTCCCCCCTTTCTTTTCAATTTTAACTAATGGGTCACCATCATCAACCTTTCACTCGTCTCGTCACGAGGTTTGAGATAGAGAGACCTCTTATCTCATTTTCTCTTTATATTAGCAATAGAAGGATTTGGCACAATGTGAAAGAAATCCCACTCACAAGGTCAACTTAGAGGTCTCTCTTTGTTTGGTAAGGATCTCCCCCTTATTTACCAATAGTTTGTAGATGATATTTTTATATTTTGTCTTCCTACTCTTCATGAAGCTAAAGGAATTACTAATATTTTGAAGGCATTTGCTGAAGCTTCAAGGACTCTGATGTTATCGGGAAATCTAGTGTCCACTCGGATCTGCTAGTCCCACTAAGTCTGGTAGCTATCTTAGAAACAAACAAACTAAAACCACTTTCGTTTTCCTTTATGAGAAGTAGATAAGAGTGGAATGAAGGACACCAACCTTAGTCTTGCGTTTGGTTTCTTGCTTGATTCCTCTCCTTTCTAATCGATCCTTGCCATTTCTCCTTCGGCTACCCAGCTTCAAAGAGCACCTGTGGAATCAAAGAAACATACTACTATCGAAAAAAAGAGATCTAAAATCATAAACAATATAGGACCAGATATATATTGACCACACAAATGCATATATCATCAAACATACAAGAATGTGGAGGAAAACTTGAATAGCTTTATTAATAATCAAGAATAGCAAAGAGGATTACAACCAATTGTAAGACCCAGCGTCATCCTCCAACATGAAAGCCCTTCTTTCAGCTCATGAAAAGCTTAGATCACCCAACACTATGATATTCCAACAAGAAACCAACAACACTTCCTTACAAGATACAAAATTCCAGCCTCTGGATCTCTGGGATGAGCGATCCATATATAGATGATTGCAGGGGGTGAGTCAGCTTTTCGGATTTGATTAGTGTCCTCTCTCTGATAGTCCTTGAGTCCACTTGGAGATTGATGATCTCTTACTCATCCCTGGGTGAATTCAGAGAGGCAAGTGTCACAGGAGAAGTTTCTGGAAGATTCCATGATCATCCACCTCGCAAACTGTCTCTGCCATTTCTCCACTCTCACCCATCACACCTCATAGAAGGGATTTTCAGTATGCATCGCACCTCCTGTGTGCATTTAGGTGGGATGCATCGCACTTTGACCATGGAGCAGGTGAGATGGTCCAGTTTTGTCCAGTTCTGAGTAGTTTTTCATGGAGAACTTCTGGGAGGTGATGTAATTAGCCGACCTTGTTCTTTTATGGGATGGAACAACACTTTTAGGGACTTAGGCACCCTTGGTTTATGGACATGTTTGATTGGGGTTGTAGTGCCCAAAAATGTATATAACATTTGACCCCTAAAGCATGAGTTCGTTAATCTTTTGATGTCGGGTGAAATGCTTTATCATGAGGATCTGAAGTTTTTCGAGCTGGAAGGTGACCTATAATAAGATACAATACAATACATTATCTTCATAATATTTTTCATGATCTAGCTGAGGCGGGCATTCCCATGCTCAGCTTTATAAATTCATTTTCATGTACATAAGACAGACAACCGTCTGCGCGGGGGACTGATGATTCTGATAGAGTCATCATCCTTTGATTTGGATGATCATCTGTGCAACAACAATGTACATTTGATGTCTTTATTTTCCTGAACGTATCGTAGCTCAGATGGATGAAACTAGATCTGGGGTCTTCAAACTCGTTCAATATTCACTTGGAGTACAAGTCGATCCATGTGAAAGATGTTTTGGAGTCGAACATGGAAAGACATCGCCTGATTACTAGCCAATGATGTAAGCTATTAACATACGTGAGAGGAATCACCGATAATGATGATGACCCTCAAGGTACTACAGTACAATTCACGGGGTGTGAATAAGGGACTTGGTGTCGAACACCATGAAAAATCTTTCAGTCGAAGGCCATTGATGTAAACCTATCGCCAGAAGTGAGAAACTTGTCATTGAGGCATGCAAGCTTCAAAGTACTGAAAGGGTTGTTCCTAAGTCGACTTCTTGGATAATGAGCTGATGTCGACAAGAAGTGACCCACTGTAGGAGGGCCTTAATGAATCCCAAATCTACGACACGGAATGGAGTAAATGATTTTGGAGGTGAAAACGGTCTGATGATACAGGGTTCAGGGTGGCGGTCATGAAAGAATGGAGTGTGAATGTATTGCAGCGGATGAGACACAGGGGAATTCTCTGAGCGACTTCTCTTGAACATACCAGCGACACTAACATGATGGATTGGTAGTGTTAACCCCAAATGTGGATGGTGTGATGGACCAATGGTGATATGACCAGTGAACGAAACAACCCAACCCGACTTGGATGCGGAGTGAAAGAGCCATGTTTAAGAGCGACTTGCTACCAATAAAGTTTCTTCAAGTTTTCTTCCCAAATTTTCCCCAGCCATTATTGACTAGTACCTCTTTATTTTTGTCAAGCTTGAGGAGGATAACATATGCTTGTTCTATAATTTGCCCTTCGGGCAAACCCGTCGCTATATTTTAACGAACCTAGCGATAGTGAAACTCGTTCTTGTCTGTACGGACAAGTTTGTCGCTATTCGGTTTTAACGAGTTTAACGACAAAGATAACTCGGTCCTTTTCAATTTTAGGGAGTCTGAAAAGGGACGTAAAGGAAACTCCAATGATCCTTTTTCGTCATATAATCCCTTAAGTCCGAAAAAGTATAAAATAATACAAAATGGATGAATTTTCCGTAATTTTAACGAGCCGAACAAGACAAGCACTCGATCTTTTTGTGTAATAATCCCTCAGGTCCAAAAAGATTAAAATCTAGAGGAGGGATAGCACTTCCGGTCACTTTAACGAGCTGGAGAGGCCAATTGCTCGGCAATATTTTCATATTTTACGAGTCAGTTGAAAAGAGCTTAAAGGAGACTCGTTTTTTGAGGAACGAGTGTTAATTTCGGGTAGCAGCTGATTCCATGTACGATTCGGAATTTTCCAGTCACGGCAGTGTCACAAGGATGGCTAACAGGATCACTCTTCGTAGCTGTTCCTCAAAAGGGGTAAACAATCAAATGGAGGTGAATGATCGGCTAAAACAGAGTGGAGGTGATGATGAGAACATGACCAAGGCTCAAAAGCTGATGATAATGCATTCACAATGGTTATTTACCGGAAATTGGTTCATTTTTTGATGAGCTTAAACTTTGGGGGAACGTTTTCTCATTGCTTATGTTTAATTTTTAACGAGCTTGAACTCCGCGTAAAAACTGCTCGTGGCGGGTTTATTTTTTAACGAGCTTGAACCCTTCGGTAACACTGTTCGCGCTAGTCTTATAATAAGGATGTCTCATCTAAGATGCCATTTTTTATGGAGCTTTCACCTTATAAAGCTTTGCCCCGGATCCTTTCATATGCAAGTTAGGAACGACCAATCCTACGAGTTTAAAGGGTTGAGAAACTACAAACTAAGAAAATAAATGGTCTTTCTTTGCTTGCATTCAAAAAGGTTTCCATGCCCCCAAGTATAGCTAAAAACTCCCAAGTTACCATATGAAAGCTCTCCATCTGCGTTGCAGACAAAACGCTTCCTTGGCAATGTCTACCGAAATAGACAAAGGCAAGTGGCGCAGTCACCTCCACTCACATAACTTTGACGAGGGAATCTTATTCCAGTCTAATCCCATTTTCCTAAATGGATGGGTGTGTCAGACTAGTCATATATCCTCCACGGAAACCTACCCTATACCCAAGGTTTTCCTGCCGAAATAGATCAGGGTGCATGCCCCCTGGGTTTCAGTCACGTCCTCCCGAATCACTCGCGCTCATCAGGTGGACGAACTGGACATTGATGAGACATTCCTTATGTGGAAAGACCATTTAGGGATGGTATTTGACTATTTGCTATGTGTGAGCCAGGAAACGACAGTTGGTCTACGATGTTGACCACTCTGCCTTCATGCGGAAAGCACATTACTCTAAAGAGTGAGGAGACAATGGCTCCCATGCAATAAATATAGTCACGCCCAAGGAGTAGATTATAATCCAGAGGTCCTTGGACAACCATTACGTTCATGTGAATGGTTTTCCTTCTCAACGTTATCGGGACATTGGGAAGGATCCCTAACGGTCGACTGGTTCCTTTGTCAAAGCCTGTCAGATTTCTCATCTCAGGCAGAAGTGATGGTGAACCAAGCGCTTTCCAAGCAGTTGAGGAAAGGATACTCACAGAAGCCCCTTCATTAACGATGGTACCGTCCATGACCATTCTGTATATTTGTGTAATGATTCCAAATGGTACACTAGTCGGTAAACGAGGTCTGCCTAGTAGGTTCCAATCGAAGGAAACAACTAGGTTGCTTGGAGGTGGGACCGAATAGACGGACGGATATGACTCTGACGAACTTCCTTCTTGCGGTAAAGAAACGGGTAGATTGCCCTCATGTTCATCGAAGTCTGTGTTTATGAAAATAATTTGGATGGTGTCGTTCTCATTATCTTCGATGATTGTGTCATCTAAAGATGGACCTTCTAAAGACAAGACCGGGTTGACTGCCGCCTCAACCTTTTGACTTTCATCTGGTATGGGTTCGGTGGGTTTATCTTCAATGACAAATGCTTCAACTGAACACAATGGCGTGTTAGTTAGATTTTCAACCAGTGATGGACTTGGCAAGAGTTTCTTATATCCAGGAGGAAGCCGTAATGGTGAATTCGGACGGTCATCCAAAACTCTTTTAGCTTTGTCCAGGAAGGGACAACGGTGGAGGGCATGATTTCCTTCACACAGTCTACAAGGAAATCTACATTTTCCTTTTTGTCCAGGTGCTTCACTTTCACTAGTTGATGGTGTACTTTCAACATGGTCCTCAGAGGTTGATGAAACCGGGTTGTGCAAACGAGGAGACCAGTCCCTTAAGATCCGAGGGATGCAGAGAAAATCTCGGTGGAAGTGGTCTCCTTTGCAAATGACACATGGTGATTTAGGCATGGACAGTGCAATGTGTGGATTTTTTCTAGATGACGCATGGTTGCCCCCTTTCGTCTTCGGCTCCTTCTTCTTCTTCTCTTTCTTCTTCTTCTCCTTCTTCTTCTTAGTTACTTGGTTTTGGGCCTTACCATCTTTATCAAGCGAAGAGGAAGGAGGAGAGGGAGAATCGGATGAAGTAGAAGGTTGGGGGGTAACTTTAGTATCATCCAATTGCTGATTTGATTGTTCAGGAATCATGGTGTTCTGAACGACGGAGGTCGAGAGGAGCCATATTGGCAAGCCAATCGTCAAACCTGGAAGTGACAATGTGGTCATATGAGGTGCACCAACATCTCCCCAAGAGGAGAAAGGACTAGGATTTCCTCCAAGGGGAACTCCTTGGTTGGTGGACTCCATTTTCCTCAACCTAAGACCAACATAGGAAAGGTGGTGTTATTCCGATTAAAATAAATTTTAGAAGCTTTGACACAACTTGTTTTTTCGATTTTTAAGAGTCGAGAAAAAACGAAAGATGACTCTAGTCGCCTTCGATTTTTAATGAGCCTGAAGTGACAAGTGCTCAGATGGACCTTTTCCTTTAAGGAGTCTGAAAAGGAACAAAAGAGACTGCTCTGGAAATCTAGATAGAGCGATTACCAAACCAATCACAAAACTGCAGAATACTTTTTATGGTATGGCAGTCAATCTTCCCAAATGCTTTGTTTAGTGCATTGCGATCGATAGGGTGGTAGACACGACTTCCTATGGATAAAGGATATAGCCTATTGTGGTCTCCCAATATATATTCGACAGTACGTGGGAGCACAAGTTCGTACTGGCACTTGTCGTCTCAAAGAGGAGGAATCACCCAACCAACAGTGAAAGCGACAGTTACCAGGCTTTATGACACCGGAATACGTCTCTAGCCTAGACTTCTAGATGTTGTGCGTTAGGTTCCAAAGCATTTTTAGGTTCATTAAATTTATTTTACAGTTGATCTTTCTTAAGAAATTTTCCTTTCAGGTTCACTGCGTGATGTAGATGTACAATTCCTAAAATGCAATCTAAGATGATAAACAATCATTTAATCTTCTTTTTGCAATGAAAATCCTAGCTACTAAGGAAAGAGAGATGATATTCTTTCAACATAGAGCAGAGAGCACACACTAGATGCACTGTCCCAAATCAAACCAACAAGCAGTCTAAATGCAAATGCACATGCATGTATTTGTTTTCAGCTTTCTTAATGTGTGAATGACAAGAAGAATACTAAGTACAAATCTGAAGTATCTTTTCTAAGCGACAGTACTAACAGATTTCTCTTCAAAAATGAAAGGAAGATAATGACGACACTTTACTATTTCGAATTGAAAACTGCATTCGACACTTGAAAAACTGTATAATCGACCATCAAGAAAAATAGAGTTCCTTTCTTTGACTGAAAACGACACTTGCGACACTTTCAAATCAAAAGACGGCAGTTCGACTATGCTACTACTTTGCAAAATAGAACTGAAAATGGCGGAAAATACATAAAACATTCACAGTTCTTTGCACAATGGAGGCGAAATGATGGAAAGGAAGGGGGTTTCCATAATGGTATACTGATCACAAACAACAAAACTCCAGAATATAGCTGAAAAGAGTGAAGAAAAACCAAGACCTGGAGGCAAAATTAGCCTTTTCTGATCATCACACCTGTAACACAGGGAAATAGGGATGCATCCCACCTACTGCACACGGGAAGTGCAATGCATCCAGATCTCCTTGAAGAGAGGGTGCGATGGTACCAGGACGAGACTTTACTTGGCTCTTGGTCACAGTTTGCAACTCAGTTCAGGGATTTAGGCTGAGCAAATGATGTACGTAAATAGAAATCACAGGGGCTGATCTAATGAGGTTACTAGAGCCACCACTAGGGCAATTAGACAGTTTGCAAATCAATTGTTCAGTTTATTAACAAAACCCAGAGATAGACTGAAGCAGCATTGATCTACTTTGCACTTGCATAGAAAATGCAGTTCGAAGGCTAGCTGGCTTGACTTCAGGCTCCGTCTGTAAGTTTATAAAATAAACAAATATAGACAAACAAACAATCTATTTGCTCCCCAGTGGAGTTGCCATTTTGTTATCGGGAAATCTAGTGTCCACTCGGATCTGCTAGTCCCACTAACACTGGTAGCTATCTTAGAAACAAACAAACTAAAACCACTTTCGTTTTCCTTTATGAGAAGTAGATAAGAGTGGAATGAAGGACACCAACCTGAGTCTTGCGCTTGGTTCCTTGCTTGATTCCTCGCCTTTTTGACAAATCCTTGTCGCTTCTCCTTCATCTACCCAGCTTCAAAGAGCACCTGTGGAATCAAAGCAGCATAATACTATCGAAGAACAAAGATCTACAATCATAAAAAATATAGGACCAGATATATATTGACCACACAAATGCATATATCATCAAACATACAAGAATGTGGAGGAAAACTTGAATAGCTTTATTAATAATCAAGAATAGCAAAGAGGATTACAACCAATTGTTCTGACCCAGCGTCATCCTCCAGCATGAAAGCCCTTCTTTCACCTCATGAAAAGCTTAGATCACCCAACACTATGATATTCCAACAAGAAACCTGTTATGCTCTTAACCTGCAAAGTAATACCCAAGCACAGAATATGCGAAGAAAAGATACCCAGAACACAGAATAGAAATGATTTTATTATTCAAAGAGCAATGTTCACATGCCTCTTCGAGGGGGCAACCTCCAATAGAGCAGAGCTCGATTACAGAATAAGACACGATACTCCTCGCAGGGAGTCTCTATCCTTTATATATGACTCCTACATGCAATACCACGGGCCAATACCGTGGGTTTTATTAATACCATCTATCTAATACTACTGCCCATTTGCAACTAACTGTGGTCCCGTCATTAATTGCGGGTTAACCACTTACAAATATTAATATGGGCTTTATTGACTCTAGACTATGACTTGATCCCATGACATAAATAAGGGGGTTAGGGTGGGACCCTAACATGCCCTCCCCCTTAAAACTAGCCTTGTCCTCAAGGCTGAAGCTGCGGAAACTTCTGAAGAATAGTGGCTGGTTCCCAAGTTGCATCTTCCGGAGAGGTGTCTTTCCATTTGACGAGGACTTCCTTAATCATGCGGCCGTGCAGGTGCTTGTCCCTTGTGTCTAGAATCTGTTCGGGTTGAAGCCAGATTGACCCTTCTTCGTCCAATTCAGGTAGACTGGTTTGAACTCGACAATTGTTCCCAATCACTTTCTTGAGGCATGGTACATGGAAAACTGGGTGGATTTTTGCTGTAGGTGGCAAAGCCAACTTGTAAGCCACTTCTCCAATGCGCTGAAGTACTTGGTATGGTCCGTAGAATTTTGGAGAGATCTTTTGACAACCCTTGTCTTTGAGTGATGTTTGCTTATATGGTTGCAGCCTCAAAAAGACCTGATCCCCTTCTTGAAATTGGCGCTCTGAGCGATGTTGGTCGGCCTGTTGCTTCATGCGATTCTGAGCTTGATGAAGATTCTCGCGAAGATGGGCGAGCATGGTTGCGCGGTGTTGTAGGAGTTGATCCACGGCTTGTACTTTGGAGCACCCCGTGAGATAAGAAGTAGGGGAAGGCGAAAGTTGACCATAGAATGCTTCATAGGGAGTCATTTTGGTGGTGGCATGATAGTTGGTGTTATACCACCATTCAGCCAGAGGTAACCACTGTACCCAAAGGTGTTGCTTTTCTGAAGTGAAACACCTAAGGTAGGTTTCTAGACATTTGTTGACGGCTTCAGTTTGACCATCTGTTTGCGGATGATATGAAGTACTGAGTTTGAGTTGAGTGCCTTGTATTCTGAAGAGTTCCTGCCAAAAATTACTGGTGAAGATTGGGTCGCGGTCGGACACAATAGAAGTGGGCATGCCATGCAATTTGAAGATCTGATCCATGAAAGTTTGAGCAACCAAAGTTGGTGTAAACGGTTGGGGTAGGGCGCAGAAATGAGCATACTTCGACAGTCGGTCCACAACCACCATGATGACTGACTTGTTCCCAGACTTTGGAAGACCTGTAATGAAATCCATGGAATACTCCGTCCAAATTGATGCCGGAATGGGCAATGGTTGTAATGTGCCTAGTGTGTTGACGGTTTCCCCTTTGTGGCATTGACAGACGTCACATTCTGCTATGAAAGTAAGGATGTCCTGTTTCATGCCGGTCCAAAAAAATGATCTTCTGGTGCGAGCATACGTCTTCTGAAAGCCCGAATGTCCTGCAATGGGAGATGAGTGCAATTCTGCCAAAATGCGACTTTTGAGGGTGGATGTTGGTGATATTACGACTCTGTCCTTGTAGCGAAGAATATCATTCTGCCACGAGTAGCCCTTGCTGGAATTAGGATCTACCTGCAATTGAGAAATGAGTTGGGAGAGCCTAGGGTGTGAAAACCATTCCCTGCGAGCCTCTTCAATCCAGTCTGGAATGGGGAGGGAAATTGCGAGCAGAGTACTTTCCTCCACAAATTGGCGCGACAATGCATCTGCTACACTGTTGTCTTTCTGTTTCTTGTAAATGATCTCATAATCATATCCCAGCATTTTGGCTAACCATTTATTTTGTTGTGGGGAGGATAGGCGTTGCTCCAAAAAATATTTAAGACTGTGATGATCTGTGCGGATTTGGAAACGTCGCCCCAACAAGTAAGGTCGCCAGGTCTCGACTGCATGTAAGATGGCCATCATTTCCTTCTCGTAGGTAGATTGGCCCAGATTCCTCTCACTGAGTTGTTGGCTGGTGAAGGCCAATGGTCGCCCTTCCTGCATTAAGACCGCTCCAATACCTGTACCCGAAGCATCACATTCAATGACAAAGGATTTGGTGAAGTCAGGTAGTGCTAAGACGGGAGTGGAACACATGGCATTTTTGAGAGCGGTAAATGCCTGTTGTGCTTCCTCGTTCCAGAAGAAGGAATTTTTCTTTAGGATTTGAGTGAGGGGCTTCACTATGCGGCCATAGTTGCGGACAAATTTACGATAATAGCCTGTGAGACCCAAAAATCCTCTCAAGCTTTTCAAGGTCTTAGGTTGAGGCCATTCTTGCTTTGCCTGGATCTTTTTGGGGTCCACCTTGACACCTTCACGCCCCACAATGTGGCCCAAATACTCAACTTCTTCCATGCCAAATGAACACTTAGACATCTTGACAAATAATTTATGCTTGCGGAGTAGTTGCAAGAGTAGATCTACATGCTGAAGATGTGCCGCCCAAGTGCCACTATAGATGAGGATGTCATCGAAGAAGACAAGGACAAATTTTCTGAGATATGGTTTGAGGAGGTGATTCATAAGGCTCTGAAAAGTAGAGGGGGCATTACAGAGACCAAATGGCATGACCAGGAACTCATAATGGCCTTCATGAGTTCTAAAAGCCGTCTTGGGAATGTCGACTTCCTTCATGCGAATTTGGTGGTAGCCTGAGCGAAGATCCAACTTAGTGAAGAATTGAGCCCCATTGAGTTCGTCCAGCAAATCGTCAACCACCGGGATGGGAAATTTATCTTTGACTGTCAACTTATTGAGGGCCCTGAAGTCGGGACACATCCACCACTCCCCATCTTTCTTGAGGACCATGACCACTGGGGATGAATAAGGAATAATGCTGGGACGAATGACACCTGCTTCCAACAATTCCTTGATGATTTTTTCTATTTCATTCTTTTGGGTGAACGGATATCTGTATGGCCGCACATTTGGGGGTTGGGCCCCTAGAACCAATGTGATGTTATGATCGTGTTCCCCTCGCGAGGGTGGAATCTCATGAGGCTTGTCAAAAACCGTCCGATGTTTATTTAAAATCTGTTGCATCTCAGGATGAATTGGCAGAGACATGGTTTCGACTACCTGGATGGCATTAAATTGAGCCACCACTCCATGATGGCCCTTTTTTAACAATTTTTCCATCCTATGCGAGCTGATGATAGAGGGGGCTCCCGCCTGTAGTCCACGGAGGGTATGTGTGGAGTTGTTCTGCTTAAAACTCATATATAACTCCTGGAAATCCATTGTGATTGGCCCAAGAGTGCGGAGCCATTCCGCGCCTAGGACAATGTCGCAACCCCCCATGTGTATTGCAAACATGTGGGTTTTCAACTGATAATCCCCCATTTGAAGTTTGACATTTTCACAGCGGCCTTCACATTTCATTGTGCCCCCATCTGCAATTTGGACTTGGAAGTTAGAAACTGCCCGGACAAAACAATGCGCTGCTTCAGCGATCTTTTGATGGATGAAATTATGGGTACTTCCACTATCAATCAAGACTACTACTGGGCGATGTTTAAGAAAACCCCTGATTTTGAGAGTTTGAGGGGAAGAAATTCCTGCCAATGCATTTAGCGAAATAATTGGTTCGTCAGATACAATCTCCTTTTGGTTATCTTCTTCGATCGCCTCTGGTTCCTCAAGTGGTGGATCTTCCTCGGTGGAGCTGTAGTCAGTGGAATCTATTTGAAAAAACTTGGGCTCATTGCATTTATGACCCCGGGAATATTTTTCATCACAGTAGTAACATAGTCCTTGCTTCCTTCTTTCAGCCATTTCTGCAGGTGACACCTTTTGAATCTTAAGTGTCTGAGTCGTGTTGGGAGCCTGTGGGGGACGACCTTTAGCGGGGAAGTTGGGGCGGTTGGATTGGGCTGTTAATGCACGTTCCACCTTACGAGCTACCTGACAAGCCTCTATCCACGTGGGAGGGTGGTGGAGTAGAACCTGAGCTTTGATGGCTTCTTTAAGACCATTGATAAAGCATTCCATGCAGAACTCATCTGTGAGACCCTTAGTGCGGAAGGCTAAGGCTTCAAAAGCGGTAATATATTCTTCCACTGTACCCGCCTGTCGGAGCTTAGTGAGACGCCCCAAAAAAGAGTCTTCCTGTTCAAAGCGATTTCGAAGAGCTTTGGCAAATTGGGCCCAATTCTGAAAATGTCCATTGCAACGCTGATGCCATTCCCCCCATTGCCATCGTTCATTGTCCAAGTACATGGTGCCCACCATAAGCTTAGTCCCCTCATCTATGATATGATTCAATTTGAAATACTGCTCCATTTGTGCTAGCCATGCGGACGTGTGAGAACCGTCAAATTTATGCATATCCAACTTGGGAGGTCGCTGACTGGGTGGTGGATGGGTGTGCCAGACGTGAGGAGAGTGGCTAGACTCACCCTCATGGTATTCATTGCCATTATACGCCTCCTCGTGGGCTGGCTCCTTGCCCTTCGAGAGTGCATTCTGTATCTGGAGACTTATTCCTTCAATCTCATGTTGGATTTCGTTCACCGCAGTTTGGATGGAGTTCACATGGTCTTCAATTTTGTCCATCCTTTCATTGGCCATCGCTTGAGCGCGAGTTTCTACCATACACCAACCTGATGAAAAATTGGGACCGCCTAAAAATTTTTTACTAAGAAATTGAATGGTACCACCTTTCTCAGCTCGTCGTCCTGATTCTGATGGGCTAGATCACCAATAAGCGCCCCAGAAGATCTCAAACTTTTTTTTTTTTTTGGAAAACTCCTAACGGAGTTTTACTCCTTCCTGATCAATATTGCAGTCGCCAAATCCTCAAAATGTCAATGCCGCCAAAAGTCCTGTGAAAAGTATATCCAGGTACAGGAACCCTTCACAACTACTCCGATCTGGTGGATCTGAGAGATCTGAATGGTGGAACAACTGCTGTTGCTGATCTGATGGAGCTGTCGGACTGATGTCTGCTGCTGCTGCACTTCCTTGCACCCGCTGGTCTGGAATAGATGATGTGTGATCCCCCATAGAAAGGGAACTCTGGTCTTGAGGAGTGTCAGGTGCTACAGATCGCAATATACATAAGGGTCTGACAGTAGTACTCGGCCCAATGTTTCAGGGCTCTAACTAAGGAGGATCGACCGTACCCTTAGCCGTACAACCCGACTACCCTATCGTACGGGCGAGTAATCTCTCCGAGTGCTGTTCTCGGTGTACTATAGCCACAAGACGGCCGAAGGTTTATCTATGGCGAGGTTTCAAGGGAGCCTAGGGGGCTTCCTATATACCCAGAGGGTACGTGGAAGACAGTCCGTGCGCGGTTCTGTCTAATGCGCTACTACTCGAAGGGGTACCCACAGGGGTTACAAGGGAGCCCAATAGGCGTGACCACCTCTTGTATTTCCTGCATGCATGCCTCCCCAAATCCGCAGGTTTATGCGCTTAACGACAGATCCCGTGGTTTAAAGACGCCGGAACACATCTCTAGCCAAAAAAAAAATTTGCTAAAAATTGGAGATCCCACTGAGCCCTGGAAAGTGCTCTGATACCACTTGTTATGCTCTTAACCTGCAAAGTAATACCCAAGCACAGAATATGCAAAGAAAAGATACCCAGAACACAGAATAGAAATGATTTTATTATTCAAAGAGCAATGTTCACATGCCTCTTCGAGGGGGCAACCTCCAATAGAGCAGAGCTCGATTACAGAATAAGACACGATACTCCTCGCAGGGAGTCTCTATCCTTTATATATGACTCCTACATGCAATACCACGGGCCAATACCGTGGGTTTTATTAATACCATCTATCTAATACTACTGCCCATTTGCAACTAACTGTGGTCCCGTCATTAATTGCGAGTTAACCACTTACAAATATTAATATGGGCTTTATTGACTCTAGACTATGACTTGATCCCATGACATAAATAAGGGGGTTAGGGTGGGACCCTAACAAAACCAACAGCACTTCCTTACAAGATACAAAATTCTAGCCTCTGGATCTCTGGGATGAGGGATCCATATATAGATGATTGCAGGGGGGTGAGTTAGCTTTTGGGATTTGATTAGTGTCCTCTCTCTGATAGTTCTTGATTCCACTTGGAGATTGATGATCTCTTACTCATCCCTAGGCAAATTCAGAGAGACAAGTGTCACAGGAGAAGTTTCTGGAAGATTCCATGATCATCCACCTCGCAAACTGTCTCTGCCATTTGTCCACTCTTGCCCATTGCACCCCATATAAGGGCTTTTCAGTATGCATCACACCTCCCGTGTGCATTTAGGTGGGATGCATCGCACTTTGACCATGGAGCAGGTGAGATGGTCCAGTTTTGACTAGTTCTGAGTAGTTTTTCATGGAGAACTTCTGGGAGATGGTGTAATCAACTGACCTTGTTCTTTTAGGGGATGGAAAAACACTTTTAGGGACTTAGGAGCCCTTGGTTTATGTACATGTTTGATTGGGGTTGCAGTGCCCAAAAATTTCTATAACATCTGATAAATAGGGAGAAGACCTATATATTTTTCATTAACTGTAAAGACTCTGTCCAAATTCATATTACAAATTTTTTGGCATTCCATCGTGATAAATTTCCTGTTAAATATTTGGGGATCCCATTGGTTTTATATCCTAAAGGGACATCCTAGTGGAAATATTTAATCGTAAATTTGTCAAACAAGATTCAAAATTGCACCTTTAGAGCCCTTAATTTTGCAGGAATATTAGTCCTCGCTAAGTAAGCCTTACAAGCCAGTCTTGTATATCAAATTGTGACTATGCCTCTTCCAAAAATTGTTATAGTTGAATTCTGATCTTTATAGACTGATTATTTATGTTAAGGAGCCAAAAAGGTTTAGGTGATGGTCGTTACTTGGCTGGGAAAAGCTTATTTTAACCAAACATTCAAGTGGCCTAGGTTTACAAGATCCTGGAATCATTAATACTAATTTTGGCGCTAAGGTTTGGTGGCAATGGATAAAAGTAGGGGACCAACTTTTGATATAAATTTGGTTAAGGAAATATGTCGCGTTACATACATAGTAAGATAAGATTTTCTATGATAAAAATATTCCAGGTTCCAGCTTATGGGTTTGGCCGAACATCAATGGGATATTGATACAAAATAATGTGTTATGGGATATTAAGTCAAGAGAGCAAGCATTTTTTTGGGATGAAGCATGGAAACAAATGCCAAGGTTGAAGGATGATCCTACTCTTAGACAAATGAAAATAATCTTGAAACATATGGGTTTTGCAAAAGGAATAGAGTATTGGCAAGGAGATGGGAATAGTAATCTTTAGAGATCTTGGAAACAAAAGCAAGCTTGGGAAAAATTTCTTAAGAGTCTCCCTTGGGAACTATTGCATAAGGATTTGTCACAAAGGATGATCAGATCCTAAGATGATTCTAAAATATTGAGATGGGGAACTCTTTCTATAGGCTCCTTCACAATTAAAGAGACCAACTCTATTGTTGTGGTGCATAACAAATTGGACAAGGCATGGTTGTGGAATTCTATATAGATTGACGTCGGCTTGCCAAAAAATTCTATCTTCTTATGGTTAATTGCATGGAACCATCTTTTGACATGGGAAAGGATTCATAAGAAGGTCGTGGAAGGGCCTTCAATTTGTTATCTACGTGGTAAATAAGATGAGTCACTGAATCATTTATTTATTTCATGCATTTATGCAATAAAAGTCTCAAAACTCCTTCCTATAATTTTTATCAACTTCTTGGAACCTACAAAGATCACTCAAGCAACAATGATTCAAAGGTTCATAAGTCATTTCAAGAATCCAATTATTAAGAGAGCTAGGAAGTTTACATTGGGATTTATCTTGTGGAATCTATGGAAGGAGTGTAATTACTGAATCTTCAGGGATAAGAAGAGAAATCCAATAACAGTTCAATATCAAATCTTCTTAAAAATTTGATAAACCCTCTTGATCATACCCTGGACATCAAAAGATTGGGAGTTTGAAGTTATGGAGGTTCCTATGCTTCGAAATCTAAGCCTACATAAAATAATGGTAATCAAAAAACCCATAGGGGTCCTCACTAAACAAGTTGTTGATACATCAAGTCATAGATCTCCTCCTATGAATTTTATTTAATTAAACTTTGATGTGGATTCTAAAGGAAATCCAAGTATTGCAGGGTTTGGAGGCATTTTCTAGCATGATAAACTAAATCTGTTGAGAATCTATTCTAAGTATTGCGGGGTGGATGATAACAATTATTCAAAGTTCATGGCCCTTGAAACAAAAGTTCATATTTCTCTCACAGAAGGATACAAGTTATTACAGATCATAGGGGATTCCTTAATGGTGGTTAATTGTGTACAAATACCTATCAATGGACATACAATTTCTAAAGTTGTGCTAGATGGCGACCAAAAGGAATCACATCAAATATTGCCTATCTCTTGAAAGGTTATGATTACGTAATAGTATTACATACTAAATGGGATGGGAATGGAGTTTCAGACTATCCCAAAAACATGGGTTGTTCTCCTCCATATACTCATATTGATCTACCTTGGACTCTACGGGATAGAATGGAAGTTAAATGTATTACTTGCAAAAGATTATGGGAATCGCAATGTGGATACATTGATATAGAGTGTGTCATTTCTTATTAAGTATCCCAATATGTTTCAATTATTTTATGGTTCAAGTATTTCTAGGTTAACAAATTCATGGTGGATATAGGACACAGGAATGATGGGCTTCCTAGATACACGCATGGCATGTGATGATTGGTATTTTCTTTGTCTGTATATTACATTGCATTAGGGGCTTAATACTCTCAAGGGTTTCATGCAAGTTTGAAAAAATTAGACGCAAAACGAATATTTCTAGATCCCAGACAGGGGTGAATACATGAAATTAAATAAGATAGGTTTGAAGAGCATACTATATTTTCCAACTATCCCTCTCTTCATGCAAGGTGGCATAATAAATAGTAATGAGGGTCAAACAGCCCAATTATGGTCTTGTCATTTTAAATGTGGGAAGGTTGATGTTTTCAGTATCCACAAAAAATATTTCGTATGTGCACTCTACCTTATCGTAGCAATGGATACGTTTGTGGGAGCTTGCAGAGGTTAGGTTATGGAGTACAAGAGTAGACCTGGTGAGACATGCATTAACGGTGAGAGGGATTATGAGAGGAATGTTTTCATTAAGAATGGTGTCACACACACTACTTTTCATTCCATGGGCTTGCAGTTGTATGGTAACAACTTTCCTTTCTTTCCACATTCATCATAGTACGTCGTTTATAAATACCACAAATGGGTAAATGCATGGTCGAAGCATGATGGTTCTGAAGGTGATGGGGCAATGGAAACTATAGTTGTCTCTTTCTCCTACTCTGTCATTTTATACACTTGTGTTTGGGGTAGTCTGGTGGTGACCTCAAGAAGCTTTCTAGGCCATCCTTTGTTTGAGAGACTATGCTTTGTGGTCACCCACACTTCTATTTCCAGCTCATTTGGAGAGGGTCAATGCTTTCCATATTATTTCTACATAATATGACTTTTGGTCCAGTCTTTGAACTCATCATTGTACTCCCTACTTTGGTGCTTCAAGGCACCAATTCCATAGGTATATAATTCAACTTCCTAGTTCCGGTATGTGGATTTTGGTACCCATGTATTTTCTCTATCTGGTTCTAAGTTATTTGGGTGTGTTTTGAAATTGGGGTTCCTCATCTTCAATGGTTATATTGTTTAAATAAAAATAATGTTAAATATTTGTGATTCATGTTAGCCACGAGCTATAAAATCATAAACAATGATATATGGGAGGCCTCAAAAAGTTTGGTCCACAAAATAGATATCAATATCTATATGTTGATGGATAATAGGAGTAACTTTTGGAAGTACTTGTAATAATACAAGTTCTTATGTCTAACCACACTTCGATTCACATTATTATGGTGCATGGCTTTGTTGAATCTCTATTTGATATGATTATGGATTAGGGAGTAGGTGATATGCCCTAATGCAATGAAGGCATTCTTTTTCTTGTATTTACAATGTTAACAAACTGTAATCCAAAACCATGGACCAACACTAATCACCCTAAGTAATGCTTGGGAAGATGGCTAAATTGTAACTTTTCCGAAGGAAATCATTCAAGTGGTTTGATTCGTAAGAAGTATTAATCATGCATTTATGGTCAAATATAGTGTGAGCATGTATCAAGTTATTTTGTTGAATACTCATGCACATGGAATTTAATTGAGCAAATAATATGTATGTATTTTTGTGTTCTAGTATAGGGGTCATTGTGTCATTTAGATGCAGTGTTGGGATCGATCAATAATGACTGAGACAATTGCATAATCAAATTTTATAAATTTATTTTTCCTATTTCTATGTTTTGATTTGATGCCACCATGGTATAATCACAAAATTGTGAAGGTTCAAGTGCATAGTAGAAAATCAATGTGCTTTAGAACATGAATGTGTACCTCCATGTTGGAGTTAATTGAAGTCTAAGAATGAGTTGTTTTTGGACACAATTTGTATTAGAAGTAGAACATAAAAATATGCCTAAAATCCTCCTATGTAATGCTTTATGAAACTATTTGCGTGTGATTTGACTGCAGTATGGTGAGTATGTTGTGTATTGAGATCTACACTATAAGGTAATGATGGGATTGATCTAAATTTTAGTTGTAGTGTGTTTTGGGTCCACGCAGAATATATTTATGTATTTGGAAGTTTGAGTGAGATGCATCAATCAATGCTTGATGTCACATGGTTGGTGCGTAAGTGTAGTGTAGTGCTAATGACAGCCTAGGTTATGTGCAATAGTTTGCGTAGTTCTAGACTAAGTTTGATGATGATCTAGTGAGACAGTATTTGAATAGAAACAATGGTTCAATAATAGGAGACCTAAAATGGGAGCCCAAAAATTCTTAATCTTATCTTCAAATTGTAAGGGTGGAAGGTTGGAATGGTGGTGCTAGGCAAAGAAGTTGTAGCTTTCTTAAAAAAAAAATTGTTAATATAAATATTGTACTACTTTGATGTGATATGGTTATTTAATGATCAGTGACACTAATTGTAAGACAAATTGAAATATTGATTCACGTCGCCTCCCCCCCGGCCTAGTATTTCCAACAACTAGTATCATAGCAAGTTCCTTCATTATAGTCCAACAACTAGTATCATAGCAAGTTCCTTCATTATAGTCTAACAACTGGAAGGTAGATCTTAGGAACAAATATGGGAAAGGAATATATGCTAGCCTCCAAATGCTCCAAGGAAAAGGAAAAGAATGTCTCATCCATTTCAAAGATTCCAAAACATACTAAAATCATTAATGTGGATCAAGTTGACCTAGTTTTCATGCTTCCACTAACTCCCATATTTGATGGAATAGACTATGAATTATGGAGCATGCTTATGCAGACCTATTTGAAAGCCCTATATTGTATATGGTTTGTAGTTTTTACTCTAGATAAAAACACAAAGGATTCAAAATAATACAATAGAAGATCAATGGATACCATACTAAGAAGCTTATTAGATCATATAAAAGAGAAGGTCGGACATTTCTTCTTAGCTAAATATATGTAGGAAGGGATAGACGATATTTATTCAAAATAAGCTAAAAATGAAGCTCCTAGCTTAAAGACTGAGGTAAAAGAGGAAAAATGAGAGAAGAAATACTCACAAGTCATCTTAAATAAAAAATTTAGAAATTGATCAAGCTACAAACTGAAATTTATCAAAAACAGAAAAGGCTTAAATAAGAAATTATTTCCTTGAAGACCCAACTTGAAGAAGAAAGAAGCATTGAGGAAGTGACCAAATTCCAACTTAAAATGAATGAAGAATATTGTGGGAAGCATGAAGAGGTAGTTGTACCATTAAGGGTTGAAGTCAACATGCTCAATAAAAGGTTAAAAAGCTTGCAAGAGATAGATAAGATTGTCATCTACAAAAAATCAAGTCTAGGTGAACCTTCATGAAAAAATGATGCAAGAACCAAGTCCACAAAGGAGAAATTTGAAGAAAAAACTGAAAGAGGAATCTTTTTCTTCAAAAGTAAAAGTGAAAACTAGAAGAAGTGTGAAGTTGCTAGTCCAAGAAGTTATGCTAATTTTCTCAAAAAGACACCTTCCAAGATTAGCAAGAGAAGACTAGACCTCATCCAAGTAAGAACAATTTCACAATGTCATCAAGGCAAGCCAACTCACTAAGGTTATCGCGGGTTATGGTAGAAGGGGCGGAGTGTTGATACAAAAATGATTTAATTATTACACATTTTTTTGCACACTATTTATTCGACAATTTTGCAAACTGAAAAAAAATCACCGTTATTTTTCACTTGCCCCTCTTCTTGACTAGCTCTATTGGCTCCATGTATCTTGTGATGCTTCTTGGGCTCTGATATCAATTTTTTGGAAATCCATAGGAGCAAAAACACAAATTTCACACACAAATCAAAAAGTTGCAGCTCTTCTATTTATTACACAAAACTTGATGATTACAATGAACCCAGTGAAGGGTATTTAACCTTTTCCAACTAACGAATCGCCTAAAATAACTTGACATGCAACCACACACTAAATTCAACTATGACTTAACACGACTTGACTCCAAACTTAGTTAACTGACTCTCTAATTTTAGATAACTCTCCATTTGGGAGTTAATTAGCTATTTTAACATAATCGTTGGGATCATCTCAATCAAATTTTACAAGGAATCCCTCATCTAATTATAGTGGATAAAAACATAGCTTTAATGTGACTTATTTCATTACAAGAGGTGGAATTGGTGGTGATGGGAATGCCTAAACCTAAAGCACTTAGACTTGATGGTTTCATGGGTAACTTTTATCAAGCATTTTGGTCATTCTTAAGATAGGAGTTATATGAAATTGTGGAAGAATCCTAGAAATCATAGTCAATATGGAGAGGATTGAACACATTATTTATTTCCCTAATACCCAAATAATATTTCTCTAAGGATATAAAAGGTTTTTTCCCAATATCTCTATGCAACGTGACATGTAAAATTATCTCTACGATCATGATGAAACATTTGAAGTCGTTACTCTCCTCACTTATTTCACCTGAACAAATAGGTTTTATAGAAAGAAGGAAAACCATGGATGGAATTTATACATCTTGGGAGATTATTCATTCTCTCAAGACTACAAAAAAGAAAGTTATTTTAATTAAATTGTATATATCTAGACCATATGATCATTTATGTTAGATCTCTTTGATGTAGGTGTTACAAGCTTCCTGGTTCTCATCCCAATGGATTACATTGGTTAATTCACTAATCTCCTCCCCTTTCATGTCAATTTTAATTAATGGGTCGCCATTGTTAACCTTTCACTCCTCTCAAGGTTTGAGATATGGAGACCCTTTATCTTCTTTTCTCTTTATATTAGTGATGGAAGGATTGGGCATAATGTTAAAGAAACCCCATTCACAAGGTCAGCTTAGAGGTCTCTCTTTGTTTACTAAGGATCTCCCACTCATTTACTAACAATTTGTAGATTATATTTGTTTTTTTTCTGCCCACTCTTCATGAATCTTATGGAATTTAAAATATTTTGAAGACATTTTCTGAAGCTTCACAGACTATGATAAATAGGGAAAATACCCATATTTTTTTCTTTAACTGTAAAGACTCTATCCAAATTCATATTACAAACTTTTTTGAGTTCCATTGTGATCAATTTCCTGTTAAATATTTGGGGATACCATTGGTTTTATATCCTAAAGGGACAACATGGTGGAAAGATTTAATCATAAAGTTTTCAAAAAAGATTTAAACTTGGACCTTTAGAGCCCTTAATTTTGTAGGAAGATTAGTTCTCACTAAGGTAGCCTTACAAGCCATTCTTGTATATCAAATTGTGGCTATGCCTCTTCCAAAAATTGTTATTGCTAAATTCTGATCTTTATGGACTGATCTTTTGTGGAAAGGAGCCAAAAAGGCTAGGTGATGGTCATTACTTGGCGGGGAGAAGCTTATTTTAACCAAACATTCAGGTGGCCTAGGTTTACGAGATCCTGAAATCATGAATACTACTTTTGGCTCTAAGGTTTGGTGGCGATGGATAAAAGGAGGGGAGTAAATTTTGATATAAATTTGGTTAAGGAAATATCTCATGTTACATACATAGTAAGACAAGATTCATTATGATAAAAATATTCCAGGTTCCAGCTTATGGGTTTGGGTGAACATCAATTGGATATTTATACAAAATAATGTGTTCTTGCATATTATGTCAGGAGAGAAGGCATATTTTTGGGATGAAGCATGGAAACAGATGTCAAGGTTGAAGGACAATCCTACTCTTAGTCAAGTGAAAATACTCTTGAAACATATGGGTTTTACAAAAGTAGCAAATTATTGGCAAGGAGATAGGGATAATAATATTTGGAGATCTTGGAAAGTTTGGGTCAAATTTCTATAGAGTCTCCATTGGGAAATATTGCATAAGGAGTTGTCACAAAGGATGATCAGATCCTAATATGATTCTAAAATATTGAGATGGGGAACTCTTTCTACACGCTCCTTCACTGTTAAAGAGGCATATTTGATTGTTGTGGTGCATAACAGATTGGAGAAGGCGTCGTTGTGGAACTATATATAGATTGATGTCAACTGGCCAAAAAAAATTGTCTTCTTATGGTTAATTTCATGGAACCATATTTTGACAAGGGAACTAGCCTTCATTTTTCTATCTATGTGGTAAATAAGAGGAATCATTGAATCATTTATTTATTTCATGCATTTATGCAATAAAAGTCTAGAAAATCCTTGCTACACTTTTTATCAACTTTTGGGAACCTACTAAGATCACTCACTCAACAATGATTCAAAGGTTCATAAGTCATTTCAAGGATCCAATTATTAAGAGAGCCAGGAACATTACATTCGGATTTATCTTGTGGAATTTGTGGAAGGAGTGTAATTACTAAATCTTCAGGGATAAGAAGACAAATCCAATAACGGTTCAGGATGAAATCTTCTCAAACATTTGAGAAACCCTCTTGATCATACCCTTGATATCACAAGATCACGAGTTTGAAGTCATGGAGGCTCCTACGCTTTGAAATATAAGGCTACCTAAAATAATGGTAATCATAAAGCCCACAGGGATCCTGACTAAACAATTTGTTGACACATCAAGTCATAGGTCTCCTCCTATTCATTTTATTTAATTAAACTTGATGTGGATTCTAAAGGAAATCTAGGTATTGCAGGGTTTGGAGGTATTTTCTAGGATGATAAACTAAATCCATTAAGAATCTATGCTAAGTGTTGTGGGGTAGATGGTAAAAATTATGCGGAGTTCATGGCCCTTGAAACAAGACTTCAGATTACTCTTGGAGAAGGATACAAGTTATTATAGATTGTAGGGGATTCCTTAATGGTGGCTAATTGTGTACAAATAATTATTAATGGACATGCAGTTTCTAAAGTTGTGATAGATTGCAACCAAAAGGACTCACATCAAATATTTCCTATCATTTGAGAGGTTATGATTACATTATAGTCTTACATACTAAATGGTACAGAAATGGAGTTGTGGATTATCTAGAAAACATGGGTTGTTCTTCTCCAAATATTCATATTGATCTACCTTAGCCTTTACATGATAGAATGGAATTTACACAAAGATTAAATGTATTACTATCAAAATATTATGGACATTGCAATGTGGATACATCGATATAGAGTGTATAATTATTTATTAAGTCTCCCAATATGTTTCAATTTTGTTATGGTTCAAAAATTACCAGGTTAACAAATTCATGGTGGATATAGGTCACAGGAATGATGGGCTTCCTAGATACATATATGGAATGTGATTATTGAGATGTTCTTTGTCCTTATATTATGTTGCAATGGGGGCTTAACACTCTAATGGGTTTCATGCAAGTTTTAAAAAATTTGACGCAATATTTTTGGATCCCCGACAAGGGTGAATACATGAAATTAAATAAGATAGGTTTGAAGAGCATGCCGGATTTTCCAACTACCCCTCTCTTCATGCAAGGTGGCATAATAAATAGTAATGAGGATCACACAACCCAATTATGATCTTGTCATTTTAAATGTGGGAAGGTTGATGTTTTTAGTATCTACAAACAATATTTTGTATGTGCACTCTACCTTATTGTAGCAATTGATAAGTTTGTGAGAGCTTGCAGAGGTTCAGTTATGGACACAGGAGTATATCTAGTGAGGCAAGCATTGACGATGGGAGGGATTACAAGAGGAACATTTTCTTTAAGAATAATATCAGACATACTAATTTTCATTGCATAGGCTTTGAGGGTATTGTAACGACTTTCTTTTCTTTCCTCATTCATCACAGCACGTCAATTAATACCACAGATGGTTAAATGCATGGTTGAAGTACAATGGTTCTAAAGGTGATAGGAAAATGGAAACTATAGTCATATCTTTCTCCCACTCTATCATTTCATGCCCTTGTGTTTGGGGTAGTCTGGTGGTGACCTCAAGAAGCTTTGTCGGCCATCCTTTGGTTGAGAGACTATGCTTTGTGGTCACCCACACTTTTATTTCGAGCTCATTTGGAGAGGGTCAATGATTTTCATATTATTTCTACATAATACGAATTTCGGTCCAGTCTTTGAACTCGTCATTGTATGCCCTACTTCGGTGCTTCAAGGGATTGATTCCATAGGTATATCGTTCAACTTCCTAATTCCAGTATGTGGAGTTTGGTACCCAAGTAGTTTCTATATTTGGTTCTAAGCTATTTAGGTGTGTTGGGAAATTTGGGTTCCTCATCTTCAATGGTTATATTGTTTAAAAACAAATATTGTTAAATATTTTTGTTTCGTGTTAGCCACGAGGTGTAAAATCATAAACAATGCTATATGGTCAGCCTAAAAAATTATGGTCCACAAAATAGATTTTAATATCTATACGTTGATGGATAATAGGAGTAACTTGTGGAAGCAGTTGTAATAATACAAGTTATTAAATCTATCCACACTTCGATTCACATTATTCTGGTGCATGGCTATGTTGACTCTCCATTTTATATGATTATGGATTAGGGAGTAGGTGATATGCCCTGATGTAATGAAGGCATTCTTTTTCTTGTCTTGTCAACATTAACAAAGTGTAATCCAAAACCCTCGACCAACACAAATCACCCTAAGTAATGCTCGGGAAGATCGCTAAATTGTAACTTTGCGGGAGAAAATCATTCAATTGGTTTGATTCGTAAGAATTATTAATCATTAATTTATGGTCAAATATAGTGTGAGCATGTATCAAGTTGTTTTGTTTAATATTCATGCACTTGGCATTCAATTGAACAAATAATATGTATGTCATTTTTTGTTCTAATATAGGGGCCATTGTGTCATTGAGATTCAGTGTTGGGATCGATCAACAATGACTGAGACAATTTCATAATCAACTTTTATAAATTTTACATTGTCTATATCTATGTTTTGATTTGATGCCACAATGGTATAATCACAAAATTGTGATGGTTCAAGTGCATAGTAGAAAGACAGTGCACTTTAGAACTGGAATGTGTACCTACATTTTGGAGTTAATTGAAGTCTAATATTGATTTTTTGTTGGAAACAATGCATATTAGAAGTAGAGCATACAACTATGCGTACAATCCTCCTATGCAATGCTTTATGAAACTATTTGTGTGTGATTTGAGTGTAGTATGGTGAGTATGATGTGTATTGAGATCTAAGCTATAAGGTAGTGGTAGGATTGATCTAAATTTTAGTCGTAGTGTGTTTCAGGTCCACGTTGAATATATTTGTGTATTTAGAAGTTTGACTGAGATGCATCAATCAGTGCTTGTCGTCACATGGTTGGTGTGAAAGCGTAATGTAGTGTGAATGACAGCCTAGGTTATGTGCAACAGCTTTTGTACTTCTAGACTAAGTTTGATGATGATGTAGTGAGATAGTAGTTGATGAGAAACAATGGTTCAGTAAATGGAGCCCTGGTATGGGAGCCCAAAAATTATTATTTTTGTCTTTAAATTGTAAGGGTGCAAGGGTGGAAGGGTGGTGCTAGGCAAGGAAGTTGTAGCTTCCTTCAGCAAAAAAAAAAAAAATTGTTAATATAAATATTGTATTCCTTTGATGTGATATAGTTAGTTAATTCTTGGTGACAGTAAATTTTAAGAAAAAGTGAAATATTGATTCGACCCCTGCCCCCCTTAGTATTTCCAACAACTAGTATCATAGCAAGTTCCTTCATTATATTCCAAAAACTGGAAGGTGGATCTTAGGAACAAATATGGGAAAGGCATAGATTCTAGCCTCCAAATTCTCCAAGGAAAATGAAAAGAAAGTCTTGTCCATTTCAATGATGCCAAAATAGACTAAAGTAATTATTGGAGATCAAGTTGACCTAGCTGTCATATTTCCACTACCTCCCATATTTGATGGAATAGACTATGAATTATGATCATGTCTATGGAGACCTATTTGAAATCCCTAGATTGTATATGGTTTTTATTTTTTACTAGAGATAAAACCACAAAGGATTCAAAAGAAGACAATACAAGATCAAGGGATACCATACTAAGAAGCCTATCATATCTTATAAAAGAGAAGATAGGACATGGATCCTTGAATAAATATATGTTGGAAGGGATAGAAGATCTCTATTCAAAATAAGCTAAAAAGGAACATCCTAGCTTAAAGACTGAGGTAAAAGAGGAAAAAATGAAAGACAAAATACTGACAAGTCATCTTAAATAAAAATTTGAGGACTTGATCAAGCTGTAAAATAAATTTTATCAAAAAGAGAAAAGGTTTAAAGAAGAAATTATCTCCTTGAAGACCCAACTTGAAGAAGAAAGAAGAATTGAAGAAGTGACCAAATTCCAACTAAAAAGGAAGGAAGAAGATTGTGAGAAGCATGAAGAAGAAGTTGTATCATTAAGGGTTGAAGTCAACAAGCTCAATAAAAAGTTAAAAATCTTGCAAGAGATAGATAACATTGTGAGCTACAACAAATCAAGTCCACATGAACCTTCATGCAAAAATGATGCAAGCACCAAGTCCACAAAGGAGAAATTTGAAGAAAAAATTGAAAGAGGAATCTTTGTCCTCAAAAGGCAAAGTGAAAACTAGAAGAAGTGTGAAGTTGCTAGTCCAAGAAGTTATGCTAATATTCTTAAAAAGACACCTTCCAAGATGAGAAAGAGAAGACTAGAGCTCCTCCAAGTAAGAACAATTTCATAATATCATCAAGGCAATCCAACTCACTAAGGTTCCTGCAAGTTATGACAAAAGGGGAGGAGCATTGATCCAAAAATACTTTAATTATTCCATGATTTTGCTTCACACTAATTATTCGACAATTTTGCAAACTGAAAAAATCACCGATCATTTTCACTTTCCCCTCTTCTTGACTCGCTTTGTAGGCTCCACAAATATTGTGATCCTTCCTCAGCTCTAATACCAATTTGTTGGAAAGGCAAAGGAGCCAAAACAAAAATTTCACACACAAAACACACGAGTTGTGGCTCTTCTATTGATCACACAAAACTTGATGATTACAATGAACCCGATGAAGGGTATTTAACCTTTTCAAACTAGTGACTCACCTAAAATAACTTGAAATTCAACCACACACTAAATTCGACTATGACTTAACTCGACTTGACTCAATTCTTAGTTAACTAACCCTCTAGTTTTGGATAAATCTCCATGCGGGAGTTATTTAGCTATTTTAACATAATCATCGAGATCATATCAATCGGATTTTATAGGGAATCCCTCATCTAATTACAATGGATCAAAACATAGATTTAATGTGACTTATTTCATTACAAGAGGTGGAATTAGTGGTGATGGGCATGCCTAAAACTAAAGCACCCAGACTTGATGGTTTCATAGCTAACTTTTATCAATCATTTTAGCTTTTCCTAAGATAGGAAATATATGAAATTGTGTGGGAATCCAAGCAATCATAGACAGTATGGGAAGGATTGAATTCCATGTTTATTTCCCTGATACCCAAATAACATTGATCTAAGGATCCAGCAAGTTTACTCCCAATAACTCTATTCAACATGACATATAAATTACCTCTACGATCATGATGAAATATTTGAAGCCATTACTCTCGTCGCTTATTGCACCTAAACAGTCAGGTTTTATAGAAGGAAGGAAAATCATGGATGGAATTTATACAACTCATGAGATTATTCATTCCCTCAAGACTACAAAAAAGAAAGGTATGTTAATTAAATTGTATCTATCTATAGAATATTATTATTTATGTTAGATCTATTTGATATAGGTGTTAAAAGCTTCATGGTTCTCGCCCCAGTGGATTACATGGGTTTATTCACTAATCTCCCCCCTTTCCTTTCAATTTTAATTAATGAGTTTCCATCATCAATCTTTCACTCGTCTCGAGGTTTGAGATAGGGATACCCTTTATCTCCTTTTCTCCTTCTATTAGTGATGGAAGGATTTGGAATAATTTTAAATAAATCCCACTCACAAGGTCATCTTAGAGGTCTCTCATTGGTTAGTAAGGATCTCCAACTCATTTACCAATAGTTTGTAGATGATATTTGTTGGTTTTGTCTGCCTACTCTTCATGAAACTAAAGTAATTTAGAATATTTTGAAGACATTTCTTGAATATTTAGGGACTATGATAAATAGGGAGAAGACCCATATATTTTTCTTTAACTGTAAAGACTTTGTCCAAATTCATATTACAATTTTTTTGTGTCCATTGTGATAAATTTCTTGTTAAACATTTGGGGATCACATTGGTTTTATATCCTAAAGGGACATCCTGGTGGAACAATTTAATCGTAAAGTTTTCAAACAAGATTCAAAATTGGACCTTTATATCCCTTAATTTTGTTGGAAGATTAGTTCTCACTAAGGCGGTCTTACAAGCCATTCTTGTATATCAGATTGTGGCTATGCCTCTTCCAAAAATTGTTGCAACTAAATTCTGACCTTGATGGACTGATGTTTTGTGGTAAGGAGCCAAAAAGGCTAGGAAGTGGTCGTTATTTGGCTAGGAGAAGCTTATTTTAAAGAAACATTCAAGTGGCCTAGGTTTACGAAATCTTGAAATCATGAATACTACTTTTGGCACTAAGTTTTGGTGGCAATGGATAAAAGGAGGGGACCGAATTTTGATATAAATTTGGTTAAGGAAATATGTCATGTTACATACATAGTAAGATAAGATTCGTTATGATAAAAATATTCCAGGTTCCAGCTTATGGGTTTGGGTGAACATCAGTGGGATATTGATACAAAATAATGGGTTATGCGATATTAAGTCAGGAGAGAAGGAATATTTTTTGGATCAATCATGGCAACTGATGCCAAGGTTGAAGGAAGATCCTACTCTTATACAAATGAAACTACTCTTGAAACATATGGGTTTTACAAAAGTAACAAATTATTGGCAAGGAGATGGGGATAGTAATCTTTGGAGATCTTGGAAATAAAAGCAAGTTTGGGCCAAATTTCTACAGAGTCTCCCTTGGGAAATATTGCATAAGGAGTTGTCACAAAGGATGATCACATCCTAATATGATTCTAAAATATTGAGATGGGGAACTCTTTCTACAAGCTCCTTCACATTTAAAGAGGCCTACTCGATTGTTGTGGTGCATAACAGATTGGAGAAGGCTTCGTTGTGGAGGTATATATATATTTATGTCGGATGGCCAAAACATTATATCTTCATATGTTAATTACATGGGAAAAGATTCATAAGAAGGGTGTGGAAGGGCCTTCAATTTGTTATCTATTTGTTAAAGAAGAGGAATAATTGAATCATTTATTTATTTCATGCATTTATGCAATAAAAGCCTGGAAACTCCTTCCTATAATTTTTATCAACTTCTGGGAACTTGCTGAGATCACTTGGATAACAATGATTAAATGGTTCATAATTCATTTCAAGAATCCAATTATTAAGAGAGATTGGAAATTTAAATTGGGATTTATCTTGTGGAATCTATGGAAGGAGTGTAGTTACTTAATCTTCCAGGATAAGGAGAGAAATCCAATAATGGTTCAAGATAAAATCTTGTCAAACATTTGAGAAACCCTCTTGATCATACCTTGGACATCACAATAACAAGAGTTTGAAGTCATGGAGGCTCCTATGGTTTGAGTTATAAGCCTACCTAAAATAATGGTAAACAGAAAACCCACCATGATCCTGACTAAACAAGCTATTGATACATCAATTCATAGGTCCCCTCCTATGCATTTTATTTAATTAAACTTTGATGTGGATTCTAAAGTCCAGGTATTGCAGGGTTTGAAGGTATTTTCTAGGATGATAAACTAAATTCCTTGAGAATATATGCTAAGTGTTGTAGGGTGGATGGTAAAAATTATGTGGAGTTCATGGCCCTTGAAGAAAGGCTTCAGATTGCTCTCAGAGAGGCTAGAAGTTATTGCATATCGTAGGGGATTCCTTAACGATAGTTAATTGTTTAAAAAGAATTATCAATAGACATATAGTTTCTAAAGTTGTGCTAGATAGAAACCAAAAGGACAAATATTGCCTATCTTTTGAGAGGTTATGATTACATTATAGTATTACATACTAAATTGGATGGGAATGGAGTTGCAGACTATCTGGAAAACATGGGTTGCTCTTCTCCAAATATTCATATTGATCTACATTGGCCTCTACAGGATAGAATGGAAGTTACCCAAAGATTATATGTATTTCTTGAAAACGATTATGGAAATCATAATGTTGATACATTGATATAGAGTGTATAATTATTTATTAAGTCTCCTAACATGCTTCAAGTTTGTTATGGTTCAAGCATTTCAGGTTAAAAAATTCATGGTGGATATAAATCACGGGATGTGCTTTGTCCTTATATTATGTTTCAATGGGGGCTTAATACTCTCATGGGTTTCATGAAAGTTCGAAAAAATTAGATGCAAAACAAATATTTTTGGATTCTCGATGGGGGTGAATACATGAAATTAAATAAGATAGGTTTGAAGAGCATGCCATATTTACTAACTATCCCTCTCTTCATGCAAAGTTAAACAGTAATGAGGGTCAAACAACACATTATAGTCTTGTCATTTTAAATGTGGGAAGGTTGATATTGCCAGTATCTAGAAACAATATTTCGTATGTGCACTCTACCTTATTGTAGCAATGGAAAAGTTTGTGGGAGCTTTGAGAGGTTAGGTTATGGAGTACAAGAGTATACTAGGTGAGACACACAGTAACGGTGGGAGTGATTATGAGATGAATGTTTTCATTAAGAAGTGTGTCAGACACACTACTTGTCATTCCATGGTATTGCAATGGTATGGTAACAACTTTACTTTCTTTCCTCATTCATCAAAGCACGTCATTTATAAATACCATAGACGGGTAAATACATGGTCGAAGTATGATGGTTCTGAAGGTGATGGGGCAATGGAAAATATAGTCATATTTTACTCCTACTCTATCATTTTATAAGCTTGCAATTGGGGTATTCTAGTGGTTACCTTGAGAATCTTTCTAGGCCATCCTTTGGATCAGAAACTATGTTTTGTGGTCACCCACACTTCTATTTCCAACTCATTTGGAGAGGGCCAATGCTTTTCATATTATTTCTACATAATACTACTTTTGCTCTAGTCTTTTAACTCATCGTTGCACTCCCTACTTTCGAGCTTCTAGGAACCAATTCCATAGGTATATCATTCAACTATGTAGTTCTTCTATGTGGATTTTTTTACCTAGGTAGTTTCTCTATCTGGTTCTAAGTTATTTGGTTGTGTTTGGAAATTAGGGTTCCTCATCTTCAATGGTTATATTGTTTAAATAGGAAGAAGTTGTAATAATATAAGTTCTTATATCTATCCACACTTTGATTCACATTGTTCTGGTGCATGGCTATGTTGACTCTCCTTTTGATATGATTATGGATTAGGGAGTAGGTGATATGCATTGGTGCAATGAAGGAATTATTTTTCTTGTCTTGGCAGCATTAACAAAGTGTAATCCAAAACCTTTGACCAGCACAAATGACCCTAAGTAATGCTCAAGAAGATGGCGAAATTATAACTTTTCCAGAGGAAATCATTCAAGTGGTTTGATTCGTAAGAAGTATTAATCATGAATTTATGGTCAAATAGAGTGTGATCATGTATCAAGTTGTTTTGTTGAATATTCATGAACATGCCATCAAATTGAGAAAATAATATGTATGTCTTTTTTTGTTCTAGTATAGGGGCCATAATGTAATTGAGATGCGGTGTTGGGATCAATCAACAATGACTGAGACAATTTCATAATAAAATTTTATAAATTTTATTTTTTCTATATCTATGTTTTGATTTGATGCCATAATGGTATAATAAAAAATTATGATGGTTCAAGCACATAGTAAAAAGAAAGTGTGCTTTAGAACTTGAATGTGTATGTCCATGTTGGAGTTAATTGAAGTCTTAGATTGAGTTGTTGTTGAAAACAATGCATATTAGAAGTATAGCATACACCTATGTGTAAAATTCTCGTATGTAATGCTTTATGAAACTATTTGAGTGTGATGTGAGTGTAGTATGGTGAGTATGTTGTGTATTGAGATCTAAGCTATAAAGTAATGGTGGAATTGATCTAGATTTTAGTCATAGCATGTTTTGGGTCCACGCTAAATATATTTATGTATTTTGAAGTTTGAGTGAGATGCATCAATCAGTTCTTTTCGTCACATGGTTGTTGTGCAAGTGTAGAGTAGTGTCAACGACAACCTAGGTTATGTGCAAGATCTTGCGTAGTTCTAGACTAAGTCTGATGATGATGGAATGGGATAGTAGTTAATGGGTAGCAATGGTTTAGTAAGAGGAGCCCTGGTATGGAAGCCCAAAAATTCTTATTCTCATGTTCAAACTCTAAGGGTGGAAGGGTGGTGCTAGGCAAGGAAGTTGTAGCTTCCTTCAGAAAAAAAATAAAATTGTTAATATAAATATTGTATTAATTAGATGTCATATGGTTAGTTAATGCTCTATGACATTAAATTGTAAGAAAAAATGAAAAAATGATTCAAATCCCCCTCCCACCCCCCCCCCCCCCCCCCCCCCCCCCCCACAGTATTTCCAACGAATGCTATCATAGAAAGTTCCTTCATTATAGTCCAACAATTGGAAGGTAGAGCTTAGGAACAAAGATGGGAAAGGCAAAAATGCTAGCCTCCAAATTCTCTAAGGAAAATGAAAATAAATTCCCATCCATTTTAATGATGCCAAAACATACTAGTCATTAATGAAGATCAATTTGACCTAATTGTCATGTTTCCACTACCTCTCGTATTTGATGTAATAGACTATGAATTATGGAGCATGTTTATGGAGACCAATTTCTAGATTGTATATGGTTGGTATTTTTTACTAGAGATAAAACCACAAAGGATTCAAAAGAAGACGATGCAATATCAATGGATACCATACTAAGAAGCTTATCATATCCTATAAAAAAGAAGGTAGGACATTTCTCCTTGGCTAAAGATATGTAGGAAGGGATAGAAGATTTTTATTCAAAATAAGCTAAAAAGGAAGCTCCTAGCTTAAAGACTAAGGTAAAAGAGGAAAAAATGAGAGAATAAATACTAAAAAGTCATCTTAAATAAAAATTTGAGGACTTGATCAAGCTACAAACTAAATTTTATCAAAAAGAGAAAAGGCTTAAAGAATAAATTATCTCCTTGAAGACCCAACTTGAAGAAGAAAGAAGAATTGAAGAAGTGACCACACCAGCTAAAAAGGAAGGAAGAAGATTGTGAGAAGCATGAAGAATAAGTTGTATCATTAAGGGTTGAAGTTAACAAGCTCAATAAAAAGTTAAAAATCTTGCAAGAGATAGATAACATTGTCAGCTACAACAAATCAAGTACCTTCATGCAAAAATTATGCAAGCACCAAGTCCACAAAGGAGAATTTTGAAGAAAAAATTGAAAGAGGAATATTTGTCCTCAAAAGACAAAGTGAAAACTAGAAGAAGTGTGAAGTTGCTAGTCCAAGAAGTTATGCTAATATTCTCAAAAATACACCTTCCAAGATGAGCAAGAGAAGACAAGACCTCCTCCAAGTATGAACAATTTCATAATATCATCAAGTCAATCTAACTCACTAAGGTTCCCAAGTATATTTCTTGGTTATTGTTATTCATGTACAAATTTTGGGCATAAGTCATGGATTGCAAAGCTTATAGTAGGGTTAACTACAACAAATATCATAAAAACACCTAAAGCATTTTTACAAGGAGACAAGTCAGAAACCCTAAATGGATTCTCCAACAAAACATACACTAAATTTCCTCCATCATTCAAGTAGAAGAAATAATGCTTTAAATAACATAACTCTGAACATATTACATGTGATTATAACTATGATATGAAGTAGAATCCTAAGCAGATTAGGCAAGAAATCAAAGCCACTAGGGTTTAGAGAAGAAAACATGTCGAGCAGGAAAAAAATATCTCAAGATTGATTTATAACCCAAATATTCTTATAAGATGACTAACTATAATAATTATTAAGTATTATTAATTACTAATTAACCTAACTTAAAAACATGTCAGCTACCATCATTCTCATTCTCTCACACCTATATTTATTCATTCATTGATATCTAGCTTATACATCTTTTTGATCTATCCTGATGATGGGCAACAGTGGATGGCTCGAAACGTCGATTTAAATAATCATGGATGCAATAATCCTGGAAGAAGAAAACACTACACAGAAGACTAATCGCAGAAGCCTCAAAAAAATAATTTTAACCTTGTACGGAAGGGAAAAATTACAAGAAGTTCGAATATTTGAATAGCTAAGATCTCGGATTCCCAAGAACAAAGCAGATCTCACCTTTCTTAAATGTTGTATGGATACCTTAGCCATTCCCACGTTCACCAGCATTAAACACACCCTCAGAACCTCGAGGAATAACCACATTTTCATCAGAGCAAGCCAATCCCTTCTCCACTCAGAAATCAACAAAATTCGCAATCATGTTGACAGATTAAATAAGCAAGCTTTTGGACTGCACCTCAATTTATCTAACCATATCAAGCAGATATTTGGTTTAGGATTGAGGCATGCTCGACCCTGAAAGCCCTTAAAACTGAAGAAGGAAAATGTGTAAAATACACTCTTAAATTTGAGAAACTAAACAAGATTTCCAATCCTACACACAGGGCTTTGATAAGCTCGGATAACCACACCGTGAACTACAGGATAAACTCAGCCCAGATATCTTTCTTAAGCTCTCTTATTTCAAACACAACTCAGGTTAGTACCTCTAGCTATCCCAATGTTAAGCACGTTGTTTCTCCAACAACCACCATAGCTGCAGACACTCAATGCATTAAACATTCAGGCATGGAAACAAAGGGGCAAGATAGTTTTATAATGTGCAAAAATGATGAAACAATAGATAGAACCACGACCCCCATCCATCCCAATGTCAAGCATGTTGTTTCTCCAACAAACACCATAGTTGCAGACACTCAACGCAGCAAAAATGATCAAACCCAAACTAATGCTTCTCCAAGGTCAGCCGTAATGGATCTGATGTTAACTGCAGTCACTCAAAATGTAGCAACACTAATTCCTCAACATCGTGTGAAACTGATTCCACACTCTAAAAACCACAATGAAAGATGTAACCGGATGGGAAAACAAGGAGATAACACATTAGATACAAAAGTCTGGAAGGTTGTAGCTGATAACAGCGATACGATTTCCACAAATGAGCCTTAAATCAGTCAAATATCCTGTTGATCCCAAATGCCACAAAGGAGTTTACATGGTTCCTTGTTCTTGCAGAAGAATCTACATATGGGAAACTAGTCTGTCTATCCTAACTAGGATTCAAAAACATGCAACTGACATTAAACACAACCACTCAAAAACCTCGGCCCTAGCTGAACATTCTAGTAAAACTAATCATCATGTCTGTATTGAAAACTCAAGTGTAGTTGCCAAAATCGATCATTATCACCATAGAAAATTTAGAGAAGCCATAGAAATAGGAAAACACCCAAACAACCTCAATCGTGATGAAGGATGGAAAATAAGTGACAACTGGATTCCGACCTTAGCCTCCTATATCAACCTTAACTTCCTGAATTACCCTTATCTTGAACCTTTCCCATCTCTCTTCACTTCTCTCAATTAATCACAACCCTAATTCCGGTTATAATTATTCCATTATTAAATTTGAAATTAATTAAATTAAGAAAAATTTATAAAGATTATAATTAATTTGAATTAATCTAAAACATATTAAAAGTTGAATCAAAAAGTGATATTAACATCACCTTCATTAAATTAAGCAATTTTGAATACACCTAAAAATTTAAATATACCCAATAAAATTATAATTATAATTATATATCATTAAATTTACACCAAAGATAAAAATAAAAATTAATTAGAATTAATTAAATTTGAATTTAATTAAATTAAGAAAAATGTATAAAGATTATAATTAATTTGAATTAATGCTAATTATATTAAAAATTGAATCAAACATTAATATCAACATCACCTTCACTAAATTAAATAATTTTGAATATACCTAAAAGTTTTAAACATACCCAATAAAATTATGATTATATATAATAAAATATACACAAGAATTAAAATAAAATAAAAAAAATTAAAATTAATTAGGATTAATTAAATTCATATCATAGAATTAAATTTATAAAAAATAAATATATTAATTAGAACTAATTAATATCATATAATTCCATTAACTCAATCAAAAATCAAAATAATTATGGATTTGAGACTTCTGCGATTTGTATTTTGTATGGTTGTATCTTCCGGATTCATCGCATCTGTTGTTTTTAGTACATCGACGTTTCGAACCAGCCTCTGTGGTTCATCATCAGGATGAGAATTATTGAAGAAGTCAGAGATGGGTGATGGTGAATAAATAGGTGAAGATGAGGGATAGTGTATGACCGACAAGATCCGGATAAAAGGTTTATTAATTAGATTTAGAGTTTACTAATATTTTCATTTATCATTTTATTTATTTGAATTGTGTTTAAATATGTTTAACCTAATCATGTTTTTTAGTTATGAATAGACTTAGTTCCTTTTGTATATAAATGTTATGTATATTGATGGATTAATGTATTAAGATATGTATATGTTGATTTATTATATTATGATATATATATATATATATATTTCTGATTTAATATATGTTATAATTCGATTTAATATATATTGATTTTTATATATATTATAGTTTGTTTTATTATATTATGATATATATATATATTATATATATATATATATATATATATATATATATATATATATATATATATATATATTGATTTACTGTGTATTATGTTTATTTCTTTTTATACTTATATATATATATATAGATTGATGTTACTGTGTTAAGATATGTATATATTTGTTATATTATGATATATTAATATATATTTGTGATTTATATATATATATATTATGTTTAGTTTTATATTATGTTTAGTTTTATTTGAGATATAAATTTATTGATTTAATATGCATTATGGTTTGCTATAATTACAAGTGCATTGTGAATTAAAACTACTTTGTTTTGGAATTGAATGCTTAGTATAATTCTTATTTATATGTATATTGGTTGATTTAATATATTCTCATATATATATGTATTGATTTAATATGTTATGATATATATATTTGTATATATATATTTAGTATATATGGTTTTTTTTTTTTATCATGGAGTTAAATTAATTGGATATGGTGAAGGGTGTATTGCATTATGATTTAATATATTTTGATTTAATATATATTATGTTTTGATTTATATATTGATTTAATATCTATTATGTTTTTGATTAATATGTTGATTTAATATATATTATTTTTGTTTTATTTTAGATATAAATTTATTAATGTAATATGTATTATGGTTTGTTATAATTACAAGTGCATAGTGAATTGAAACTACATTGTTTTGAGATTGAATAATTCTCATCCTGATGATGAACCATAGAGGCTGGTTCGAAACGTCGATGTACTAAAAACAACAGATGCGATGAATCCGGAAGATACAATCAAAATAATATTCTTTTTGAATTATAATTAAATATAAAAATGAACATTAAGATTATAAAAACTCAATTATAAATAATATAATAACTTGTGGACTTTTTTTCCGGAGAAAAAAATCAAAACTTTTTATTAAGAGTATAAAAAGTTACATTTTTCAGTTAATCATCATCGAACCACCAGGAATTGGTATCCAAACTGATAGGACTATTCCCAATTCAAGAACTGGGAGCAGAGAGAAGAGGGACCCATTGTCGACCTCCACATAACAAACACAAAAGAAAGCGCATTCAGAGGATCTGAACTGCCGCTAGAAACATAATTTATCTGTTCTGGTTCTCTGGAACCACAATAAAACATCATCATGATCCATTTAAAAAGTCTATGTGGCCTCCTTCGGAGAAGGAAAACAGCCATGAATATATATAGACATTTTACGGATGAAAAAGATACAGGAAAATAAGGAAAACAGTCAGCTTCAGCATCCTGTGTGAGAGCGAGTTTTACGCGGCCCTCCTGATAACAAAACCATGGAAGAGGATGACCATAAAACAAAAACGTGCTGCAGCTGAAAAATGTAGTTGGAAAATCCATCAAAGAGGCGGAGCAAAAGGAGGTAGCTGTGATGTGGAAATCTGCCCCTGACATGTTTCTTCTATAGACCAACTCCCCATAGCTTGCTGAAGGCCAGTTTTAGAAAGCTGGTCTGCTGATGCATTGTGTTCTCTGTAAATATGGCAAATAGAACAATTGTTAAAATGAGATTTTAGAGAAACTATATCATCTAGGATAGTCTTCAAGATCTGGTTTTGACACATGGATTTTCCATTAACCCATTTGACAACGTTCATGGAGTCTCCAAAGATTTGAATTGACAAGATATTCTTTTTTAAAGCCCAGCACATGAGGAGACGTAATGCAGACATTTCGGCATAGTTATTTGATCCTTGTCCCAGACCCACAGAAGCTTTAAAAGACTGATCGTGGTTTAAATGAATACATATTCCAGCACCTGCCCTGTTTTCTTGGGATGCCCCGTCGAAGAAAGCCCAAGGAAAACCTTCCTTTATAGCTGGAGGACTGTTTCGGTTTTGAGCACTTTTTGGTTCAGGAGGAGGGATAGATGAGTATATAGCCACACAGTTTGACGCAATTGATGATGTGGATATGGCCTGGTCTTGAAATATGTTGTTATTCCTTGCAAGCCATAAACCCCAGAAAAAAATTGGGGGAAGGTTTCTGAGGTTTCCGTCGGGGTGATTATTCCACCAATTTTTCCACGCATCTTCTAATGGAGCGGATCCCCATTGGACTTTTAATTTTAACAGATCTGTTATCTCTCCCCAGATTTTTAAGGAAACAGCGCAGGATGTGAAAAGATGGTTAATAGTTTCCTCATTAGCCTTGCAAAGAGGACATCTCCCAGGCCCTATGAAGAATCTGGACTGAAGAATGTCCCATGTTGGGATTTTCCTCTTTAGCATACACCATAGAAAGATCTTGGATTTCATAGGACATTTGAGTTTCCATAAATTTTTCGACCACCACTTCGGGGCAGACCATCCTTTCTTCTCCATCAGGAATGAGTAACCCTCTTTTGGAGAATAAACTCCTGTTTTTCCATGTGCCCACATCAGATTGTCATGTTCATTATTTATTCTAACATGGGAGCGATGGAGTTCGTCGACATACGAGGACCATTCAGGGTGCCATCTAATATTTAATCCAAGGTCCTCTGCACTTTTCCATGCCTGTCCCCAGATGTTTGACTGACCCACTTTCTCCACTTGATTTAGAGTGAAAATACCTCTACTACCCAAATGTCTCAAGAGGCCAGGGGAGAGGGCAAAAGATTCGTTACATCCAACCCAAGGATCCCTACCAATTTTTACATTTTTCCCATCGCCCACTTTCCAAGCCAAACCCTGTTCTATCACTGAGAAAGCTTCAATTGTAGCCTTCCAAATGACTGAGGACTGTTTCGACTTCTTCTCCTGACTTCTGATCCAATCTTCCAGGGGGGTTGGATCAATGTATTTTCTTTTGATCACCCGGGTCCAAAGGTTTTCCATTGAGATAAGTCTCCATCCGGATTTTGCAGCCAATGAAAGGCTGAAATCTGGTAGTCTCTTGATACCCCATCCGCCCCACTCCTTTGGTCTAGCAATCTTGTCCCATGCCACCCAAGGGAGAACTGATTTTTCATTTGAGCCGGCCCATAAAAATCTGCAACAGAGCCTTCTGATCTTCTCCATTATGCCCTTGGGGATCCAAGTAAGAGCAGCCCAATAAACAGGAATGGCCAATAAGACAGATTTTAGAAGGGTCGTTCTTCCTGCTCTCGATAGCCATCTAAAGCTCCAATGGGATATTCTTGCTTCAATCTTTGCTATGAGCCAATTCCAGTCCTCTTTTTTGTATGCATCCGGTTTTAACCAGAAGCCCAGGTATTTAAAAGGAGAGGCCAAGGGCTGTAAATGGAAAGGGAAAAGATTGGACATTGTATTGCATTCTCTCCTATTATATCCTGCAACACACACTTGTGATTTTCCATAGTTTATCTGCATTCCTGTAGCTTTCATAAAAAGATTTATAATAATTTTATATTCCTTAAGTTCGTCATAAGATCCATTAGAGAAAATCAGAATATCATCAACAAAGAGCAGGTAGGTGATATAGAGGTTTATAGCCACCTCAATACCTTTTATCTTGTTTTTCCTTCTGACTTTGTGGATCAGTCTACTAAGCCCTTCTGCCACAAGCAGGAATAGGAGAGGGGATAAGGGGCAACCTTGTCTGAGACCCCTTTGGCTTTTGAAAAAGGGGGATGCCGCTCCGTTGATCAGCACAACAAAACTAACATTTGTAATACATCCCATGATCCAGCTGATGAAAGAGTAGTTAAAGCCCAAATGTGTGAGCAGCAATCTGATATATAGCCAGTTGATACGGTCATATGCCTTTGAGAGGTCTATTTTAAGGACCACCCCTTTCTTCTTCTTCTGTTTGATGCTATGAAGGACCTCTTGGGCGACACCGATCGCCTCATGTATTTGCCTGCCGTCCAAGAAGCCAAATTGTTCCATTGAGATATTCCTGGACAGAATTGGAACAAGTCTGGTTGCTATCACTTTGGCAATGATTTTGTAGATGCAGTTACAAAGAGATATGGGTCTAAAGTCTTCAAAGGTCTCCGGCTCGTCTTTTTTAGGGATCAGAGCGATGAAAGTTGAATTAAAAGGTTTGTATATTTCCCCTTTCAACCTCGATTCCTCCACTACTTCAGTGATATCAGACCCTATCTGATCAAAAAAATGAAGGAAAAGTTCAATAGTCCAACCATCCGGACCAGGACTTTTGTCCTTTCCCATGCTTTTCATTGCCGCCTCAACCTCCTCCTTGGTGACAGGGCTTGATAGCTCAGCTGCTTCATCCTCCTCCAGGAACCTAGGAAAACATTGAGCTGTCCTCATAACCTCAGCTATTGTAGCCTCTCCTGAATCAGAAAAGATTCTTTGGAAGTGCCTCTGACCCAATCCTGAAAGTTCTGAGAAAGTTTTTACCACCCTACCTTCCTCATCTTTTAGGCTCCAAATTGTATTAGCAGATTTCCTCCCTTTTGCATAGTTATGGAAAAAACTTGTATTTTCGTCTCCTGATTTTAGCCATATTGCTCTGCTATTCAGTCTCCATTCCTCTTCCTTTGCTAGGAGAATCTGATTTTGGGCTTTTTCCAGAGAGAGGATTCGGTCCTTAGAGGCCTGAGTGGAGTATCCATCTGCATCAATGCTTTCCAATGACTTCAATTCCTCCCTGATTTTTAACAGATCTTCATTTTGCTTTTTCTGTCTTTCTTTTGCCCAGGAGATGGTTGCTTTCTTTAATCTCTTCAGATTTTCCATAAATAAAAAACTCTTACAATCATTGGTATTTCTGTTAGGATGGATCCAAGTGGATTTAAAAATATTGTTGAAAGATGATTCTTGCAGCCAGGAGGAATTAAATTTGAAAGGTGCAGGAGGCTTTGGGGGGGGGGAAAGAGAGATCCAAAAAAATCGGGAAATGATCAGAGTTCCCGATCTCGTCAACCCATTGCCGAAAAAGAGGCACTCTTGAAATAAGGCCTTCAGAAATCAGAAACCGATCCAACCTTTTTGCAATCCTATCCTCCCCGGCTCGTCTGTTTCTCCAAGTAGGCTTTAAATTTATCGGGGATGGATCGATGAGTTTATTATCTGTAAGGGCTTGAAAGAAGAAGTCCGACAGGGGATCCTCCCTGGCTGAGGGACCCCATGCCTCTGCTCTGCCCAATGAAAAATTGAGGTCCCCACCCACAACCATCAAGGGATCGTTCATCAAAGATTTTGACAACAAATCTGTCCAGAAATGTTCCCTCCCTTGACATGGGCCATAAATATTAACAACCTGAAAGGAAGTAGGAAAATCTGGGCAAACTACTTCCATACCCATAACATTCTTCAATCCCCACATGTTTAAACACTTTATTTTTCCTTCTCTATAGCCTATGGCTAGGCCCCCCGAGTGGCCAGAGGAATCAATAGCAGAGAAGGACCAACCTGGAAGCAATGAATTCAGCACCGTTTCCACCTCTTGACCTTTCCCCAAGGTTTCTTGTAGGAAAAGGATGTCTGATTTTGAGGTTTGAAGCCATTCCCTTAAAGCCAGTTTCTTGGGCTTGCTGGCTAAGCCCCTGCAATTCCAAGAAGAAAAGATCATTTTTTAACATGTTCAGGGGTCTGCACATCTCTAAGGACCCCAGGAATAGAGTATTGCTTCCCATCCGCCACATCGATTTTTGCTTTTATCTTAGCTTTTGAAAGGTCTGATTTTCTACCCCACTTGCCCTTGATCAATCCAATAGAAGGCATCTGACCAAGGCCACCAAGAGCCCCGTCCTGCTCGGGCTTTGCCCCCATAGATCTGAGGTTATAGGGACAAGGAGCACATTGAGGCGGGGGGGTGAGAGGAGGCCAATTTTTATCACATTTTAAGTTGAGAAAACCCGAATCCGCAGAAAGAGGTTCTGTATCAGGGGCAAGCACTGGCGGTATCCCTTCCACAGATTGTTTTGCAGGATGTGCTACAGAAGCTGATTGTATATCATGCATGGAAACATCTGAGGTAACATGATTTCGAGGAGACAAGTTAGGAAGATTCGAGCACTTACCCGTGTCCGCCTCGCGAGGTGAAATTGGTTCAGGCGAAATGCTCCGGTCGTCTTCCTTCCCTTCAGCAGCTGGTTGGGGATCCTCAGCGTGAGCTCCCTCGGAGTTCTGTACCCCCACAGAAAAATCCCCGTCTCGTGGTTCGCCGGAATCCAAACCGACCTCGGACAGAGGCGGCGAGCCATTCTTTTCCTGAAAAGTCTGTGCACGGGAATTTCTGGTTGTTCTCTGACCATTTGTCCTTCTGAATCGCCTCTGTCTTCTGTGCAGTGGGCACTCCTTGGCAAGGTGGCCATGAACATGACATATATGACAACGGAATGGCAAGCGTTCGTAATCCAAAATTTGTTCATAGATATAGTCCTTATACTGAAGAGTTATCGTTTTCGCCAGACCCTTACTCAAATCAACATTTGCCAAGATGCGCGCCGTTGCCCTGATCTTTGTCTCCCTGAAGGACATATCCGCCTCCAAGAAAGTTCCCAGTCTGTTCCCAATGGATTTGAAAACGGCCTCTGTCCATAGAAAAAAAGGAAGGCCCGGCGCCCGAACCCAAACTGGTAAGACTTCAGTACTTTCCTTAATAGCATCAAAGAGAGGGGTCCAGCGTTTCATCAGAACTGGAATGTTCCCAATGCACCAATTTTTCTCCAGGACCCAGTCGGCCGCTTCCTTTTCTTCAAATCTGAACATAAACCAGCCTTTTTCAAGGCATTGAGCCTCAAAACGTAAGGGATTATCCTTAATGAAGCGTTCTTCTCCCCATAACTGAAGATCCCCTGGAGAGAACTTCTTTCCTCTTGCCCGGCCAACAATAGTGCAGTCTACAACCGCAAGGGTTTCATCAATTGATACTTCCATACCTAATACAAGGTTTCCCCCCAATGCTTGTGACCCTATCGGTTTTTGAGACTTCCTCTTCTCTCCCTTCTTTCTTAGAACTTCTTCAAAACCCCCACACTCCTCAGGAAAATCCGGCCGAGCTATATCACTGTGAGGCGAAACCACTGTGTGTGTTACCACAGGCTGAGATTGCTGACGAAGAGAAGAGGTTTCAACATGGGCTTCTGAAGAGCTAATGCCACTGAAAGGGGCACCGGGCGCGCCCAAGACACCATCCTTTGGACCATGGGTCCCCTGACATTCCCCAGAAAGAGGGATTTCAATATTTCGAAGTCCGGTTGACAGTGAAACCCTTGATAGAGGTGGAAAACCCCCAGAAGATTTAACCTTGACGAGATTGGATGCGCGACCCAGGGATTCAGTGTTTTCTAAGCCTATAGAAGGAGGGAGCCAACTAACAGCGGACTTACCCTTATCCGCCGAAGGTGTAGCACCAGTTATCAGACCTTCCGCCGCATCTCCCTCCGTATTTCTGCCAAAGACCCCCTGATTAGGAGCCGAAACATCCACAGCAACATCTGACCCACCATGATGTAAAAATGGGGGAAAATCCACCAGTGGAGGGTAATCCGTTCCAGTAAGTTTTTTAACCCCAAAAAACTGTTCCACGTTTTTAGCGGATGTGTCTTTACCCCACATAGATAAGATATCTTCCAGAGCCGGGTCTAAGTCCACCAGTTCTTCTGGATTAACCATGGTTAGGGTAAAAACAAAAGGAAAAAACGACAGCAATGACAGCAAGGTTGACCAACGACGCCCTATTCACCGACACTGAACCCGCAATCCAAAAGCGTGATTAGTAAAAACTGAGAGTATCTGCGACTGAACGCTGGAGCTCTGCTCTGTCCTTAACCGCGGCCTGTGCGAGGTTCCTCCCGATACCCGCGCTGCCAAAGCCAAACCCTAACCAGACCCATCGCTCCCAGATGTTGCTTCACATCAATAATAACTTGTGGACTTAACAATAATATCAATATTATTAAAAAATAAAAATTTTATAATTACACATTATAATTAAAAAAAAGCTAAAATTAATATTAATTACAATTAAAATAATCTCAATATTGATTTATAACACAAATAGTCTTATAAGATGACTAACTATAGTAATTATTAAGTATTATTAATTACTAATTAACTTAACTTAAAAACATGTCGGCTACCATCATTCTCGTTCTCTCACACCTCTATTTATTCATCCAGTTGAAATCTAGCTTATACATCTTTTTTATCTATCCTGATGATGAGCCACAGTGGATGGCTCAAAACATCGATTTAAATAATCATGGATGTGATAAACCTGGAAGAAGAAAACACTACACAGAAAACTAATCGTAGAAGCCTCAGAACAATAATTTTAACCCTGTACAAAAGGGAAAAATTGCAAGAAGTTCAAATATTCGAATAGTTAAGATCTCAGATTGCCAAGAACAAAGCAAATCTCACCTTTCTTAAACACTCTAGGGATACCTTAGTCATTCCCACATTCACCAGCATTAAACACACCCTTAGAATATCGAGGAATAACCACATTTTCATCAGAGCAAGCTAATCCCTTCTCCGCTCAGAAATCAAAAAAATCGGTGCTCATCTTGACAGATTAAATAAACAAGCTTTCAGACTGCACCTCAATTTATCTAACCATATTAACGCAGATCTCTAGTCCAAGATTGAGGCATTCTCGGCCTAAAACCCCTTATAACTGAAGAAGGCAAACGCGTAAAACACACTCTTAAATTTGAGAAACTAAACAAGATTTCCAATCCTACGCACAAGACTTTGATAAGCTCGAATAACCGCAATGCGAACTCCAGGTAAACTCAGCCCAGATATCTTCCTTAAGCTCTCTTATTTCAAACACGACTCAGGTTAACACCTCCAACTATCCTAACATTAAGCACGATGTTTCTTTAACAAACACCACAACTGCAGACACTCAGTGCATTAAAGATTCAAATGTGGAAACAAAGGCACAAGACAATTTTATAATGTGCAAAAATGATGAAATAGCAGATAGAACCACGACCTCCAACCATCCTAATGCCAAGCACGTTGTTTCTCCAACAAACACCATAGCCACAGACACTCAACGCAGCAAAAATGATGAAACCCAAACTAATGCTGCTCCAAAGGTCAGCCGTAATGGATCCGATGTTAACCACAGTCGCTCAGAAATGTAGCAACACTAACTCCTCAACATCGTGTGAAACCGATTCCACAGTCTATGAAAACCACAATGAAAGTTGTAACCAAATGGGAAAACGAGGAGATAACACATTAGAGACAGACGTCTGGAAGGTTGTAGCTGATAACAATGATGCGGGAGCATGTGACTCAGAGGGGAAAAATCTTCCAAATTATTCCAAAAACCCAAAAAAAAATTACAGGCAAGGGAGTGGGGTCCTTTAGCCTGCAATTTCTATGCTTTCTTAGTTAAAAATAGAATAAATTCTAGCAATAAATCATGCTATTTCTAACAGAGCTTATCAAGCTTTAAATCATCCTGTAAAGCATGCTTTTCTTTGTATCGGATAAGGACCGAGAGGGCCTATCCTTAGTTATAAATAAAGAGGTAGCAAAGCTCTCATCGGACAGAAGAGAGGGGCGAGCGCCATAGTATTATTTTGGGAAAAATTTGTTCTCTCGGTGTCTCGTATTAAATGACTTTGTGATATGCATGTGTAGAGTAATATGTACTTGTCGATTATTGGATAGTGCGACGGTGTTGAAAGGTTCCTATTTCCTCACACTGCAAATGTTGTATGTTAATCATTGAATCGTTTCCCTTTTCATTTTATGGTTTATACAAGCTCGATTTTATAACAGCGCATATGTCTCTGCTTATAGCAAGAACTCTTGCATAATTTCATTAAGTGGACGTGGTATATTTGAAATCTTATAACTGTAATTTCTTACCCACGTTGATCCGAGACCATATCGGCGTCAAGAGGTTCGTTGGAACTGATAGTTGAATGTTCGATTTACAAAGCCTTCTGGTCCGAAAGGAGTCATAGCGTGACAAAGGGCCGAGTTCCGAAATTGGAGCCGAATTAATATAAATTGCAACATATATGTATCGCTAGGTCCGTTATCTCGGAGGTAGAAGAGTTGTTAAGTGAGTCGACTGCCGAAAATCGGAACCACCGATTTATTAAAGGTCGTGTATTAGTGCATCGGATCCGCTAATTCGAAGGGAAGAAGACCATCGCTTTGGCGATTGCGACTTATATATATATATATATATATATATATATATATATATATATATATATATATATATATATATATATATATATATATATATATATATATATATATATATATATATATATATATATATATATATATATATATATATATATATATATATATATATATATATATATATATATATATATATATATATATATATATATATATATATATATATATATATATATATATATAGATATAGATATAGATATATATATATATATATATATATATATATATATATATCGGCGAAACTAGCATAGAGGGCAGCGATACATAACTATCACCGATGCGATACATATACACAAGCCTTTGCCCATGGTAAAATTTTGTCTATAAATGTCACCGATGCAAGAGGAATACATAACGTGAATATATATTTGTTGTATGCGTAAGTCCACAAAAAGGGATATTTCTTTTAAGAATTCCCGAAAGCCACTGTTTGATAATAAAACATGACCGTGGTGTTTTTTTTAAAAGAAATGAAATATCAGTTTAATGACTAATGCGCCAAGAACTGAAAAAAGGGAAATTGATCAAGATATAAAAGAACTTTCAGGTAGATTAGGGAGATTGTCTTTAACGCCTGCACCGAAGCCATCATTAGTGGTATCAGAGCCAACAACTGACATTGAATTGAATCTCAGGAGCAGAAGAAGGATGGCTTTCAGAGTTGGAAGAGGACGAGGACGTGGTGGAAGAGGACGACCTGCCACAAATGCTGAACTAATGGAAACAGTAGAAGAGCTGCGAGCTAGAGTGGATGCATTAACTTCAGATAGAAATATAGATGATGGAGATGTCAGTGAGCCCGAAATTGAAGCTGCTGAAGAGGAGGAAGTTGTACAGGTTACTCCTGAGATGAGGTTCTTTCAGTCAGTGTTAAAATCCACAGCCAGGTCATGGAACCAATTAGTAACGGTATATCAAGGAGGACTGAATCCAGAAGAATTGATTGACTGGATTAACAGCATGGAGAAATTCTTCGATTACGAGGAAACAGAGGATGAGAAGAAAGTAAAGTTTGCTGTCACCAAGTTAAAAGGCCATGCAGCACTCTGGTGGGATGGTGTGCAGGCGGAAAGGAAGAGACTTGGTAAGCAGCCAATCAAGAACTGGAGCCGAATGGTAGCAAAGTTAAGAGGTAAGTTCTTGCCAAGTAATTATCAGCAAACATTGTTTAGACAAATGCAAAATCTTAGACAGAGAGCTTTAACAGTAAAAGAATATACAGAAGAGTTTTATAAAGTGAGCATAAGAGCTGGAGAAGCCCAAGACACAGATGAGAAGGTGGCTAGATATATGAATGGTCTCAGGATGGACATTCAGGATGAGATAAGTCTGCTGTCTCCTAAAACAGTAGAGGAAGCTTATCAGATAGCGCTGAAAGCTGAGGAAAAACTCATAAGGAAGCAGTCTGCCAAAGGGAGAGGGACTTTCAGAGGAAAAGGAAGTCAAGGTGGTAGAGGAAGATCTACAGCACCTAGAGATGGAGCTAGCAGTAGCTCAACCCAGCATGCACCCAGAGAAGGTGATGCAAGAGGCAGAGGGAGTTTTTCCAGAGGAAGAGGAGGCAGAGGAAGAGGCAGAGAAATAAGATGTTACAGATGTAACAAGCTGGGACACAGAGCTTTTGAGTGCCCAAAGAATGCAGACATAAAGTAGAGGAATGCAATTGTTGCTCCAGCTGAAGAAGAAGCACCAGCGGCAGCGGTAGCAGAAGAAGAAAATACACCAGAAAGAGGAGAATCTCTGGTGGTTAATAAAGTCTTACTTAAGCTAGTGAAAGAGGTGGCTGCTGAACCGCCACAAAGGAAAACTTTATTCAGGACAGTGTGCAAAGTCCAAGGGAAATGTTTCCAGATGATCATTGATAGTGGCAGCACTAATAATTTGGTCTCTACAGAAGTAGTGGAGAAATTGAAGCTGAAGACAATGAAGCACCCAACACCTTATAAGGTGTCATGATTACAAAAGCGACATCAACTGTTGGTAAGTGAACAGTGTGAATTAGAATTTCAAGTGGGCAAGTATAAAGATAAAATTGTTTGTGATGTGATGCCTATGGACATGTGTCACATATTGCTTGGAAGGCCTTGGCAATATGACAGAGGAGCCATACATGACGGGAAGAGAAACACCTACAAGTTTGGAAAAGATGGTGTTAATCATACATTGTTGCCTTTGCAAGAAGAAGATGTACCGGGACAGAAGACTGATCCAAAAACTTTGTTACTTGGAGGGAAGGAATACTTGAAGCAGATTGAAGAAAATGAGGTAAATTTTGCCGTAATTTGCAAGCCCAAGGTAATATTGACTTCTACTAAAATTTCTGAATTACCCATTGAAATTCAAGAAATGCTGGAGAATTATTATGATATTATTGTTGATGATTTGCCTAATGAATTACCGCCAATTCGAAAAATCAGTCATCATATAGACTTGATTCTTGGAACAAGCCTACCTAACAAAGCAGCGTATAGAATGACTCCTGCAGAAAATGAAGAAGTTAAGAAACATGTGCAAGAATTGCTTGACAAGGGGTTAATCAAAGAAAGCCTGAGTCCTTGTGCAGTGCCAACAGTGCTGAGCCCGAAGAAAGATGGAGGCTGGAGAATGTGTACAGATTCAAGAGCCATCAATAAGATTACAATCAGGTACAGATTTCCATTACCTAGAATTGAAGATTTAATGGATTGCTTGTCTGGCGCAAAATATTTTTCAAAGTTAGATCTTAAAAGTGGCTATCATCAGATAAGGATAAGAGAAGGGGATGAATGGAAAACTGCTTTTAAGACCAATGAAGGATTATATGAATGGAGAGTGATGCCTTTTGGGTTGTCCAATGCACCAAGTACATTCATGAGGCTTATGAAAGAAGTTCTTAAAGAATTCATTAGTAAATTTGTAATAGTATATCTGGACGACATATTAGTTTATAGCAGATCCAAGGAGGAACACTTGAGGCATTTAAATTATGTTCTACAGAAGCTGCGGCAAGAAAAATTATTGTTGAATCTGAAGAAGTGTTTATTTATGAAAGAGGAGCTGGTGTACTTGGGATTTGTTATCTCAGCTGAAGGATTGAAGATGGATCCAGAAAAGATCAAAGCAATTGTGGAGTGCCCTTCACCCAAGAGTATTTTTGAGGTAAGGAGTTTTCATGGTCTTGCTAGTTTTTACAGAAAATTCATTAAGAATTTTAGTAAGATTAATGCACCTATTATTGAGACCATAAAGAAAGATAAACAACCATTTAAGTGGACTGCTGAAGCAGAGAGGAATTTTCAGCTGTTAAAGAAGAAAATAACGGAAAAGCCTGTTTTGGTTCTTCCTGATTTTAACAAAACTTTTCAAGTTAAGTGTGATGCCAGCGCAGAAGCAATTGGAGGAGTTTTAAGCCAAGAAGATAGACCAATAGCTTATTTCATTGAAAATCTAAATGATGCAAAAAGGAAGTATTCTTCTTATGATAAGGAGTTTTATGCAGTTGTGCAGGCACTAAAGAAGTGGAGGCATTATTTAATGTCGAAAGAATTTATTCTTTATTCAGATAACCATGCATTGCAGTTTATAATGCAGCAGCCCAAACTCAGCCAGAGACATGCTAAATGGGTAGAATATCTTCAAGGCTTTCATTTTGTGTTGAAGCATATAACTGGACAGTCAAACAAAGTCGCAGATGCCTTAAGTAGGAGAAGTGTATTGCTGCAAGAAAGTCAAATCCAAGTGTTGGGTTTTGATTTTCTTAAGGAATTATATGAGACCGATTCAGATTTTAAGGAGGCATTTGAGGCTTGTAAAAATCCTGTTTTGGCAGACAGAAGCAAGTGGCTGGATTATTTTATACAAGATGGACTGTTATTTAAGAAAAATCAGCTGTGCATACCCAACTGTTCAATGAGAGAAAATTTAATCAAAGAGAAGCATAGTGGAGGACTTGCAGGACATTTTGGTAGAGAGAAGACCTTTGAACAGCTCAACAGATTTTACTTCTGGCCGAAAATGAAATCTGAAGTAGAGAAATATGTAAGAAATTGTAAAGTCTGCCAGTATGCAAAGGGAAGGAGCCAGAACACAGGGTTGTATAATCCATTGCCAATTCCAGATAGGCCTTGGGATATGGTAAGTATGGATTTTGTGCTAGGATTGCCAAAGACTCAAAGAGAATATGATTCAATTTTTGTGGTAGTGGACAGATTTTCAAAACTGGCACACTTTATTCCATGTTATAAAACTAGTGATGCTTCTCATATTGCTAACTTGTTTTTTAAATAAATTGTAAGATTACATGGATTGCCCAAAAGCAATGTTTCAGATAGGGATTCAAAGTTCATTGGACATTTCTAGAGAACATTATGGAAGAAGCTAGGAACTAAATTAAATTTCAGTTCTACCTATCATCCACAAACTGATGGACAGACTGAAGTTGTGAATATAAGTTTAGGCAATCTTTTGAGGTGCTTTATTGCAGAACATCCAAAACAATGGGATCAAGTGTTACCACAAGTTGAATATGCATATAATGACTCACCAAACAGGAGCACAGGACAGAGCCCATTCCATATTGTTTATGGAATACACCCAAGGGGAATATCTAAATTAAGGAATTTGGGAAAAGAAGAAATGAGAAGTGAAGAAGGTGAAGACTTTGCTTCAAGAATGCAGGCGCTACATGAACAGGTGAAACAGCAGCTACAGGACAGCAACATTCAATATAAAACCAGAGCAGACATGAGGAGAAGAGAAATGAACTTTGAAGTTGGAGACTTGGTTTTAGCACACCTCAGAAAAGAGAGATTTCCAAAGGGAAACTATAATAAGTTAAAATCCAAGAAAATTGGACCATGTAGGATACTGAGGAAATTCTCTGCAAATGCCTATGAAATTGAATTACCACCTGGTGTGGGAATATCACCAATTTTTAATGTTGCAGACCTGTACAAGTATGAGAATGAAGCTGCAGATGATACAGCACAGGATCAAGAGACTCTAGAGATTGACTGGGTAAAACAGTTACCCACAGCCAAGAATTTACAGCCAGAAAGAATTCTGGACAAGAAAGTGTATAAGAAGACAAGGGCACGAGAGTATTTCCAGTATCTGGTGAAATGGAAGGGACAGCCGATCGATGAAGCTACTTGGGTTACAAAAGACATTCTACAGAAATTGGGCAAATCTGTAGATGAGCTCATGGACAAGAGCCCATGAAGAATTTTGTCCTCAGGAGTCTGATGCGGGAGCATGTGACTCAGAGGGGAAAAATCTTCCAAATTATTCCAAAAATCCAAAAAGAATTTACAGGCAAGGGAGTGGGGTCCTTTAGCCTGCAATTTCTATGCTTTCTTAGTTAAAAATAGAATAAATTCTAGCAATAAATCATGCTATTTCTAACAGAGCTTATCAAGATTTAAATCATCCTGTAAAGCATGCTTTTCTTTGTATCGGATAAGGACCGAGAGGGCCTATCCTTAGTTATAAATAAAGAGGCATCAAAGCTCTCATCGGACAAAAGAGAGGGGCGAGCGCCATAGTATTATTTTGGGAAAAATTTGTTCTCTCGGCGTCTCTTATTAAACGACTCTGTGATATGCATGTGTAGAGTAATATGTACTTGTCAATTATTGGATAGTGCGACGGTGTTGAAAGGTTCCTATTTCCTCACACTGCAAATGTTGTATGTTAATCATTGAATCGTTTCCCTTTTCATTTTATGGTTTATACAGGCTCAATTTTATAATAGCGCATATGTCTCTGCTTATAGCAAGAACTCTTGCAGAATTTCATTAAGTGGCTGTGGTATATTTGAAATCTTATAACTGTAATTTCTTACCCACGTTGATTCGAGACCATATCGGTGTCAAGAGGTTCGTCGGAACTAATAGTTGAATGCCCGATTTACAAAGCCTTCTGGTCCGAAAGGAGCCATAGCGTGACAAAGGGCCGAGTTCTGAAATTGGAGCCGAATTAATATAAATTGCAACATATATGTATCGCTAGGTCCGTTATCTCAGAGGTAGAAGAGTTGTTAAGTGAGTCGACTGCCGAAAAGTGGAACCACCGATTTATTAAAGGCCGTGTATTAGTGCATCTGATCCGCTGATTCGAAGGGAAGAAGACCATCGCTTTGGAGATTGCGACTTATATATATATATATATATATATATATATATATATATATATATATATATATATATATATATATATATATATCGGCGAAACTAGCATAGAGGGCGGCGATACATAACTATCACCGATGTGATACATATACACAAGCCTTTGCCCATGGTAAAATTCTGTCTATAAACGTCGCCGATGCAAGAGGAATACATAACGTGAATATATATTTGTTGTATGCGTAAGTCCACAAAATGGGATATTTCTTTTAAGAATTCCCGAAAGCCACTGTTTGATAATAAAACATGACCGTGGTGTTTTTTTTAAAAGAAATGAAATATCAGTTTAATGACTGATGCGCCAAGAACTGAAAAAAGGGAAATTGATCAAGATATAGAAGAACTTGCAGGTAGATTAGGGAGATTGTCTTTAACGCCTGCACCCAAGCCATCAAACAATCATACGATTACCACAAATGAGCCTTAAATCAGTCAAAGATCCTGTTAATCCCAAATGCCACAAAGGAGTTTACATGATTCCTTGTTCTTGCGGAAGAACCTACATAGGGGAAACTGGTCAGTCTATCCTAACTAGGATTCAAGAACATGCAGCTGACATTAAACACAACGACTCAAAAACCTCAGCCCTAGCTAAACATTCTAGTAAAACTAATCATCATGTCTGTATTGAAAACTCAAGTGTAGTGGCCAAAATCGATCATTATCACCATAGAAAGTTTAGAGAAGCCATAGGAATAGGAAAACACCCAAACAACTTCAATCGTGATGAAGGATGGAAAATAAGTGACAACTGGATTCCGACCTTAGCCTCCTAAATCAACCTTAACCTCCTAAATTACCCTTATCTCAAACCTTTCCCATCTCTCTACACTTCTCTCAATTAATCACTGCCCTAATTCGGGTTCTAATTATTCCATTATTAAATTTGAAATTAATTAAATTAAGAAAAATTTATAAAGATTATAATTAATTTGAATTAATCCAAAACATATTAAAAATTGAATCAAAAAGTGATATTAACATCACCTTCATTAAATTAAACAATTTTGAAAACACCTAAAAATTTAAATATACCCAATAAAATTATAATTATAATTGTATATCATTAAATTTGCACCAAAAATTAAAATTAAAATTAATTAGAGTTAATTAAATTTGAATTTAATTAAATTAAAAAAGAAAAATTATAAAGATTATAATTAATTTGAATTAATCCTAAACATATCAAAACTTGAGTCAAACATTAATATCAACATCACCTTTTCACTCAATTAAATAATTTTGAATATACCTAAACATTTTAAATATACCCAATAAAATTATAATTATATATAATCAAATATACACAACAATTAAAATAAAATAAAATTTAAAATTAAAATTAAAATTAAAATGAATTAGAATTAATTAAATACATATCATAAAATTAAATTTAAAAATTAAATATATTAATTAATTAATTAATATCATATAATTCCATTAATTCAATTAAAAATCAAAATAATATTGTTTTTGAATTATAATTAAATATAAAAATGAAAATTAAGATTATAAAAACTCAATTATAAATATTATAAAAAACTGTGGATTTAACAATAATATTAATATTATTAAAAATAAAATTTTTATAATTACACAATATAATTAAAGAAACTAAAACTAATATTAATTACAATAAAAATAATCTCAATATTGATTTATAACCCAAATATTCTTATAAGATGACTAACTGTAATATTAAGTATTATTAATTACTAATTAACTTAACTTAAAAACATGTTAGCTACCATCATTCTTGTTCTCTCACACCTCTATTTATTCATCCCATTGAGATCTAGCTTATACATCTTTTTGATCTATCCTGATGATGAGTCACAGTGGATGGCTCGAAACGTTGATTTAAATAATCATGGATGCGATAAACCCGGAAGAAGAAAATACTACACAGAAGACTAATTGAAATAGTTAATTAAAAAATAAACAATTAACAAAAAAATTATAAATTAACAAAAAAAAATTAAATAGTTCAAATATTTAAATAAAATTAAATTTAAAAAATAAATATTCAAATTAAATTTTTTAAATAATTGAATCAAATTTTTATTATTAATATATTTTAAAAAAATATTAAATTTAATTAAATTTTTAAAAAATAATTCAAAATTTGAAAGAATAACTTCGGCGTAAATCACATGTAGACAAACATTTGTCGACGCGTTTCGAACCAACTAGTGTGGTTCATCATCAGGACAAGTTGAAGGAACAGATCCAGCTTAGCATGATAAATAGTCCGAGCAGAGTCTCCAACGGCTAAATTGACGAACAACTAATTTTGACCTTAGGGCCCAAGTCTAATTATTTTATTATTATTATTATTTATTTTTATTTATTTATTTATTTATTTTTTAATATTATTTATGGAAATAAGTTAAATTAGGTAAAAATACATAACTAAATTAATATTAATGGTTGGTTTAAAAAGAAATTTAATTATTTATTTAAATTAATTATTAATATATATATAAATTAAAGTTATAATATTAGGTTAATAAAGTAAAATAATATCAATGGTTAGTTAAAATAATAATAATAATAATAATTAATTAATTAATTAATTAATTAAAAAATAAAATAAATAAATAAAAATAAAATAAAAATAATAATAATAAATAATATAGTGGCAGTTATAAAAAACTGTCCAAGAACCCTCTGAGGAAGATTTCTAGGACAGTGGCTCTCGCTATTAAATCTAATAATTCAGTGAGTTCCCTGTGCCACAAGCTCATTGAAAGTAGTCCCATTGCTCCTAGGATCTATGGGTTACCGAAGATTCACAAGAAAGGGGCCCCTCTGAGGCCTATCGTCAACACCATTGGCGGTCCAACCTATCTTCTGGCTAAGTTCCTTGCCCTTAAACTTAAGCCCTTGGTTGGCCGCACTGAGTCCTTCGTGAAAGACTCTGCATCCTTCATTAATGAGCTTAAGGATATTAAGCTTAGCCCGGAGGACATTCTCGTCAACTTTGATGTGGTCTCCCTTTATACTTGCATTCTTATAAAGGAGGCCTTGGAAGTGATCTATCGCCTAACAGATCCCAATACCGCGCATCTGGTGGAGATCTATCTCACTTCCACGTTCTTTTGTTTCGAGGGTGAATTCTTTGAGCAGACTTGTGGTGTTGCCATGGGTTCCCCTCTTTCCCCTATTGTTGCGAATCTTTTTATGGAAGATTTCGAAGCCAAAGCTTTATCCTCATCTCATCTTCTTCCTACGCTTTGGAAAAGGTTTGTGGATGACACTAATGTCATCTGGCCCCATGGCCCGAAGGAGTTGGATCGTTTCTTTAATCACCTCAACAGCCGGTCCTCTGCCATTAAGTTCACCATGGAAAAAGAGGTCAATGGTTGCCTCCCTTTCCTGGATATTCTTATATCTCGGAATAAAGATGGCTTTCTCTCCCACTCTGTGTTCCGAAAGAAAATGCATACTTAGCAGTATCTTCATGCTGATTCCCATCACTTCCCTGCTCAAAAGTTTGGTGTTCTTAACACCCTCGCTACTCGTTCCCTTAGGATCTCTGATCGTGAGAGCTTTGATAAGGAGAGATCCCATCTCCTTAATGTCTTTGTGGAGAATGGATATAGTAGACGCCTGGGTCAGAAGGCTTTCCATAAAGCCTCTAAAAACGCGTTGATTAAGAAAGAGCCAAAAGAGCGTCGTCTAGGTGTCCATCTTCCCTATGTTCAAGGAACCACAGACAAGATTGCTCGGATCCTTAAAAGGTATGATATTCCCTCTACCTTTAGGCCCCTCAACACCATTCGCAAATCCCTCCGGTCGGTGAAAGATCTCGTTAACCCTAAAGACATGAAGGGTGTCTACTTGATCCCTTGTTCTTGTGGGACCCCCTATATTAGGGAAACAGGGCGCTCCATCCGTCAAAGGACCTGCGAACATGCGGCCAACCTGAGACATGGGAGATCCATGTCTTCAACATTAGCTGAGCATGTGGAAAAGACCAAGCATCAGGTGTGTATTGAGGAGGCCAAGGTTGTTGTCAAAGTCGCTCAGTTCCACCATCGTAAATTGAAGGAAGCTATTGAGATTGAAAAGAAGTCGAGCAATCTCAATAGAGATGATGGCTGGAAAATCAGTAGGTGCTGGATTCCATCACTCTCTTCTTAGTCGGTTTTTCTGCCCCCTCCTTCCTTTTTCTTTTTTTTGGAATATATATGTATATATGCAACATTAACAATATTTAATAAATAATTTAATTAAATAAATAAATTACCTTTTTAAAGCTAACCTTTGAATTATTCTATTTATTTATATAGTATTTTATCCTAACTTTATAATTTTTATTATAAATTATATATACATATATTTGATTATTAATAAATAACTATTAAATTACTTTTTTAAACTAACCATTATAAATTATTATTAAATTAATAAATAAAAATTCTCAACCTATTATTATGATATATATATATATATATATATATATATATATATATATATATATATATATAATAAATTAAAATTAATTATTAATTATTATTATTATTATTATTATTATTATTATTATTAACTAACAAGTGATATTATTTTACTTTATTAACCTAATATTATAACTTTAATTAAAATATATATATATATATATATATATAATTTAAAAATAAATAATTAAATTTCTTTTTAAACCAACCATTAATATTAATTTAGTTATGTATTTTTACCTAATTTAACTTATTTCCATAAATAATATTAAAAAATAAATAAATAAATAAATAAATAATTAATAATAATAATAATAATAATTAGACCTGGGCCCTAAGGTCAAAATTAGCCGTTAGTCAATTTAGCCGTTGGAGACTCTGCTTGGACTATTTATCATGCTAAGCTGGATCTGTTCCTTCAACTTGTCCTGACGATGAACCACACTAGTTGGTTCGTAACGCGTCGACAAATGTTTGTCTACATGTGATTTACGCCGAAGTTATTCTTTCAACTATTATGGATCACAGAAGCCTCAATTCAACTAATTCAAAATTTTATAATTTTATATTAAAAAAAAAAATCTAATTTAAATTTGTTAAAAAAATAAAAAATAAATAAATAAAATACATAAATATATAAAAATTAAAAATTATTATTTTTTATTAAAATTAAAAAAAAAATCAGCCCTCAATCCCCGACTGCTTAGCTAGCCCTGGGGTATCCCTAAGGCCCCCGCTTGGCCAACAACAAATTCGGTCGGCCTTGGGGTGGCCCTCAGCTCCCTCAAGGGCAACCCTAAGGCCCCTGCCTAGCCAAGGACCAATTCGACCAACCCTAAGGCAACCCTCAGGCCCCCGACTAACAGACGGTCATTTTGGTCGGCCCTGGAGTGTGCCCTCAGGCCCCTTCTTAGTCGAGGGTCGATTCCTCCACCCAGCCAATGCCTAATTTCGAATTGACCCTCGGTTAGGTAGAGGCCTGAGGGCCGCCCCAGGGCTGACCGAGCTAGCTTGGAGGCTACTTAGTTGGCCCTGAGGGCCACCCAGGGCTTGCCGAGTTGGCTTGGAGTCCATTCAGTCGACCCTGGGGCAGCGCTAAGGCCCCTTCCTGGCCGACGGCTAATTCCAGGAATCGACCCTCAATGATGAGGGGGCCTAAGGGCTGCCCCAGGGCCACCTGAGCTAGCCTGGAGACCTGAGGAATGCCCCAAGGCTGGCTGAGATGGCCTCTAGGCCAACTCGGTCGTCCCTGTGAGTCACCCTAGGAATGAACGAGCAGCCTCTAGGCTAGGCATAGGCTAGGGCAACTCGATCGGCCCTGATGTAGCCCTTGGGCAACCTCTTGGCCAAGTTTTGATTCCCAAAATTGACCCTCGACCACGTGTGGGTCAGGGTCGATTTTTTTTTTCAAATTTTAGTAAAAATAAATAAATAATTTTTTTTTTTTTAATTTAAAAATTTTTATTTCAAACAATTCAAATAAGAATTTTTTAAAATTTAAAATTATTAAGTTTTAAAATTTTTAAATAAAAATTTTTAATCTTTTTTATTTAAATAAATTTAAATTAGAATTTTTTAAAATTTAAAATTTAAAATTTAAAATTTTTTAATTTGTTTCAATTTTTAAGTGTTTTCTAAATATTTAAATATTTTAATTTTTTTTATTTAGAAATAAATAAATAAAATTTTAATTTCTAATTTATTTTAATTTTAAAAATAAATTAATTAATTTTTGAATAACCTTTTTCATTGTTTTATTTTTTATAATGTTTATATTTTCTTACAATTTTTTTTAATATTTTTTTGCTTAACTCATTTTCTTTTAAAATGTTTATTATTTTAATGGCTTTTTATTTATCTTTAAATTTTTTAATGTTTTTAATATATTTTTTAATTTTTATTTATTTATTTTTAAAATATAGTTTTTTTTCTATCTTTATTTTTTTATTGGTTTATTTTTTAATTATTTATTGGTTTTTTAATTAAATTTTTTAATTTTCTCTTAAAAAAAATTCAAGCTTTTTTTTCTATTTTTTTTTAATGAATTTTTAATAATTTTTTTGTATTATTTTTAATTATAAAATTTGAATTAATTTTTTTAATTTATTTTAATTTTTTATTTTATGTTTGGTTTAAATTTTAAATTTTTACATTGTCTATATTTTTTAATATTTTTCTTTGAAATTTAAATTTTTATTTTTATTTTTTATTTTAACTTTTATTTTTTTTAATTTCAATGATTTTTTTAATGTTTTATATATATATCTTGTTCTGATGATGAATTATAGTAAGTGGTTCGAAGCATGTGAAAACTACTTTATTATTTCTCTCAAAGATATTTTATATTTTTTCTTTTGTCATTGTTTATCTTTTTAATTTTTTTTAATGTTTTATTTATTAGTTGTTATTTTTTAAAACTTTTTGATTTCTTGTTTTACCTTTAATTTTTGTTTTGTTCTTTATTTTCAATTTTATTTATTTGTCTATTTATTTATTATTTTGATTTTTTTGTATGGTTTGTGTCAATCATCAACTAGCAACCCAATCTCATTATGTGTCAATTTGATAGAGTATTTTAAAGCTATCATTATAATGGACCCCATAGTGTAACAATTCCATGGTTGATTTTTAAGATGTCATTGCAATAGGTCGAGTTTTCTACACCACATGTCAATTTAATGGTTGATTTTTAAATTTTTATTGCAATATGTCAAGTTGTCATAGGTTAAGATTTTAAAATAGCTATAATTTTAGCATTTAAAAAGAAATTACTCTTGGTATAATGACTCTTTTATTCACGTGTTTATTTTTAAAGATTTTTTAGTCATATATTTTTTTGATAATGCCATGGTTGAAATATATTTAAAACTTAAGGCTTTCTGCAGTCGTGATATTTGGTTTTAATTCCATGGTTGAAGAGTTATCAAAATTTTAAAATTTTTCTAAGTCGCGATATTTTATCTTTAATGGTATGGTCAAAAACGATGATAAGTATTTTATCTTTAACGTCATGACTGAAAATTGTTCGAATTTTAAGGCTTTTCAAAGACACAATATTTTATCTTTAATGTCATGCTTGAAAATTGTTGTGATTTTAAGGTTTTTCGAAGGCTTGATATTTATCTTTAACATCATTGGTAAAAAAAATATTGAAAAATTATCCCATAAAAAAAACGTTATTCCAACATCAACACTTTTCGATTTCAAGGTGTTTTTTGCACCAAACAAAATGGATTTTATTATTTTTTACTATTATTTAAAAAAATAAAAATAAAATAAAATATGTTGATGCAAAATCAACACTTTTTTGTTTTTGGGTTGTTTTTTCATGTTTTTTTGGTGTTTTTTGCTAGAGTTCTCGTTTTGAAGTAATAGTTCTCGTTTGATCGGTAACTATGTTCTTAATGTGCCATGAATTTAATGCATATATTCTTTTTAAATCACTATTAACATTTCTAATGTGTTCAATTACTGTGACTTTTATAAAGAAAGTAATTAGTGTCTTTCTCAAATGTACCCTAGTGATTTTCTTAAACAACAGTTTCTATGGATGGCTCATGCTCCATTCACATGCTTTTTCATAGAGTGATGAAATAAAAATGTGAGGAACAATGAGAATGATTATTTATGGGTTTTTTTTAATTTATTGCACACCAATGGTAATGATGTTGTCTACACATTAGTTTCATAGTTCATCTAAATATCATAGATTGTGTATTAATAAATATGTGTGAAGTAACACTTGGAATAATTACTTGCAGTTTTTTTGTTTATGGAGAATGCACACCAACGGTAATAATGTTATCACATTAGTTTCATAGTTCATTTAAATATAACCGATTTGAAATACACAATGCAATGCCCTATGACCTTATCATAAAATGCATTTGTCAAGCCAAAATTGTTTTATGGATTAGTTAGGTGATATTAGATTATAATTAAGCAAGCAAGAAACCTATTCTTGAGATTTCTTTTCTATATTTCAAAATAATAATTGTAAATGATTTTCAATTCAATTATTACTCACAAAATTATTTGTAACAGTCATTATAGCTTGTGAAACCAAAAGCAAAGGAGTATATACTTCTACGTTATAGGCATTATACCTTGTGAAATCCAAAGAAAGGAATATATACATTATAGAAGTGTAAATGAGGATTTCTTTGGAAACTACTTTTGATTAAGAAATAAATAAAATCGATGAATTAATATGTATCATAACCTACTTCATAATGTTATGAAACCAGCTCACAAAAAGATAGAAAAGATAGATTCACACCTTAGAATTCAGCCTCTTCAAGGGGGCAACCTCCTATACATTACACAAATGAATGATTCTTTGATGATTCAAATGACAAAACCTCCTTTCTATATATAGGAGTCTAAGGAGTCACAATATAACCCAGCCGACCTAACAATAATAATATAAAGGCACAAAAATAACAATAGAGGGATTCTATAGGGCACAGTAATAACAATATGGGGACAATAGGGGCACAACAATATTAATAGGGGATACAACTACAATAGTAATGGGGTAATCACTAGTATTATAGGGACCTAACATGCCCCTCTCCTTTAAAATAGTGTTGTCATCAACGCTTGAGTAGTTCTGGATGCTTCTATATAAAATTCTCATCCTCCTATGTGGAATCTTCAGTGGATAAGTTCTTCCACTTGATGAGATACTCCGAAATTGATCGATTTCGTAGCTGTCGAATTCTTGTTTCTGTGACTGCTTCTGGTTCCAATATAATTTTTCATTCCTTGTCAAGTTCTGGCAATATTGTTTGAATTGGGAGCTTGTCGCCTATAACCTTCTTTAAACATGAAACATGGAAAACTGGGTGCACTCGAGAAGCTGCAGGAAGCTCCAATTTGTATTCCATAGTACCAATCTTTTGCAACACCTTGTAGGGACCATAATCCACTGTAGCTTTATCAAATTTCCCAGAATGTATGATAATGTTGTGTTTGACTGCGGCTTCATATATAGACCCAATACATAGATTTTGTTGCGTCCGCATATAATCTAACTGTGTGTAATGATCTCTTCCTTGTGTATAATTAGGGCATCACACTGGTTGTATAATTGTCACCATGAACAGCGTATATATGTGTCTCCATGATCTGCATGTAAATGTCTCTATGAACTGCGTATATGGCATCATGTTGACTGTGTATAGGAGTCTCCATTTCTGCGTATATGGCATCACGTTATAGGAGTCTTCATTGTGGTGTGTTAGAACTAAGGCATCATAGGCCAGCATATATTCTCATGATGTCTCTCTCCTACTCCAAAAACCCAAGACGTGGAGAGGAGGAGATCACCTCAAGAATGTGTCCACCAAATGACTTCAAGTCCTCACCAATTTATACTGAAAACGTAGATGATGAATAGACACGTCTACTGGGATTATGAGCCTACTCAAGTTATTGGTCGGCTTGATAATAAATCCATAATCAAGATAAATTCATATCTCCATAAATACTTATCGAAATCGGATGATCTTTAGATCAATCCTACACCTCTTAATGAGAGGGATCCAATAAAAATATCAGCTGCCATAAATAAGATGACCCACATGGATTTTGGCCCTAGTTGCCAAATTTTAACACTCACTCTCAACTAGGGAGAACTCCATCCGCTGATCCATATGTCCGACGGTACTATCTCTGCCATCAATGCCCTACACTGCTCTGCTAAACTCTGCTGGCTCTGCTCTGCTCCGCTCATATCTGCTCAGCTATGTTGGCTCTACTGGCTCTACTCAACTCTGCTCAACTTTGTTTAGCTCTATTGGCTCTCTTCAGCTCTGCTAGCTCTATTCAGCTCTGTTGGCTCTGCTTTGCGCTGCTCAGCTCTGCTGAACCATGAAGAAGAAGAATTGATCGAGAATGTCTCATACCATTCTCCACTGACCCGAAGCCAGCGTCATAGTGGGCACCACTCCTTCCACTAGTCCTAGACCAGTATCATCAGTCTCAGAGTGTGTACTACTGGTCCCAAACTAGTCTCAACCGACCTGAAGTCAGTGTGATAGTAGGTACCACTCCTACCACTGGTCCCAGGCTAGTATCATCAGTCTCAAAGTGTGTACCACTGGTCTCAGACTAATCTCAACCGACCCGAAGTCAGCGTCATAGTATGTACCACTCTCACTTGTCCCAGACCACCCCTCCACTGACCCGAAGTCAGTCTCAGAGTATGTACCACTGGTCCGAGACCAGTCTCAACTGACCCAAAGTTAGCGTCATAGTAGGTACAACTCCTACAACTGGTCCCAGACCAGTATCATTGATCCCAGATCAATGAAGGTCATCCTAGCATAGGGAGTATGGTAGATACAGTGATGCATCCATCAATACTACTATGATCCCTATCCTCATTTCCCTGCTCATTGATTAGATGAGAGGTACTTCCCATGAGTCCCAGACTGCATGGGTAGGATGCCTTGACAGGAGAACTTAAACAATCTTGTCCTCATAGGAGAACTAATCATCCTACTACACAATCACCATGGAGAACACACCATCCAAGCCTCATAGGAGAGCTAATCATCTTGCTACATAATCGTCATGGAGAACACATCATCCAGACCTCACAGGAGAACTAATCATCCTGCTACATAATCGTCATGGAGAGCACATCATCCAGACCTCACAGGAGAACTAATCATCCTGCTACATAGTTTTCATGGAGAAGACATCATCCAGACCTCACAGGAGAACTAAGCATCCTACTACATAGTCGTCATGGAGAACACATCATCGATACCTCACAGGAGAACTAATCATCCTACTACATAGTCATCATGGAGAACACATCATCTAGACCTCACAGGAGAACTAATCATCCTACTACACAGTGGTATCCAAACAGCTCACTGAAGAGCTCTCGTAACCAGACTACCTCTCAAGTAGCCATGCTAGTAGCAATATACTCTGCCTTGACAGTGCTCAAATCCATCGACTTCTACTTCCTGCTCATCCAGGATATCGAAGCAGATCCCAAGGAGAATCAGCACTAAGAAGTGCTCTAATGATCCTCCACAATGCCTACCCACTCAACATTTGAAATATTCCAGGTAGTGTATCTCAATCCATGAGAGATTGTTCCCTGAATATATCTCAGAAGATTCTAGGCACCAATCCAGTGAAGCTCAACCAAATATGAGCTCACTATACTAACTGCAAAACATATGTCTGGATGGAGGTTCACCAAGAACATCAACGCGAATTAGTTTATGAAACTCAGAGGCATTTCCCAAATCTAGTTCGAAATCACTACCATATAACTTCTGAAAGTTAAGATCCTCGAGGTAGTCACAGGATTGCAGTTTATCTTTCCACATTTGGAATCCAACTCCCTCTGTCTTCTACAAATGAGAGGGTCTGAACCTATCAAACATAGGTGATGGTATGATAGGTTTGTCATCCACAACCTTCAGATGGTTTGGACAATTTCACTCCTAGTGAATCTCAGCTTCATCAGACAGCTGTTGATCCTCTCATACTATGCCCGGGGTGTTTTTCTTCAAGCCATAGAGGGCTTTCTACCTCCTGCATACATGAGATTCCCAATCATGAATCTCAAACTCCTCAGGTTGTTCCAAACCTGTGGACCTATGGCATGAGGGGAATGGTCCCCTTATAAGATTTTCCTTCGGTACCTCTCGAACATGTGCCTTCATGCTCTTTTTGAATTCAGGCATCCCTGTCATTATATGACTCACAGACCTCCAATGTTGTGTCAATGGACATGGTCCCCAGTGGACTTCCTACAACTTGATACAACCTTGAACTCAAAATATCTTTGAAAAAATTATTTTCAAACATGTACCTTTCCATTGATGACTGCTACCCTGAACCTTTGACTTCAATCACTAAAATGGAAAGCAGGTTCTTCTTGCGATCAAGTACATAAAAGTGTTTTCGTAAATGAATCGATTTATCCTCATTCAATTGAGGGATAACATTCCCAACATCTTTTCTGGGATAAGTGGCAATAACTCCAAGTATAATCCCATGATTATCTATCCAATAAATTGCCTGTGGTTCCTTGCTTTCTTTGAAGATTCAACTAGTTCTCCTTGATGAATTGTATTACTTGTCATTCCCTTAACCCTGGAATGATTTGTTTGTATTCATCAAGAGAAGTGTCTCTGCCATTCAGACACTCCTTCGCATAATGGTTGAACTTATTGTAACCAAGGCATCTGTCTTTCCTTCCATCCTTAGATCCAAACTTCCCAATGAAGTGATCTTTAGGTAAGCCATCAAAATTTTCCACTGTGCCATTCTGATAATATTCTCTGCTTTGATTTCACCCTTAGTGAATTAGAAGAGGGATGATGATCCCATAGATCCTTTTGTCTTGTCCCAACTGTCATTGGTGATTGCTCTTTCACTCTTTCTTGGGCATTGTCTTCACCTCAGCTCCGATACCATGTTATTTTTAGGTATGTTCTATGCTTAGAGAAATTTATTTCAATTTTCACATTTAGCTCAATATCTTTTCCATATTAGCAATCATATCAGCATTAAAGTAAACTGCAGATAGAACATAAACATAAATCGCATAATACAAGCCAAGACAAGAGGACACAAGATGTGGCGCTAGCCAGGGACAAACCCCACAATGTGGGGAAACCCTTGATCAATTCTTCTTTTATGTTCTTCAAAGTTCAACAAAGAAAGAGAGAGAGAGAGAGAGAGATAGTACATTTGCAATAGAAGTCAACACTTTGACTTTTGATATCTACAAAGATCAGTTGAAGACATATTACTTCAACTGATTCTCTAAGGTGACTCCTTCACCTATCATAGGGATGCCTCTCGATCATTTCTAGCACATTACCATGTGACACCTACATATTGCATCATGCATCATCATGCTGCTCATGATAACTATGTTGCCCATACATCATGTTGTCCATGATCTCATACATCATGCTACCCATTCATCATGTTGACCTTGCTAATGTGTCCATCATGCTGTTGTTCTACCTTCTCGTTGCTTCATCATGTTGCAATACTTCTGTTGTTTTATTACACTGTCATATGCATATCAGCCTTAGCTACTTGCTATTGCTTGCAGCCTAGAAAAGCAGCTAGTCTATAGTTCCACGCAATCCCATTATTGAGTAAGGGTTGTGTACTTCACACAACGTATTGTTGTTCCTCTTGGCAGCTACATATTTTCTTTCATTGCTGCATATAATTATTGGCAATGTTGTGTTTGACTGCGGCTTCATCAAATTTCCCAGAACGTATGATAATGTTGCATTTGCCTGCAGCTTCATATATAGACCCAATACATATATTTTGTTGTTTCCATATATAATCTAACTGCGTGTAATGATCTCTACCCTATGTATAATTAGGGCATCACATTGGTTGTATAAATGTCACCATGAACAACATTTAAATGTGTCTCCATGATCTGCATGTAAGTGTCTCTATGAACTACATATATGGCATCATGTTGACTATGTATAGGAGTCTCCATTTCTGCGTATAGGGCATCATGTTAGAGTAGTCTTCATTGTTGTGCATTAGGACTAGGGCATCATAGGCCACTGTATATTCTCATGGTGTCTCTCTCCTACTCCAAAAAACCAAGACGTGGAGAGGAGGAGATCACCTCAAGAATGTGTCCACCAAATGACTTCAAGTCCTCACCAATTTATACTAAAAGCGTAGATGATGAATAGACACATCTATTGGGCTTCTGAGCCTACTCAAGTTGTTGGTCGGCTTGATAATAAATCCATAATCAAAATAAATTCATATCTCCATAAATACTTATCGGAATCGGATGATCTTTAGATCTATCCCACACCTCTCGATGAGAGGGATCCAATAAAAATATCGGCTGCCATAAATAAGGTGACCCACATGGAGTTTGGCCCTAGTTGCCAAATTTTAACAAATACATTGTTAGCATTTCTTTTTGTGCACTCTTAAGTTGTACATTCTTAAGAGTGTGATGATGTGAAAGTGATACTCATTGGGTCATGTATTGAGTTACGAAGATATATATATATATTGCTTGTTATGTAGACCTATATTGATGATTTACTGCTCTGTTAATTTGTGATGTATGCTACGTTGTTACTGCCATATTAATTTGTGATTGTGGTTGGTTGAGACATTTATTAATAACCATTTACTAACATTATAAGAATTATTGAATGCAAAATGTACCAACTAATTACAAATTTATTTTCGTTTCTGCACATTCATGAACTTAAATTATATGTAAAACATTTAAAAGCATCAAACCATTCATGCATCATGCAAATTGTGGGCCATGTTTTATAATGCAATTTTTTCTAACTTATGTTTGTGCATTCAAACAATGTTTGCACATTCAAACAACTTTATATTAAATGTTAACTATCAACCAGCATCCACAGTAGCATTTCTATACATGAATGAAAAATGTACATACCATATTTTATAATGCAATTTTAAGTTATCTTTGTTTTAGACATCTACACTGAATTATAAGATTCATTCAAATGCAAAATGTAGACCTCACATTTTTTAATTTGCAATTTAATTAGATCCATTTTAAATAACTCAAGACAAAACAACTTTAAACAAAACCTAGGAATCATCTACTAACATTATAGGAATAATTGAATGCAAAATGTATCAACTAAATGCAAATATGTAAAAACTTTAGAAGCATCAAACCATGCATGCATCATGCAAATTGTGGGTCATGTTTTATAATGCAATTTTATCTAACTTATGTTTGTGCATTCAAAAAACTTTATATTAAAAGTTAACTATCAACCAACATCCATAGTAGTCTTTCTATACCTTAATGAAAAATGTAATATATACCATATTTTATAATGCAATTTTAAGTTATCATTATTTTAGACATCTACACCAAATTATAAGATTCATTCAAATGCAAAAAGTAGACCCCACATTTTGTAATTTCCATTTTTAATAGATTCAATTTAAATAACTCAAGACAAAACAACTTTAAACAAAACCTAAGAATCATCTACTAACATTATAGGAATGACTGAATGCAAAATGTACCATCTAAATGAAAATTTACTTTCATTGCTAACATATTCGTGAACTTAAATATGTAAAACCAAGTTTTAAGCATCAAACCATACATCATGCAAATTGTACCAGGCAAAATGTACATAAACTCCAAAATTAGCATGTATTAAATCATAATAAAGAGTTCAAGATTTAAAATATGTAAAAAAATTTAAAATATATAATAAAAGTTTGTCAAATAATAAGATGCATAAAGTCATAATAAAGAGTTTTACTCTAAATATGTCCAAAATTTATATCATGATAAAACTAAATATAACATTAAAACACTGTCAAATAAAAAGTTGCATCATTGCATCAATTTAGACAAACTAGCTCAAATATATGATCTATCAACCTCCTCATGCTCTCATCTGAATCATGGGTGCCTTGCACAACATGTGTATTTGCATATATATAAGACTATGTACTTTAAAATTAAATTTTATTGTTTTAAAATTAAATGACAATGTAATCATCAAAATAAAATTATAAAATGTTTCAAATTCCATGCAATACCTCATGGTGTTCCCCCTCCATTGTGCCATTTTGGTGTTTGTTGTGTCGATTTAATCATTGTTTAATTGACTAAACCACAACCATTTAACTATCAACAGGGTAGGTCTGTTTATTTCAAAGGTGTTTGCACGATCTGTGCCAATACATAACAATCGAGGATAGAAATAAATAAAAAAAAGAAATTTTGTTGAACCAATTGCAGAAATTAGACACTCATGCACAAATCAAAAGCATTCTACAGGAATGAAATCACAGTTCACGTTGAATACGAAGAAAAGGGCACGCAACACACCATATCAATTGTTGAACTAGTTGATCAAATATTACAACATAAATCAATCCTGCGTAATAGCATATCATAAATCTAAAAAACAGAAGTAAATATGCTCTGTGAATTATACAGCAACAACAATAACTTCAGACTTACGATAAAGAAATAATTAATCTACTGCTACAAAAACTACTGCAATCCCTGCTAAAGAGGAGGGTCCTTCCTCCCTATTAGGATGCAGGGATGAAATGTGAACTAGTTAAGGATTCAACAGAGAATTTGTAAAAGCATCACCAATGATGTTCTTGTATTAAAATAGCTGTGAATTATAGAATCAAAATGATGATACTATCTCGTGTTGCCTTCATGCTCCCTTCCATGGAACTGAATTCTTTTATAAATTTTACATGCCCAAAATAGGGAAAGGATCAGTCATGAGAATCTCACGATTCTCATGTTGAACAATATTAAAAGAAACTAGAAATTGTTACAATTGGTTTCTAAATACAAGGCCTATTCAAATTACATCATTTTCTAAAATCATAATCGCCTAGATTCCTTAACCACCCACAAATAATTCATGCTTCATGACAGTTATCTCGTGGAACAGTACCCGTGGTCTTTGACAGTCACGGTGTAACATCTCATGGTGTAACAACAACTTGAGGTGTAACAACAATGGTCTATAACAACAACTTGAGGTGTAACAAATATATCAAAAGAGCCAGAGAAATTCTTCCACACTTACCCTAGTTATCCATAACAAATATATCAATTCACTCATATTTAACAAAATTGAAAAAATAATATCTCGCAACAAGAGTTGCTTCTTATAACCAGGAAAATGATAATTAGGAAGTAAAGCTCATAGGTTCAAAGGTAAAATGGTCAAAAATGGGGGAAAGAAGTATCTAAAGAATTCACAAAAGTTGCATCCAACATCTTCTCCCCCCAATTGAAGCAATTGCATGTCCTCATGCAAAATTCTCAGATAATCTTGTTGTACTTCCGATTTAGATCTGTCAAGTTATAAGCACTGGAAGATTCCTCATCAATGGAACTATAGCCAAAGTGGCCATCAATTGATGAGGCCTGGATTCCTCCTCATAGTCACACAGCTAATAAAGGGGTTGGTACTCTTCCACTTGCAGCCAAATCAAAGGATATTTAAACATGAGCCCTATCCAGAAGGCTCCCAATGATTTCACAATCCGGGCGTACTCTAGAACCCATCCAATAGCAACCATGAAATTTTGAAACCGAAAAGCATCACCCTCTTGTAGACTTGTGCTATTGGTCTTTGAAATTTAAGGCACCTTGTTAGTGCTCGACTCTTCAATTGCAAAAAACGGCTGAGGTAGAGCCCCATGATTCTCCTTATGTAGATAGTTGATTTCTCTCTAACTTCCGAAGTAATCTGAAATCTCTTAGAATCACGCCTCAACTCTATAGCCATACTTGGTTCTGCCCTTATCCATAATGTTGCCTTCTCTCCATTGGTGTCTGCTGACTTCATGGCCATGTGCCATTCTATCTCATTTCTCATGAAAGAAATAAAAGCATGCAACTGTAGGTCCCCCATATAGGAGAAAATATTTGCAACCATATGTAAACTAGAATGCTCACAGCTTATATTATGAAGAAATAAATCACGTAGTAAGCTTTGGTCATTAAAATCACGAGCATGGAAAACTTCCAAAAAATTTTGGGTAGAATTATCCAAATACGGTCTATTTTCATAGACCACCTTCAACTGAAATAAATAAAATATTTCCCGTGGAAAGACTAGGTAGGACGGACAGGGCCTTCTACACCCTAACATATTTGGGGTGAGTTCATCAAGCCTTTGTTTATCTTTTGTTAAATCCGAAAATTGTTGTTGTAACAACTGCAGTTGCTCCTCTTTCTCCTTCATGGCTTCCTTCTTTTCCCATATTTCCCATTCTTCTACCAATTTCTTCTTAGCCCACCTTTCCTTGAGCGAATTTACAACTTTCCCATGTGCTTCCTGTGAGATCACTCTCTCTTGTAAAGAGAGTGCATGTTTTTTCCATTTCTGCAATTCTGGTGTCAATAAAATTTTCTTCGAACACCATCCTGCATTAGGACTCTGTGTTCCTTCACATGCAATATCTCTTGGGGGTGTAACAACATCTTGAGGATTGAGCTTCTCTACTTTGGCTACGAGTTTTTGTGTACCCATTGCTTCATCAACAAGTTCTTGTGATTCATCTATTTCTTTTTCTTCATGGGTGGCCTCTGCCTCTATTGATGGTTCTTGTGTAACAACAGTGGCGTTGGCAGGTTCTTGTGTGTTAGCACTTTCTTTTTCTTCCTGGGTATCCTCTGCCTCTATTGTTGGTTCTTGTGTAGCAGCAGTGTCATTGGTAGGTTCTTGTGTATCAACTCCCAGGTAAATTTCTATGGGATGATTCGATCCAGTTGTTGGTTCTTGTGTAATAGTAGTGTTGTTAAAGGGTTCTTGTGTAACAGCTTCCTAGGGTTCAATTTAAGTTCTCGTTGAAATGGTGTTTGCAGCAAAGATTGTGTATCCATTTATTTCTAGATCCCTATCACATGTTGCACATACAGAACCAATGTGGTTTCCACCCTCATTTTGTCTACAGCCTCTGCTAAGGTGTCCAGGCTTGGGACCAGTGCTTCCACTTTACTCTCCTCTAATTGTTTCTTTAATATTTCATTTTCTTTTTCTAAATTTTCAATTTTATGCAGAAAAAGTTGGGTCTCACCCTTACGTGATAGAGGGGCCTCTTTCATATGGTCTTGTTCCCCTTCTTTCTATTTTCTTGTGTCCTTGCGCTTGCTCGACTCCTTTCTAGATGGAGGTGAAGGTTTTGGCTATGATATGACTTTCACCCTCTTCTTTGGTATCATGTTGTCTATCATCTTCTCCAATGATCTTTTCTCAATCCTATGTCCCGAGGATTTCCCTTGATCTTCAGTCTCCCTAGCTTCCCTTAGAGCTTCTTTGGGAATTTTAGCTTGCCTTCTACAGGAAGTCCAACTCCTACCTTGGCGTTCCAATGGATCCAGCACAATTAACTTGATGAGATCATGGTTGGTAATATAACTCTTTGGGTGTGCAGCAACCTTCACGGCAACAGACATGTGCCTTATATTTTCTAGCAGGACATATGGGAGATTGACCAACTACCTGTGTCAAAGGTGGTTTAGCACCAGGAAATGGTAATTGAACATGATCATTTCCCTTCCTTCACAAGTAATGTACTTTATGATGTATAATGAAATGTCTCCCCATGGCTGAGGGAGTGATAACCTCTCAATTCTCGTGCACTTTTTCTCCAATTTCTCTTCGCCTCGCAGGAATTCCACCTTAAGGGAGGGGTCATTGATATTTTAGCTAAACCACCTTTCCCCCAGTCCACAATGATGTTACTCAGGCAATTACTTCTTCTGTAACTTCTAGCTTCCGCCCCCTAACTTCTATCTGGTTTTTGTTCAAGTTCTTAGCAAATTCCATGGCAACTAACTCCTCTGATCCCTTAAGTCACTCAAAGAACTCAAACCATCCTACTTCTTAAAAAATTTGGCACGCCTTAGCACGCTTCTCTAGTGCTTCAATCGAATTGGGCTCGTGTCAGACTATTTCTCCTCCCATTATTGTTTCAGTTACTGCACTCTGTGTTCTCTATGTTCTTCCTCTAAGAATTTTGAAATGAGGGTGCAATGCTTCGCTAGGGTCAATATTAGGGTAGTAAGGTAGGAAAATAAAGCAAGAATTTTGGGTCACAGGGAATCATACTACACACATTGTATCTCATTATTGATCCTGGATCGTGGAGGTCTAGATTAAAACCTGATCTAGTCCTTGCTATGGTTGGCATAAAGAGATAATAATAATGGCAGGGTTTAATAATGATTACAAGATTGTAGCTTTTAATTTTAGTTTTAAATAGCAGATATTGAAATGATTTGCCCTCCCCCCGAATTTAATGTGACGGTCATTAAAGAAGGTGCCATATTAATTACGATAATTTTTAAATAGAGGGAAAAAGAGATATACCTTTTGTGTGATGTACTTGAGTTGATGTGGCAAAAAGGCACTGGCAAAAAGGTACCAGCGATATAATTAATTATGATGTTGACGTGTTGGTTGTGTCAATTGCTCCTATAGCATGATGTTGATGAATGTTATTTATTGTGGCAGACGATTTCACCTAGGTCATTCCTACAGGTTGTTAGTTGTTACACATGTAACTGTAAATACAATTGCTAACATTATTTCTATAGAAGTTTCTTATTTACACTACTCTTTACGGATACTTACAAAAATTTGAAAAGAATGAGGAAAGACTAAAAACTTGTAACAGCATATTGTAAGATGTGTATGAGATAAATGATGTTGTTACAGAAAGAAAAGAATGTGTAACAACCACCACATGGTGGTTTTCAATTGCCACAATTTGTCTACATGCACCCCTATAAGAGGTTTTCACAGTCAGATTCTTATTTACATATTTTTATTACACTTTTTTTATATTTTTTTTCTATTGGGTGTCAAATCTGCCAAAAAAAGTTGGTTTTCAGCTATTACACTTATTATAGAATTAATAATTTGGCAGCACAGGAGAATTTTCCCCTACCCTTGTAATCTAAAGGTCAAAATCCACAACAACATTGATGAATGAATCCTTTGAAGTGATTTTGTGATATAGCCAAAGATGGTGCCCATTAGCGAGTAATGGTGTCCTAGCATTGTCAATGGTAACTAAATTCACAGTCTCATTGTCAAAGACTGTGTCGACTTCATAAGGACCTAACCACCTGGTGCAAAGCTTCCCCTTGAAATCCTTGAATTTCGAATCATATAATAGAGACAAATCTCCTTTTTGAAATTTCTTCTTTTTAATGAATCTAGCATATCACTTAGCCCTTTATTGTTGAATGATGTTTGCGTGTTGAATAGTAGCTAGCCTTTTCTCTTCTAGCTCAATGAGTTAATTCAATCGTTGCTTTTGTGTTGTTTCCAGATCCGAGTTCACCTGTAGCATTGTTTTTAATGTCTTGATTTTCAACTCTATGGGAAATAAAGGATATTTACCATACAATTATTCGTATGGTGAGAATCCTGTAATATTCCTCCATGTAGCTTGTATTCCCACAACACCTCTGAAATTTTATCAACACAATTACTCTGATGGCTGGTCACAATCTTGGTAATAATTCCCTTGATAGATTTTGTATTTTTTAGCTAGCTTCTTAATTAAATGAGATGTGAATTACAAAAAAAAACAAAAAAACAAAAAACAAAAAACAAAAACAAAAACAAAAAACAAAAAACAAAAAACAAAAAAACAAAAAAAAACAAAAAACAAAAAACAAAAAACAAAAAAAAAAAAAAAAAAAAAAAATCTTCAAACAAAAATTCTGAAACACCCTGCTCTATGGCTCTGGTTAATGCTTTTGCCTTAACCCATTTTGTGACATAGTCTATGTAGACTAGGATGTAGGACTTTTACTGGGACGAAGGGTTAATTGGTCCTACAAAATCCAACGCCCATTTCTCAAATGGCTCTAAAACTATTTGAGGTTGTAATGGCATCTCATCTCACTGGAGTAGTTGACCCATTCTCTAGCAGCTATGACATCCCTTCGTGAATTTATTAGCATCCTGAAATATTGTGGGCCAGTATTATCCTATTGACAGCACCTTGTATCCTGTCCTCTTATTTGCAAAGTGTCCTCCTCAAGGTTCTTTGTGACAAGATCTAAGGATATCAAATATTTCATCCTCCCTCACACAATTCCTGATCTGATGGTCTAGTCCAGTGTGATAGAAGTTTCCCTCAATCCACGAATATCTAGCACTTTGATGGACAATTCTTCTCTTTTATATGGAGGATAGGTATTGTGGAAATATTCCTGCAACAATATAATTAGCTATGTCCTCATTCCACGATGAGTGAGTTGAAATAGAAAAAAGGTATTCATCAGGAAAATAATCTTCAATAGGCATGCATTCATCACCAACAGTTAGCCTAGAAAGAAAATCAACCACTACATTATCTTTCCCAAGTTTATCTAGGATTGTTATATCAAATTCTTGTAACAACAATAACCACCATGTAATCCTACCATTAGTGACTGGTTTATTCATTAAAAAGCGAATGGAAAAGTGTTCAGTGTGTACAAACACTTGATATCTTGTGATGTAGTATTGAAATTTGTTGATGGCATGCACTACCGCAAGGAACTCTTTTTCTGTCACCGTGTAATTGAGTTGAGCGAGAGTCAAGTTCTTGCTTATGTAATAAATAGCATACAACTTTTTGTCCTCCGGGTGGCCCAAAATGGCTCCCACAATAGTATCAGATGCATCTTTAGCTATGTGAAATGACAGACTCCATTTCGGTCCTCGCGATACAAGAATTGTTGATACACGGTTTTTTAATTCCATAAAGGCTCGCTCACACTTCCTTGTCCATACAAATTCCATATCTTTTGTAAGTAAGGAGAATAAAGGAGATGAGATCTTTGAAATTTTTTCTATAAACCTCTATAGTACCTTGCATGACCCAAAAAACTATGTACCTCTTTCTGTGTCTTGGGAATTGGAATTTCCAAGATTACCTCCATCTTGGCAAGGTCTACTTGTTGGAAATAATACTGAGAGGGGGGGTGAATCAGTATTATCAAGTTCTTTTAATAAATCTTCCTTATTTATTCTTTGAATTATTTTTGCATGTCAGTACCATAAAATAATGAGCATGAACAAAGAAAACAGATAGTCACACCAAAGAACACAAGATGTAAGGTGGAAACCCAATGTGGGTGAAAACCACCTGATGCAATATGTCTCTATCTTCTTTCAAATTAGAAACTCCTTTTACAATGGTTTTGTACTGGTGCAGTCCTTTACCAGTACGCAGGCTACAACCCGCAGAGAGCTACAACTCTCTCTCGTTTTCCAGTCTCTCCTGGAAGGGAGCTACAACCCCCTACTTCTTTTCTTTCAAGGACCACTTTTCATAAATTTTCAAACTGGATCCAAGAACATCAAAATCCCATCAACTACACTTGCATCATCAATCTCTGATTTCACCAAAGCCAACCCGCATACAGATCTGCAAATATTTCCTTATAACTTTGCAGTTGTTACATCAGACATACCCAGATCATAACATGTGTAAAATAAAACATGCATCAATAATTCAGACCCAAATTATTAGATTTATAGATCAAGCGTATGCCACATATCACAGATCAAAATCATATAGAGATACCACTATTCCAGCCTTAAGATTTTGACCCATCAATAGAACTTATCCTTCTCCTTACACTCAGGTTCCTTCTTCATTCAGATCCAGATCTGCACCAAAACCCAATCACAATATTCCAGATCTAGCACTTTATCAGATATTCGAAAATTCAGAAGATGCTTTGCCAAATGATCTCCTTCCTCTTTTATAGTCTTAGGCCTTTCACAATACCACGGGCCAAAACCATAGGATCAAAAAAACTGTTGGACTAATACCATGAACCAACCATGAAAGTACGTGAGATCAACACTTTTGGATGCAATACCACGGGCCAAAACCATAGGATCAAAAACTGTCGGACTAATACCATGAACCAACCATGAAATTGTGTGAGATCAACACTTTTGACGAGGTACCATGGTCCAAAACCATAGGTTCAAATACCAAGGACTAACTACCATGGACCAAAGGTAAGTTCTCCAACATATACGCGCTTTTCCTTGCATGAAAGTGCGTACCATGGTCCAAAACCATAGGTTCAAATACCAAGGACTAACTACCATGGACCAAAGGTAAGTTCTCCAACATATACGTGCTTTTCCTCATAGGTTCAAATACCAAGGACTAACTACCATGGACCAAAGGTAAGTTCTCCAACATATACACGCTTTTCCTCATAGGTTCAAATACCAAGGACTAACTACCATGGACCAAAGGTAAGTTCTCCAACATATACGCGCTTTTCCTTGCATGAAAGTGCGTGAACTTTTTCTCTACATGAAATAAACTTTTCTCTGCATAAAAGTGCGTGAACTTTTCTATACATGAAATAAACTTTTCTCTGCATAAAAGTGCGTGAACTTTTCTCTACACTATAATTTATTATCTGAGATGAGTGGGTTGCCATCAAGTACAACATATGTATCATAATGCCAACAATCTCCCCCTTTGGACTTGATGGCAACAACAACCAATCACTCTCCCCCTTTGACATCAAGGGCAAAGGGTTATGCTCCCCCTAAGAACATGCTCCCCCTGACCATAAACCAGATCTGCAAAGAAGAACCATAATCCATGACCATGAAAGAGATAGAGACGTATTGCAACAATATTCAGACCAGCATCCATGATCTCCTTCTGTACTTCCTCCATAATGCCAACAATGCATGATATGCTCCCCCTGAACCTGTGCCATTCGATCTTTGACCAATCCGCAACCCAGCACATGTACGCATATACTTCAGATGAACCTTGCGTACAACCAACAATCAGACGAGATTCAACAACAAGATGATGCATCAACAAACCCCAGCTTTTGCCTGAGGTATTCAAAGGTCTCCCTAGGCAATGGTTTGGTGAGTATATCAGCAACCTGTTCCTTAGAAGGAACATACTCCAACTTGACCTTTTGTTCAAGCACTTTTTCCCGGAGAAAGTGATACTTGATTGGTATGTGCTTGGTTTTTGAATGCATGACTGGGTTCTTTGAAATGCTGATTGCACTTGTATTATCACATAAGATGGAGATGGGTGGTGTACAAGTGATTTGAAAATCCTGCAAGGTCTGCATCATCCAAAGGAGTTGAGTGCAGCAAGATGCATCAGCAACATATTTTGCTTCAGCTGTAGACAAGGCAATCGAACTCTGTTTCTTGCTGAACCAAGATACTAATCTGGAACCCATAAAGAATGCACCACCACTTGTGCTTTTCCTGTCATCCACGCTTCCGGCCCAATCTGCATCTGTATAAGCATAAAGTGTGAGATCTGTATCTCTAGGATACCATAAGCCATAGTTTTGAGTCCCTTGAAGATATTTGAAGATTCTCTTTACTGCCTGAAGATGAGTTTCCTTTGGATTTGCCTGAAATCTTCCAACTATTCCCACTGCATGCATGATGTCTGGTCGGGTACCTGTCAAATAAAGTAGACTTCCAATCATAGATCTGTAAGTTGGTTGATGCACTGCTGCTGATTCATCATTTGCACTGAGGTTACATCCTGTGACCATGGGTGTACATACTGGTTTTGCTTCTTCCATACCATATTTCTTCAAAATCTGCTTGAGATACTTGGTTTGAGACAAGAAGATCCCTCCTTCATTTTGTTGGATTTGCAAACCAAGAAAATATGTCAGTTCTCCCAGCAAGGACATTTCGAATTCTTTCTGCATCACCAAGGCAAAGCTTTGACTCATAGCTTCTTCATTGCTACCAAAGATAATGTCATCTACATACACAACAAGTATCAGCAATTTGTCATTTCCAACTTTTATATAAAGATTGTTGTCTGCTGATCCTTTTGAAAAACCTTGTTGATGAAGATATTTGTCCAAACGATAGTACCAAGCCCTTGGAGCTTGTTTGAGGCCATAGAGAGCCTTTTTCAATCTGCATACAAGATTTGGATCATTTCCAAGAATGAAACCATCTGGCTGCTCAATGTATACTTCTTCTTCCAAGTCTCCATTCAGAAAGGTTGATTTTACGTCCATTTGAAATACTTTGAAGTTTTGAAAGCTTGAGAGAGCAAGGAACATTCGGATGGCCTCAAGTCTTGCAACAGCAGAAAAAGTTTCATCAAAATCTATTCCTTCTTGTTGCGCATACCCTTTACAAACAAGTCTGGCCTTGTTTCTAATTACTTCTCCATTTTCATTCAATTTATTTTTGAAGACCCATTTTGTTCCTATAACATTCTTATCCTTTGGTCTAGGAACCAGCTCCCAAGTGTTGTTCTTTTCGATCTTCTCAAGTTCTTCATCCATTGCTTTGACCCAACATTCATCTTTGCATGCCTCTTTCACATTTTGTGGTTCAGTGGAAGAGAGTAATGCCAAATAGCTTGAAGCTTCTGCAATTGTTCTTCTTGTTTGTACACCTGCTTCTTTCTGTCCCAAAATCTGATATTCTGGATGATTCTTCTGAACATATCTGGATGGAGTCTTCTCTTCTATCCTTATCTGCTCCTCTGGTTCTTCTTGAGGTTCTTCTTCTTCATCATTCTGTCTTTGAGGATGGCCTTCATCTTCTTCGATATCTTCATGATTTACTTGCCTAGGAATGTATCCCTTCTCATCAACCACTACATCAATGCTGTCAACAATTCTTCCAAGTCTTTTATTATAGCACTTGTATGCTTTGCTGTGTGGAGAATAACCAAGAAGGATGCCTTCATCTGCTCTAGGTTCAAGTTTGCCAAGTTGCTCATCAGTATTTTTAATATAGCATTTGCTCCCAAAGATTTTGAAGTGCTTTACCGAAGGAGTCTCACCATACCAGAGCTCATGAGGGGTTTGAGTGCTGTTCACTCGGACATTTGTTTTGTTGATAATAATAACCGCAGCATGTGCTGCTTCACCCCAGAAAGTTGCGGGAGTTCCAGATTCATCAAGCATAGCACGAGCCATTTGTTGGACAGTTCTGTTCATTCTTTCCACCACTCCATTTTGCTGAGGAGTTCTAGCTGTAGAGAATTCTCTTCTTATCCCATGTTCTTCACAGAAATCGAAAAATTCATTTGAGGTAAACTCCCCACCTCTGTCGGATCTAAGACACTTAATTTTGTATCCTGATTCATTTTCAACCAAGGCTTTAAAGGATTTGAATTTTTCGAATGCTTCATCTTTGTGCTTCATAAGTCCTAACCAGACAAACCTAGAGAAATCGTCAATGAATAATATCAAGTATTCTTCTCCTCGAGGTGTCCTTTTCCTGAATGGACCACATGTATCTGTATGTACTAGCTCAAGAGGCATGCTAGCTGATCCTTCCTTTTCCGGAAAGGTAGTTCTGGTTTGCTTTCCAAACTGACATGATTTGCATATGGTGTTGTCTGGAACTTTGATATCTGGAAGACCACGAACTGCCTGATATTTGCATGCTTTCCTTATTTGTGAAAAGCTTAGATGCCCCAACCTCCGGTGCCATAACCAGTGCTCATCATCCTTGCTCAGATAGCATTGTTGTTGTCCTTCTTCAAATATATATAGATTATTTGGAGTTCTTTTACCTTTGATCACTGTTTTACCTGTATCAAGATCACGAACAAGACATCCATTTGATCTGAATATCACCTCAGTTCTTTGATCACACATCTGGCTGACACTTAGAAGATTATGTTTCAATCCATCAACATACAAAACATTTCCAGCTTTGACCTTTTCTTTTAACTGAGCAGTGCCTTTTCCTTTTATAGTTGCAGGAGTATCATTTCCAAAAGAAACTTTCTTTCCTTTTTCTAGAGCAAAATATGATTCAATTTTTTCTTTATCACCTGTCATATGCTTCGAACATCCACTGTCAATGTACCATAGATTTTCCTGTCCCTCTGCATAAAATGCTATCCCACATCTTTCTGTTTGTGGTTCCTTTATTCTCCATGTTTTGGTGCTTGAGGCTTGTTCCTTTATCTGCTGAAACCTGCTCCTGCATTCAGAATCTTCATGACCAAAGTTATTGCAAATAGAACATTCAACTTCATTTTCAAGAACCGAAAAGTTGTTATAGGTCCTTTTTGTAATCCCGATCATACTTCTTTGTTTTTGAGCTTCTCTAGTCATGATCGTTTTATATGCAACACATTGAGCTGCTTTGTGACCAAAGTTATGGCAAGAAAAGCATTGTCCATTGAAGAAATTTCTGCGGTTATCAAATCTTCCAGCCAAACGATTGTAATTTCTATTGTCATTCATTCTTGAAGCAAATTGAGAGGATTTTACCTGTGGCTGGTTGTAGCTTTTGTTCATCCTTAAGACAGATTGCCCCTGATTTGCCTGATAGTCTTTGTTTGTAATTGGTCCCTGCTTTACTTGGTGATCTCCATTGTGCTTTTGCTCATTCCTTCTTGCTGTATCAAGATAACTCTTTGAGGTGGATTCTTGAGAAGTTTCTCCATTATAGCCCAGACCTGTCTTGTTTAGAGGAGAGCGCTGTACATTGATGATCTCATCCAGAGTTTCAGATCCTTTGACAAACTTAAGATTAATAGCCTTTGTTTTCTCAATCTCTTTTCTAAGACCAACAATTTCGCCTTCTAACTTTTCAATATATTTTTCTTTTTCATCAATTTGAAGTTGTAGAGTATCAATGATCCTATTCTTTTCTTCTATACATGTCTTGAGTCTAGAAATTTCTTCACAAAAGCTATCCACATCTATAGCATCCATGTAATCATCATCTTCAAATGCCATTAAGACTTTATAGTAATTACCTCGTTCATCTTCGTCACTATTTGATAGACCATCACTATCTTCATGAGTGTAGTAACTTTTCTTATTTGCAATCTGTTTCTTGTTCCATCTAGCAGGTTCCTTTCCTTTATCCTTATGAGGACATTTTGTAGCATAATGACCTACTCTTCCACAAGAAAAGCATTTAAAAGGTAACTTACCTCTGAACCTTCCAGTTCCCCTTTGAAGATTTCTGACAAAATTTGATTCTTCTTCATCTTCTTCTGGCACGTGACTTGCTTCATAATAGTCTCCTTTGCCTGAAGCCTTGAAAGCAGCTTCTCTTCTGTCTGATGGACCTCCCTTTCTCATTTCATAAGCAGTTAGAATTCCGTGTAGCTGAGACATAGTAAGAATTCGTAGATTTTCCTTTTCTTCTATTGCAGACACTTTAGATTTAAACTTGGGGGACAATGATCTTAGAACTTTTTCAACCACAATAGCCTCTTTTATTTCTTCACCCAAGTTTTTCATGCAATTAACAATCTCATCTACCCGAAGGAAATAGTTAGCCACACTTTCATCATTATACATTCTGAGATTCTCATACTGAATCCTGAGGGTTTGAAGTTTAGCATGCTTTACCTGTTCATCTCCTTCGTAGCTCAAGACAATCTTGTCCCATATTTCTTTTGCGGATTTATATTGCATAACCTTCACGAATTCTGTTTGAGATAAGCATCCCAGCAGAGTATTGATTGCTTTAGCATTTGTTTCATATTTCTTCTTTTCGGCCGTATCTGTAGGAGTAGCTGAAGGAAAAGTGTAGCCTGTATCTATGATATCCCAAACTTCTATACCAAGAGATTGAAGATAGGCAGTAACTCTTACCTTCCAATAATTGAAGTTTGTCCCATCAAAAATTGGTGGCCTGATTGATGCTTCCCTCTCGTAGTTGCTCATGATGAATGATCTTCCTTCAAGCGATCAAGCTTCTCTGAAGGACCGACTCTGATACCAATTGTTGGAAATAATACTGAGAGGGGGGGTGAATTAGTATTATCAAGTTCTTTTAATAAATCTTCCTTATTTATTCTTTGAATTATTTTTGCATGTCAGTACCATAAAATAATGAGCATGAACAAAGAAAACAGATAGTCACACCAAAGAACACAAGATGTAAGGTGGAAACCCAATGTGGGTGAAAACCACCTGCTGCAATATGTCTCTATCTTCTTTCAAATTAGAAACTCCTTTTACAATGGTTTTGTACTGGTGCAGTCCTTTACCAGTACGCAGGCTGCAACCCGCGGAGAGCTACAACTCTCTCTCGTTTTCCAGTCTCTCCTGGAAGGGAGCTACAACCCCCTACTTCTTTTCTTTCAAGGACCACTTTTCATAAATTTTCAAACTGGATCCAAGAACATCAAAATCCCATCAACTACACTTGCATCATCAATCTCTGATTTCACCAAAGCCAACCCGCATACAGATCTGCAAATATTTCCTTATAACTTTGCAGTTGTTACATCAGACATACCCAGATCATAACATGTGTAAAATAAAACATGCATCAATAATTCAGACCCAGATTCTTAGATTTATAGATCAAGCGTATGCCACATATCACAGATAAAAATCATATAGAGATACCACTATTCCAGCCTTAAGATTTTGACCCATCAATAGAACTTATCCTTCTCCTTACGCTCAGGTTCCTTCTTCATTCAGATCCAGATCTGCACCAAAACCCAATCACAATATTCCAGATCTATCACTTTATCAGATATTCGAAAATTCAGAAGATGCTTTGCCAAATGATCTCCTTCCTCTTTTATAGTCTTAGGCCTTTCACAATACCACGGGCCAAAACCATAGGATCAAAAAACTGTTGGACTAATACCATGAACCAACCATGAAAGTACGTGAGATCAACACTTTTGGATGCAATACCATGGGCCAAAACCATAGGATCAAAAACTGTCGGACTAATACCATGAACCAACCATGAAATTGCGTGAGATCAACACTTTTGACGAGGTACCATGGTCCAAAACCATAGGTTCAAATACCAAGGACTAACTACCATGGACCAAAGGTAAGTTCTCCAACATATACGCGCTTTTCCTTGCATGAAAGTGCGTACCATGGTCCAAAACCATAGGTTCAAATACCAAGGACTAACTACCATGGACCAAAGGTAAGTTCACCAACATATACGCGCTTTTCCTCATAGGTTCAAATACCAAGGACTAACTACCATGGACCAAAGGTAAGTTCTCCAACATATACGCGCTTTTCCTCATAGGTTCAAATACCAAGGATTAACTACCATGGACCAAAGGTAAGTTCTCCAACATATACGCGCTTTTCCTTGCATGAAAGTGCGTGAACTTTTTCTCTACATGAAATAAACTTTTCTCTGCATAAAAGTGTGTGAACTTTTCTCTACATGAAATAAACTTTTCTCTGCATAAAAGTGCGTGAACTTTTCTCTACATGAAATAAACGTTTCTCTGCATATAAGTGCGTGAACTTTTCTCTACACTATAATTTATTATCTGAGATGAGTGGGTTGCCATCAAGTACAACATATGTATCATAATGCCAACACTACTTTAATCCCATCAATAGAAATAAGATGTCCCATCACAATCCCTTCATTCATCATCATGTGAAACTTTACGTACTCAAAGAAACATTAGTATACACACATCATTCTAATACTTTTTCTAAATTCACTAATGTTGTTTCAAAGGCATCACCATAAGGTGTAAAGTCATCCGTGAAGATTTCTAGATAGTCATTCAATTGATCCAGTAAAATTCCCAGTATTTCCATTTGGAAATTTTCTAGCGCATTACAGAGTCCAAAAGGGAGAACCTTGTATGTGAAGGTTCCCCAAGGGCAGGTAAAGGTCATTTTATCCTGGTCTCCCGGGGCAATCTGTATCTCGTTGTAACCACTAAACCCATCTAAAAATGAAACAAACAAAAAAAAAACTTCCCAGATAGGGTATCAAGGACTTGGTCTATAAATGGCAGAGGGAAATGGTCCTTTTAAGTGGCTTTGTTGAGTTCTCTATAATATACACAGAATCTCCACTTCTCATTGTTTTTAGGGATGATGGAAAGTGGGGATACCCATTGACTATCATAAATCAGATAAATGAAGTTGGCATTCAGGAGTTTCTACAGTTCTTCTTTCACTACCTCCTTTAAATAGATGTGGTGAGTGCAAAGGCTAGGATGGATCCCTTTCATATCTGTATAATCCCATGCAAATTCCTTTTTGTACTTCTGTAACACTTGTAACAACAATCAGGTTTGGATTGACATTTAGATAATTACATGGTTCTATTTCAACTAGACTGTTGTTGATGTTTAGAGTGGTCTTCATCTGCTTAAAGCTCAAATATTCTACAACATCTTTCTCCCCTGAGTCCTCAATAGAAGTAACAGAAAGTGAATTACTAATAAAACCATTTATGATATCATCTTTTGTCTCATCCTTGAAGTATTGGGCTTTCGCGAGGGTGAGAAGTGACTAGAAGTAATCTGACTCTGGTTTGAATTCATCCCACAAAGGGTTTCCCGAATCCATACTTGGTTTTGTTAGGGGGTAGAGAAGGTTATTTTTGTTCTAGCCATCTGAAATTATCAGAGACCCAGACTTGCATCCTATGAATGCATCTGAAGTGGCTGGCCAAGGCCTTCCTATAATCAAAGGATGTCCCCCCATGTTTGATTTAGTTTGTAAAACAAGGAAGTCAGCCAGATATCCCCAAGAATCCACTGTGATCACTATGTCTTCTAACACCCCCTCAGGTTTGACACGGGACTTGTCTACTAATTCCAACACCGTAGGCATGTGTCTTAGTCTGTGTAACCCCAAGATGGTGAAGAGCTCCTTAGTCATTACATTAGTGGTTGCCCCTAAATCAATCAATGTATTGGTAATGGGATTTTCATTGATGTAAACAGTGACCATGGGATTCCCTGGATCATTATAATTAGTTAAGAGAGGTTGATCATTCATTAATTCAGACAACTTTCCCATCACATGAATAGTAGCAGGGTCCTTAGGCTTCCTCCCAATTTTTTAATGCACAGGTGTCTTATTGTCTTTACATAGATAGGTGCATCTTTAATAGCCTGTAGTAGAGGAATCTGTATGTGTAAATTTTTCAACTCCATAAGGAAATCAGATTCTGGTTGTGAGGTCATCCTAGCTTTGGCTAATCTTTGGGGATACAGAGGATCCTTAGTTATCATAGTCAAGTCAGTTGTTAAATGTGTATCATCTTTACTTGAATTGTTGTTACAGGCACAAAATCCCTTCTCGAGTTAGTGGTTACAAGTGTGACAACAGATTCAGGCTTTGTGGTATCTTCTCTGTGTGATTCACACTCTTCTTTAGTGATAATAGGAGAGTATTTGGGTTAATCATTTTCCCTGACCGAAGATGAATTTCATTACATCTTCTAGGATTGGTATAATAATTATGAAAGGTAGTCAAGGCCTCATTTTTCTGGGTTGCCTTATTTTTTGGGTTAAGATTATTTTGCACAGGTAATTAGGGTCATATGGAGGTGTAGCTTTAGAACAGGTGGTAGTTAAAGTTGTTGTTGCATTGGTATTGTAGGAGGGGTTGGACCTAGGGAATTTCCTCTCCAATTCTGCGTCCAAGAATATGGTTGAGACGGAGGGTATTGGAAAGATGGAGAGGGAGACCACTAGTTCCAAGGTGAAGGAAATTGTTTTGGAGGAGTAGAATACTACCACAGGAATTGTTGAGAATTATATGTATTATTCCATGGATTCAAGAAGAGAAGTCTTCAGACATACTCGAGGGTCATGGTTGCCATGGTTTCCTAGATCCAATGAAATAGGAAGACTGAAATTCCTCACTTGATTCTTTGAGCACCGCTTTCAGTATATGAAGCTCCGAAAAATGGACTATAGCAGGCTCTAGATCACAAATGTTGCAAAAGTTGATGTTGTTTACTCTGCATTCCTTCACGGAATGCTTCTCCTTGAATTTCATGCAGAACACAACTAAAGTTGTATCAGCTTCATCCTGTGCTTTCTTTACTTGTGTCATTGTTATTTGAGCAAACAAGGTACTAAGGAGATCAGTTTTAAGGTTCTCGAGAAAATTTCTGATTTCAGCCCTAGTCACACCTCCATTTGCAAATTTATGTATTTTGAAAAATGCATCCCATACCATGCTTCTCTCTCTCGATGACCCTCTTGAGCATCTTAGGTAGAGCTTTATTATCTCATAAAATGATTCCTGAGATATGTCTCCCTTTCCTAGTAGATTTAGGTTATCAAGGCAGTCATCTCTCATTCCCCTTATGAATATGGTCTTCAATATTTCTGGATCTAAATCAATATGTTTAGATCTCTACAATTTATAATGGAATCATTCCACATAATCCTCCAAGATTTTTTCCTCCTTCTGTGTCATCTTGAATATTTCTTCCCTCAAGTCCCTATTCTGACAATAGTCTTGATATTTGGATAGGAATTTTTCTTTCATGTCACCCCATATCTCAATAGTAGCAGAGCCTAATCCCATAAACCATCTCAATGCTTCTCCTTTTAGAGTATCAAGGAACAATTTCAGCTTTTGAGCATCTGAATTATAATCATACCTCATGCACAAGACATCAAATTCAAATAAGAAGGTGTCAGGGTCTTCTACAGTCATTCCTTGAGAATATGGAAGAGCTGACAAAGAATTTTTTTCATGGGAGCTCCACCCCTTATATCACTTATTGGGAACTCAAAGGTAGTAATGGTGGCATTTTTTGTTGTTTTTGTTATTTTTATTGTTGTCCCCCATTGTTGATCCCCCCTGACTCTTGATGTGATGAGTCTCCTTCTTCAGACCATCTAGGTGATTGTCCTATCAGTGAAGATTTATGAGATGATAGCTCAAGTTGCTCCGAGGCTGGTTGTTTCACCGTGATGCCCAAATATGAATATTTATAAGTAAATTAATGTTTTTCTAATTTAGGCCCTTGGTGTTCCCCACTAGTTTCCCCTTGGCTGTCAAACCTAAAGTTTTGGCCACTATTTCCCCCTTATTGTTCTTGAATTGAGCCTACAGTTTTGGAAGTGGGTACACTAGTTTGAGGATGATGAGGTCTGGAGACAGAGGAACCAGATGTTCATGGCCTTGCTATGGGGGTAACAAATTTTTGTGGCACTATTTTCCTTGTATCCCTCTGTGGGTTTTATTGTTTTTTCTAAGCTTTTGAGATTAGTTCATGAATAAATGCTTTTCTTCCCAAATCTATATTCTTCTTGTTCCTTTTATGGCCCATTTTTCCCGTGATTTATTAGAGTGGTTGTGTTTTGGTATCTCTGTGACTCCTACTCCTTACACATGGACCCTATGTGTATTTATTTCACACCCTAAGTGCCTCAACTTCTACAATGGTGATCCCACTCAGATATAGTATAGTGATGCAAGTTCTTACCTCTCGTCTTACTGCCTAGTGCCTATAAAGTTGAAAACATGTCTAAAGAAAATCCAAAGATTCCACACACCCTAAGTGTCCTAATGATCACAGTGTTGAACCCACCCAGGTATGTTACAGTGATGGGTAGGTCCTTACCTCTCATCTTATCACCCAACACTTGTGCACTAGAAACACTATATTAACGAAACACCCTTGGCTAACTGTATCGTCAACTTCCTTCCCCAACAACAATGCCAAAATGTTGTGCCAGTTTAATCACTATTTAATTGACTAAATCACAATGATTTAATTTTCAACTAGGGAAAGTCTATTTATTTCAAAGGTGTCTACACTATCTCTGCCGATACATAACAGACAATGACAGAAATAAAGAATAGAAATAAATGTCGTTGAACCAATTGCAGAAATTAAACACTCATGCATAAATGAAAAGAATTCTACAAGAATGAAATCACACTTCATGTTTTACCAAGAAAGGGGCGCATAACACACCATATCAACGACTGAACTAGTTGATCAAATATTACAAAATAAATCAATCTTGTGTAATAACATATCATAAATCTAAAAACAGAAGTAAATCTGCTGTATGAATTATACAGCGACACAATAACTTCACACTTACGATAAAGAAATAATTAATCTATTGCTACAACTGCTACTGCAATCCCTGCTAAAGAGGAGGGTCCTTCCTCCCTATCAGGGCGCAGAGATGAAATGTGAACTAGTTAAGAATTCAATAGAGAATCTGTAAAAGCATCACCAACGATGTTCTTGTATTAAAATAGATGTAAATTACAGAATCAAAATGATGATACTATCTTGTGTTTCTTTCATGTTCCCTTCCATGGAACTGAATTCTTTTATAAAGTCTACATGCCCAAAATAGCAAAAGATCAGTCATGAGAATCTCATGATTCTCATGTTGATCAATATTAAAAGAAAATAGAAATTGTTACAATTGGTTTCTAAATACAAGCCCTATTCACGTTACATCATTTTCTAAAATCATAGCCACCTAGATTACTTAACCACCCACAAATAATTCATGCTTCATGACATTCGTCTCGTGGAATTGTACCCACAGTCTTTCATAGTTGCAGTGTAAAAACATCTTGTGGTGTAACAACAACTTGAGGTGTAACAGCAATGGTATGTAACAACAACTTGAGATGCAGCAACAACTTGAGGTGTAACACTCTAATTAGCTTCAATCTCATGCACCCAACAAAATAGAAATGAAAAAGATGTATCTCAAAAAGAAACTGTTACTCTAAAAGAGAAACTGCAAGAACCTTCAATTAAATATATTGTGCCTCATCTTAGGAAACTAATAAGACCCATGTTCCAAGAAAATAGGGAAGCAAAGTGAATTACACATAATGAAAAACAAAACGTAAATGAACATATAACAACAGAAGCAAGGAAAGTATGTTACCAAGAAGCATCAAGGTTGTTCTACGAGATAAATCAACATAGAAAAAATCAACCCAATAACATTAAAATTAAAACAACAAAAATAGATGACAAAGAAATATCAACACTCTAATTAGCAACCCAATAATATTATAATTAAAAAACTAAAAATAGATGACAAAGAAATGCCAACACTCTAATTAGATTCAATCTCATGCACCCAACAAAATAGAAATAAAAAATACGTTTCTAAAAAAGAACTACTACTTGTAGGTTTTAACCTCGTACAGAAATTACCTGCATATAAATTCTAAAAAACAGAAAATAAGCAAAGGCAAGAGCATAACACATAAAACACATATACTTAGAGATTTTCCCCTCAATCTCAAAATCGGGACTATCAAATTGATTTTTCATTTTGTTCCTTTCAATGTTACAATACATATTTATACATTCTAAAGCATCCAGTACCATGGACAGAAAACCATGACGCCCAAAACCATGTGTGAAAACCATGCACAAAACCATAGGTAGGTCTGCCCAACCTAATATAGCATCCAAAATATATTTCCTTAGGGCGTTGTCCCAGACACCATAGAAGGGAGCTACCCGCCCCCCTCAAACCCCCTAGATAAGGGGGGGTTTCCACCCCCGCTGTGCAATCGGTGCAACAAAAGGGGGGCTCCGACCCCCACCCCCCCTCCCCCCCTCTAACCCCCGAGTTAACTAGGTATGCTATTCGTGGAAAGAATATAACACAACCCAACACTACTTGAAAACAGAAAGTACAAGAACCTTAAATTAAGTGTATTATTCCTCATCTTAGGAAGCTAATAAGACCCATGTTCCAAGAAAATAGGGAAGCAAAGTGAATTACACATAATGAAAAAGGAAACATAAATGAATATATAATAACTGAAGCAAGGAAAATTTGTTACCATGAAGCATCAAGGTTGTTCAATGGCTATGATACCATCATCTTTTTCATTGGCGTCCTCTTTGTTGATCAAATTTTTCATTTTTTTCGATTAAAATGTTATGTGCTGAGAAGATGGGGATATGATACTAGAATTAATGATACATGCATCATTTCTAGTCTTTTGGCACTACATCCTATGCACATATTCTCATGATAGAACATTTTGATCGAGTAAGGGCTCATAATAATCATAGGGCTACTCTTCAGAGCGTTTTGGTGCATTTGGACCGTAATTCTACAAGATAAATCAAGGTAGAACAAGTCAACCCAATAACATTAAAATTAAAACACAAAAAATAGATGGCAAAACAATTTCAACACTCTAATTAGCTTCAATCTCATGCACCCAACAAGATAGAAACAGAAAAGATGTATCTCAAAAAGAAACTACTAGAAAAGAGAAAGTACAAGAACCATCAATTAAATGTATTATGTCTCATATTAGAAAGCTAATAAGACCCATGTTCCAAGAAAATAGGGAAGCTTGAAGTGAATTACACATAATGAAAAAGGAAACATAAATGAGAATATAACAACAAAAGCAAGGAAAGTATGTTACCAAAAAGCATCAAGATGGTTCTACAAGATAAATCAAGGTAGAATAAGTTGACCCAATAACATTAAAATTAAAACACTAAAAATAAATGACAAATAAATGTCAACACTCCAATTAGCTTCAATCTCATGCACCCAACAAAATAGAAATGAAAAAGATGTATCTCAAAAAGAAACTACTACTTGAAAAGAGCGAGTACAAGAACCTTCAATTAAGTGTATTCTACCTCATCTTAGGAAGCTAATAAGACCCATGTTCCAATCAAATAAGGAATCTTGAAATGAATTACACATAAAAAAAAAAAAAAAAAAAAAAAAACATAAATGAAGTAGTCATGCTATAAAGGGAAGCAAAAGTGACCTGGAACAAATTGATAATGTGACAACAATGATTTGGGGGAATCTGAGCTAGAGGTAACATTTAGGGAATATGCATTGATAATATTATTGTCCTTTGAAATTATTATTGTCGAGTGACCTAGTTAAATGGGTCATTTACAACATTGTTTTGAAAACTTACACAGTCTAATTTTATTTAAAAATAAAAACAGAGAGCTGGAGAGTTCAAAATGAAAAACGATACATTAAATGAAATATAAAATTCAACTGTCACTTCTTAACTAACACCATGATAGATTATATCAAATAAATTTGATATTTATAAATCATCGTTTCATTGATATGCATTATATTTCTTTCTAACTCTCAAAATGAATTGCATAAATCTCAATAGAGTTATGTATATATTGGTTACATGTTGTATAGTATAGGGTAATGTTTTTAGGTGAGAGACGTTATTGTATTGCAACTACTTTATTGTAGCTGACAATCAGTATTCATTGCTAATAGATATCTATGAAGGGGAAAGGCCCAATATTGAATAATGAGACTACATCATAACAAAGTGTCAGGCATCTCAACTAATGGAATAAACAAATGTATGGAATTATGGACAGATATATAATTGTTGTGATTGCACATTCAGAACCACAAATTGCATTGCTTTTTGAGAAATTACATAACATGAATATTTTTTCCAATTTGAGAATTAGTGGGTAACAGAATCATACAACATTGTGCAAACCACATGCTACATCCATCTCTTGGTCTATCAAATCCTAATGCACCAATACATAGAGAAACCATATATTCCTAGGTTCTGTGTTATGAGTATCAATACAAGGATCTATGAATGGGAAAATTTGTCGCTGGTTTATAAGTTGGATATGACATTGGTTATAAGACAGAGTATATATATTGAAACTGGCTTAACAAAATTAGTGAGCTAGTTTGAACATAAAGCAGCTGAGGTGCATTAATTTTCCTTAATAGAGCTAGAGATAACATAGTTGGACTTGCTTCCCTTTGATGGGAAATGGTCTATCCATCAAAAGCAACCAAGCAGTGTGCCACATTTGAAAATAAAGATATATAATCATGCCTTCTGGTGAAAAAAAAGATATATAATCATGTCTTATGGTGATTAGCAGTAGATAAGCTTTAAACTTAGCATTGACAAAGTTGTAATAGTATTTACATTTTTAAACTTAACTTTTGTATAAGGTTTATGTTGATGAGATGGATAATCCATAAACCTACTGATTATCAAATCTCCAACTAATCATGTATTATGTTAACACATTTCACTCATTTTGTCCATGCCCTGTTAGAATAAGAAGATAACCAATGTAAGAGGTAAAGGAATTTATAATTATAGAAACTAATCTCCCCAAAGCATGGAGAATTATACCAGAATTCTTTTCATAGTGATGAAAATGATTTACCCTAAAATGTTGAACCGTATACAAAATTCTACCAAAATTATGAGATGATGAGATTGCCAAAATGATTGCAGAGGCAGAGAAACTAAAAATTGAAGATCAAGACTAGAAAGAAACAGTGGAACTGAGGAATGCATTAGATCAATACATCTACGACATGAATAAAATATTTAATAATGAAAAACTACGGGAAGAAATGAAGGAATATGCTAAAGACATCAAAGTAGGTTTTGAAGAGAATCCAAATTTTGAATCTCCTTTGTTTATTTCAGAATATTCAATTCAAAACTAGTCAAGAATTGGAGTGACCAAAATGACCCTAAAAAATCGACCTTTCTCCTATTCCAAAAAATGTCGATCATTATTCCAAAAATTAGGATGACTGACAATAATGTTAAGGTTTTCAAGGCATAAGTTTCTCATGAACGGATTTATCAAGAGATGGATTACATATCTTTACCGTTGTTTAGATAAATGTGTTTTGTTTAATGAAAAGTTACCTAGAGAATTTGTAAAATCTAATAAGCTAATTTGAATGCCAGTCTCTTGGAATGTTATTGTGTTTCATGGATAATTACACGGACAAAATTATGGAATGCACTTTCGTGTTCTACAAACAATGCAGCTTCGAGATGCTTCTTTTCACATTATAAAGCTTCTACATCATCACAATCAATGTATTCATTGAAATTTAATTTGGGTAGAGAAAGTTTTGTGAATTTAATTTAATGGATTCTACATTATTGAGATTTTTGTGAATTCATGATCATCATAGTAGATAGTTCATTAGGAGCCTTGGGCGACTTAGCTGGTCTATACGAGGAGGCTAGGAAATCTTCTAGCAACGAGTGCAACCAACCAATTCCTCTGGCGCCAAGCTGCAAAAACGCTAAAAACATTATAAAAATTTTCAAATAAACGTGCACACAAGAAAATTAAATTACAAAAAAATTCAATTTCGAATGAACCTCACAGTGCTGGATAGAGCTTTGGCTAAAACCAAACTCACAGAGGTCAGCAAGGCTTCAGCTCAAACTAGATTCACAGCGCTCGGCAAGGCTTCAGCTCAAACCAACCTCACAGCGCTCAGTAGGGCTTCAAATCAAACCAACAAACAAATAAATTTAAATAACAAACCTCACAGTGCTCGATAGCATAGAATGAAAAATCAACAGAGCAGAAAACTTCACAGCAAGGTCTGGCTCATCATATATATAAACGTTTTTTCGACTGAACAAATGATTCAGACAAATAAAAAATTTTGCCAAATCATTTATTCGGTCTAATTATTTATTCAGCCAAACTATTTTTTTGTTGATTTTTTCAACTCCGGCAAAAATTCCATTAAACGGTCGATGTTAGTCTAAACAGCCAACCCCCTAGCTCTTGTACTGGCTAATATGTTTACCAGTACGTATGCGCCAGCCTATTGAAGGCTCCAACCTTCACTCTTCCTCCAAGGACCATGTTTCATAAATTTTCAGACTGGATCCTCCTGGATCACAACACCATAATCTGAAGGCCACGTTTCATCCAATTTTCATACTGGACCTATCAACAACATTGAAGCTCAAAATCAATCACCACTGCTACACAACCATTGCACTCAATCATCAATCTCTGAATCACCCAACAACTGAATCACTGAAGCCCTGTCATCAAAACACAGTCACCAGAACACAGAATAGAACCCAGAACTCTGCAACACCCACTAGAACCAACTACAAATTCAGATATCAAATTTCATAATGTATACGCTACTCTGATGAACCGAACCAGTGTGTATACACACTTTTACCAAAGAGAACCCGCGTACAGATCTGCAAATACTAACTTATAACTTTGCAGCTATTCCAGACATCAATCATACCCAGATCATAACATTTATAGAATAAACATGCGTCAGTAATTCAGATCTAGTATATCAATGATCAAACCACATAACGATAATACATTCCAAGCCTTAAGATCTCGATCCATCAACCATCATCATCCACATAGGTGCATCCTTGGTTCAGATGAAGCAAAGCATCACAAACCCATTACCTGCATACTGGATCTCACACTTCATCAGATATTCAATACTTGCACACCTTTGGCCTAATGATCTTCTCCTCCTTTTATAGTTTTTAAGTCTTTCTCAAAACCATGGACCAAAACCACTTAGGACCAATACCATGGATCAAAATACCATGGACCAAATACCTTGGACCAAAACTTAATTTTCCAAGATATATGCACCTTTCCTTCTGTGAAAGTGCATGTGTACATTATATGCTCATTTTGGTCTGTTGACCCACATGTATACGCTTCTTTGTCAAGGTGAACATGGGTATACCTCTCTCTGATCAGTAATTCTTTGTTATTGACCTACTGCACTATGATTTGTCATCTGAGTGAGTTTCCATCAAGGACAACACCTATATCATAATGCCAACAATCTCCCCCTTTGGGCTTGATGGCAACAACAACACCAAGTAACTCTTCCCATTGACATCAAGGGCAAAGGGTGGACCAGGATATTCTCTCCCTTGATTATTTTGTCCATACTCCCCCTGAGTACATGCTAAAATCTTTGATTGAGCTCCCCCTTTGTACATGCTAAGATGTACTAAACCATCCTTGCTCCCCCCGAGCATATGCAGAGTGCAGAAATATTTTTCAAAAGAATAACATGACTCTATACATACATCACCAATGACTCATACATCCATATTCCAACCATGTGGGGATACAACAAATTTGACTCATCCACCCAACCAAGTGGGAATATACCAAATGTTTATACATGACTAAAATAGAAATTATTACTTCGTCCTTCCCATGCATAATGGGGGTACAAATTACATCATATGACACATGGGTCTTTAAAATACATACATTACATTTATACCAAAGACCTAAACAAGACCATGATAGTCATCAACTGTCATACACCATATATTATCTGCACCATAAGCATCTGTCAGCAACATCAACAACCTGTATATTTCCATCATCAAAAGAGTCACCTGAATCAAGACAATTATGCGGATCTGTACCAAGATCTTCTAAGATAATTCCAAAAATTCATTACTAGAAGCATATTCTCCCCATGAACCTGTGCCATACCATCATCAAACGGAGAAGACAAGCGACTAAACCATATCAAACTCCTTTTCCATAGTTTGTACCACTGCTTTTTCCTCAAAAAACCATATATGCAATTGTGCAGCGTCTAACTTGCGTATATACACGACTTCTCTTCATAATAGGTGCATATGCAAATTGGAATACTGAAGTTTTACACTTTCAGCTTCCCCTAGGTCTGTTATGTTTGCAAATTGAGCTATGCCACATCTTTCTGACAATGATTATGTCTTCTTCAATACCTGGGATTGAGATGATGTATGCTCCTTTTGGTTCGGTGTCCGAATTTTTCTCCTGCATTCCTTTACTTTATGTCCAAACTTGTTACACGCATAGCATCCTACATGTTTCATATTCCTTTTATTGCAATCAATAGCTTTGTGACCAAACATATTGCAAGCAAAACAATATCCCTTAAAGTATCTGGAACTTGATGATTTCTCTGTGTGATGAACCATTCTACTTCTGCATTTGGCTGCAACATGTCCAAAATTATGACATATAAAACATTCAACATCATTCTTTGAAGGAAATAACTGACTTTTACTTCCACGGTTAGGAGTAAAATATTTTCTTTGAAGAATATATTTCTTTGGTTGTTGGTGGGGTTGACTTTCTATTTCCTTGTTGAGCATCTCAAATTTTTCATTGGAGTTTCTTACCTTACCTTGTGAACTAGATTCACCTTCATGGAAACCAAGACCAGTCTTTATAATGGGCGAACATTGAACTTTGAGGATTTCATCTAATGTTTCTAATCCTTTAGCAAATCTAAGATTCAGAGTCTTTGTCTTTTCAAGTTCTTTGCTTAGACTTACCACTTCATATTCTAGCAGTTCATTGTGTTTGTCCTTTTTAGTGAGTTGATGTGTCACTGTGTTTATGACTGTATCCTTTTCTGCCAAACTAATTTTAATTTGATTTCTTTAAGGAAACCTTCCTTTTCTAAGCCATTATTTTCATATGCCATGAGTAGTTTAATTTCTTGATCATCTTCATCACTATTGGACAAGCCATCACTATCATCATGAGTATAATAACTTTTATTACCTTCTTCATACATCTTTCCTTTGTTATGAGGGAATCTAGCAGCGTAATGACCAACTCTACCACAAGAAAAGCATTTGAAAGGTAGCTTACCTTTGAACCTTCCAGAACCTCGTTGAAGCTTCTTGACAAAATTTACCTCATATTCTTCTTATGAAATGTGTCTTGATTCATAGAGTTTTTCTTTTCCCTTTGTTGATGTTTTAAATGCGGCTTCTTTCTTATCTGATGGTCCTTCTTTTCTCATCTCAAAGGCATTTAAGATTCTGTGAAGCTGCGTCATAGTGATATTCTGCAGATCTTGCTTTTCTTTTATAGCAAACACTTTGGGTTCAAATTTAGCAGACAAGGATCTCAAAACTTTTTCAACTAAGATAAATTCCTTAATTTCTTCACTCAGATTCTTCATACAATTGACAAACTCATCTATACGTAGGAAGTAACTAGCTAGCTTTCATCACTATGCATCTTAACAGTTTCATACTGAATTCTGAGAGTTTGAAGCTTAGCACATTTTACCTAAGAGTTTCCTTCGTAACTCAGAATGATTTTGTCCCATATTTCTTTGGCTGATTTGAGCTGTATGACCTTGACAAACTCTGATTTTGACAAACTTCCCAATAAAATAGTGACAGCTTTGGCATTGGTTTCATAACCCTTTTTACCTGCCGTATTTGTAGGAATTGTTGTTGGAAATGTATATCCTTTTTCCACGATTTCCCAAACATTCGTTCCAAGAAATTGTAGATAGGCTGTGGTTCTTATTTTCCAGTAACCAAAATTGCTCCCATCGAAGATTGGCGGTCTGATGGATCCCATGCTCTCTTGATTATTCATTTTGATGGATCTCCCTTCAAGCGATCAAGCTTCTTCTGAAGGACCTGCTCTGATACCAATTGTTGGAAATAATACTTGGGGGGGGGGGTGAATCAGTATTAGCAAATCAATAACTTTTTCATTTTCATAATCAAATTCATATACGTTACTTCAGTTAAGGGAACCCACGTGTACATGCAACTGTGTTTAATGCAACTAGCATATATCCAGCAAACTTATGATTCAGTTAATTCATCATATTTTGATCTTTAAACAGTGCATCAGAACTTCATTAAACATTAAACAGTAACTAGGTGCAATAAAAACAGAACAGATCATCACACATAAGAAACACACATGAACACCATGATATAAGGTGGAAACCCAATGCGGGACAAAAACCACCTGTTGTTGTCTTCCTTTTAATATAAGAAAAACCTATTTACAATCTTGTATTGGCGCAGACTCATACCAGTATGCAGGCACCCACCTGCAAAAGGCTACAACCTTCTCTCATTCTCCAGCTACTACTAGAAGGGAGCTACAACCCGCTAGCTCTTGTAGTAGCCAATATATTTACTAGTACGTAGGTGTCGGCCTACAAAAGGCTACTGGAAGGGAGCTCCAACCCCCTGGCTCTTGTACTAGCTGATATGTTTACCAGTATGTAGGCGTCGGCGTACTGAAGTCTCCAACCTTCACTCTTCCTCTAGGGACCACGTTTCATAAATTTTTAGACTGGATACTCCTGGACCACAACACCATAATCTGAAGGCTACATTTCATCCAACTTTCATAGTGGACCCATCAACAACATTGAAGCTCAAAATCAATCACCACTACAACACAACCATTGCACTCAATCATTAATCTTTGAATCACCCAACAACTGAATCACTGAAGTCCTGTCATCAAAACACAGTACCAGAACACAGAGTCGAACCCAGAACTCTGCAACACCCACTAGAACCAACTGCAAATTCAGATATCACATTTCATAATGTATATGCTACTCTAATGAACTGAACCAGCGTGTATACATGCTTTTACCAAAGCGAACCCATGTACAGATCTGAAAATACTAACTTATAACTTTGCAACTATTCTAGACATCAATCATACCCAGATCGTAACATTTATAGAATAAACATGCATCAGTAATTAAGATCTAGTCTATCAATCATCAAACCACATAATGATAATACATTCCAAGCCTTAAGATCCTAATCTATCAACCATCATCATCCACATAGGTGCATCCTTGGTTTAGATCAATCAAAGCATCACAAACCCATTACCTGCATACTAGATCTCACACGTCATCAGATATTCAATACTTGCACACCTTTGGCCTAATGATCTTCTCCTCCTTTTATAGTTTTTAGGTCTTTCTCAATACCATGGACCAAAACCACTTAGGACCAATACCATGGACCAAATACCTGGGGTCAATACCTCGAACCAGATACCTTGGACCAATACCATGGATCAAAATACCATGGACCAAATACCTTGGACTAAAACTTAGTTTTCCAAGATATACTTTCCTTCTGTGAAAGTGCGTGTGTACGTTATACGTGCATTTTGGTCTGTTAACCCACGTGTATATGCTTCTTTTTCAAGGTGAACCTGTGTATACCTCTCTCTGATCATTAATTATTTGCTATTGACCTACTGCACTATGATCTAACATCTGAGTGAGTTGCCATCAAGGATAACATCTGTATCATAATGCCAACGATTCCAAGGAAATAGTCTCTTAGGAGGAGTAGGTTATGATCATTAAGTTAACTCACAAGATTATATGTTTGTTCATTTAGACAAATTATACATCTTGTGAAGGTGGTGGCATCCATGTATTTTCAATGTGTTTGCATCTAGAATTCACACATACAATGAAGAAACTTGAACAAAAATTTACGCTATGAACCATGCATAGACTTCCAAACATTTAATTTTTGGAAGTAATTCTAGATTCAGTTCTAGAATTACTTGAGTTATAAGAATGAATGGTGAGTGTTGGTGCATGTGCAAAGGTATGCACAATGTGCTAAGGTGCACACACCATGTTGAACTATGTATACACATGTTACACAAGTTGTTGAAGTGTGAACATTTACACATTGTTCATGTAAGATAATTATATGGGTTAAGTGTTGTAGATGTTTTAAATGCATTTCCCCAAGACCTGATGGGGGAATTGCTTGTCACAATCATTCACTCTCATGTGCAACTAGAGAATGCTGATATGGTTTTGATGGAGGAGACTAAAAAAAATGGAAGGGTGTTTCTTAGCACAAGTGAAACTTTATGCTTAGAACATGTAGTTGTGATTACATCACTAAGTCTCTAATTCTAGTGGCCCAAAAATTACTATATTCCTCCTTGATTGTGATCCATATGCATTTCAAGGCCAAACCTATGCTAAATTTTTCAAAGCCTCTATCATTGTGTGCAGAACTATTTTAATGTGTTGATATATTTTATTTGGAATTCAATCTTAATTAATGGTGAAATAAATCTTTAATTTGTAGTTATGTTTGGAACATGATTAAGACTACTTAACGGACTTATTTTTCATATTATGAGGGTAAAGTATATTTGCACAATACTACTATCTTAAATAAATTATGAATAAACAATTATATTTTAGTACACATCAATAACAACTAGACAAAATTATTCAAAGTTTCCTTAACATAATTACAATTATCATAATTAATTAACATTAAATATTCTTTATATAAAATTATTTTACACATATATAATTTTTATTTTATTTTTCTAAGATTTTTCCCAGTATTGGGTAGAGAGGGGCAATTTAGGGCCATGTTGTAGTGATGTAAATGTTCCCATTATGATAGAGATGTTGTAATGTAATCTAATGTCTTGTAAACATTTTAACTAAATCAACATAATAATAATAATAATAATAAAACATTTTGACCAGGTCAAATTACATAAATGTAAAAATAAAATAAAATATAAAATTAATAGTTATATTTAGAATTTAATTATAATTAATAATTAAATCAATCTAGATTCATCTTCACTCTGATCCACCAAGCATGAAAGAGATCAAATCTCTTGAGATACAAACCTCTTTTAAACTGAACAGATATTTAATCCATGTTAGCACATGGTAGTTTCTTACTTAAGAGGGATATAGGTTAGTTTGAAACATTTACATATGATTCAATTAAGGGTTAAAAGTAATTGCACCAAGAGGGGATCTCCGACCCAGTATGGTAGATATGTTCTAATGTAATGTTATATTCCATGTTTATGAGAACTCGTGGTATTAACCCAAGCTATCCATGTGTAATATATCCTACAGGAGATTTGATCTCTCTCAAAGCTATTTATGAGAACCTATGGTATTGACCCATGGTATGCATGTGAAATATATCCTACAAGAGATTTGATATCTCTCGAGCCTAGTTGATTCAAAGTTAAGATGGATCTAGGTTGGTATAGAACCTAATGAGTATAAACATTTAAATATTGACTCAATAAATAATAAGAAATTAAAAATAATAAAATTCAAATTGTTATATTGTAATTTTGTTTTTCCTAAAAAAATTATGAACAATATATATATATATATATATATATATATAAATATATAATATATATATATATATATATATATATATATATAAAGGTAATAATCATCTTAACTACGGATGTACCAAGGGGCGAGAGAGATCAAATCTCTTGAGATGCAAACATATTTTAGAGTGAAAAGAGATTTGATCCCTCTTGGTGAATTAAGATGAATCTAGGATGGTATAATATATGTAGTTGACATTGAAATATTTTACTTACAATTAGGGTTATCCATATTAAAATATTAAAACATACCCCCTCATATTTTTTTCCTTTTTTTTTTTTTTCTATATATGTTGGATGTTAAAATCTTTCAATCAAAGTGCATATTGAAATATTTTATTTATAACCTATGTTAAACTTGTCTTACCTATGTTAATATTTTTTTGTTATTGATATTTTTAAAATCTTATATATCAACTCGGTATTAGAAATAAAATTAATTAAACAACTCCCTAGTTATGGAAAGCCAAAATATGAGAAAAAAATTAATTTAAATTACTTTATTTTTCTCTATGTAAAGTAGATATAAATTTTTGTTATTTAATATGGACATTGAAATATTTTACTTATGGTTGACAGTAAGAAAAAATTGTTTTAAATATGATATGTAAATTGAACGTAATGTAAAGTAGATGTAAAATTTTGTTATTTAATATGGACAATGAAATATTTTACTTATGGTTGACGGTCAAATACTTTTTGTATTAAATATGACATGTAAACTGAACGTAAAATAAACTACACATCACGTAATATCAATAATAATATTTCCTATTTCAGTAATACACACTGAATGTTTTACTTATTGTTATGCTCTTAACCTGCAAAAAGATACCCAAATACAAAATATGCGAAGAAAGATACCCAGAACATAGAATAATGAGAGACAACAACAAATATTTTATTATTCAGAAAGCAATGTTCACTGGCCTCTTCGAGGGGGCAACCTCCAATAGGGCAGAGCTCGACACAAAATAAGACACGATGCTCCTCGCATGGAGTCTCTATCCTTTATATATGACTCATACATGCAATACCAAGGATCAATACAATGGGTTTTATTAATACCATCTATCTAATACTACGGCCCATTTGCAACTAACTGTGGTCCCGTCATTAATTGCGAGTTAACCACTTACAATTATTAATATGGGCTTTATTGACTATTGACTAAGACTCGATCCCATTACATAAATAAGGGGGTTAGGGTGGGACCCTAACATGCCCTCCCCCTTAAGACTAGCCTTGTCCTCAAGGCTGAAGCTGCGGAAACTGCTGAAGAATAGTGGTTGGTTCCCAAGTTGCATCTTCCGGAGAGGTGTCTTTCCACTTGACGAGGACTTCCCTAATCATGCGGCCCCGCAAGTGCCTGTCTCGTGTGTCTAGGACCTGTTCAGGCTGGAGCCAGATTGACCCTTCTTCGTCCAATTCAGGTAGACTGGTTTGAATTCTGCAATTGTTCCCAATCACTTTCTTGAGGCATGAGACATGGAAAACTAGATGGATTTTTGCAGTAGGTGGCAACGCCAACTTGTAAGCCACTTCTCCAATGCGCTGAAGTACTTGATATGGTCGGTAGAATTTTGGAGATGGTTTCTGACAACCCTTGTTTTTGAGTGATGTTTTCTTATATGGTTGCAGCCTCAAAAAGACCTGATCCCCTTCTTGAAATTGGTGCTCTGAGCGATGCTGGTCTACCTGTTGCTTCATGCAGTTTTGAGCTTGATGAAGATTCTCTCTAAGATGGGCGAGCATGGTTGCGTGGTGTTGTAGGAATTGATCCACTGCTTGTACTTTTGAGCACCCCTTGAGATAAGAAGTAGGGGAAGGAGGGAGACCATATACTACTTCATAGGGAGTCATTTTGGTGGTGGCATGATAGTTGGTGTTATACCACCATTCAGCCAGAGTTAACCACCGTACCCAAAGATGTTGCTTTTCTGAAGTGAAACACGTAAGGTAGGTTTCCTGACATTTGTTGACGGCTTCAGTTTGACCATCCGTTTGCGGATGATAGGAAGTACTGAGTTTTAGTTGAGTGCCTTGTATCCTGAAGAGTTCCTGCCAAGAATTACTGGTGAATATCGGGTCGCGATCGGACACAATAGAAGTGGGCATGCCATGCAATTTGAAGTTCTGATCCATGAAAGATTTAGCAACCAAAGTTGGTGTAAACAGGTGGGGTAGGGTGCAGAAATGAGCATACTTCGAAAGTCTGTCCACAACCACCATGATGACTGACTTTTTTCCTGACTTTGGAAGACCTGTAATGAAATCCATAGAAACCTCCGTCCAAATTGATGCCAGGATGGGCAACGGTTGTAATGTGCCTGGTGTGTTTACGGTTTCCCCTTTGTGGCGTTGATAGACATCGCATTCTTCTACGAAAGTAACGATGTCCTTTTTCATGCCTGTCCAAAAAAATGATCTTCTGGTGTGAGCATACGTCTTCTGAAAGCCTGAATGTCCTGCAATGGGGGATGAGTGCAATTCTACCAAAATGTGACTTTTGAGGGTGGATGTTGGTGATATTACGACTCTGTCCCTGTAGCAAAGAATATCATCCTGCCACGACTAGCCCTTGGTGGAATTTGGATCTACCTGCAATTGAGAAATGAGTTGAGAGAGCCTGGGATGTGAAAACCATTCCCTGTGAGCCTCTTCAATCCATTCTGGAATGGGGAGGGAAATTGCTAGCAGAGTACTTTCCTCCTCAAATTGGCGAGATAATGCATCTGCTACACTATTGTCTTTCCCTTTCTTGTAAATGATCTCATAATCATATCCCAGCATTTTGGCGAGCCATTTATTTTGTTGTGGGGAGGATAGGCATTGCTCCAAAAAATATTTAAGACTGTGATGATCTGTGTGGATTTGGAAACGTCGCCCCAATAAGTAAGGTCGCCAGGTCTCTACTACATGTAAGATGGCCATCATTTCCTTCTCGTAGGTATATTGGCCCAGATTCTTCCCACTTAGTTGTTGGCTTGTGAAGGCCAAAGGTCGCCCTTCCTACATTAAGACCGCCCCAATACCTGTACCCGAAGCATCACATTCAATGAAAAAGGATTTGGTGAAGTTAGGTAGTGCTAAGACTGGAGTGGAACACATGGCATTTTTTAGAGCCGTAAATGCGTGTTGTGCTTCCTCATTCCAGAAGAATGAATTTTTCTTTAGGAGTTGAGTGAGGGGCTTTGCTATGCGACCATAGTTGCGGACAAATTTACGATAATAGCCTGTGAGACCCAAAAATCCTCTCAAGCTCTTCAAGGTCTTAGGTTGAGGCCAATCCTACATTGCCTGGATCTTTTTGGGGTCCACCTTGACACCTTCATGCCCCACAATGTGGCCCAAATACTCAACTTCTTCCATGCCAAACAAACACTTGGACATCTTGACAAATAATTTATGCTTGCGGAGCAGTTGCAAGAGTAGATCTACATGCTGAAGATGTGCGGCCCAAGTGCAACTATAGATGAGGATGTCATTGAAGAAGACAAGGACAAATTTCCTGAGATATGGTTTGAGAATGTGGTTCATAAGGCTCTGAAAAGTAGAGGGGGCATTACAAAGACCGAATGGCATGACCAGGAACTCATAATGGCCTTCATGAGTTCTGAAAGCAGTCTTTGGAATGTCGACTTCCTTCATGCAAATTTGGTGGTAGCCTGAGCGAAGATCCAGCTTAGTGAAGAATTGAGCCCCATTGAGTTCATCCAGCAAATCGTCAACCACCGGGATGGGAAATTTATCTTTGACTGTCAACTTATTGAGGGCCCTGAAGTCTGGACACATCCGCCACTCCCCATCTTTCTTGAGCACCATGACCACCGATGATGAATAAGGACTAATGCTAGGACGAATGACACCTGCTTCCAAAAGTTCCTTGATTATTTTTTCTATTTCATTCTTTTGGGTGAACGGATATCGGTATGGGTGCACATTTGGGGGTTGGGCCCCTGGAACCAAGGTGATGCTATGATCATGTTCCCCTCTCGAGGGTGGAAGCTCATGAGGCTTGTCAAAGACCAGAAGATGGTTATTTAAAATCTGTTGCATCTCAGGATGAATTGGCAGAGACTTGGTTTCGACTGCCTGGATGGCATTAAATTGAGCTATAACTCCATGATGGCCCTTTTTTAGCAATTTTTCCATCCTATGCGAGCTGATGATAGAGGGAGCTCCCGCCTGGAGTCCACAGAGGGTATGTGTGTAGTTGTTCTTCTTAAAACTCATGTATAACTCCTGGAAATCCATTGTGATTGGCCCAAGGGTGCGGAGCCATTCAGCGCCGAGGACAATGTCGCAACCTCCCATGTGTATGGCAAACATGTGGGTTTTCAACTGATAATCCCCCATTTGAAGTTTGACATTTTCACAGCGGCCTTCACATTTCATTGTGCCGCCATCCGCAATTTGGACTTGGAAGTTAGAAATTGCTCGTACAAAACAATGCACTGCTTCTGCGACTTTTTGATGGATGAAATTATGTGTACTTCCACTATCAATCAAGACTACTACTGGGAGATGTTTAATAAAACCTCTGATTTTGAGAGTTTGAGGTGAAGAAATCCCTACCAAAGAATGCAGCAAAATAATTGGTTCATCGGAGACATTGTCCTTTTGGTTTTCCTCTTCTAGCACCTCATGTTCCTCAAGTGGTGGATCTTCCTCTGTTGAGCTGTAGTCAGTGGCATCAATTTGAAAAAATTTGGGCTCCTTGCATTTATGACCTGGGGAGTATTTTTCATCACAGTAGTAACATAATCCTTGCTTTCTTCTTTCGACCATTTCCGCAGGTGACACCTTTTGGACCTTAAGTGTTTGAGTCGTGTTGTGAGCCTGTGGGGGGCGACCTTTAGCGGAGAAATTTGGGCGACTATACTGGGCTGCTAATGCATGTTCCACGTTACGAGCTACCCTGCAAGCCTCCATCCATGTGGGAGGGTGGTGTAGTAGGACTTGGGCTTTGATGGCTTCTTTAAGACCGCTGATAAAACATTCTGTGTAGAACACATATGAGAGACCCCAAGTGCGGAAGGCTAAGGCTTCAAAAGCTGTAATATATTCATCCACTGTGCCAGTCTGTCGAAGCTTAGTAATATGACCCAAAAAAGAAGATTCCTGGTCAAAGCGGTCTATAAGAGCTTTTTTGAATTTGGTCCAAGCCAGAAAAGGTCCATTGCAACGTTGATGCCATTCCCACCATTGCCACCTTTCATTGTCCAAGTACATGCTCCCCACCATAAGCTGAGTCGCATCATCTAAGATGTTATTCAGATTGAAATACTGCTCCACTTGTGCTATCCATGCTGCCAGGTGAGAACCGTCAAATATATGCATATCCAACTTGGGAGGTCGCTAACGGGATTGTTGGTTGGTGCGCCAGGCATGAGGAGAGTGGCTAGACTCACCCTCACTGTGTCCATTGCCATTATACGCCTCCTTGTGGGCTTCCTCCTTGCCCTTCGAGATTATGCTCGGGATCAGGCTATTTAGTCGGTCAAGCTAAATGTGGAGGAATTTCAAGGATTCTTCAAGTTTGTCCATCCTTTCATTGGCCATAGCTTGAGCTCTAGTTTCTACCATGCACCGACCTGATGTTTTTGAAAATTGGGACCGCCTAAAAAAAAAATTCACTAAGAATTGAATGGTACCACCGTGCTCAGCTCGTCGTCCTGATTCTGATGGGCTAGATCACCAATAAGCGCCCCGAGAGATCTACTCCTTCCTTATGAATACTGCAGTCGTCAAATCCTCAAAATGTCAATGCGGCCAAAAGTCCTACGAAAATTATACCCCGGTATAGGAACCCCACACAACTATTCAGATCTAGTGGATCTGAGAGATCTGAATGGCAAATCGGATAGCTCTGGGTGGTGGAACAGACTGCTACTGCGGATCTGATGGATCTAATAGATCGGAATGGCTGATCTGCTAACTCAGAACTGCGGGACTGATGTCTGCTACTGCTGCACCTTTTTGCGCGCTGATTTGGCAGATATGATGCATGATCCCCATATAGAAAAGGGAACTATGGTCTCGAGGAGTGTCAGGTGCTACAGATCGCAATATACATAAGGGTCTGATAGTAGTACTCGGCCCAATGTTTTAGGACTCTAACTAAGGAGGATCAACCGTACCCTTAGTCGTACAACCTAACTACCCTATCATACGGGCGAGTAATCTCTCCGAGTGTTGTTCTCGGTGTACTGTAGCAGCAAGATGGCCGAAGGTTTATCTATGGCGAGGTTGCAGAGGAGCTAAGGGGCTTCCGATATACCCAGAAGGTACTTGGAAGACAGTCCGTACGCGGTTCTGTCTAATGCGCTACTACTCAAAGGGGTACCCACAGGGGTTACAAGGGAGTCCAACAAGCGTGACCACCTCTTGTATTTCCTGCGTGCATGCCTCCCCAAATCTGCCGGTTTATGTGCTCAACGACAGATCCCGTGGTTTAAAGACGCTGGAACACGTCTCTAGCCAAAAACAATTTTGCTAAGAAATGGAGATCCCACTGGCCCTAGAAAGTCCTCTGATACCACTTGTTATGCTCTTAACCTGCAAAAAGATACCCAAATATAGAATATGCGAAGAAAGATACCCAGAACATAGAATAATGAGAGACAACAACAAATATTTTATTATTCAAAAAGCAATGTTCACTAGCCTCTTCGAGGGGGCAACCTCCAATAGAGCAGAGCTCGACACAAAATAAGACACAATGCTCCTCGCAGGGAGTCTCTATCCTTTATATATGACTCATACATGCAATACCAAGGATCAATACCATGGGTTTTATTAATACCATCTATCTAATACTACACCCCATTTGCAACTAATTGTGGTCCCGTCATTAATTGCGGGTTAACCACTTATAATTATTAATATGGGCTTTATTGACTCTTGACTAAGACTCAATCCCATTACATAAATAAGGGGGTTAGGGTGGGACCCTAACACTTATGGTTCATGATAAAAAAAAAAATTGTTATTGCTATATTTTTGCTTTAAATATCACATATAAATTGAACGTAAAATGAATTATACATCATGTAATATCAAGATTTAATAATACTATGTTCTATCATCTCCATATTAAGTAGCCAATAAATTACATTTTTTCCTTATACTTAAAGGTAAATTATCTTTTTTTAACTTTTGGTTAACTTATGTCTATAAACAGTTATATAAAATTAAGGTGTAAATTGAAGTATTTTGATTATGGTAGACATTAATTTCTTTTTTTCTTATTATTTTAAATTTGTTAAGTCAAATTATTATTTTAAAAAATATATATATATTACATAATATACCTAAGAAGTTAGTTTTTAAAATAAAAACTTAACCATTGTTATAATGTCCTGTGATGTTATAATTATGTTATGTAAATATTTTTAATTAGTCAAATTACATAAAAATTAAACTAAAATTTAGGTAAAATAATCAATTTACCATTGTTGGTTTTTGGGCTTTATGTTCTTACAACCTATGGTTTCATTGCGTCCAGAGGTGCTTCATACTATGGAAGAGATTTGTAATGTCATGTTATGTTATGTTATCTAAACATCCTACTATGGAAGAGATGTTGTAATGTCTTGTTATGTGCCAGTCTTTGAGCTATTAATATTATAGAGTTACTTTAAACTAATGTTAAGGAAATAATCAACTAACCCATTATTTTTCCATTGGTATTTTTATCTAATATAGCTTTTTTAAAGGCATAAAATTCCAATTAATTTTAATTTACCTAAAAATATGGTAGCCTTTGAGCTATTAATTTTCTGGAATTGTATTAAACTAATGTTAAGTTAATAATCTTCTTCTCTAGATTGCTATAACTACTCCTACTCTAATCCAAGTGTAAATATTTATTGTTGATGTATGTACAAGATTCTTTTTTCATAATATTAAGGAAAACCACTTTTGTTCTTAATTATGAATAATCTTCAAAAAGTTTAATTATGGATTTTATTATAAATCTATTATAATTTCCTTAGCAAATTTGTTACTAGTGAGTTATTAGTTGAAACAAAGCCCTAGCCAATAGACAAAAGCCCTTGCTATAGATCTTAATGAATAACTTAAACCTTATAAAACAAAATCAATTTAAATGTGCATTTTTCTCTATTAGCTAGGGCTTTGTTACAACTAGCTGCTTACAAATTTGTTAGGGAAATTATAATATAATTTTTACAAAATCTATACATAAACTTTTGATGATTATCCAAAATTAACAAAAGTGGTTTTATTACCTCTAGTTTAAGAAGATTATTGACCTAACATTAGTTTAAATTAGCTCCAGAATATCTATGAACCTAGATCTAAATTAACCAGTCTAGATCCGTCTAACCCAGGATCTACCAAGCGCCAAGACGAATCAAATCTCTTTTCGTTCTAAAAAGAAAATTGATGTGCTTGATAAATCTAGAGTTAAGATGGATCTAGGTTGGTTTCATTTCTCCCTTTAAATAGGCTACATTCCACATGAATAGCATGGATCAATACCATGAGTGTTCAATACCAAGGACTATTTTTATTTTTATTTTATTTTTATAGGATTATTTTTATTTTTTATTTTATTTATTTCTATTTTACTTGGACCGAGTTAAAATGCTTACATTACATTACATTAATCTTTTTTATTTAATTTTATTTTTGTAATTCTATTTTATTGTTATTTTTATGTAATTTAACTTAGTCAAAATGTTAAACATTACATTACAACATTTAATATAATATACATATCATATTAAAGTATATAACATATAAATAGTAGCTATAAATTAAGATCTAATTAACCATATAAATTAAAATAATGATTCTATAAATAGCTTTTTCCAGATCATATTGATGATTATAGCATTATGAATCACAAAAGCTTCAACTAGGAAATAATCATTTTGTAACTATATTTCTATTTAATTAATAAGCACATAAAAACTTAGTACTTACAATATAACAAGATTATTAACCATGGATATTCACCCCACTTTACATGGATATTATTGACTTGTATATTGGTTTTGCTACAACACCATGGGACATCACTTATTACTATCATATTCCCAAAAACCATAACTCATTTTTAATTTAATTTTTTGTTTTTTATTTAAATCTTAAAAAAAATTATTATAATTACTTAAGATATATCTAAACCCTCTATCTTCACTCCTACTAAAAACATTCAATGGATATTTCATAGAGATTAAATCACAGTTTTATTAACATTAAAAAAGGGAATTCTTTTATACAAAGAGATATGTAAAATTGAAATGATATTTTAATGTCCATGAGACTAAAAATAGTCTATAGGACCATCAGTTCCTAATTTTATCCTTTTACAATCCAATCATTTTCTTATTCAAATTGATGATGAGCTATCCCAACCTTCCAATAATCCCCTCAATGAAAAGACAATGCCAAGAAATTGATGCTAACATATTCCCATAACTTTCTCTGACGTCTTTGAACGCATCACATTCCAAAATGAAATGCTTTTCCGATTCCACTACCCCATACGTGAAAAATGTACACACCTATTATTTCCAATCTTCTTTAGGCCTTTTACACCATCCTATTTCACACCGAAGTTTATGTGAGTTGGTTCTTAATTGAGCAATAAGAACCTTTTTCATCCACGGAATGTTAACTCCAATGTACTCTTTTTGTTGGAGATCACACGTAGGGTTGAATTCCTCCTCGTCCTCCCCTATTGGACTCATTGATTATGAGTGTCTCCATGTCCAATTGTTCTAATAAAGCATCCAATTCCCTACACTGGTTAGTGTGATGCGTTGAAGATGCACAAAACTCACAATAGTTGTTGGTAGGAACATTGGAGTACTTCCGTAATATTGGGCACATCCATGATAGATGTCTGTACATCCTAAAAATAAATTTTATTATTATTATTATTATTATTATGACTTATTAAAGCATGGGTTTCATGCTTGGGTCATTATGTTTTAGGTCAAAGTCCCTATTGAGGACTTCTAGGTTTTTTCATGAGTCATTGGAGTCATTTTCCATTTAAATAGACCCTTCTTGGGATTTTGAATCATGTAAAAAGAATTATTATTGAGTAAAAAATTAGGGGTAGCCTAGCAGACAAGGTAGATGAGAGGTAGCCAAGGAAATAAACAACCTAGTGAGAACTGGCAGTGCAAGAAATAGAAGGAATAAAAAAGGAGAAAGACACAAGGAGAAAGGGGTTGGTTGAGGCTTGATGGGTTGGTAGTAGCGTTCTAGTCATACACAAGCAGCGAGGAAGATGTGATCGCCAGAGCACCTGATTTGAAGACTAGAATAGTAGCTAAGAAGAGGGCTAATTTTTTTTTTTTACACAACTCTTTTCCCCATACCCATTTGCGAAGTTTCTCCATAGAAAAATTATTGAGATCCTTGATATTTGTGGGATAGGAATTGAGGTAGATATTCCATTTTTGCATCCATGCCTAGTTTTGTCTCATCTGTTTTTTCTTTCATTCACTCATGCCTTCATTGAATATAACATTAGTCCATTTACCTACTCCCATTTGCTCAATTACTTTTATATATCTTATGAGTCACACCATAGCAATTTATTCGATGGGAGTTGCTCCTGTTTCATTCAACATTATCTCATAAGGTACCGATTTTTTTTTTTTAACTTGCTCATGATCAAGCGTTTTTGGATTTTCTCAATTTGTTTTCATTTTGAGACGGGGTGTTGCTAGGCAACAATTAACACCCATATAGAATCAATAAAAAAACTAGGACTCCAAAAGGCACTTTAATCATTTTTCAATCCCATAACTATGCCTATCTATATATGTTTTGAAGAGCATATAATGCTTTCCACCCTCCTAAAATTATCTTCTTTCTGTAGTTCTCCCAATTAAGTTTGTTGTTGAAATCAATCCCATGGTACTTGTACTCATTTACTTCTTCAAGGATGTTTCCTTCAAATAATAATGGGTGTTGGCTCAGCTTCCTTTTATTAGAGAAAATCATTATTTTGGTCTTGCTAGTACTGAATTGCATCCCCACTACTCTATAAAAAATCTCAAGGGCATATAGGTGCATCTACAATCCATGGGCCAATTAAGATATCAATACAAGATCATCAACATATAAAAGAAGCTTTATCACAAACTCCCCCAACCAAACACCATCTCCACCTTGCAGATTTAGCCACTCTTTCAGTTTATCAATATATAAACCAAAAAGAGTGGGGATAGAGGGCAACCTTTCTTGACTCCAATGTCACTTCTAAATCTTTCTAAGATACTCGCTGAGGTTCTAATTTTAACTTTCACTTCTTCATAAATTCTATGGACATCAACTCTATAATGCAAAGGAATTTCAATTTCTTCCATTTTACGCAACAACTTATCTCTAGGAATTGTGTCAAATGCCTTTTTGAAGTGAACAAAGAAACAAAATACTTATTCTTTGTCCCCTCAAACCTTTTCAATAATGTGTCTCAACGTGTTACCGTGATCCACTGTAGGATGCTTTGGCCTAAAACCCGCTTGTCCTTTTTCCCTCTTTTCTTTTACTTTTACCCACTTATTGATTATATTTTCTACCATGTTTCTGAAAAGCTTTGCAAACAAAGGATTGATCATAATGGTTATATAATTGGAAGGATTATTAATGTCTCCATTTTTAAAGGCGCATTGCTAGTTGTCAGTCTCTGGGAATCCTTTTTGAATGATGTTGTTGAATATTTACATGATGTGTGGTGCAAGAGTGTTCATTCCCCATTTTAGATACTCTACTTGGAGTTCAACCAAGTCCTTTTTCTTTCCTGTTTTCATCTTCTTAATTCCAATCTCCACATCCTGTAACGTGAAGAGCTTTGTAGTTTTGTTGATCCTAGGGGGAGGCTCAGCCTTTGATTCTTTCTCATAGATTTTTTTTGCATATTTAAATGATTAATTGGATGTAATAATATTTTTTATTTGTTTCTTCCTTGGTTGAAGTTCCTGCTAGAATATTTTGGGTTATTCTTGCCTAGATATGTTAACTCTTCTTGCCTTGTTTGCATGAACTCATCTTTTTTTCTTTTTAGTATATGCTTGTACAATTGTACATTCATCTTCTCCTTACCTATATTTTTCAAGGTTCTCCTTGCCATTTTTCATTCCTCATCGAATCAAGCATTTACAAGAAAACAATTTGATTATGATTTCCTATTTTTTCTCTTTTGCACTTCTCAAGTGCACTTTGAATTATATTTTCTAACTCATGACTGTTGAAGCTTTGGAAACCATTTTTATCCTTCTAAATTAATCTCTCTAGCATTGTCTTGAAGATAGTACATTTTTCTTTTGTTAGACCAATTTTGTCCCTTGATAGCGATTGCTAAGAGCATTTGATTTTCCTCCTATGTTTCCTTTCTTCTAACCATGATAACTTTATATAAATTGGGTTATGGTCTTATTTTAAGTCCCAAATATGCTCTCCAATCTTAACTTCATCTATCTTTTCAATCAAGCTTTGTGAACAAATCACATAGTTAGTGACACTTGCCCCATTGTATGTGTTGCAAGTGAAGTTCCGAGACATTTTCCATCTATCTAGACCATTACAAATAATTAAGTTGAAAGCACCACACAGTGTAAACAAATCCTCTCCAAAATGATTGTTAACTTTGTCATCTTCTGGACATCTCACCCAATGGGGATTCTCCTCTTTAGTGAGCCAAATAGGATTGTGATCCTCTTTGCAACAAAGAATACTAGCTTATTGATTTTTTGTTCTAGCATTAAAATATCTCATTAAAAGAAATTCTCCCTATTGAGAGTATGCAGCAATATATTGCTTTAAAGTTGCAGATGAATCCTTCTTTTCTAGCCCCTTATTTTTGTAAGTTTTTGAGACTTGAGGGGCAAAATAGCATGTTGCAATTCTTATGTGATTCTCACTCTATGATATTTTGAACCATAAATATTGTTTATTTGCATTTTCTACTATTGTGTTACAAACTGTTAACTTCAAATAACCATCGAACATGGGAGTTTTGAAACTATCATGTTCATGAGTTTCCATGAGACAAATTATGTCTCTACCTTCCGCAATAGGCTCTAAATAATTGCGCCAAGAGGGGCATTTTACAACCTAGTGTGAGGGGGGATTGCAAGTATGTCACTTCTCTAATAATAATAATAATAATGTTGGCCCCAAGCAAAAATGAAAATAACCATTAGATAAAATAAATAAATAGAAAAAAATAAAAAATAAAATAAAAAACTACAATACAATTCACCACAAATACTCGAAAATCATGCTCCAAAATATTTTAATATTTCTTTTAAATAAATATTTGTAAAATGATTCTTTAAAAGGAAAAACCATATCTTGTAGATATATCAAAATCTTTAAATAAATATTTCAGCAACAAAGATGTAATATTTTAAAATATTAATTCTATGTAGTTTTATTATAAATTTTGTTATGGTGCCTTGTAAAAACATCATTAAATTTAATATTACTATTAAATGATTAATATTATTAACATTATTAAATGTAATGTTAATATTAATATATTATAATATTAATATTACTAGATTCAATAATTTTGGATTAATAATTTGAGGAAAGGTTTGCATCTCGAGGGATTTAATCCTTCTCAATCCATGATAGGTCCAGAGTTAGTGTTAGGTCCCTATAATACTAGGATTACCCCATTACTATTGTAGTTGTATCCCTTATTAATATTGTTGTGCCCCTATTGTCCCCATATTGTTATTACTGTGCCCCATAGAATCCCTCTATTATTATTTTTTGTGGCTTTATATTATTACTGTTAGGTCGGCTGGGTTATATTGTGACTCCTTATACTCCTATATATAGAAAGGAGGTTTTGTCATTTGAATCATCCAAGAATTGTTCATTTGTGTAATGTAAAGGAGGTTGCCCCCTCGAAGAGGCTGAATTCTAAGGCGTTCAACTATCTTTTCTATCTTTTTGTGAGTTGGTTTCATAACATTTGGTATCAAAGCATTGTATTCTACGAATTTCGCTACTCCAAATAGGTCATGGTGGCATTTTCCCTATAAATTTTTTTCTGCGACATTTTAGAAGCTAAAAAGAAAACCCATTTGAGACGAAATCACACGGAACCTCAAGCCTGAATTTCAAAGCTTTTTGCACTGTATTTGCAGAGATATGATCTGAGGAAGTTGGTCTTTTTGCAGACTCCTGAATTACATTCCAAACAGGTGACCTGGGGAAAATCATCATAACTTTCTCTCTGAGCATCAGATTGAAATTTTGTAAGGTACAAAAAGAGTACGGATTTTAGTTTCTTGTATATATTTTTCAGAGCCAAAGGTCGAAACAGTGACTCGTGGCATGTTGTACGAGTTCTCTCTATTGAACTAGTCTATAATCAGGTCACTATGGGAGATTTGGCATAACTCTTCCCTGGAGAATCCAATTTGGATCAGGCTGGTGGCATTGGAAAGAGGACGTAGAGGGCTACCACAGATCTCAATTTTAGAACTGGATGATCTGAAATTACAAAGATACATCAGATTCAATATCAAGCTCCTATAAAGTGAAAAAAGGTGTGTAGTTTTTTTTTAATTTTTCCATAAGCTTGGTTTGAAAAATTAGTTTGAAGGAATTCAAAGGGCATAGTAAATCATTATTATCAATAATTGATTCCTCAAGGAAATAAAATGTAAACACCTAGTAAGCAACCTGAAAGCTCTAGCATGACTCATGAAGAAGAGGAAGAAATGCAACATGATATATCAAAATTACGAGACCAAGAGCAACAAGTGTCACTTGCACAAAAAGGAACAAAATTTAAGATGGATGGTTTAAAGAAAGATGTAGAAGCTAATATGGATGGTTTAAAGAAAGGCGTAGAAGCTAAGATGAATGATGTGGAAGCTAAGATGGATGATTTGAAGATAGATTTGAAGACAGACATGGAAAATTTGAAGACAGGCATGGAAGATTTGAAGACAGATTTAACAAAGTTTCTACAAGAAATGCTTACTAATGGTGGAAGGGTAGTAAAGGAAACTCATGATGAGAACAAAATAAATGTTAATCATGATTTCATAGACTCTAATGTTGGATCGAAGACCCACCATATTCCAAAAATCGATATGAAGAAGTTTGATGGCAAGGATCCCGCAACATGGATATTACAGATGGAGCAATTTTTCGATTTCAATAATGTGCAAAACACACAAAAGGTACGTATTGCAAATTTATATTTGGAACCAAATCTTTGTATGGTATCAATGGCTTTGCTCTCGTAAACAAAATATCACTTGGGAAATTTTTACGAAAGAATTGACAGTACATTGTGAGGATACAGAGAGCAACACTTTATTTAGCCAATTGATAAGTCTCAAACAAAAGGGTTCAATAATGGAGCACATTGAGGAGTTCCAAAAATTGAATATAAGGGTAAAAAATATACCAGAGGAGCATAGGATTTATGTGTCCATAGGGACTTTAAAGTATAATATCCAACATGATGTTTGCCTTTGGGAACCTAATTCATTAAAGAAGGCATTCAGGTTAGCAAGAAAAATGGAAAAAAAAAAATTATGGCAACCAAGAAGCATACCACTCACAACTATAAAGATGGAAGTTTTGTTGCCCCTAGTCTTACACAACCTATAAGATTGACACCACAACAATTGGAAGAAAAAAGAGCAAAAGGGCTTTGTTACAGTTGTGATAGCAAATACACTAAAGGTCATAAGTGTGCTGAGAAGAAATTATTCTACATAGATTGTGAAGAGGAAGAAGAAAAGGAGCAAGAAAGGTCAAAAGAAGAGGATATACTCCAGGAACAAAGCCTAGATAAAGAAGAAATGAATCCGGCCATATCTTGTAATTCATTGCTTGGAATTACCACTCCTCAAACCATAAATATAGAAGGACAAATCAAGAAGAAAAAGGTAATAGTGTTGATTGATTCAGGAAGTACGCACAATTTTATTCATTGTAAGATAGCAAAAGAATTGAATTGCTTCCCATATCCAGCACTAGAGTGTCAAGTGATGATTGCAAATGGAGGAATGACAAATTTCTCTGGAAAGTGCCATAATATCAAGCTATCCATGGGAGAATATGTATTGACTAGCCCAATGCTTTCAATTCCAATCGGAGGTGCTAATGTTGTACTAGGAGTCCAATGGCTACAATCCTTGGGTACAATAGCTTTTAATTTTCAAGAAATTTTCATGAAATTTTCTACGGAAGGAAAGGAAGTTGAATTAAGGGGTATTGCAAGGAAACCGGGAAAGATAATCAGCTCTAACGGTATTACAAAGCTTCTAAAAAAGAAACAAAGAGGTGTAATTGCACAATTATGTTTGCTAGATGTTTCCACATCGGAATCATCTATTTCTCCAGATCTCCAAAAGGTCTTGGACAATCATTCCAAGGTATTTGAGACTCCCAAAGGTCTCCCACCTATTCATGATCATGATCATGCGATTCATATGATTCCAAGAAGTTTTCCTCCAAACATCAGGCCGTACAGATATCCCTATGCCTAAAAGAGTGAAATTGAACGTATGGTTGCAAAAATGCTAGAGGCTGTTATAATTCAACCTAGTCAAGGTTCTTTCTCTGCTCCAGTAGTATTGGTGCACAAGAAGGATGGATCATGGTGCATGTGTCCGGATTATAGGGAGCTCAACAAGCTCACTATTAAAGATAAGTTTCCCATTCCTGTCATTGATGAATTACTGGATGAATTGCATGGATCAATTTACTTCACCAAGTTGGATATTTGTTTAGGATATCATCAAATCAGAATGAAGACTGAAGACATCCCAAAAACAGCATTTGGAACTCATGAGGGTCATTATGAATTTTTGGTCATGCCTTTTGGCCTTACCAATGCACCTTCTACATTTCAATGTTTGATGAATTCCATTTTCAAACCCTTCCTTAGAAAATTTGTGTTAGTATTTTTTGATGATATACTAATCTACAGCAAGTCTTGGAAGGATCATGTTGAACATGTTGACGGGGTGCTACAAATATTGGAGGAGAAATAATTATATGAAAAAAGATCCAAATGTTTCTTTGGAGTACAAGAGGTGGAATATCTGGGTCATATTGTATCTCTTGAAGGAGTTAAGGTAGACCCTAGCAAAATTAAAGCCATTAAGGAATGGAAAATCCCCACATCCATAAAGCATCTGCGAGGATTTCTTGGGTTGATAGGGTATTATCGCAAGTTTGTTAAGAATTATGGGAGAATAGCAGCACCTCTAACAACATTATTGAAGAAAGATGCATTTTCATGGACTCCAGAAGCAACAAACGCCTTCAAACATCTTAAAGAGGCAATGTGCCAAGCACCGGTCTTAGCTACACCACACTTCACAAAAACCTTTATTGTGGAATGCAATGCTTCAAGAAATGGAATTGGTACTGTTTTAATGCAAGATGAAAGACACATTGCTTTTGAAAGTCGTCCAATCAAGGGAAAGTTTTTACACAAAGCTATTTATGAGAAGGAAATGTTGGCAATACTACATGCACTTAAGAAATGGCGACCCTACCTAATGGGAAGACACTTCAAGGTAAAAACGGATCATGATAGCCTTAAATACTTTTTAGAACAAAGATTATCCTCTGAAGAGCAACAAAAGTGGGTCACAAAGATGTTGGGTTATGGATTTGAAATCATCTACAAAAAAGGGAAGCAAAATGTGGTGGCAGATGCACTCTCAGGAAAGGATGAGGATATGGAAGCATTGTTGTGCACTATTTCTATTATCCAACCAGATTGGATAAATGAAGCAAGGGAGGAATGGAAGAATGATGAAGAAGTGTGGGCACTTATTCGAAAGTTACAACAAGATTCCAGTGCATCTTATACATTTAGTTGGAAAAATGATTCGTTATGGTACAAAGATCGCTTATACCTCTGTAAGAATTCCCAACTCAAACAAAATATTCTTATGGAATTGCACACTTCTCCCTTAGGAAGGCACTCAGGATTTTTAAAAACTTACCACAGGGTTAAGAAGGAATTTTTTTGGGATGGCCTTAAATCGGATATTCAAAAGTTTGTGGCAGAATGTTTGGTTTGCCAACAACTAAACTGGAAACAATTAAGACCCCGGGTCTATTACAACCTTTATCCATTCCAAGCTAATGTTGGGAGGAGGTTTCAATGGATTTTATCACAGGTTTACCCAAGTTTGAGGGAAAGAGTGTCATCATGGTGGTAGTTGAAATACTTACCAAGTATGCACACTTTTGTGCATTATCACATCCATTTAAAGCCAATACAGTTTCTACTACATTTATGGAAACAATTCAAAAGCTACATGGAAATCCAAAGATTATTGTAAGTGACAGAGATCCCATTTTCACTGGAAATTTTTGGACAGAATTATTTTCTTGTCTTGGTACTCAGTTAGCTCATAGCTCATCTTATCATCCTCAATCTGATGGGCAAACTGAGATAGTAAACAAATGTTTGGAACGATATCTTCATTGCTTTGTATATGATAAATAGACACAATGGGTCAAATGGTTGCCTCTAGCTGAATGGTGGTATAACACTTCCTTCCATACAACAACAAAAATGACCCCATTTATGGCACTCTATGGATATCAGCCACCATCCATCACATCATATTCAAGATAAAATTCTAAGGTTAAAGCAATGGAACATCACATCGAACATCAATAACAAGTCCTCCAACTCTTAAAGGATAACCTTGTGTTGGCACAAAATAGAATGAAACAAAAGGTAGATCAACATCGCAGCGAAAGAAGTTCTGATGTAGGTGATTGGGTATTCCTACGGCTAAAACCGTATAAACAAATGTCCCTCAAGCAAGCTAAGAAGGACAATAAATTATCACCAAAGTATTATGGTCCATACAAGGTGTTGCAAAAGATTGGTACGATGGCATACAAATTGGAGCTTCTTACAGCGTCTCAAGTGCACCCAGTTTTCCATGTTTCATGTTTAAAGAAGGTTATAGGCGACAAGCTCCTAGTTCAAACAATATTGCTAGAACTTGAGGAGGAAGGAAAAATTATATTGGAACCGGAAGCAGTCACAGAAACAAGAACTCAAAAACTACGAAATTGATCAATTTCAGAGTATCTCATCAAGTGGAAGAACTTATCTGCTGAAGATTCCACATGGGAGGATGAGAATTTTATACAGAAGTATCCAAAAATACTCAATTGTTGAGGACAACACTTTTTTGAAGGAGAGGGGAATGTTAGGTCCCTATAATACTAGGATTACCCCATTACTATTGTAGTTGTATCCCTTATTAATATTGTTGTGCCCCTATTGTCCCCATATTGTTATTATTGTGCCCCATAGAATCCCTCTATTATTATTTTTTGTGGCTTTATATTATTATTGTTAGGTCGGCTAGGTTATATTGTGACTCCTTAGACTCCTATATATAGAAAGGAGGTTTTGTCATTTGAATCATCCAAGAATTGTTCATTTGTGTAATGTAAAGGAGGTTGCCCCCTCAAAGAGGCTGAATTCTAAGGCGTTCAACTATCTTTTCTATCTTTTTGTGAGCTGGTTTCATAACAGTTAGATGGATCTGAGTTGGTTGGGTTGAGAGGCACATTCTACAACATAGTATGAGGGGATGTGTGAGTATGTCACATCTCTAATAAAACCAACCTAGATCCATCTTAACTACGGATCTACCAAGCATTGAGAGGGATCAAATTACTTGAGAAGCAAAGCTCTCTTAAAGTGAAAAGAGATATGATCCCTCTCGGCGCTTGGTAGATATAGAGTTAAGATGGATCTAGGTTGGTATTACTAAGAATCAAGTCCATCTTAATTAAGGATTTACCAAGTAGATGAGAGGAATTAAATGTGTCTAGGTGTAAACCTTTTCTTAAATCTATCACTTGAAAAAAAAATTGCATCTTGAAAGATTTGATTCCTCTCAACATTGGATGGATCAAAGTCAAAATGAATCTATACTTAAAATTTATAAATTTTAAAGAAACTTCACATTGTTTGCAACCTAATTAAAAAGAAAAACACTAGCATTATCTAATAGTACATTGAGACTCTAACATTCCTTGTATCCTCTGCTAGTTGGTCAAATTTCTTGTTTTTCTCCCTAATTTGTATTAGAATTTTCCTACCAAGATAGTGTTTAATACAAATTGTCTTAGCCATGAAATTGTGAAGTTCAAAAGCATTTAAAAACACTTGTGTAAAAATTTTGAATACATAAATAGAGTTCTATGAATTGTAACAAAAACATCTATCTATTTTAGAAAAAGATTTTAAAATTATCAACTTATTAAATTATTTTAAAAAAATAATTTATTATTTTATACTAAAAATAAATAAATAATTTAATTAAGCTTTTTTTTACATAAATAAGAAAGGTTTTGTTATTAGTTCGTGCCCGGTCACAGCAGGATACACACGAAATTTACAAATTGTTCTAGAATAACAAAGCTTCTAAGAAGGGGAACATTATCCCAAAATCTTTTGGAAAACTTTGTTATACTCCCTCCTAGTACCAAAACTTAAGCATCTATTGCAACACACCTCTAGATATTGTGAATAATTGTGAGTTATTTGCAATTACTTTTATTGTTTAAGACTAAAGAGCTTATAGGTCAAGTGGAAGCCTAACGAGAATTTTGGTTGGTTAAAGTTTATTGTTATGTTTATCTTAAAAAATAATAAAAACTAAAGGAATCTTGGAATTCACTGAAGGGAACTTGAATATTAAACTATGTTTACTAGACAGTTAGGAATCAATTACTTTTCTTTCCTTTGAGATAAAATATTATCTTTAAAGAAAAGAGCCAAGGAAGGCAACCGAGGGAGGAAGCTAAAGGCATTAGGAAGAAAGGAAATTGGATTCAGAAACCTACACAGGATGTTGTGAGGGTGAGGCGAGACGCTTCTTTGAGGTGTTCTTGAGTTGGACAAAGAGCCAGTGGAAGCCTCAAGATTGATTTAAGTTCTAGGTTGGACCTAAGGGGTTTAGTTGCATGTGAGTAAACCATGATAGGATTACTAATAATAAAAATAAAATAAATAAATAAAAAATAAAAAATAAAAAATAAAAAAATTGGTATAAAGATGCTCGAGGGAGACAAAAGGATGTAATTGCCTTTGTAAAGGTTGGGAGGTGTGGTTACCCTATGAATTCCTAGACAACCCAGCACAACAAATAAGTACTCATAATAAATACCAATTATAGTATAAAATTTATGTGCACAAATATAAATTCTTTACATGAACTCGACTATCACTAACTCGGCTATGAAATGTGTATGTGCAATAGAGATCAACATAGAATAAGCTTAAGAATCTATAATTGTGTGATTGTATCGGTAACTGAAAGAATACAGAACATGCTTGTGTTCTAGAAAATTGATAATCTATATGTTATAAGTTTGTGTGAATAACTGTGGTAATAGTGTTGTGAAATAAGTTTTGAAATCATGGTTTATTTTTCTGAATGCTGTGATGTTTAAAACCATAAATATTATAGAAACAATGAATACCATGCAATAGGGTTGAATGCTAACATAAATATAAATCTCGGGAGGGTTTACTCGAAGAACCTTATTAATGTCATTTAATCAAGTTATTACCAATGTTGGCCTCGGTCGGGTTAGTATCCAGGCCAAGTCAGAATCAAATAGCCACCCGCACATAGTCCTGACAGAATGCATACTTTTGAAACTGGTGATTATTGTCAATATGAAATTTAGGTGACTCAGATATAGAAATAATGTTAACTAATTTATATACATGTGATCAAAAGAGAAAGTAAACAAAATGCAAAGTAATAATGTCGTGGATGAAACTATAAACTAACAAGTAAATACATCAAAATACCTTGAGTAATCCATGCTAAATGAAAGCAAAACCCTTGCATGTAAACTAGAAATGTTGTAAATAAACAATTTATATAAGCTCAGTCCATAAATATTAAATAATGCATCTACTCCAGAGATTTATTGTTAGAAATATAGAACCCAAGATTAAACAGTCATTAATAAAACAATACAGGAGTTCTTAAGTTGTCGCTTGAAGCCGCCAATGGTAAATACATATGCTAATATTAACTAGAAAAATTGAGTTTTCTAGACCCTAAACAAGGCACCCATGTCTGAACATAATGATAATAACATAGAAGGGACGAGCGGTGTAATCGGTTCGAGAGTCGGTGTGGTCAGCCTCCATACAAAAAACATAGGAATCCTTAGAGAAAACTTAAGTAATCATCCAGGCACAAGATAGTGCAGAAGGAAAGAAATTCATGGCAACAAACTGAAGTTAAGAACACTTGCACTTAGAAAATAAGAAAATAGTGTATGATCTTGATACAAGGTTGACCCATTACCCAATTCTGAAAGAATGACGCAACGTCGAAGACAGCATAAAGAAAACTATACTTGTTATTTAACCTGCATCAAAAGAATGACCTCAGTTCCACATTGAGGGAGCAATAAAAAAAAATATAACTCAAAAAATTAGGCACGAAACACTGGAGCCTTAAATTATTACCTGGGGTTCTTGAGCACCTAGCAGAAATCTTGTACTCTGAAAAGCTAGAAAATCTAAATTGGTTAGGAGTCGAACCAATAACCCTGCATCATACACTATAAATATTTTGTAAACATGAAATTTTTCAAGTTACCTATGAGTCCATAGGTAATTAAGGCCTTCTAAACTGATTGTTTTTCTGTCACAACACCCAACCTACCAATGCCAAGGGAAAAATCATTTCGAGAAAGGTGTAATCGGTAATGGCAACATTTCATACCTAAAATTAGGACATGGAGGAACAAAATTATAAAAGAGACGAGTTATAGAAATTCTAGTGATCTGCAGCAAGCGCATGAGCCCAAGGCAGGAGAGGGAAAATCAGGTGTTTCCACCTTAACTTCCCATGAAACATCAAAATCATTAGATGAAAACCCTACCAATCCAACGATCAAAACATTCCCAAGTGATGACAACTAATGTGCTTCAAGCAGCTTCGAAAGATGGCTCAGATCCCAAACCATTACATGTAATAACACCACATTTCATGATGAGGTGCAACAAATAAATGAGGTTAATTCTTATTAGGGCATATGGAGGACCAACATGATGTAGACTCTAGGTACAAGGTTTAATAAATTTCGACATAAACTTTATCATTACTCCTAGATATTTTCATTGGTTTAATAATTAAAGAAAACTCTTTGTAATTAGGTACTAAGATAAAATTTGGGAAATATTATGATTGGTGTGCTCGCTAAAGAGTGGAATATGTTATTAAATTTTATTTTTATTCTTTTCTTTTCCAAGTTGGTAGTGGAGGATGTTTCAAGTGGTATCAGAACTAGGTTTCAACATTGTGGCATGTTTGGGCAAATGAAGTAATAACAAAAGTGTGTTAATGTGAACAGAAGGGAGTAGTGGGATGAGGAGGGGAGTTGAATGTTTACACCCAATGAGGCCAACTGTCGAATATGGTCCCATACCAATCACAGAGGTGAACTCTAAAATGTGGGTGTAGATGGGTGAAGTAAGATGAAACCCAACAACTATGTTGTTAGAAACCATTCAATAGTTGAAATCTAAAATGGCTCTTTTCATAACTAACAATGAAAGACTAATGTGTGACTAAGAGTGAATCTTGAAGAGCCTTTTAAACAGGAAGAATCATAAGACTTTCATACCTAGCCCCAACAATCGATCCAGGGATGAAGAACCTAAACAGAGGAATGATAATATGCCAGAAAGAAGTCATACCCAAAGAACTGAAGGAGATAGGGATGATAATGAAGGGGAGTCTGGAAACATTTTTTTTTTAAGGAGAACAAAGAAATAGAAAAATGGATTTTTGTGGGAATTTAAAAAAATCAAACCCCCAACATTTGATGATGAAGTGGAGGAAGTTGCAGAAGGCCAGATTATTAATATGAAGAAATATTTCCAAATCTATGTGTTAAATTTTCATATTGTTCTATGTTGTATCAATTACTTTAGCCCAATCAATACTTCAATTAGAAATATTTCAATTACAATTAGTCTTTCCATTTATCAACAATAATTGAAGATAGAACAATAAATGCAATGACAAATTAGAAAATAAACACATCAACAAGAAACACGAGGTTTGGTCAAAGACTAGGGAAAAACCCCACAAGGGGGAAACCCTTTGAAATTCTTCTTCAATTGGATTTTCATAAAAATTTCAACAAAGAGTATAATGAGACTAATATGATATCATCATAAAAACAACCTAACAACAATCACAAATAAGTTTCCAACATTAGAATATATCAGAGACAACTTTTCCTTTATGCGGTCAACTTTGGCCTTTAGTCAAATTTAAGTCAAACTTTCAGTCATATGCAAGAAGAGTTTTACAAGTGACTGGAGGCTTTTGGTCACTCTCTTGATTCCTACAAGCCATCAACTGTGGTAAAAAATTCTCTGTGACATTCCTGTGACTGTAATCCAAAAACCCTAAATTAGATGTGAGCCTCAAACCCTGTAATTTTGGACTTTTACAAACTTTTGTTGTCATCCCTGCCTCAAACTTATGTGAGGCAATCAATGAAGAAGATAAGAAGAAGATTCTTGGTGATGTCCAAATGAGCTTGAGGTCACTTGTGTTTATGTGCTTCCAATGGTGACCAATTTTCTTTAGGGCCGACCTTGTCCAAATGTACATATGTGGGCTTTTCTTCATAATTGCACTTTCCCTTGTATGATTTGAGTGATATTTAGGTCGATTTTGGTCCTCTCGAAAAGAGTAATTCAATTCCATTGTCATATCCATCAAATGAGTTGTTCAAAGTGGAATTTGACCGCAGTTGCATATTTTTAACACTCCCTCTCAACTAGGGAGAATTCCACCTATCAATATTTGTCCATTGATCAACATGTCATCCTATCATCATATGTCCCATATCTGTTCAACTCTATCTACTAAAACATTCTCAAATATAAAGAAGAATATTCATCAAGGACCAAAATATACCACCCTCTATCTTATCTGAGAGCATATCACAATCTGAAACCACATTGAGGGGTAGATCTCAACCTGGAATCTCGTGGGGGGCTAAATATCTCTGACCCCATATCTAGCAATAGATGTTATAGGGGAGCTAATACTCAACCCATCCTATTGCCTACTGATCTTCCCAACAATGACCCTCAAGAGTCATGTGGTAGAAAACCCACCTGCATCATAATCTGAGCTTAGGCAAGATACTCAACTTACCAAAAGGTAAGGATAGCATGCCCCCAAGCCTCCTCAACCCATTGGTTAGATGGGGAGGGACAATCCCAACAAGCCTAGCTTGTGGGTATGATTCTGAATGGGGTATACTCTAGAAATACTAATATAGGGAAGCTACTACTCCAACCCCATGGGTAATAGAAACGGGTGATACCCTAGTGTCAAGAGATTCCTCAACCCCAAGAGCCCTCTATCTCAATTCCACACCCTGGGAGCTCAAATAGGTGGAATATTTGGATCAGTGTCCTCGATCAAAGATGCCCCTTATTAAGAGGGGTCACATCCATTACTCCAAGTTGCTCTCTAGAGACCAAGAACTTCCCTTTTGGCAAAGCCTTTGTGAGTATATATATTTTTAATCTGCTCATTTGTTGATATGAGATGGAGTCTAACTACTTATCTTTGCACCATGTCTCGAATTAAGTGGTAAATTGAATCTCTATGTGCTTGGACTTATCATGAAATACAATATTCTCTATCAAACGAATCCCACTCTTGTTGTCACAATGTATCACTGTAGTATCTGGGACTTGCTCAAATAGCTCTCCAAAGGGATTCCTCAATCAAATTGCCTTGCAATTAGCCATGCTAGTGGAAATATACTCTACTTTGGTGGTACTCAATGCTACATACTCCTGCCTAGTCGGTATTGGTGTATCCATGAAGTCGAACATCTCTAGCAAAATATCTCAGACCAAGTGTGATCATTCCATGCAAATATCTCAAATTTTGTTTGGCAGTGATCTAGTGTCCATGGAGAGCCTCGATCATGAATTGAATCAATGTATTTATTGCATAGCATATGTTTGTACGAGTGTTCACTAGGAACATTAGAGCCCCTATAAACTATCTATACTCGGATGGATTCACCAAATCGAGTCTTGCAACTTCTCCACATAGCTTATTGAAGTTCATTTCCATCGATGTGGGTAGTGACTTGCATTTTTTCATTCCCAATATTTCTAGTAGCTTCACAACATATTTTCCTTGTGAAAGGAAAATCTCACCAGACTTTTTCCACACCTCAAGGCCTAGAAAGTAATGCATGAGTCCAAGGTCCTTCATCTCAAATTTAGATGCTAGCTCACTCTTACACTCTATCATCAGGGGCTTACTACCTGTCAATAATAGATTGTCAACATATAAAACCAAAATCAATAACATACCTTAGACTACCTTGAAGTAGAGGTTGGAATCCACATTTTTTTTTGTGAATCCTAGCTTCATCAAGTAACTATCTATGCAGGAGTACCATGCTTTGGGGGCTTACTTCAAACCATAAAATCTTAAATGTGCAAACATGTGTCCTTCAATCCTTTACTTCAAATCCCTATGGTTTCTCAATGTACACTTCTTATTGTAACATGGCATGGAGGAATGAAGTCTTCATGTCCATCTGATGAAGGGTCTATCCTTGACTTGTAGTAAGGGAAACTATCGAACGAATGGTTGTATATCGAGCCACAGGTGAAAATATATCATCATAATATTCTCCCTCTTTCTGGGAGAATCCTCAAGGCACGAACCTTGCCTTTTATTTCTTAATGCTACCATCAGCTCCATGCTTGACCTTGAATATCCACTTTGAAGTCACCATGGATTTCCCTTTTTGTCTTGGAAAAAAATCCCATAAATCAGTCTTCATGATTGATTCGTATTATTTGGCCATAGAATCTTTCCAAACTTGTTTCATCACAGCTTCTTTGAATTAGGGAAGTTCAACTTCAATAATAGTGCTCATGGCTGCAACATATCCCTCATAACTGCATGGTTTCGTCCTTTCTCTAAATGATCTTTGAATGGGATGTCATATCTCATCATCCTATAACATATCTCAAAGTCCAAGTGGCCTCTTCGTGGTGGGAGTATCACATGGAATAGGATCTAGGGGATCCATAGGCTCCATGGGATCATCAATAATATATGTCTTGAATTTGGGCACATAAGGACCATCTAAAATATCTATATCATCATTATTCTTGGGAGGAGGAGGTAAAGCAAGGTCCCTTACTTTTCTAAGGGTGGTATCTTCATCAAATGTAATATCCCTGCTAATTTCAACCTTCCTTTGGCCATGAATATATAGTCTAAATGCTTTAGAATTTTCACAATATCCAACAAATGTACCTTTTCTTCTTGAGGCTTCCAACTTGTTTATTTTTTCCTTAAGCACATGAAAGTATATGGGGTACCCAAATATATAGAGATGACCAACATCAAGCTTGAAACCTATGAACACTTATTCGGGGGTCTTGTTGTCCAATGCTTGATGAGGTAGCTTGTTTTAAACATATACTACATCATTTGTTACTTCTTCCCAAAGGAACCTCGCAAATTTTGATCATGGAGAATGGAACGGGAGACTTCTATAATGGACTTGTTCTTTATTTTAGTCACTCCATTTTGTTTGTGAGTATAGGGCACAATTTTTTCTTTCTTGATACCTTCCTTCTTGCAAAAATCAATGAACTCCTTTTATGAGTATTCTCCACCATTGTCATACCTGAATATTTTGATTTTCTTCCTTGTTTTATTTTTTATCAAAGCTTTGATATCCTTGAACATTTCAAAAGTTTCATCCTTATGCTTCAAATAATATATCCATGTCTTTATTGAGAAGTCATCAATGAAGTTGATATAGTAGAGATGACCACCAATTGAATGCACAGGCATCGGACTACATATGTCAAAATGGATGAGATGAAGGATGTCATTTGTCATGTTCTCGCTAGAGAGGAATCATCCCCTTGTCTCCTTTCCACTGGCACAAACTGGACATACTCCATCATGATGGTCTTGAACCTTGGGAATCCCTGGGACAAATTTCTCCAATTTCAGAAGAGCATCATAATGTAGATGGGTCAAACTGCAGTGCCATGGCTCACTTAGATTATTAGTATCATGGACCAATGGTGGAAGTGGTATTCCAGTAACCCTGTAGAGTCATTCATATCTTGATCCCAATGTGAATGCATCTCTTATAGGTTATCCAATAGATCGAGTAAGAACCTTTCCCTTAATGAATAAAACTCTCATCCCTTTTTCTTCCAAAGAGAATGTTGATACCAAATTCTTCTTTAACCCTGGCACATACATCACATCATGGAGGAAAATAGATTCTCGTGAATTCAAATGAAATTTGATGGACCCAAAACTTTTAACGGGATGGGTGGAGTTGTCTCCAAGGATTATTTTCAAATTTGACTCCCTATCCACCAAATTAGAGAGAAAATCCTTATAACCAGAGAAGTGATGAGTAGCCCCACTATCAACCAACCAACTATCACATGAATCCAAAGGAGATGAACTAGTAAGGGAAAAAATAAGAATATATTAAGATTGATTTGCATCATTGCTTTCGTACCTAGAGAATCTTGACTTATTTTGATGAAGATCTTCTTCATGATCACTTGGAGCATATCTTCTTCTTCTGTCATCTCTTTCATTGTAGTTATTCCTTCAGTCATTTCTCCTTTGATCATTAAAATTGTTGTCATTGTTTCTAGTATTGTAGCGTGGTCCAATGTTCTTTTTGGGCAATATCAAGCATAGTGGCCTTTCTTATGACAATTGTAGAATTCGATGTGCATGTATTACTTTATTCTATTTGTATTTTGAGGATGAGGCTTTCTTGAATTTTATGGACCACCTTTCCTCTCTTCTCCTTTTTTTCATGAATGATGAATGTCGTGGGCTCTCCTTCTTCATGCTTTTGAATCCTTCCTCTTGATATCATCCTCGATTCTTCTTGAGTGATATCTCCAACAATTTCACCGAATGATGGGAGGAAATTGTAGTTGATTATAGTAGTAATGAAGGTTTCCCAAATAGGAAGGAGACCTATTAGAGTCACAGTCACCAATTCCCTATCAGCCATAGATTACCCAACTCTTTGCAATTGATCTCTAAGATGAGATATCATCATTATGTAGTTTTGCAGAGATTATCATTTTTTCATCTTTGTGTCTTTGAGTTGATCTTTGAAGGAGATAATTTCATTCAAATTGTTGACTTCATACATGCCAGTTATCTTATCATACATGTCATTATACGTTCTCAAGTTTCTAACGTATGCAAGTAAGTTATCTTGTAAACCATCAGCTATAATTTGCTTTCTTTTAACTCACCTTTCTTATGCTTGTTCTTGACAACGGCAGAAGCATTTTTTTAAGGCTCGGGTACGTTTCCTTGAATATAGTCCAGAACATCATTATTGTCAGCTATGATCTGCAACTGACTTTCCATGCAGAACATGCAACTTCTCATTTTCCTTGAAGAAGGAAGTCATATTGACTTGGCTAGATCGACTCTTTTAACTTTCCAAAGATGATTGCTTCAATGCTTTTCTCCTTTTGGGCTTGTCCTTCACATTAGCTCTGTTACCATGTTAAATTTTCAGATTGTTCTATGTTGTATCAATTACTTCAGCCCAAATCAATAATTCAATTAGCAATATTTCCGATTACAATTAGTCTTTCCATTTATAAACAATAATTGAAGATAGAATAAGAAATGCAATGATAAAGTAGATAATCAACACATCAACAAGAGACACCAGGTTTAGTCAAAGACCAGGGAAAAACCCCACAATGGGGAAAACTCTTTGAAATTCGTCTTTTATTAGATTGCCATAAAATGTTCAGTTGAGAGTACAATGAGGCCAATACAATATCATCAACAAAACAACACAACAACATTCAGAAATAAGTTTCAAGCATCATAATATATCAGAGAAAACTTTTCCTTTTTGCGGTTAACTTTAGTCTTCGATCAAATCTGAGTGAAATTTTCTGATCACATGTAGGAGGAGTTGTGCAAGAGAATGGAGGCTTTCGATGTCTCTCTTAATTCCTACAATCCATCCACTGTGGTCGAAATTCCCCTATGACATGCTTGTGACTGTAATCCAAAAACCCTAAAACATATGCGAGCCTCCAACCCTGTAATTTTAGAGTTTTGCAAACTTTTGTTGTCATCCCTGCCTTAGACCTATGTGAGCCAATCAATGAAGAAGATAAGAAGAATATGCTTGGTGATGTCCAAATTAGCTTGAGGTCACTTATATTTATAGGCTTCCAAGGGTGACCAATTTTATTTAGGGTCAACCTAGTCCAAATGTACATATGTGGGTGTTTTTCATAATTACACTTTCCCTTGTCTGATTTGAGTGATCTTTAGGTTGATTTTTGTCCCCTCAAGAAGAGGAATTCAATGTCATTGTCATATCCATAAAATGAGCTGTCAAAGTGGAATTTTACCATAGTTTCATATTTTTAACACTATGTGTATGATAATAACCTTAAGTTCAGGTTGGTCATTTACCAACTTCAAGGAAAAGCCATTTTATGGTGGGAAGTGGTAAAGAAAGTGCAAGGAATTAAATATCAAGTGATGAATTTGGATGAATTGCAGAAGCATCTTAAAACCAAATATTTGACAAAACAGTTTTATGACAAGAAAGCAAAGGACTTTCATGATTTAAAGTTGGGGCAACTAACTATGGATGAATTTGTGACCAAGTTTACATTCTTGTTAAGATATGTTACATATAATAGTAAGGAAAAATCTAAAGTTCAACGATTTTCTAGTAGCCTTCCTCCATATATTAAGGATAGGATAGAATTTGATAACCCCAAAACAATGGACGAGGCAATTCGAAAGGCCTGAATTTGCTATCAGCAAATGAGGCAAAAGGGGGAAGTTCGTCATGGAAAATTTTAGGGGCAAATGTTCGCCCTTTGGCGAAATTAAAGGGTTTTAAATTTTTAGTGGGCGAATATTTTGTATCATAGTAGATTTTTACAAATCCTCTCAAATAGCCCACCTTATTTTAAGGGAGAGGGTAGAAAAGGTAAATTTAGCCCTTGAAATCAGGAGTTACAACCTTCCATTCGCCCTAATTTTCAAAAATAGGTTTTATTTAAGTGAATCCTATGGGCCAAATACCATATTTATAAAAGAGGTATGGTAAATTAATAAAAGTATAAATAAATGAGAGGTATGGTAAATAAATAAAACATTTTTAATATTTACTCCATAAGTCACCTTATATACATGCAACGGTGTAAACAAATAAAAATATAAATAAAGTGGAGGTATGGTAAATAAATAAAACCTCTTTTTATACTTACTCAAAAGGTATGGTAAATAAATAAAAATATAAATAAACTAGATGTATGGTAAATAAATAAAACATCTTCTTATATTTAATCCATAACTCTCTTTCTATTTATGAAGGCAAAAAAAAGAGGTTTTATTTAAGTGAATCCTATGGGCCAAATACCATCTTTGTAAAAGAGGTATGGAAAATTAATTAAAATATAAGTAAACGATAGGTATGGTAAACAAATAAAACATTTTTTTTATATTTACTCCATAAGTCACCTTATATTTATGAACACTCAAAAAATGCGTTATATTTAGGTGAAAGCTATGGGAAAAATACTACGGGCCAAATACCATGGGCTAGATTATTATTATTACCATGAAAAAAACATTATTAACCCTAATATTAGTATTAATAAAAATAAAAATGGCACATGGTATTGACCCATGGTATTCACGGGGAAACCATCATAGATCCATCTTTACTCTGGATCTACTAAGCCCCGAGAGGTATCAAATATCGTGATATGCAAACTAGCATAGAGTGAAAAAATATTTGATCCCTCTCGGGGCTTGGTGGATCAAGAGTAAAAATGGATGTTGTAATTTAATGTATGTTAAACATTTTAACTTGGTTATAATAAAAAATAAAATAAAAATCAATTATTAATTTTATTAATTTTTATAAATTACTAATAGTAATTTTTAAGCTCTAGGTTTATGATAACCCATGGTAATACCATGGTATTCATGTGAGCATAGACTATTTAAAGGGGAAATTCTATCATCTTAGATCCATATTAATTTTGGGTCTACCAAGTGCTTATAGGGATAAATAGATTTCATCCCCCTAAGAGTGGTAGATGTGGAGTTAAGATGGATATAGTTTGGTTTTTATGATAATGAAGATATTAAATAGGCTTAGGAAATTATATTGTAAAAACATCTTAAGGTGAATGGTTAAAGGTACATTTAGTCACTTCACAAAATTTAGTAAAACATACCAATATCTCCATTAATATTGGTTTTTAACATTCTCTGATTTAACAAAAAAAATTCAAAACAATGAAACCTTATCACTCTTTCCGCATCACCCTTACAGAAGATTTATCACCATTTTTCAAACATTCTCAATATGATATCTTCATGAAAAATTTTAGGTACTGATGTTGGATTAGTTGTTTGAAAAATAATTTGGTTTGTACAACCTTTCATCTTCTGTGCTATTCTCAGTTTGTCCTAATGATCTGTAAGGGTTGGAGTCACTGCACCATATTTTCCTAAAAGGTGGAGATTGTTCACCAAAAGGGAAATTAATCTACATGTTATAACACTGTTAAAAAATGCAAGACCTATGAGGGTAGTGAATTATGCTAATAAGAAATTTAGATTGGGAGAGACGTAATTAAATTTTATTATTTAATTGAAGATTTCTAATTAAAATAATAATAAATCTACATTTATATATTCATATATTGATTGAAAGGATTCTCACAATGGTCACTTCTTCCAATTAGATCCCCTTCAAGCCCTTGGGATACCTAATACTTTCTTATATAATATATTGGGGCTTGCTACTTGTTGGCATGTTGGGGTAAATAAACTTGATGTGTTTTTTTTATCTCGCAGTTGAAGTCTATGGAATAAGAAAGAAATTTGATAACTTGAAAAAAAGTGGTAGCTTGATAAAAGTTGTAGAGAAAAGATTAATCTCTCCTACCTTGACAGAACTCATTGTCAATATCAACACCTACAAGAACTTTGTTGTGGAATATTATCAAAACTAATAGAAGGATATGAAAGAGTGTATTGTAAGAACCTTGACAAACACGACCACTGAAACTTGGAACATTGTTTGTAGGAAGAGAAAATTATGTTTCTTTTTCCAAACATGTATGTTAGTATATTACAATTTAATGAACATGTTTTCTTATTATCATATATGGTTTCATACTTTAACAAAACATTCGTCAAGACTTCACAGTGTTTTATTATTCAGTAAAAGATTTGCCAAGATCTTACAAGATTTTATAATTCAGTGAAAGATTCTCCATCACTGTACAAGATAATATAATATGGTGAGATATTCGCCAAAAAAATTATATATACATATTATATTATTGATAAAATCGCCTCCCATTTTTCCTGTGTATCATGGGGATTAGCCCATTTATTATAAATATAAATTTAGGGTGGTCCTTAAAATTTTCCCTGATGGTGGTAAAGGTTGGTCACATAAGAAAGGGTAGAAGAAATACCAAAACACCAGAAACATAAAGACTGCAAGTTTTAAAAGTGCATAGAAAATTCAAAAAAAAAAAAATAGTTTGGGAGAAACCAGTAGAAAACTAAATGGAAAATTGAACCCAAACAAACAAAAGCATCAAGCAAACTGGAGCCCAGTCAATCACAAAAACATCTTTTACAGTGTTAGGGTTGCAAGGAACCCCATTATTATAAACAATGTCCCCGTCATGCTAGTATTGAACAAGATGCTAATCTACAAGAAGCTTCTACATTCGGTGAGGTGGTGAGAAGCATGTCAAGGATCAATGTTGCATTAGAAGAACATCAAGAAGATTATCATCCTACCATGATAGAGTTCGAAGGTAAATTACTTAACTAGACTATGTCCATTTTAGTAGATCCAAGAGTAAGGTTAAGTTATGACAGCACTAAAGTAGTGGAAAAATGTCATTTACAAACTCATAAATTTAAAAACCCTTGGCTCGTACAACTAGTTACTGGAATCAAGAGAAGAGTGACGGTTAAGGTGCCAAATTGTTATGTTTAAATGGGAAGACAACTGATTAAGGTTAATTTGAATATATTATTGTTAGGATCCTATGACATGTTGATTGGAATAGATTGGTTAGAAAGGAATTGGTTCTTAGTGAACTACAACGAAAATTGCATTAGTTACCTTGTTGAACATGGCTTGAGGAAAGAAATCCAGGGGATTAAGCATCCAATATAATTATGTCCCATTATTGGCTACTAGTTAGGAAAATGCATTAGGAAGGGTTGTGTAATATATGTTGTCCAGGTTGGGTATTCTAATATTAAGGATAAGACAACTTTCGTAGAAAATATAACAGTAATCCAAGAATTTTCTGACGTGCTTCCTCAGAACATACTAAGACTGCCCCCAATGTGAGATGTTGAATTTACAATAGATTCATTCCCTCGAGTAGTCCCAATGTCAAAAGCTCCATATTGTATGAGTATAAATAAGATAACAGAGCTCAAGATGTAGTTACAAGAATTGCTTGACAAAGGGTACATCCACCCAAGTGTGTAACCCTAGGGAGATTCAGTGTTGTTCGTAATGAAAAAGGATGGTTATTTGAGACTTTGCATTGATTAAAGTAAACTTAACAAGCTAATTGTCAAGAATAATTACCCATTGCCTCAAATTGATGATTTATGTGATCAGGCTAAAGGTGTTAAGGTCTTCTTTAAGATCGACTTACGATAAATTTACCATCAAATTAGAGTAAAGAAGGAGAAGATTTGTAAGACAATGTTTAGAATTCGTTATGAACATTACGAGTTTGTGGTCTTACCATCTAATGTGCTAGAAACATTCATGAATTTAATGCATGGTATTTTCCACCCATTTCTAGATATATTCATCTTGATATTTATAGATGACATCTTAGTTTATTCCAGAAGTCTAGAGGAACATAAAGAACATTTGTGGATGGTGATGCAAGTTTTACAGGAGCATCAGTTGTATGCTAACTTTAGCAAGTGTGAATTTTAAAAAGATCAAATCTAATACTTGGGATATTTCATCTCATCCGAAGGTATAGTCGTCAACCCTAAAAGGATTAGAGCCATTATGGAATGGCATGTACCCAAGAATGTAGCAAATATACAATCCTTTATGGGGATGGCAGGGTACTATCATCGTTTTATTAAGGGGTTTTCCCAAATTTCTTACCCCATTACTTCCCTGAAAAAGAAAGGAAGGGCTTTCAAGTCGAAAATTGTTTGCCAATGAATTTTTGAGCACCTGAAGCAATTATTAACCATTCCCCCATGCTAAAAATTGTTGACCCGAACAAGGAATTTGTGGTTTGCACAGAGATTCTTATCAAGAAGGGATAGGAGGATTGATGATGAAGAATGGGAAAGTGATAGCATATGAGTCACAAAAGCTGAAGGAACATGAGAAGAGTTATTCTACTTATGACTTGGAATTAACCATTGTAGTCCATGCACTAAGAATATGGAGGCATTATCTACTTGGAAAAAGGTTTTTACTTATGACAAATCATAACAGTCTAACGAGTTATTTTAAGAAGCCTAACTTGAATTGTTGTCAAGCGAGATGGAATCCATTTCTCAGTGAATTCAAATTCGACATTAAGCATCTAAAGGGGAAATAAAATTGTGTAGTAGATGAATTAAGTAGGAGGGTGAATTATGTGTATGAACTTCACTACAACCAAATAGAATTTAGTTTTTTGGAACAAATTAAAGAGGTTGCCCAAAATGACCCGAAATATAAGTTTTAATTGCAGCAAGCCCATCAGACTAACAGCTCTAGAAAATAGTGTGAATATAGCATCAATAAGGATCATATGTTAGCCTCTAAAGGGAGAATATATGTTCCCAACCTCTGCTCCATCCACTCCCCATTCCAGAGTGGAAATGGGAAGTCATTACACTTGATTTTAGAACAAGACTATCCAGATCTAAGAAACACAATGATTCAATCATGGTGATAGTAGACAAAATCAGTAAAGCAGCTGATTTTATTCTAGTGCAATCTACTTATAAAAAATTTCAAATTGTTGATATTTTATGAAATAAGTGTTTCGATTACATGGTGTACCTAAAGTAATTATATTAGATATAGATGTAAAATTCACCTCTTCATTTTGAAAGGATCTCTTCACCAGATTGGGAACCCAATATACTTCAGCATTGCATACCATCCAAAAATATATGGGTAGCCTAAACAAGTGAATCAAGTACTTGAAGATATGTTAATAATGTATGTAATGCAACAACCCAGCCAATGGGAAGAGTATTTACATTTGGTTGAATTTGTGTATAGCAATAGTTATCATGAATATTTAAAAATGAGCTTGTTTGAAGTGTTATATGAGAGAAGGTGTAAAACACCTACCAATTGGAATATTCCTGAAGATAGAATAATGTTAGGGCCATACATGTTAACAGAGATAGAGAAAACATTAAATAAAGTTTGGTAGAACTTAAAAGCTACTTAAGATAGATAGAAGGCTTATGCTGATAAGAGAAGAACCTATCAAGAATTTGAAGTCAGTGATCATGTATATGTATTAATTAAACCAAAGAAAAGTACCTTGAGATGGGGAGTCTATGAAAAACTTGCACCTTTGTTATGTGGTCCTTTCTAAATATTAGAAATAATTGGACTAGTGGCATACCGAATTACATTTCCTAGTCATATAAGAGTTCATAATGTATTTTATGTTTCATTATTGAAACTGTATGTATATGACCCTAGACATGTTATTTATTAGCAAGATATTCAGGTCAAGCTGGATGGAGAGTTCCTGGTATAGACTCAATGTATTCTTGACTGGAAACAAACAATGTTACAGAAATGAGCCATCACCCAGGTTAAAGTGCAGTGGAGACACTTTATCCTAGAAGAGGCTACTTGGGAGAATGAGAGTTTTATGCGGGAATTTTATCCTAACTTATTCAAGGGACAAGAAAACACTAGGGACTATGTTATGCTCAAGGGGGGGAAGATGTAACAACCCTTCAGATATTGTGAATAATTGTGAGTTATTTGTAGTTATTTTTATTGTTTAAGACTAAATAACTTATAGGTCGAGCGGAATCCTAACAAGAATTTTAGTTGGTTAAATTTTATTGTTATGTTTATTTTAAAACACATAATAACTAAGGGAAATATTAGAATTCACCAGAGGGAACCTGAAGATTAAACTCTTTTTACGAGACAGTTAGGAATCATTTGTCTTTCTTTCCTTTGAGATAAAATATTATCTTCAAAGAAAAGAGCCAAGGGAGGGAACCTAAAGATTAAACTCTTTTTAGGAGACAATTAGGAATCATTTACATCTTTCTTTCCTTTGAGATAAAATATTATCTTCAAAGAAAAGATCCAAGGAAGGAAACCGAGGGAAGAAGTTGGAGGAATCCGGAAGAAAGGAAATTTGATTCATAAACCTACACAGGACGTTGTGAGGGTGAGGCGGGATGCTGCCTTGAGGTGTTCTTGAGATGGAAAAAGATTCAGTGGAAGCCTCAAGATTGATGTAAGTTCTAGGTTTGACCTAGGAGTTTTCGTTGCATGTGAACAAACCCTGATAGGAATACTAACAAAGAACTGTTCTAGTATAAAGATGCTTGGGGGAGAGAAAATGACTTAATTTCCTTTCTCGAGGTTGGGAGGTGTGGTTACACTATGAATTCCTAGACGACCCAGCATAACAGATAAGTACTCATAATAAATACCAATGATAGTGTAAAAGTTATGTGCATAAATATATATTTTTTACATGAAGTCAACTATGACTAAATCGGCTATGAAATGTGTATATGCAACACATATTGACATACATTAAGCTTACTAATATAATTGTGTGATTATATTGGTAACTGAAAGAATATAGAATGTGCTTATGTTCTATAAAACTGATAATTTGTATGTTATATGGCTATGTGAATCACTGTGGTAATAGTGTTGTGAAATAATTGTTCAAATCACGATTTATTTTTCTGAATGTTATGGCTTTTAAAACAGGAAATATTACAGAAACAATGAATAACATGCAGTAGGGTTGAATGCTAACATAAATATATATCTCAGGAAGGTTTACTGGAAGGCCCTTCTTAATTCCATTTAATCAAATTATTACCAATGTTGGACTCGGTCGGGTTAGTATTTGGGCTAGGCCAGAATCGACTAGCCACCCGGACACAGTTCTAACTGCATGCAGCCTGTGGAAACTATTGATTACTATCAATATGAAATTTAGGTAACTAAGATACAGAAATAATGATGTTAACTAATTTATAGAGTTGTGATCAAAAGAGAAGGTAAAAAAAATGCAAAGTAATATTGATGTGGAAAAAACTATAAACTAACAAGTAAATACATCAGAATATCTTAAGTAGTCCATGCTAAACGAAAGGAAAACCCTTCCATGTAAACTAGAAATTATGTAAATAAACAATTTATACAAGCTTAATCCATACATATTAAATAATATATCTACTCCAAATATTTATTGTCTAAAAGCCAAAACCCAAGATTAAATAGTCATTAATCAAAATATATAAGAGTTCTTAAGTTATCATTTGAAGCCGCTAGTGCTATATACATATGTTAATATTAACCAGCAAAATTGAGTCTGATAAACCCTAAATATGGTGCCCATGTTTGAACATAATGTTAATAACAAAAAAGGGACGAGAAGCGTAGTTGTTCTGAGAATCAGTGTAGTCAACCTCCATACAAAAACCCTAGGAACCCTTAGAACAAAATTTAAGTAATCAACCATGCACAAGATAATGCAGAAGGAAGGCAAGTCGCAACAAGAATATGAAGTTAAGAAAAATTGCACCTAGAAATGAAGAAACTAGTGTAAGATCTTCATACGAGGTTGACCTATTACCCAATTCTAAAAGAAAGATGCAACATCGAAGAGAACATAAAGAAAATTCTCCATGTTCTTTAACCTGTATCGAAAGAATGACGTCAGTTCCATATTAAGGGAGCAATAAAAAAATTATAACTCAGAATTTTAGGCACAAAACACTGGAGCCTTAAATTATTACCGGGGGTTCTTCAATGCCTAGCAGAAATCCTATACTCTGAAAAGCTAGACAATCCAAACTAGCTAGGAGTCGAACCAATAACCTTGCATCATACACTGTAAATATTTTGTAAACACGAAGTTGTTCAAGTTACCTGTGAGCCCATAGGGAAGTAATGCCTTAGAATTTGTAATCGCTAGACTAATTTCTCTTTTTTCCACAACACCCAACCTGCCAATTGTTGGGAATTTTCTGATAAATTCCAAAACAAATAACTTGAACAGAGGATGATGCTCTGTTTTACCACAGGATCTTAACACAGGAAAGCAAATATTGTTTCTGGGCAGAACAGAGTTTCACACATGCCCAATAAAACTTGTATTCATTAAAAGATCGTTGTTACAAAAGATTCTTCCTATTACAGAGGGATTACAACCGGAGACTACTTCAAATGCAGTTCCAAAAAAAAAAAGTTACTCTGCCTTCTCCTGAAAATTTACTCTGTTTCAACTACAAATTTTAACGCATTGTTGTGTAAAGATTACATGCATCTACTGCTGTAAAAGAAATCTCCTCATTTCATTCACGTTGCTGCATATTTCATTTCTACAAAAAAAACTTTCTCTGCACTGCTGAGAGGAAAAATTACATTTACACTGCTATGTAATTTTTTTTCATATGCATTCCGTTGCATTCTTCACTCTACTCTTGACAAAAAAAAACACTCAAAAACATTACATGCTTCTATGCTATACTCCCGTAAAATAAAATAAAAACATTAAAATTAAAAACATTTACCAGCATTCTACCAACCGCTGTAAATTCCATTAATTAATTTTACTGAAAACTGGCGGTCAAAATGAAACTTTTACTCCACGTCAATTTCATGTTGCAGGCTTGTACTTCAACCATTGAATTATTCGATTTGCGATTTGCGATTTGATCGCATCGTGAAATCGCATTCGGTGCAAAACAAGGGGAGGCTTGACACATATGGGTGCGATCTGCGATATGGCGATCAGATCACATCGCAACATCGCAATCGCAGAAATCAAGTGAACAAATGGAGGTAGTTGGCATGCATGCGATTTGCGATTTGCGATTAGATCGCATCGCAAGGAAAAAACATGTAGTTTCGGAAATGATAACGCGGTAGTTTGAAATTAGATTTCAACACTCCCCTTTAATTTCAACTGCTGGGTTATCAGTCATACCTAGACATTTCCTCAAAAACTCAAAACTTTTTTGTCCCAATGGCTTGGTCAGAATGTCTGCAACCTGTTCTTGAGTCCTGCAATGTTTTAAAACAATTTCTCCATTGCTTACCAATTCTCTGATGTAATGAAACCTTGTGTCAATGTGTTTCATTCTCTTATGAAACACCGAATTCTTGGATAATGCAATAGCTAAGCTATTGTCACAAAAAATCATTGTTCCTTTTGCCTGCTCCTGGCCTAAGCTTCTTAGCATTCTTCTCATCCAAACTGCTTGACATGCTGCTGTTGTAGCTGCCACATATTCAGCCTCTACTGTAGACAATGCTACAATAGGTTGTTTCTTAGAAGCCCATGAAATGGCTCCTGTACCCATGTGAAAAACATAACCGGATGTGCTTTTTTGATCATCTACACTTCCAGCCCAATCACTATTAGTATATCCAATTAAATCTGAACATTCTGAAGTAGTATATAAATTGCCAAACCTTTTAGTACCTTTAACATACCTCAGAATCCTTTTTGTTGCCTGCCAATGTGCTTCTTTTGGCCTCTCCATGAATCTGGAAATTAAATTAACAGCAAACATTATATCTGGCCTAGTTGCAGTAAAATAAATTAGGCTGCCAACTATGCTCTTATACAAGCTAGGATCAAAATCCTTGCTGTTGTCCTCTTTGCTGAGTTTTAATCCCATCACTATGGGAGTGATTGTTGCCTTGCTGTCCTGCATATTAAATCTTTCCAATACTTCATTAACATATTTTGCTTGTGAGATAAAAATCCCATTTTCATTTTGATCTACTTCTATTCCTAAGAAGTATCTCAGCAAACCCATGTCAATCAATTCAAATTCTTCTATACAATTTTGATCAGCCCTATGGGTATGAATCGAGGAAACTGAGAGTAGTAGTAGGATGCGATTTTCATGACTGTTTTGAAGTTTTCAATGAGATGATCATCATTACCTGTGAAAATAACATCACCAACATATAACACAACAACTAGTATTTTACCATCCTTTTCTTTGATATAGAGAGTGGGTTCTGTTGGATACCTATAGTAATAGGTTTCATATTTCATGATTGATTATTGAAAATCCAAATATGCTCTGCTTTGTTACTACAAAGATCCCATATTTCCAGAAAATCAGAGGTGTGTGAAATACTTCAAATATTGAGGACCTTATTACAAATTTTGTGGATGATTCAACAGTTCAAGCTGGATCATGCCATTTTTCAATTTTGAGTTGTAGAATAGAGAAAGAAGTCTGTCCAAACAGCTTAATCTTGGCAGACAAGTAGTTCAGGTAGAGAAACAAAGGTTCCCAAAAGTCTAATCTGGGACCTTGGAAGAGATAAGGGTAGAAGCAGATAGAGTAAAAAAGGAAAAAGCCAAAGAAAAGAAAAGGCAATTGAGGGTTGCAAGTCCAAGTGCCCCTCCAAGAAGAAACAAAAAATGCTAGGTGAAATAGTGGGGTAGGCAGTTGTGGTTGCAGAAAAGACATGTTCACCATCACATAGTTGTCAAAGATGTTTTGCCAAGGCAATGAACATATCAGCAAAAAAGGTGGTGAATTTCATGGATTCACAGCAGAGAGCATCACTAACTTCACTTGTTCCCCTCTACTCCATCATTAACACCCCCTTTCTAAATCCCCCTCCTTCCCTCATACTAACTCCTAACTCTACTATGTAATTCCCCTATTTTACCCCTACCCCTAATAATAATAACACTAAGGTGTATAAAACCCCAAATGATATATATTTTCCCTCCCCTAGGCATAATAGCCGAGAATTCTGCAAAGAGGGACCATAATGGCACCTGGCCACCATGGTGAACCTATCTCCACTATTGTTCCTTTGCTGCAAATCATTTCCCCCAAAAATATACCTTTGCATGGGTAAAACCCCTCTCTAAACCCCTTTGATCTATAAAACCCTCTGCAAACCTTACAAAAATCAAAATTCCGCCTTCAGCACGTTCCCAAATGCAAGCGCGGGTGGTCAGAATCAAAACATTTGGAAAACCATGCCAAAATCCCACAAATGGTTAATATTTCCGCCGCATTATCGGCCGTGCACCTCACACCTCCGCCAGCCGTCGGATCAAGCCTTCCAGATCCGACGGCCCACAGCAATATCGGAGCGCCATCCGCAACCGCACGTTAACTCCCGAGAACGTGACGTTGCGCCTCGTCACGCCTCCGCCACGCGTCGCCCGATGGACCATCTCGGAGCTCCCTCTGACACCCTGGGCGCCGTACTCTAACCGCCCCGAGAGACCGTGACGGTTAGAGCCTTAACCATAATCCTCACGGTTTCACTTCCGCCCGTCCACCATTAACCTTTCTGCCACGTCCAGCTCACCGCTGACTGGACTGCCACCTCACCGCCCTTTGACCGGTCGTCTTCTGCCACGTCCTCCCCGATGACGTCAGCTGACGTCACATCACCGTGACCCACCAATGACGTCATGCTGACGTCATTATAAAAAGCGCCAAACGGGTAAAAAACTCATATTAACCAAATTTTACGCGTTTTTTCACCATTTCATCGTTATTCCGTCTGAACTCTCTGCTCAACCATTTCTGCCTGGATTTCCGCCAACCGTAAAATTAGCTAAAGCAACCACTTCAGCAGCTGCAGTACACCTTGCCACGACCTCTGCACGTCGAATTACAGGTATTTACACTGCCCTGCCTTCCATACGACCTGCATTCAGCTCAAAACTGCTCACAGGCATAATAGGACCATAAGATCGACCTTTTCACCGTTAGAATCTAGTTGTACCTCCACCATTGTCACTGTGAGGTCCAAAAATTCCCTGCAGAGCCGTAATAAGCTGCAATTCATCTAAAAACCCCTCAGTTCTGCGTTTCCCCGGCAAATTCACTACTAAATACCTCTGAACTACTACCAGAAGCTCACTTAGGCCCCAAAGAGGCTCTGTTACCAATTACCAGCAGTATTTCAATTTCTAGCTGGTGAATTCCCCTCTGACAGTTCAGAAAATCAAGCTATTTTCCACTGAGGGCAGTCTGCAGTCTGTTTTTGCCCATTCACCTGTCAGATTGCAATAGTTTACCCCTTCAGAAGCTATGGAGACCCCCATTGCTCTCAATATCAAGCCTATCAATGCTCCCCACCAAGAATTGGCATGGAAGCCCCTGGGAGACATGGATTACCAGATGTTGGACTGGTTTCCTATGGGAACTAAGTATAATATCCTGATGCTAAATGAACTGAGAGCCCAGCACATGAGTGGAGCAGATATCTTGGGGATTTGGGAATCAAATTTGCCCATATACAACCTTCCCCAAGTTAATCCCATGCCAGAGCTTATCTACAGTTGCCAGGAGTGCTATGACCCCAGCCAAAGGGCAGTCATTAGCCCCACAGGCCTAGTCCTGTTTCAGATCACTCCAGAGAGTATAAATCAGATGCTGCATTTCCATACAGCCAAGAAACTGACCCCTCTTTCCATGCAAGATTTGATAAAGAGAGGAAATAACCTGTCTAATGACCAGATTGTGAAGATTAACCAGCTATTTCTCACACCTAGCTCTGAAGCAGTCAGAACCCCTCCCATTGGGTACCAATACCTGAATGAGTTGGGCAGGATGATGGTGGACTTGATTGGATATGTCCTGGGATTTAGAGGACTGGAAGATGTAGATGATAGCATATTGGCAATGCTGTCTATATTTGCCCCGGGCAAGCCTCCAGCTATGCAGTATGACTATGCAACCTACATTGCAGAGAAGATTCATGATCAGTTCATGAACCTGAAGAGAGAGAGACTGTTCAGATACTCCTCATATATCTACCATTTGTTCCTTTTCAATCAGCCAGCCACCTTCTCAGTTCCTTTGAGGCCACTCAATGCCCAAGGAAGCCCAAGATCAGTTATTTTCTGGACCTCTGTGTTTCATTTTACCTCAGTATCACCTTATACATACTGTGAGTTCATTGATCTGTTTGTTCATCCGGCCCTAACAGTTCTGCAAGGTACTCCTCCTCCCAGATTAACCGATGAAATGAGGAGGATTTTACATCTGAACAAATCCTACAATATTGGCAACTGGTACTTCTACCAGAACCACACAGTCCTTAGGATATATGGCTGTGAAATGAGCCCATTTAGATTGCCAAGGTATGTCCCCATGAGGTTGTTTGCCTTGGAGTATTTCAGGCAGTTTGGGAACTCGGATTACCTTCATTTTCAGAGTAGAAACAAAAAGTCACAGCTGAAGGTAAGAAGCCAGCTAGGTTCCTTCTTGTATAACAAGAAAGAGGAAGGATGGAAAGAGGCACACAGCATGCTAGAAGGCCTCAGATTGCAGACCAGTTTTGAGTGGATTCCTTATGACCCCAATCATAGTATCTCCCTCAGGAGAATTAGATACAGACTTGGCAACTATGCACATAAAAGACAACCAGAAATAGAAAAGTATGCCAATGCACTAGATTGGGAAGAGGGTACACTGATAGAACAACTCACTGAGGTAGAAATGCTTGAGAAAGAAGCCAGAAATATACAAAAGGAAACTGACTTGGAAACTTGTGCACAGGTGCCTCACTCCTACAGAAGACAAAGTGGAACAGCTGCTGGATCTTCAGCAGCACAGCAGCAAACCACTGAAAAGACATCCCAGGCAGCAAGCAAAGACAAAGGTAAACAGGTGGAACAGCCACCTGTATTGACAGAGGAACAAGTGGACACCTTGCTACAGCAGCAAGAGGAAATGGAACAGCAAGAGCTGGGACAGCAACAAGAAAAAGCACAGTCCAGTGAGCAGCCCTTACAGCAGGAAAAGGGGACAGATCAACCTGGCAGTACCGAGCAGCAGCCTCAAACAAATGTGCCTCCCAGGACAGACACCAATGTTGACACATCAGTCCTCCAAACCCCACAAAAGGAGGATGTGACAAGGAAAAGGGATAGAGAGACCCCCCACACCTCATCTTTCATCAGGGGAGAGAAGAGACAAAGACTGAATGACTCCCAAGAGGAGGATATTGCAGTAAGGCAAGCCATGGGTATGGGCCCACCTAGTGGAGAACTTTCGGCCAGCTCATCCCAGCGAGGGCATGACATGACAACGGGGGGAGAGGTCAGCTCCTCCAGTCAAACAAGAAAGGGACAGTCGAGTATAAAACAGCAATTCATCGACATCAAGAGGAGGAGTGATCCCATAAAGGTGCAGCTATATGATCACTTGCTAAACCTAGCTCCTAGTAACCAGCAGAGACTCATGTCTGCTTTCGATGTGAGCGAAGGCAAAATGATAATGAGCCATTTCATGCCTACATCTTTGCAGCCTCAGTCCACCTCAGATTATCTAAGAACCAACATGGAGGTTCTTGCCAAAGACATACACCCCATGGACAAAATTGAACTACATAAGCAGACTGGGGAAATGGTGTATGCCTCCTTGGCAGATGAGACATTAGAAAATTATAAATTAAAGAGCAGTCTAGACAACACAGCTTCTCAGCTGGAGTTAGAAAGAGCTTCATCACAGGCCAAGGACAACAGGATCAAGTCCTTGGAAGAGGTAATCATAGAGATAGGGCATGACCCTAAAGATGTCAAAGGCATCCAAGAGCTCCTGAAGATAAGGGATGCAGATATGGCAGCCCTAAGAAAGAAGATCAAGCTCCCGGCCACCATCCATCCACAGACCGATGAAGTCGCCCAGCAAAGGCAAGAGAAGGAGGCTACATATCTGCTGATATCCTTATATAAAGAGCTGGTCAGGACTCAGGACCAGCTAGGACAGACTGAAGCTGCAAAGGCAGCACTACAGGAGACACTAAAGCAAAGAGAAGAGGGCCAACCCTCCCAGCCTCCTCCTATCATAATAAACCTTGAGGAAACCCCTCCCAAGATTACTCCTCCTCTTCAGCAAACAGAAACCACAGCACCATCCACAGCAGCAACAACAACAAAATCAGAACAGGCTGCTAGCTTAGACATGCAAAAGCTGCAAGCTGAGATCCAAGCCATGGAATCTCAAATGAAAGAGCTGGATGAGCTTAAGAAAACCTTGACTAAGGTTAATGAAAGGTTTGACAGGAGTAAACAGAATGAGGCAAGCAAGGACAGAGAGGTGAAAGCTCTTAAGAAGAGGATTGCTGAATTAGAGAAGGAGCTTGCACTAGAAAGGGTGACAGCTGAAATGAAAGCAGTATTATGGAGCAACATTGGAAGGTCCATTGCCAAACAGTGGCAATATATTGAGACCATGGATGAGCAAATGGTGCTCATCACTAAAGCAAATAAAGAAATACAGAGAGCCAGGGCGAGCCTTGGACACATGCCAGAAGCTGCTACAAGGATAATCAACACTCTGAACTATAAGACTAGCTCTCAATTAGCTGTCATGGGAATCACTAACAGGACAGAAGCAATTGCTGTAGCAAAGAGAGTCGTTACATTAAGGAACTTAGTTGGAACATTGGAGAGGAGGACCCAGGATATGCAAACTGAGATCAATAGATTCCTGGAAAAATTCGTGACTCTGCAGAACAGAGGCCTCCCCAGCATCTTAAGCAGTGTAGGAAGACTGCTCACCCTGGACAATTATAACAAGAGGATTGATGCCCATGCAGTGGCAGAAATTGCACAACCACCCAGCACTTCAGCAGAGCCAGGGCCAGCCACAGGGCAAAGTATGTATGACAGAGTGGAAAACCTGTTTTTCCTAATGAATGAAGTGGACCATCTGTTTGACACACCACCTAACTTCTTCAAATTTACAGAAGCAGATGAAACTCTGGGTGCAATCCTAGCACACCAACTGCCCACTCAGGATGCCTGGAGAAATTTGACACAAACAGTTCTGTCAGGCCAGAATCAGTAGCGCTGTTCCTACAGGCAAATAAGCATCATGCGCAGGCACAGTTTTGAGGGAAAATATCTACAGGAAAGAGGCTGAGGCTGAGCCAACTCAGCAGGACCATTGAGCTCAACACAAGCAACAGTCACAATCACAGGTGACAAGTCCAAGACACAGCGTACAAAGCATTAAAGACAGGTTTTCCAGCATTTACTCAGAAAATCTCGACCGACTTAGCTGTCTCCAAAGGCTAAAATATCTTCTGACAGAGCATTAAAATGCCTGTACTCTGTAATCAATGCTGCATTAAATTGTGCCCATAATATCTTAAATAGTTGGTAAGGAAGTAAAATCTGAGATAACTCAGGACTCAGATATTTTGTAAATGACCGCAAGGATATATTCACCCTTCACAGCAGTGAAAGGGGTTGGTTGATGGTTGTTATTTTTCTTTGAAAGAGCTCTAGCTCGTTGTAACTTTTTTTGAGAGAATTAATACAAAGGAAGAATGGAATTTCCAAGGCTCGGTGCTCTTTGATGTATTGTGGTGAAAGATGAATGTTACAGGATTCCAGGGTGTTGCATAAAACAGCAAGTATTCTCAAATCTCTTTGTCATATGTGTTTTGAGTCTTTTGTTCTCTTTGTTGTTCTAAATATTTTACACTTGATAGCAAGGTGAAAGGATAGTACCAGGATTTAACCATGTTTACCCTGGACTCAAACTGAGCTATTATATATGTTTTCCTCATATACACAGTAACAGAATTGTAATTCTTAATTGCTGCAATTCAAAACTGTGTTTTTATTGTAACAGTCATTCTCAGGGATTCAACTTTTGCCCCTAAGACCTCTGTTTCCTCTTCTTAAAGCTATCTGTTGGGAACATATAGATAACTAGTGAAAATTCTTAAATGCTTTCACTGTTTGTGTTACCTGTTTCCAGTCTTTTAATCAAAAATCTGTTCTATTAAACACTCAAATGGCCCTGTAAGTCCCATCTTTCATCTCAAAAGTTCAAACACATATAGCTACAGACTCCATTGCCCAATGGTGCTCAACCTCTCAGAAAATTACTTCATTAGAACCTAAAAGGAATTTCATCAACCAAACATAAACAAAAAACCAGTGCATAATAGCTAGCCTAAAACCCTATCACAAACAGTTACAAATCATAAAGAGAGAGCCCTCTCTGATCACAGTTTGGCTAGAAACAGTGATCCAAAGATTGGTTAGTGGTTACCCCGGCCGTATTCCCTTGGGAGTCATAGGGAACAACCTGGGTGTTAACAGGTTCTCCCTCACACTTCTCAAATCCTTTTTCCATTAGATAGGAATCTATCCTACTGTACCATGCTCTTGGTGCTTGCTTCAGCCCATAAAGAGCTTTCTTCAATCTGCACACTTTGTGCTCTTGGCCTTTCTTTTCATAGCCTAGAGGTTGTTCAATGTAAACCTCTTCCATTAACACTCCATTTATGAATGTTGACTTCACATCCATTTGGTAAACTTTCAACTTGTTTTGTGCTGCTATGGACAGCACTGCTCTCACAATTTCCATTCTTGCAACCGGTGCAAAAGTTTCCTCATAGTCTCTCCCATAATGTTGCTTATATCCTTTGACAGCCAGCCTTGCTTTGTGTCTTTCTATTTTTCCTTTAGCATTACTCTTGGTCTTGTAAACCCATTTGACTCCAATGACTTCTTTTCCTTTTGGTAGTTCAACCAAATCCCATGTTTTGTTTCTTTCTATGGCATTGATCTCCTCATCCATAGCTTCTATCCATTTCTTATCCTTAATTACATCTATGAAATGAATAGGGTCATCAACATGACAATATAACAAGACCATACAAAGACCTGTTTTCTTTTGATTCTAGTCAAGTCAAATGCTTGGGCCTAATTAAGGATTTATGTGTGTCCCTGGTTCAATTCCCCAACAAAACCATTCTAATGGATGTTGTTGTTGCTGATATCCCACCCAAATATGGAATGCTCCTATCAAGATCATGGGGAGCCAAGCTCCAAGGCTCCCTGCAATTAGACATGTCATATGCAACCATCTCTGTCTTTGGACAACCCAAGAGACTTTATAGGGAAACACTCATGAAATATATGGTCAGCAGTGAAGAAAAGCCTCAAAATTTTCCAATATATGCTGTCCACTCGGACATAGACTCCTTCATCCTTTTCAATGACAGCACAAATTCCTTAAGCAATGACATTAAGACCGAAACACCCATACAAGAACAAAACATCCATCAAACAAGTGGCACCTGCCAAAATTTAATCAGCCCAACAATACCCATTCACCCTCCTTTAGTTGTCAAAAATTGTCAAACAAATGATGAAATTATCCTAGGAAACAAATGGGAAAAGAAACCTCAACTCATGCTCACATGGCCATCCCATGAAAAGAATTTAAAATCTCCTGACCAGCAAGATAGTCTGTGGGTCCTAGAGTTTGATGGCTCAGTTAACAAGTTAGGGGCAGGAGCTGGAGTATGGATACATAACAAAGAGAAAGCCTGTGCACAAGGCCGGGCTTATAGATTGAACTTTAAATGCACTAACAACATGGCAGAATATGAAGCTCTGCTACTAGGTCTCAAGATTGCAAAATCATTACAAGCACATAGCCTCTCAATCATGGGGGACTCTGATCTAGTAATTCAACAAGTAAAAGGGGATTTTGTCACCAATGACAAAAGATTAAGGTCCTATAGGTCTGCTGTAATTGAAATATTAGAAACTTTCTCCGAGTTTGTTCTCACAAAGATTCCTAGGGGCCACAATCTCCATGCTCACAGCTTGGCAACATTTGCCAGCACCTTCAAATTCCCACTACAACCCAACAATTGTTTCATAGCAGAAGTCAAATATAGGCCTTCTATTCCAAACAATGTCAAAGAATGGCAAGTATTTGAAAATGATAGGCAAATAAACAACTTTTTAACCTTGCAACAAGAGTTTACAGGATTAAATATTGACCTTGAGACAGCAAGTCAATCTCAAATTGTTGATGGAGCAAGTCAATCACAATTACAGTTTCAACAGTCTGCCCACCCAATGTCACCTAGGACAGCAAAACAACTACTTAGTCCAACCATTTTCGACAAAGAAAACATTCAGCAAATTCACCAAATTGACTGTGAAGAGCTGAGCAACGCTGAAGATGAAATCATACAACTCAAAGACAATCTTCTTCCAGCAGGCCTTACCCCACTAGAGGACATTTTTGACTCAAATGATGTCCCTAGGAAACCAAAGATGCAACCATTAGATGCAACAATTGAAGAATGTAACATTGGTACCACTGACAAGCCTAAAATAATAAAGCTGTCTGCTGCTTTGCCCCCTGATCAAAAACCCAAATATGTTGACCTCTTTAAAGAGTTCCAAGATGTCTTTGCCTGGGGTTATGAAGACTTGAAGTCTTATGATACCTCTGTTATACAGCACACCATTCCCCTCAAGCCTAATCAAAAACCATTCAAACAAAAATTGAGAAGAATCAATCCTGTGCTTCTTCCTTCCATTGAAAAGGAATTACAAAAAATGTTCAAAGCTGGGATCATAGCACCAATCAGGTTTTCTGAGTGGATTTCAAATTTGGTCCCTACAAGAAAGAAAACTGGTGAGATTAGACTTTGTGTAGACTTAAGAAATTTGAACCTAGTGTCACTCAAAGACAATTATCCCTTACCCAAAATGGACCACATCCTTCAAAGAGTAGTAGGAGCCTCAAGAATATCATTGTTGGATGGCTTCTCAGGTTTCAATCAAATCCTGGTACACCCTGATGATCAAGACAAGACTGCATTTACTACCCCATGGGGTACTTTCAAGTATGTGAAGATGCCCTTTGGATTGAAAAATGCAGGGGCAACATTTCAGAGAGCAATGGACATTGCTTTTGCAAAGGAAATTCATGATTTCTTGGTCATTTACTTAGATGATCTTACACCCTTTTCAAAATCTGACCAAGAACACTTGAAACATCTGAGACAAATCTTCATAACATGCAGGAAATATGGTATTTCCTTAAACCCCAAGAAGTCTTTATTTGGTTTAGAAGAAGGGAAACTTCTAGGACACATCATTTCGAAAGATGGCATAAGAATTGATCCAGATAGGATACAAGCTATCCTACAAATGCCTCACCCAAGGAATGTCAAAGAGCTGCAAGGATTCTTGGGAAAAATCAACTTTTTGAGAAGGTTTATCCCAAATTTAGCAGAGTTAATCAGATTATTAAACAATATGCTAAAGAAAGATTCAAAGGTCAAATGGACTGTTGAAGCAAAAAAAGCTTTAGAAAGTATAAAATTGGCCTTGACTCAAACCCCAGTGTTAACTAACCCACAGTTTGACAGAGACTTCGTCATTTTCTCCTTTGCCTCCCAACACACTATTGCTGCTGTTTTATTGCAGAAAGATGACCAAGGGAATGAAAAGCCCATTGCTTTTTTCAGCAGAGCTCTTAGGGATGCCCCCCTAAAGTACCAAATAATGGAGAAACAAGCCTATGCCTTGATCAAAGCCATCAAAGACTTTAGGATTTACATTCTTTACTCCCATGTTGTAGCTTATGTACCAAGTCCTATTGTCAAAGACATTCTCACACAAGAAAACTTAGAGGGAAGGAGAGGAAAATGGATTGCAAACATACTTGAATTTGACATTGAAATAAAGCCTACAAAGTTGATAAAAGGGCAAGGTTTGGCCAAGTTAATGACAGAAGCAAATTTCCAAGCCTTAGATATCAACCAACTGGACAGTGAAACAGAGCTGGCGACTCCAAAGATCAATGTAGCCTTTGAACAATCTCCCTGGTACTCTGATATCTGTTATGTGTTACAAAACCTGTGTGCTCCCCCAGGACTATCCAGAACTAAGTCTAGGTTCCTAAAAATGAAAACATCTAAATTTTGTGTGATAGATGAGAATCTACTCTGGAAAAACCACGAAGGTATTTTGCTGCACTGTCTTCTTGAGAATGAAACTGACAATATTATGCAAGAATTCCATGCTGGAGACTGTGGTGGACATTTGTACTGGAAATCCACTGTGGACAAGATATTAAGGGCTGGTTATTACTGGCCCACTATGTTCTCAGATATGAAGAAATTCACAACATCATGCCACAAGTGCCAACTGTTTGAAGGCAAAAGACAATTGCTGCCACTCCCTTTGAGGCCCATTGCAACAGAGAGACCTTTTCAACAATGGGGCTTGGATTTCATCGGAGAAATTCACCCCTCATCTTCAGGACAACACAGATGGATTCTAACAGCAACAGACTACTTCACCAAGTGGATTGAAGCTGCCCCATGCAGACAAGCAAATGATTCAGTAATCATTCAATTTTTGGAGAACAATATACTGGCTAGATTTGGCTGCCCAGACAAGATAATAACAGACAATGCTGCCGCCTTCAGATCCAAGAAGATGGTAAACTTTTGCCATAAATTTCACATTACTTTGGGCCATTCTACAGCTTACTATCCTCAAGGAAATGGTCTCGCTGAATCATCAAACAAAAGCCTGATAAACATCATAAAGAAAGTGCTGGAAGAGAACAAAAAGAACTGGCATAAGAAACTAGTAAATGCTTTATGGGCAGACAGATTAACCACCAAAAGATCAATTGGGACCAGCCCATATGAGTTAGTCTATGGATTAGAGGCCAGATTTCCTTCATCACTAGGTGTGCCAGTTATGAAACTTCTACAAGAAAGCCAAGCAGAGCCAAATGACATGCAAAGAAGGATTAACCAGATAATTTGTCTACAGCAGACCAGAGAACAAGTTTTCAGCAGAGCGCAGATACTACAAGAGAAACTGAAAAAGGCCTTTGACAGAAGAACTAAAGCTGAAGATTTCAATGTGGGGGACAAAGTTTTAAAGTGGGATGCAAGAAGAGAAGAGAAAGGAAAACATGGGAAGTTTGATTCTTTATGGAAAGGACCATTTGCTGTCCAAGCAGTACAAGGTAATAACACCTACTTCCTAAAAAGCTTGACTATAACTGAGCTGGATGAAGGTCCTGTCAATGGCAGGATGCTGAAGCACTATTTTGACTGTTCACTATGATAGAAATTCAGAGGTTCATTGTATATATGCAATTGTACATATTCTCTTTTGATTTAAATTGTATAAAGAGGTTTTCCCAAATGCTGCACCTAGCAGCAACAGGCAGATAAAATCAGAAGTTCTCCAAGAAAGAAGCACACTATTTTGACAGATTATATGCAGCAGATTTTAAAGACAAAGATGGGCAGTCATGCAACAAGGCAATCTGACCTGTTGTTCTTGGTCTTTCAAAAGAAAAACCATCCCCATGTGGAGCCACTGTTGGATACCTATAGTAATAGGTTTCATATTTCATGATTGATTATTGAAAATCCAAATATGCTCTGCTTTGTTACTACAAAGATCCCATATTTCCAGAAAATCAGAGGTGTGTGAAATACTTCAAATATTGAGGACCTTATTACAAATTTTGTGGATGATTCAACAGTTCAAGCTGGATCATGCCATTTTTCAATTTTGAGTTGTAGAATAGAGAAAGAAGTCTGTCCAAACAGCTTAATCTTGGCAGACAAGTAGTTCAGGTAGAGAAACAAAGGTTCCCAAAAGTCTAATCTGGGACCTTGGAAGAGATAAGGGTAGAAGCAGATAGAGTAAAAAAGGAAAAAGCCAAAGAAAAGAAAAGGCAATTGAGGGTTGCAAGTCCAAGTGCCCCTCCAAGAAGAAACAAAAAATGCTAGGTGAAATAGTGGGGTAGGCAGTTGTGGTTGCAGAAAAGACATGTTCACCATCACATAGTTGTCAAAGATGTTTTGCCAAGGCAATGAACATATCAGCAAAAAAGGTGGTGAATTTCATGGATTCACAGCAGAGAGCATCACTAACTTCACTTGTTCCCCTCTACTCCATCATTAACACCCCCTTTCTAAATCCCCCTCCTTCCCTCATACTAACTCCTAACTCTACTATGTAATTCCCCTATTTTACCCCTACCCCTAATAATAATAACACTAAGGTGTATAAAACCCCAAATGATATATATTTTCCCTCCCCTAGGCATAATAGCCGAGAATTCTGCAAAGAGGGACCATAATGGCACCTGGCCACCATGGTGAACCTATCTCCACTATTGTTCCTTTGCTGCAAATCATTTCCCCCAAAAATATACCTTTGCATGGGTAAAACCCCTCTCTAAACCCCTTTGATCTATAAAACCCTCTGCAAACCTTACAAAAATCAAAATTCCGCCTTCAGCACGTTCCCAAATGCAAGCGCGGGTGGTCAGAATCAAAACATTTGGAAAACCATGCCAAAAACCCACAAACGGTTAATATTTCCGCCGCATTATCGGCCGTGCACCTCACACCTCCGCCAGCCGTCGGATCAAGCCTTCCAGATCCGACGGCCCACAGCAATATCGGAGCGCCATCCACAACCGCACGTTAACTCCCGAGAACGTGACGTTGCGCCTCGTCACGCCTCCGCCACGCGTCGCCCGATGGACCATCTCGGAGCTCCCTCTGACACCCTGGGCGCCGTACTCTAACCGCCCCGAGAGACCGTGACGGTTAGAGCCTTAACCATAACTCTCACGGTTTCACTTCCGCCCGTCCACCATTAACCTTTCTGCCACGTCCAGCTCACCGCTGACTGGACTGCCACCTCACCGCCCTTTGACCGGTCGTCTTCTGCCACGTCCTCCCCGATGACGTCAGCTGACGTCACATCACCGTGACCCACCAATGACGTCATGCTGACGTCATTATAAAAAGCGCCAAACGGGTAAAAAACTCATATTAACCAAATTTTACGCGTTTTTTCACCATTTCATCGTTATTCCGTCTGAACTCTCTGCTCAACCATTTCTGCCTGGATTTCCGCCAACCGGTAAAATTAGCTAAAGCGACCACTTCAGCAGCTGCAGTACACCTTGCCACGACCTCTGCACGTCGAATTACAGGTATTTACACTGCCCTGCCTTCCATACGACCTGCATTCAGCTCAAAACTGCTCACAGGCATAATAGGACCATAAGATCGACCTTTTCACCGTTAGAATCTAGTTGTACCTCCACCATTGTCACTGTGAGGTCCAAAAATTCCCTGCAGAGCCGTAATAAGCTGCAATTCATCTAAAAACCCCTCAGTTCTGCGTTTCCCCGGCAAATTCACTACTAAATACCTCTGAACTACTACCAGAAGCTCACTTAGGCCCCAAAGAGGCTCTGTTACCAATTACCAGCAGTATTTCAATTTCTAGCTGGTGAATTCCCCTCTGACAGTTCAGAAAATCAAGCTATTTTCCACTGAGGGCAGTCTGCAGTCTGTTTTTGCCCATTCACCTGTCAGATTGCAATAGTTTACCCCTTCAGAAGCTATGGAGACCCCCATTGCTCTCAATATCAAGCCTATCAATGCTCCCCACCAAGAATTGGCATGGAAGCCCCTGGGAGACATGGATTACCAGATGTTGGACTGGTTTCCTATGGGAACTAAGTATAATATCCTGATGCTAAATGAACTGAGAGCCCAGCACATGAGTGGAGCAGATATCTTGGGGATTTGGGAATCAAATTTGCCCATATACAACCTTCCCCAAGTTAATCCCATGCCAGAGCTTATCTACAGTTGCCAGGAGTGCTATGACCCCAGCCAAAGGGCAGTCATTAGCCCCACAGGCCTAGTCCTGTTTCAGATCACTCCAGAGAGTATAAATCAGATGCTGCATTTCCATACAGCCAAGAAACTGACCCCTCTTTCCATGCAAGATTTGATAAAGAGAGGAAATAACCTGTCTAATGACCAGATTGTGAAGATTAACCAGCTATTTCTCACACCTAGCTCTGAAGCAGTCAGAACCCCTCCCATTGGGTACCAATACCTGAATGAGTTGGGCAGGATGATGGTGGACTTGATTGGATATGTCCTGGGATTTAGAGGACTGGAAGATGTAGATGACAGCATATTGGCAATGCTGTCTATATTTGCCCCGGGCAAGCCTCCAGCTGTGCAGTATGACTATGCAACCTACATTGCAGAGAAGATTCATGATCAGTTCATGAACCTGAAGAGAGAGAGACTGTTCAGATACTCCTCATATATCTACCATTTGTTCCTTTTCAATCAGCCAGCCACCTTCTCAGTTCCTTTGAGGCCACTCAATGCCCAAGGAAGCCCAAGATCAGTTATTTTCTGGACCTCTGTGTTTCATTTTACCTCAGTATCACCTTATACATACTGTGAGTTCATTGATCTGTTTGTTCATCCGGCCCTAACAGTTCTGCAAGGTACTCCTCCTCCCAGATTAACCGATGAAATGAGGAGGATTTTACATCTGAACAAATCCTACAATATTGGCAACTGGTACTTCTACCAGAACCACACAGTCCTTAGGATATATGGCTGTGAAATGAGCCCATTTAGATTGCCAAGGTATGTCCCCATGAGGTTGTTTTCCTTGGAGTATTTCAGGCAGTTTGGGAACTCGGATTACCTTCATTTTCAGAGTAGAAACAAAAAGTCACAGCTGAAGGTAAGAAGCCAGCTAGGTTCCTTCTTGTATAACAAGAAAGAGGAAGGATGGAAAGAGGCACACAGCATGCTAGAAGGCCTCAGATTGCAGACCAGTTTTGAGTGGATTCCTTATGACCCCAATCATAGTATCTCCCTCAGGAGAATTAGATACAGACTTGGCAACTATGCACATAAAAGACAACCAGAAATAGAAAAGTATGCCAATGCACTAGATTGGGAAGAGGGTACACTGATAGAACAACTCACTGAGGTAGAAATGCTTGAGAAAGAAGCCAGAAATATACAAAAGGAAACTGACTTGGAAACTTGTGCACAGGTGCCTCACTCCTACAGAAGACAAAGTGGAACAGCTGCTGGATCTTCAGCAGCACAGCAGCAAACCACTGAAAAGACATCCCAGGCAGCAAGCAAAGACAAAGGTAAACAGGTGGAACAGCCACCTGTATTGACAGAGGAACAAGTGGACACCTTGCTACAGCAGCAAGAGGAAATGGAACAGCAAGAGCTGGGACAGCAACAAGAAAAAGCACAGTCCAGTGAGCAGCCCTTACAGCAGGAAAAGGGGACAGATCAACCTGGCAGTACCGAGCAGCAGCCTCAAACAAATGTGCCTCCCAGGACAGACACCAATGTTGACACATCAGTCCTCCAAACCCCACAAAAGGAGGATGTGACAAGGAAAAGGGATAGAGAGACCCCCCACACCTCATCTTTCATCAGGGGAGAGAAGAGACAAAGACTGAATGACTCCCAAGAGGAGGATATTGCAGTAAGGCAAGCCATGGGTATGGGCCCACCTAGTGGAGAACTTTCGGCCAGCTCATCCCAGCGAGGGCATGACATGACAACGGGGGGAGAGGTCAGCTCCTCCAGTCAAACAAGAAAGGGACAGTCGAGTATAAAACAGCAATTCATCGACATCAAGAGGAGGAGTGATCCCATAAAGGTGCAGCTATATGATCACTTGCTAAACCTAGCTCCTAGTAACCAGCAGAGACTCATGTCTGCTTTCGATGTGAGCGAAGGCAAAATGATAATGAGCCATTTCATGCCTACATCTTTGCAGCCTCAGTCCACCTCAGATTATCTAAGAACCAACATGGAGGTTCTTGCCAAAGACATACACCCCATGGACAAAATTGAACTACATAAGCAGACTGGGGAAATGGTGTATGCCTCCTTGGCAGATGAGACATTAGAAAATTATAAATTAAAGAGCAGTCTAGACAACACAGCTTCTCAGCTGGAGTTAGAAAGAGCTTCATCACAGGCCAAGGACAACAGGATCAAGTCCTTGGAAGAGGTAATCATAGAGATAGGGCATGACCCTAAAGATGTCAAAGGCATCCAAGAGCTCCTGAAGATAAGGGATGCAGATATGGCAGCCCTAAGAAAGAAGATCAAGCTCCCGGCCACCATCCATCCACAGACCGATGAAGTCGCCCAGCAAAGGCAAGAGAAGGAGGCTACAGATCTGCTGATATCCTTATATAAAGAGCTGGTCAGGACTCAGGACCAGCTAGGACAGACTGAAGCTGCAAAGGCAGCACTACAGGAGACACTAAAGCAAAGAGAAGAGGGCCAACCCTCCCAGCCTCCTCCTATCATAATTAACCTTGAGGAAACCCCTCCCAAGATTACTCCTCCTCTTTAGCAAACAGAAACCACAGCACCATCCACAGCAGCAACAACAACAAAATCAGAACAGGCTGCTAGCTTAGACATGCAAAAGCTGCAAGCTGAGATCCAAGCCATGGAATCTCAAATGAAAGAGCTGGATGAGCTTAAGAAAACCTTGACTAAGGTTAATGAAAGGTTTGACAGGAGTAAACAGAATGAGGCAAGCAAGGACAGAGAGGTGAAAGCTCTTAAGAAGAGGATTGCTGAATTAGAGAAGGAGCTTGCACTAGAAAGGGTGACAGCTGAAATGAAAGCAGTATTATGGAGCAACATTGGAAGGTCCATTGCCAAACAGTGGCAATATATTGAGACCATGGATGAGCAAATGGTGCTCATCACTAAAGCAAATAAAGAAATACAGAGAGCCAGGGCGAGCCTTGGACACATGCCAGAAGCTGCTACAAGGATAATCAACACTCTGAACTATAAGACTAGCTCTCAATTAGCTGTCATGGGAATCACTAACAGGACAGAAGCAATTGCTGTAGCAAAGAGAGTCGTTACATTAAGGAACTTAGTTGGAACATTGGAGAGGAGGACCCAGGATATGCAAACTGAGATCAATAGATTCCTGGAAAAATTCGTGACTCTGCAGAACAGAGGCCTCCCCAGCATCTTAAGCAGTGTAGGAAGACTGCTCACCCTGGACAATTATAACAAGAGGATTGATGCCCATGCAGTGGCAGAAATTGCACAACCACCCAGCACTTCAGCAGAGCCAGGGCCAGCCACAGGGCAAAGTATGTATGACAGAGTGGAAAACCTGTTTTTCCTAATGAATGAAGTGGACCATCTGTTTGACACACCACCTAACTTCTTCAAATTTACAGAAGCAGATGAAACTCTGGGTGCAATCCTAGCACACCAACTGCCCACTCAGGATGCCTGGAGAAATTTGACACAAACAGTTCTGTCAGGCCAGAATCAGTAGCGCTGTTCCTACAGGCAAATAAGCATCATGCGCAGGCACAGTTTTGAGGGAAAATATCTACAGGAAAGAGGCAGAGGCTGAGCCAACTCAGCAGGACCATTGAGCTCAACACAAGCAACAGTCACAATCACAGGTGACAAGTCCAAGACACAGCGTACAAAGCATTAAAGACAGGTTTTCCAGCATTTACTCAGAAAATCTCGACCGACTTAGCTGTCTCCAAAGGCTAAAAAATCTTCTAACAGAGCATTAAAATGCCTGTACTCTGTAATCAATGCTGCATTAAATTGTGCCCATAATATCTTAAATAGTTGGTAAGGAAGTAAAATCTGAGATAACTCAGGACTCAGATATTTTGTAAATGACCGCAAGGATATATTCACCCTTCACAGCAGTGAAAGGGGTTGGTTGATGGTTGTTATTTTTCTTTGAAAGAGCTCTAGCTCGTTGTAACTTTTTTTGAGAGAATTAATACAAAGGAAGAATGGAATTTCCAAGGCTCGGTGCTCTTTGATGTATTGTGGTGAAAGATGAATGTTACAGGATTCCAGGGTGTTGCATAAAACAGCAAGTATTCTCAAATCTCTTTGTCATATGTGTTTTGAGTCTTTTGTTCTCTTTGTTGTTCTAAATATTTTACACTTGATAGCAAGGTGAAAGGATAGTACCAGGATTTAACCATGTTTACCCTGGACTCAAACTGAGCTATTATATATGTTTTCCTCATATACACAGTAACAGAATTGTAATTCTTAATTGCTGCAATTCAAAACTGTGTTTTTATTGTAACAGTCATTCTCAGGGATTCAACTTTTGCCCCTAAGACCTCTGTTTCCTCTTCTTAAAGCTATCTGTTGGGAACATATAGATAACTAGTGAAAATTCTTAAATGCTTTCACTGTTTGTGTTACCTGTTTCCAGTCTTTTAATCAAAAATCTGTTCTATTAAACACTCAAATGGCCCTGTAAGTCCCATCTTTCATCTCAAAAGTTCAAACACATATAGCTACAGACTCCATTGCCCAATGGTGCTCAACCTCTCAGAAAATTACTTCATTAGAACCTAAAAGGAATTTCATCAACCAAACATAAACAAAAAACCAGTGCATAATAGCTAGCCTAAAACCCTATCACAAACAGTTACAAATCATAAAGAGAGAGCCCTCTCTGATCACAGTTTGGCTAGAAACAGTGATCCAAAGATTGGTTAGTGGTTACCCCGGCCGTATTCCCTTGGGAGTCATAGGGAACAACCTGGGTGTTAACAGGTTCTCCCTCACACTTCTCAAATCCTTTTTCCATTAGATAGGAATCTATCCTACTGTACCATGCTCTTGGTGCTTGCTTCAGCCCATAAAGAGCTTTCTTCAATCTGCACACTTTGTGCTCTTGGCCTTTCTTTTCATAGCCTAGAGGTTGTTCAATGTAAACCTCTTCCATTAACACTCCATTTATGAATGTTGACTTCACATCCATTTGGTAAACTTTCAACTTGTTTTGTGCTGCTATGGACAGCACTGCTCTCACAATTTCCATTCTTGCAACCGGTGCAAAAGTTTCCTCATAGTCTCTCCCATAATGTTGCTTATATCCTTTGACAGCCAGCCTTGCTTTGTGTCTTTCTATTTTTCCTTTAGCATTACTCTTGGTCTTGTAAACCCATTTGACTCCAATGACTTCTTTTCCTTTTGGTAGTTCAACCAAATCCCATGTTTTGTTTCTTTCTATGGCATTGATCTCCTCATCCATAGCTTCTATCCATTTCTTATCCTTAATTACATCTATGAAATGAATAGGGTCATCAACATGACAATATAATGCAAACAAAGAATTCATACCTTCATCATAAATGTCACCTAAATTTCTGAACTTCTTACCTCTTTCATTTGGTGTGCAAGTGCTTGAAGAAGCACTTGAATTTCCTCCTTGTGGTGTGCTTGGAGAAGCACTTTCATTTCTCCTCAAGGGTGTCCCTTGCTGTCCTTGTGTTGGCGCTTCTGTTTAGGGATGTATTTCAGCCATCTCCTCATCATCTTCATCATGAGACAAACAGTTTTTAACATTCACTGTTTTCTCTATGCTTCCATCCCAAGCTTCCTCCTCAATGAATTGAACATCTCTGCTCACAAAAAACTTCTTGGTAGATGGGATATACAACCTGTAAGCTTTGGATTCCTCACTGTATCCAATGAAAATACATTTCTCCCCTTTGCTGTCCAACTTCCTCCTTAGCTGATCTAGAATGTGTGCATAGGCCACACATCCAAAACCTTTCATGTGGGTGACTCCTTGCTTTCTCCCACTCCATGCTTCTTCCGGCACTCTGTTCATGACTGCTTTTGTTGGGCATCTATTCAAAATATATACTACACAGTGTACAGCTTCAGCCCAATAATCATTTGGCAAATGCTTTTCCTTTAACATACTCCTCGCCATGTCCATGATTGTCCTGTTCTTCCTTTCAACAACTCCATTTTGCTGCGGGGTGTACCTGGCTGTAAATTGCTTATGGATTCCATTTTCTCTACAAAACCATAGAAAGTCTTTGGAGATATACTCACCTCCTCTGCTAGTTCTTAAAACTTTGATATGCAGCCCGCTTTGATTTTCTACAAGTGCTTTGAAATTTCGAAATTTTTCAAACACTTCACTTTTGTTCTTCAGGAAATAAACCCAAGTCTTTCTGGGGAAATCATCAATCAATGTTAGAAAATATTGGCTGCCTGCTAGTGATGGAGTTTGCATTGGTCCACATAAATCTGAGTGGACAATTTCTAAGGGTACTTTTGCCCTGATGCTTTTCCCTGATGGAAAACTTTCTCTGTGTTGTTTCCCCAAGATACAACCTTCACAAAGGCTGTCCGGTTTCTCTATCAATGGTAATCCTCTTACCATTCCTTTTCTACTCAACAAGTTAAGACCTCCAAAGTTGAGATGTCCAAATCTCAAGTGCCACAACCAATTTTCATCCTTTGGTACGCTTTGGAAAGCCTCTTTTGTAACTACTGCAATTACTTCTTTATTTTTTAAATATGCCATTATCCTCAGAGGGAACATCCTGTTCCTTGTCATTTTCACTTCAGCAATACATCGTTTGCTGGGTGATCTATCCATGATGGTGCATACATAATTCACAAAGAAGACATTGTAACCCTTTTGAACAAGTTGTCCAATACTCAAGAGGTTACATCTCATTCCAGGAACATAATAGACATCTGCTATGGTTTTCTTTTCACCTTTCTTTGTAAATATTTTTACTTCTCCTTTTCCCATAACATAACTTTTACTATCAGTCCCAAGTGTGACTTGTGATTTCACATTTTCATCTAAAGCAAAAAACAGGGCTATGTTTCCTGTCATATGGTTACTGCAACCGAAGTCTAGAAACCATATATCTTCACTGTTTGTTTCAGCCATATTACAAGCTAACAACACATTATCTTGGCTGATATTTTCTCTAGTGATATTTGCACTAGATCTATTATTTATATCATGCTGCTTCTTCCTATATTCATTTGCATAATGCCCATATTTTTTACAATAATAACATTGGACATTGGATTTTTCATACCTTTGTCCTTGAGCATCATGTTGTCCACTTTGTTGGTTGTTGCCTTGGCCTTGGTTTTGATTTGGATTGCTGCCTCTTCCTTATGCACTTGCTGGACTGTTTCTTCCACCTCTGTTTTGGCTTCTGCCTCTTCCTCTCTTATTTCCTCTGCCTTGACCTCTTCCTCTTCCAAAGGACATCTAGGTCTTAAAGGCTTGTTCTAGAGATGAGTTTTCATTTCTACTCAACCTCTGCTCATGTGTTATCAGTAATGCATGTAGTTCATCAACTGAAAAGTTTGTGAGATCCTTTGTCTCTTTTATGGTGGTGACAATCACATCGAACTTTGAGGGTAGAACCCTCAATAGTTTCTCCACAATCCTCCTTTCTTCAAGAGTTTCTCCATGAGACCTTATCTGTGTGACCAGACCAATCACATGTGTGAAGAATGAGTCAATATTATCTGACTCCTTCATACACAGGTTCTCAAAATCTCTCCTCAGTAAGTGTAGTTTTGTTGTCTTCACTTTCTCCATGCCTTGATAGGCTGTCTTGAGAGTTTTCCATGCTTCTTTGGATGTCTTGGTTGCTGCTATCCTTGGAAACACACTCTCATGCACTACTTGATACAAAAATACGAGGGCTTTTGAATCCTTCTTCTTATAAATCTTCAACAGATCTTTCTCTTCCTGTGTCAAGTTATTAAACTCTTCTTCATCTGCTGGTTCTTCAAATCCATCTTCAACAAATTCCCATAAATCTTGTGAGGCAAATAGGGCTCTCATGGTTATTTCCCAATAGTCATAGTTTTTCCCATTAAACTGTGGGAGCTGAGTGTTAAACATACCCATGCTAGTGTTGGTGCTGATGCTGGAGCCAGCCATTCTTGCACTCTAAACTATGCTTCAAAATACTTGACTGTATTTAAAATAACTGATTGTTTCTTCAGCAGCAACACAAAAAAAACTTTGAGAAATACCTGGATCCTTTCTTGACTGTGTCTTCACTCTGCTGAGCTTCTCCAGCAATAAATCCTTCCTTCAACTTCTTTGACACCTTCAAAGAGCCTGGACAAGCTCTAATACCACTATTAGGAATTTTATGATAAATTCCAAAACAAATAACTTGAACAGAGGATAATGCTCTGTTTTACCACAGGATCTTAACACAGGAAAGAAAATATTGTTTCTAGGCAAAACAGAGTTTCACACATGCCCAATAAAACTTGTATTCATTAAAATATTGTTGTTACAAAATATTCTTCCTCTTACAGAGGGATTACAACCAGAGACTGCTTCAAATGCAGTTCCAAAAACAAAAAAATTTACTTTGTCTTCTCCTGAAAATTTACTCTTTTTCAACTGCAAATTTTAACGCACTGCTGTGTAAAGCTTACATGCATTTACTATTGTAAAAGAAATCTCCTCATTTCAATCACGCTGCTGCATATTTCATTTCTACAAAAAAAAACTTTCTCTGCACTGTTGAGAGGAAAAATTACATTTACACTGCTGTGTAATTTTTTTTCATATGCATGCTGCTGCATTCTTCACTCTACTCTTGACAAAAAAAAGCACTCAAAAACATTACATGCTTTTATGCTATACTCCCATAAAATAAAATAAACATTAAAATTAAAAACATTTACCAACATTCTACCAATTGCTGTAAATTCCATTAATTACTTTTACTGAAAAATTGGCGGTCAAAATGAAACTTTTACTCCACGTCAATTTCATGTTGCAGGCTTGTACTTCAACCATTGAATTATGTGATTTGTGATTTGCAATTTGATCACATCGCGAAATTGCATTCGGTGCAAAACAGGGGGAGGCTTGACACATATGGGTGTGATCTGTGATATGGCGATCAGATCGCATTGCAACGTCACAATCACAGAAATCAAGTGAACAGACGGAGGTAGTGGGCATGCATGCAATTTGCGATTTGCAATTAGATCGCATTGCAAGGAAAAAACATGTAGTTTTCTGAAATGATAACGTGGCAGTTTGAAATTATATTTCAACACCAATGCCAAGTGAAAAATAATTTCGAGACAGAAATACCATAGAGAGGGTGTAACCAGGAATGGAAACACTGCATACCTAAAATTAGGGCATGGAGGAACATAATTCTATAGGAGACAAGTTGTAGAAGCTATGTTTATCTACAACGAGCGAATGAGCCAAAGGAAAAGGAGGGAAAACCAGGTCGTTCCACCTTAACTTCCCATGAACCATCAGAATTGTTGGATGAGAACCCTACCAATCTAACGATCAAAACTTTCCCAAGTGGTGACAGTTGATGTGCTTTGAGAGGCTTTGACAAATGGCTCGTATCCCAAACCATTACCTATTCAAGCGCCATCATGACAAGGCGGAACAAATAAATGAGGTTAATTCTTATCTGAGTGTATGGAGATCCAACATGATGTAGGCCCTAGATAAAACAAAAAGGATATGTGTGTGTGTGTGTGTCTACTGACATTTTCTTAGTGGGGTTGTTAGGGGCACTGCTGCTTGTACTTTTGGTGTCCTCGTTGTTCCTTTTAGCTTGGAGGTCAATGAATTGTTGGCATACCCAATCCATCTCATCCTCAAATGTTGAATTTTAACTTGTTGGTTTTGCATTATGTCTGTTAAGGTGAGGATTTGATGACGAAGCTCGTTGACTTTTGCAAACCAGTAAGGTTATGCGCATCGGTGGCAGTGGTGCGCCATTGGAGAGATGCACATGTATTTTGATAAATGGTCAATTTTGTAGAGTCTATATATCATATGCTTAAGTTTTGATACGAGGGACTATAACAAAGATATGCAAGAACATTTTGGGATAATGCTCTTCTTCTTAAAATCTTTCGTATTCTAGAACAATTTGTAAATTTCTCATATATCCTATAGCAAAAAATTTATTATTTATGTCAAAATTTTAAACTTAATTAAATTATTTATTTATTTTTATTATAAAATAATATATTTTTTTATATTATTTAATAAGTTGATAATTTTAAAGTCCTTTTCTAAAATAGATGATGTTTTTGTTAGCATTCATGGAACTTTGTACACAAGTGTTTTTAATGCTTTTAAACTTCACAATTTCATGGCATGAAATATTTCAAATTGCATAACCATAAATTAAGTCACGCTTTCTTTTCTATAGACCACCATGATATGTGATTGTGTGGGTTTAAGGACACCACGAATTCCTAAATTATATTAGCACTGTGTAGATTTATCCTCTGGATTTCAAAACTAAATTCCAAATTTATTTTTCTTAAAAGCGACACGAAAATTAATGGACATTGATGAACGTGCATTGGCATCTGCAACTGATGGTGATTTTCTCATTTATCAGATATCATATTGTTGGACAAGTGAATAGATACTATTCCTCTGTCTTATAAGAAAAATAACTAGCAATTGCACCAGATGTTGCAAAGGAAACGATGTAAGGCATAAATTTGAGAAGCATTGTGAGATATAAAGAATCATTGAAGATAAAAATTAGTAAACAAAATGCCTTTAAAAAGTAGATAAAGAGAAAACACTTACATTATGCCAAATTGATAGATTATATAACCTTTCCAACATAGATTGCCCTTAATCTTCAAATATGGTCTTTCAAGTTCCAATAGATAATATTTGATATATTTTGAAAAAATACAGGTAACAAATAGTAACATGTCTAATACCACTTGTAACATGTCACGCCTTCAAAAAAAAAAAAAAACTTATATAATACAAGCTTATCTCAATACCCAAGCCCTAAACCTATAGTCACGACAGTCAAGGATAAAGTTATGTTCTCAATATTCATATGCTATTCATAAAGTTATAACATTATTCATAAAGTTATAGCACTTAACCCTTACCCATCGATTATGTGGTAAACATCTACACACTATTTTCAATAGGTTTATTAATCGTGTTATACAACTTGAGACCTATGTACTTAATGAAGCTTAGGGGTTCATTCTTGGTTTAATATAATTCTTCTCCACATTGAATTAGCATGGTACCTAGGTGGTTTGACAGCACATCACCCACTGAATCGTACATAGTGTTTATTGCAAACTATCACATGTAATGAGGTTCATCCACCCCACCATTGGCAGTCCTCCTCGATGTTGGCGCTAGGGTTAATGTTGTCCATTGATCTATTGGGGATTAATCAAATGGTCCAGTTCCACCAAGGTTCATTAGGGTAACCATATCCTACCCACACTACCAGCATTCTGCTCGTTCTCTCTGTCACAACGCTTGGGTGAGCTCTGCAACCCTAAGACAATATTGGCACTTTCCCTTCTCTAATCTACCAGGAGTTTCACAAAGAGCATGTGGGCTCCACCCCCTCATGCATACAAAGTGATTGGTGAAAGGTTTTTACCATTTTTCAATTAATCCTCTAGTTATCATGGAATTTACTCCTGAATTTCTCCTGAAAGTGCTTTCTACAGCTACAGTGCCTTATAGGGTTTATATGGCCCTCCAAGGTGATATCTTCTCTCTCTGACCTTCAAATTTTTCATTTTTTGTTTATTGTTCTCTCTAAGTTCTTATCTTTTGTCTCAGCTTTTGGTGGAACTAACTCAGGTTCGATGGGTTATAGGTGTAACTTTTATGGCACGACAAGCACCGCAATTTAAAGGAATCAGTTCTTCTACCACTACTCCGGATCTAAGCCAAGTGTTTTTATTGGCTCATCCTCATTGAATTGTCTAGTCTAGGGTCTTGTTTGTAGCTTGTAGTTTGCCCTTAGTTAATAGTGTTACTTATTTCTTTAGATAGTCGGCTCTATAGTTAGGGTTTTCTTATCTACTCACCTTGAAATTCAGGTTTTAAGCTTGTTTTCTACTATTTAATTTGGCCTATGATTTTTCTGAAGAAAAAATACTTTGTACTTGATTGAGCACATTAATGTGTTATTTTCTTGTTTTCCTTGGAAGACACCTCTATAAAAAATTTCTAGAAATTTTCCTTAACTTCCTACCTAGTTTTTCTTGTTACACACTTTGTAGTCTTTTTACCCAACGCACAAATAGTTGGGTGTAATCATGTATATAATATAGCAATATAACATTCATGCATTTATGGATTTATGAATCAGGGAACTGTATCTTTGATTCTTTAGTTTGTCACAATGTAAGTTTGTAACTCAACTTTTTTTTCAAGATTTTCTTTCCACAATCTCTACTCTTCCATAAAGAAAAATAATTGTTTGGAGATTGTTAATGCATGTGATGGTGGAATAAAGCACAATGCTACTATTTATTTGTTTTCATTAAATTTCTCCACTCTGTTAGGGTCCTATAAGTTATAGGATCTCAAGGTGTTTGAGTGTTTTATCTCATAAATCTTATATTGTAAATAATTGTCAATCTGCAAATGGTTTCCAAAAGAAAAATAGAATAAAAATGAAAAGCGAGTATAAACAAAAAAACATTGAAAAAAAAATAAAAGATAGAACTCCATCAAAGAAAAAAAAAACAAAAATAAAATAATATTGAAAGTGTTGCAAATTCAAATGCCACTACTGATAGATAGTTTTCTTCATGATTGATAAATAAAAGTTGTGTGCAGCTTGTTTGAAATGCCACAATGACTAGTTATTTGTTTAAACATATAGTATAATCATGGTTAAACATGTTTGAATTTCTGTAAACTAGATTAGAGAATAAAGGTTTTCCAAACAGTTTAATCTTCATAAATCAGTAGTTAGGTTGAAAATGACATTGTTTCAACTTTTTAATCTGAATCAAACGGAGAAATAAGTGATAGGATTTTAGTTTTTTTTTGCATAAAAGAAAAAGTATGGGTTTGCTAGTCTAAATGCACCCATTTAGAAAAAATAAAAAAAGTTAGTTTAGAAAAGAAATAAAGTTAAAAGGGTAGGTAGAAATAGTTTGGTTTCCAGAAAATTTATGTTTCTCTTTATCCTCAGTCTCAGTGACATTGTAAAAGAAAAAGGCACAAAGGGATAATGTATATTCATAAAAAAAATTCTATGCAAAGTATTATCCTAAGTTTCAAGGGCATTATAAAAAAGGCGCATCAGGACAAAATATTTTTGTCACATATGGTTTAAAATGGCTCCAATTAAACACAGTAGGATTCTCCACTTTTCGAGATCAACAGAGCTTATTCATTTTCGGCCCCACCTCTCCATCCTAGATTTACTGCTAGGGGGCGGGTGTTATCGAGAAATCTAGTGTCCATTTAGAGATGCTAGTCCCACTAAGACGGGTAGCTATCTTAGAAACAAACAAACTAAAGTTACTTGTGTTTTCCTTTACGAGAAGTAGATGAGAGAGAAGCAGAGAGTACCAACCTCAGTCTTTCGCTTGGCTCCTTGCTTGTTTCCTCTCCCCTTTGACAGATCTTTGTCACTCCTTCCTTGCTTGTCTCGCTTCAAAGAACATTTGTAGAGTCAAAGCAGCATAATACCATCAAAGAACAAAGATCTACAATCATAAACAATATAGGACCAAATATATATTGACCACACAAATGCATATATCAACTCAGACATACAAGAATGTGGAGGAAAACTCAAATAGCTTTATTGATAGAAAGAGTAGAAGAGAGGATTACAACCCATTGATCTGACCCAGTGTCATCCTCCCAACATGAAATCCCTTCTTCACCTCATGAAAAGCTTAGATCACCCAACACTATGATGTTCCACAAAGAAACCAACAACACTTCCTTACAAAATACAAGATTCCAGCCTCTGGATCTCTGGGATGAGGGATCCATATATAAATGTCTGCAGGTGGGTGAGTCAGCTTCTGGGTTTTTGATTAGTTTCATTTCTTTGATAGTTCTCAATTCCACTTGGAGATTTCATGATCTCTTACTCATCCTTGGGCGAATTCAGAGAGGCAAGTGTCATAGGAGAAGCTTCTGGAAGATTCCATGATCATCCACCATGCAAACTGTCTCTGCCATTTGTCTACTCTCACTCATCACACCCTACAGAAGGGCTTTCCAGTATGCATCACACTTTTTGCAAGTGGGAGGTGAGATGCATCGCACCCTTAGCACTGAGCAGTCTGTATGGTCCAGTTTTGACCAGTTCTGAGCAGTTTTTCATGGAGAACTTTTGGGAGATTATATAATCAGTTGACCTTGCTCCTTTAGGGTATGAAGCAACACTTTTAGGGACTTAAAATCCCTTTGTTTATGGACATATGTGATTGGGTTTGCAGTGCCAAAATATGTCTATAACAGTTGCCCCCTAAAGCATGAGGTCGTAAATCTTTTTTATGTCGGGTGAAATGTTTTATCATGAGGATCCGAGGTTTTTCGAACTGGAAGGCGACCTGTAATAAGATACAATACAATACATTATCTTCATAATATTTTCATGATCTAGCTGAGGTGGCCATTCCCATGCTCAGCTTTATAAATTCATTCTCATGTACATAGGACAGACAACCATCTGTGTGGCAGACTGATGATTCTGGTAGAGCCATCATCCTTTGGCTTGGATGATTATCTGTGCAGCAACGATGTGCATTTGATGTCTTTATTTTCCTGAATATATCGCAGCCCGGATGGATGAAAATAGATCCAGGGTCTTCAAAACTCATTCAATCTTCACCCGAAGTACAATTCGATCCATGTGAAAAGATGTTCTGGAGTCGAATCATGGAAAGACATTTCCTGATTACCAACCAATGATGTAAGCTGTTAACAGGCGCAAGAGGAATCATCGATAATGATGATGACCCTCAAGGTACGATAGTACAATTCACGTGGTGTGAAAGTGGGACTTGGCGTCGAACACCACGCAAAATATTTCGATCGAAGGCCATTCATGTAAACTTGTCGTCGGAAGTGAGAAACTTGCCATTGAGGCATGCAAGCTTCAAAGTACTGAAAGGGTTGTTCCTAGGTCAACTTCTTGGTTAATGAGATGATGTCGACAAGAAGTGACCTGTCATAGGAGGGCATTAATGAATCCCACATCTACGACACGGAATGGAGCAAATGATTTTGTAGAGGTGAAAACGATCTGATGATACAAGGTTTAGGGTGGCGGCCATGAAAGAATGAAGTGTGAAGTTATTGCAGCGGATGAGACACAAGTTGGGTTCATGAATTTTCTGAGCAACTTCTCTTGAACATATCGGCGACACTGAAATGGATTAGTAGCGTTAACCCAAAAAATGGATGGTACGGTGGACCAATGGTAATATGACTGGTGAACGAAATAACCCAACCCGACTCAATCATGGTTATGGAGTGAAAGTGTCATGTTCAAGAGCGACTTGCTACCAATAAAGTTTCTTCAAGTTTTCTTCCCAATTTTTTCCCCAGCCATTGCTGACCAGTACCTCTTTATTTTTGTCAAGCTTGAGGAGGATAACATATGCTTGTTCTATAATTTGCCCTTCGGGCAAACCCGTCGCTATGTTTTAATGAGCCTAGCGACAGTGAAACTTGCTCTTGTCTACATGGACAAGTTTGTCGCTATTGTTTTAACGAGTTTAACGGCAAAGATAACTCAGTCCTTTTCAATTTTAGAGAGTCTGAAAAGAGACGGAAAGGAAACTCCAGTAATCCTTTTTCGTCATATAATCCCTTAAGTCTGAAAAAGTATAAAATAATACGAAAGGGATGAATTTTCTATAGTTTTAATGAGCCGAACAAGACAAGCGCTCGATATTTTTGTGTAATGATCCCTCAGGTCCAAAAAGATTAAAATCTAGAGGAGGGATAACACTTCCGATCACTTTAACGAGCTGGAGAGGCCAATTTCTCGGCAATCTTTTCATATTTTATGAGTCAGATGAAAAGAGCTTAAAGGAGACTCGTTTTTTGAGGAACGAGTGATATTTTTGGGTAGCAGTTGGTTCCAAGTAGGGTTTGGAACTTTCCAATCATGGCAGTGTAAAGAAGGTGGCTAACAAAATCACTCGTCGTATCTGTTCGTCAAAAGGGGTAAACAATCAAATGGAGGCGTATAATCAGCTAAAACAGAGTGGAGGTGATGGTAAGAACACGACCAAGGCTCAAAAGCTGATGATAATGCGATCGCAATGGTTATTTACCGAAGGTGGATTCATTTTTTAATGAGCTTAAACCCTGGTGGAACATATGCTCATTGCTAGGTTTATTTTTTAACGAGCTTGAACTTCGCGTAAAACTGCTCATGTTTACACTAGCTTGGAACGAAAAACTATGCTTGTTATAAGTTCGCGTGCCCCCAGCATAATGACACAAATCGAGGTGCATGCCCCCCAAGCTTCATTGCATTCAATGCAGTGGTTGGAATGAAGGTTTACCTTTGAGATCTTTGAAAGACTCGACTTGGATTTTACGAGACCGTAATCAAAGACTCGATTTGGAAAGGGAGTTGTTTCATTTTTTAATGAGGTTGACACATTAAAAGAACTATCCTCATGGCTCCTTGTTTCATTTTTTAACGAGGTCAACACGAGATAAGAACCGTCCTCAAAATCCACCGTATTTACAGTATTTGATAGAAAATCAAAAATTGAAGGATGATTAAGGTCGTTGGAATAATCTTCGTGGTAATCTGGAAGATGGGAACGATGGTGGTAATCTTCCTCTAGTGCCTCTCCTATCATCATTGACCAAATGATTCCTTCGTCTGTAGAATCTACATACGACCAAGGATCCGAAAAGGTGCCATATTCCTTAGACCTATCTATCCAAACACTCGATGAGCGTTGATTTGGGTTTGCCCCCTAGGCCAAGAAAATTGATTGCTACAATATTTCTATTGGGCTTGGGAGCAATACCTAGCGATGATCCATGCTAACAAAATGTTCGGGAATCTTCTGAATATTTTAGATATAGAAGATATCATATTGCAGGTTTCCACCGTGGCCACTTCCACCAAATTACTCAGAGGTGGTAGGGCAAAAGTACCCATTAAATTAGGGTCTTTTAGGAGGCCTACTCCGATATTTTGAAGCGATCGAGAGTTTCCATGGATCATTGGAATTTTTCCCATAACTTGTGAACTGTTGGGGAGGAAGGTTTGTTAATCAATGATTGTAATTCCTCCTTGAAAAGGAAATGCAATCTTTCTAAAGTATGTTGACACAACTGCAACCATAGCATAAATCTAGGGCCTTCCCAGTAGGATATTGTAATCGAGGTTTCCATCAATAACTTCGACATCAATTTCTACTGTTTTTCCCCCAGTTCAACTTGAAAGTTACTTAAAATCCCGTATGGGGTGTATGTTCGTCCATCGAACGCTTTTAATGTCATTGACGATCGCGACAAGGGTGGTGAGCCTAAAGTTTTCCAGCAACTCATTGACATAATGCATGTAGATTCCCCCTCATCAATAATTGTTCGATGAACAGTTTTGTTGAGGGCTTTCACTTGGATGAGGAAAGCGAGTTGAGCTGGTAACTGAGGTTCATATCCTTTATGATTAAAGGCCACATGATTGGAATCCTGGGTCAATCCCACCTATTGCTGATAATAGAGCTTGCTTTTGGGAGGGACAATTTTGCAATACTTCAAGTGTTGACATAGCGGATGGCGATTGGGCCAGATCCTTTACTATATTATAATTTTGTGTTGCTTGGGCACGAGGATTAAATTTCAATTTGTGTACTACTCCATTTGGTGGCTTTATCATTAGCTCACGAATGATGGGTAGCACAACTTCGGTTGAAGTTGATGTCGAACTACTAGGTTGATCTACAGCCTTGTTGTTCGACAACTGTGGATTCTCGTAATCTTTATTCCTTGTCAATATCAAAGCACCATTTTGCTATTAAAGAGGGAGTCCATACAGGTTGATAGAATTTTTTTATTTTGAGGAAAAACTTGTGAACAGTTTTGAAACCAACGTTTCGGACTAGCTTAGTGAGTCCATCATCAGGGCAATGAGATTTGTTTTTGAGAAGAGAGAGCGTGAAAATTACGGAGCTTATTAATAGTTATTTGAAAAATATTGTTGTTGTCTTCATTTGTAGTCGGCTTATAAATGATAAATTAATTAATGCTTATTTAATTTATTTATTTAGATAGGTATTTATTATATTTATTATAGATTATTATTATTTATTTATTTAGTTATAATTTTATTATATTATTGTTTATTTATTTATTATTATTTTTATTATTATTATTATTATTATTATTATTATTATTTATTTTTATTTATTGGATCAATTAGGTCCTTGGCAAAATCTAGCATGTTTTTGATGGTGTTAGGGGGTGTGAAGGCAACCATAATGTTATGCTTGGTGAGAATTCTAGCGATTTTGTCAGTGGTTCCTTTAATATAGGGTAAGGAGATTCTAGGGTTTTCCAGAGTTTTCATTTTTTGGGTATTGGTTGTGGATTCTTTAAATATCTTTTGGATAATGTTTTTCTGATAGCCATTGTTGATGAAGACCTTGCAGAGATGGTTAAGTTCTTCTTCTAAATGATCAAGGTCAGAGATTCTTGAAGCTCTGGTAGCTAGGGTTTTGATGACTCCTACTTTTTGCTTCGGATCGTGGTGGGAATTAGAGTGAAGATATTTGTCGATGTGAGTTTGTTTTCTGAAGACCTGGTGACTTAGTTTTCCATTTTTCTTGGTAAGGGGGACATCTAGGAAGGGGAGCCGGTTGTCTTTTTCAATCTCAATAGTGAATTTTATGTGTTCTGAGAGGCTGTTTAAGTGGGATAAGAATTCATTAAGTTTATCTAAACCATGTCTCCATTTAGCGAAAATATCATCTACATATCTTTTCCATTCATCAGGTGTAAAGGGGAAAGATTTAAGGGCCATTTGTTCAAAATGTTCCATATATAAATTGGCAATCAGAGGAGATAAAGGAGAACCCATGGCAACTCCATGAGTTTGCTCATAGATTTTACCTTTGAAGCTTAAGTATAAAGATTTTAGGCAAATGTCTACTAGTTCTACAGTTTCATGGTCTGCCCTGATGATGGACTCACTAAGCTAGTCCGAAACGTTGGTTTCAAAACTGTTCACAGGTTTTTCCTCAAAATAAAAAAATTCTATCAACCTGTATGGACTCCCTCTTTAACATCGTTTTGCTGTTTCGAAATGGACAACATAAGCACTTAGGACAGGGAAGCATTGTCACTAGCAACCAGATTGGTTCCTGGGTTCGGAAACAGATCAGTCAATACCACTATGTTTTTTGAGTTTCTGAACAACTTCTTAATCTCAGCTTTATGTGGAAAATCTTTCGTCCAATGATCCTCATCGCATATAAAGCATGGATGACTAGGTTTCCTTTCTCCAAAAGGGTTTGCAGAAGATTTTTCAGGAGACAAATCATCCTTTTTCTTCTTTTTGCTTTTCCCTTTCTTCTTGCCCCCTGGTTGCTTCGGTTCTTTGCCCTTGTCGGTCGACACGGCATTAACCTCTGAGGCAAGAAGTTCTTCATTTGCATTTTGACCAGAAACTGTACGGGCTTTCTTCAACGTAGCCTTTGTGGTTTTCATGTTTGTCGTACCTATCATGCCATCGCCGACATGAGAGTCTTTGTTTGATTTAGGTGGAGGAACAGAAAACTCTGGTCTAGGAGCATCAAGGATTTTGTCATAGAGCATGCCAGACTGAGTATAGATCAAGTCTAGATATTGCGCATGAGCAATGACTTGCTCTTCAGTGACAACCCCCCCTTTAGCCAAATCTTCTGTAATAGAAGGTAACAATGACTTAATAAGCCATTCAGCTAGCAGCTGATCAGGAACATATGTTTTTACCATTCGACAAGGACGTCACCACTCATGAACATGATCAGATATGTGAGTGGTTGTTGTCTGCTTGAAATTGGTAAGAAGCTCTGTTCCTATTTCGTACCTTATTGGTAACTGAAAATGGGTTAAAAAGGTAGTGGCAAGGGCGCTGAATTTATCAAATGAAGCTCTAGGCGATTCGATGTACCATTTTGTTGTTGGACCAGTTAACGTTTGCAAAAAAAGGTGAAGCCTTATCAAATCATCATTGAGAGTGTTGGACAAACACCACAGATGAAAGGTCATCACATGATTCAATGGATCTTCACCTGAATTTCCATTGAATTTAGGAATATCTGACGGAAGTTTATTAGGAATCTCCGGCCACCAAGGGCCATAAGCAATTGGATCATTTGTTAGCCGATTTAGATCTGGTAACTCTAAAGTCGCCACGAAGGGCAACTATTGATTTAGGTTTGGCGAAACATACCCAGGATAATATGGAATTGCCTTAGCAGTGGGTCTTTGCATACCAGCATAATTTATTTGATGTTGATAACTTTGATAAGGTTGATGGGTATAACCATTATGATATGATTGATGTTGAACATTTTGGATATACGACTGCCCATTACTCACAAAGCTTTGTTGCTCAGGTCCTCGGTAAGCTTGTTGGAATTGCGGTTGTTGATATTGCACCAGCCATGGTTGTGAAGCCATGTGTTGTTGTCCAATACTAGATGTTTGACCAAGATGAGGGGTAATGGTACCTGTTTGACCCTGAGTTTCTCCAATTAAGGAGCCACTAATCGATGATTGTGGTTGTGTCATGGAGACAAGAGACTATTGTATTATGACCTGAGAAACTTGAGGTTGACATACAACAGGAAACGCTTGTACTTGCGACACCGTCACAATAGCCAGTGTAGTGGGGATATTCGACACAGGTAAACTTGGTTGTATTGAATATAGAATTCTTGGTTTTTGAGGCAGTATTGGAATCCAACCACTGGATGTGATTCTAGCTTGACCCAAATTCTGTTTTGAACTCTCATATGGTTTCTCTCCCAGAGGGAACAATGAAAGGGCATATTTCCCCCCATATGGTGGCAATCTAGTGTTCAAAGGAAAGATTGGCCTCTGGATACTGGACTACCCAAATTGATACTATTGAAAAGGATCAATTTGCTGAGACTCAACATAAGAAATTTCAGATACTATTCTGGATGAACAAATGGGAACAGACCATACTGTCGAAGCAATCTGTGGGTGGACTCCATCTAGCGGCTAAGAGCTAGTTGGGACAGATGGTATACCAATGAACATTGTTAGAGTGGTGGCAAGAGGTTCCACTGCTACTGTGTCAGATGACACAGTCCTAGATGTCAATGGTTGTTCATACATATCGAGTCTATCCAAAAGATTTCCTAGCGATTCTACAGGAACTTGCGATGAAGGATGACTTACTTCTGTTGTAGAAGGATATAGATGGATCCCAATTCCAAAATGAAATGGGGTACTGGATGGAAAATCCTTCGTAATCTCTTCCATAGCAATCAATCCAGGTGGAATAGGTAGACCATCAGGTCCGTAAAATATTTCTCGTGCCGAAGAAGGTGCAGAATCTGTAGCGATAGATGTTGGAGGGGTGACATCTTCCGAATTAGCTCTAGACGGAGCCAGTTTAGGAAGAGAAGTGTTTACCATTACACTGCGATCAGTTCTAATGTCCTCTTGTAACTGTGGAACTTCTTCTGTAGAGGTAGGGATACCAGAAATAGTTGGAGTAACTGGAGTCTCTAAGGATGTTGAAACACAAGTTTCAAACAAACCAGGAGAATTTGACCCAGTTAAACGAGTTCGCTTGGCCCAGAATGGTTTCATTTTCAAAGTCAAAGATGGTTGAATCATTAGTCTTTGCGAACGATGGGGTTTTGATTGACTTTCTTCCACGATTGCAGATTGGTTGATCAACTCAAAATAAAAAAAGGGAAAATGTGATTCCGAATTAAATGAATTTTAGATGCTTTGACACAACTCGCTTTTTCAATTTTTAAGAGTCGAGAAAAAGCTAAAGATGACTCTAGTCACCTTCGATTTTTAATGAGCCTGAAGTGACAAGTGCTCAGATGGACCTTTTCTTTTAATGATTCTGAAAAAGAATGAAAGTGACTACTCTGGAAATCTAGACAGAGGGATTACCAAACCAATTGCAAAACTGCAGAATACTTTTTACGGTACGGCAGTCAATCTTCCCGAATGCTGGGTTCAATGCATTGCGATCGATAGGGAGGTAGACACGACTTCCTAAGGATAAAGGATATAGCCTATTATGGTCTCCCAATATATACTCGATGGTACGTGGGAGCACAAGTCTGTACTAGCACTTATCGTCTCAAAGAGGAGGAATCACCCAACCTACGATGAAAGCAATAGTTACCAGGCTTTACGACGCCAGAATATGTCTCTAGCCTAGACTTCTAAATGTTGTGTGTTAGGTTCCAAAGCATTTTTATGTTCATTGAATTTATTTTACAGTTGATCTTTCTTAAGAAGTTTGCCTTTAAGGTTCACCATGTGATGTAGATATACAATTCCTAAATATGCAATCTAAGATGACAAACAGTTGTTTACTCTTCTTTTTGCAATGAAAATCCTAGCTACTAAGGAAAGAGAAGCAAAATTCTTTCAACGTAGAGCAGAGAGCACACACTAGATGCACTGTCATAAATCAAAATCAACAAGCAGTCTAAATGCAAATGCACATGCATGTATTTTTTTTCCACTTTCTTAATGTGTGAATGACAAAAAGAATGCTACGTACAAATATGAACTATCTTTTCTCTCAAAGCGACAGTACTAACAATTTTCTCTTCAAAAGACGAAAGGAAGATGAAGATGACACTTTGCGATTTCAAATTCAAAAAACTAAAGGAAGACTAATACGATACTTTGTGATTTCGAATTCAAAAAATGAAAGGAATACTACTTTGCGATTTTGAATTCAAAAAACGAAAGGAAGGCTAAGACGACACTTTGCGACTTCGAATTTAAAAAACAAAATGAAGGCTAAGAGCGACACTTTCAACATCAATTTGAAAACTGCTTTCAACACTTGAAATACTATTAATTCAAATCAAATACAAGAGTAACAGTGTAATCGACTATCAAAAAGAGTAGGATTCTTTTCTTTGACTGAAAACGACACTTGCAACACTTCCAAATCAAAAGACAACAGTTCTATTAAGCTAATTTTTGTAAAGGAGAATTGTAAATGGCGAAAAATACATTAAAAAATTCACAATTCTTTGTACAATGGAGGCTAAATAATGCAAAGGAAGGGAGTTTCAACAGTGGTATACTGATCACAGATAGCAAAACTACTAAATAAAGCTGAAGACAATGAATAAAAAACCAAAATTTGGAAGCAGAAACAGTCTTATCTGATCATCGCACCTGTAACACAAGGAAATAGGGATGCATCTCACCTACTGCACATGGGAGGTGCGATGCATCCAGACTGTCAAAAGGAGACAATGTGATGGTCCAGGGATGAGACATTAACTTGGTTTTTGGTCACAGTTTCCAGCTTAGTTCAAGGATTTAGGCTGAGCTAATGATAGTCAGTAAATACAAAGTATAGGGGCTGATCTAATGAGGTTACTTGAGCCACCACCAGGGCACTTAGGATGTTTGCAACTCAGATGCTTAATTCATAAACTAACCCAGAGATTGACTAAAGCAGCGTTTATCTACTTTGCAGTTGCATAGCAAAAGCAGTTCGAAGGCTAGCTGGCATAACTTTAGGCTCCATCCGTAGCTTATAAAGTAAACAAACTAGAAACAAGCAAACAAGCTATTCGCTCCCCAGCAGAGTCGCCATTTTTTTATCAGGAAATCTAGTGTCCATTCAGAGCTGCTAGTCCCACTAAGATGGGTAGCTATCTTAGAAACAAACAAACTGAAGTTACTTGTGTTTTCCTTTACGAGAAGTAGATGAGAGAGAAGCAAATAGTACCAACCTCAGTCTTTCTCTTAGCTCCTTGCTTATTTCCTCTCCCCTTTGATAGATCTTTGTCGCTCCTTCCTTGCTTGTCCCGCTTCAAAGAACATTTGTAGAGTCAAAGCAGCATAATACCATCAAAGCACAATGATCTACAATCATAAACAATATAGGACCAGATATATATTGACCACACAAATGCATATATCAACTCAGACATACAAGAATGTGGAGGAAAACTCAAATAGCTTTATTGATAGAAAGAGTAGAAGAGAGGATTGCAACCCATTGATCTGACCCAATGTCATCCTCCCAGCATGAAAGCCCTTCTTCACCTCATGAAAATCTTATATCACCCAACACTATGATGTTCCACAAAGAAACCAACAACACTTCCTTACAAAATACAAGATTCCAGCCTCTAGATCTCTGGGATGAGGGATCCATATATAGATGTTTGTAGGTGGGTGAGTCATCTTTTGGGTTTTTGATTAGTGTCATTTCTCTAATAGTCCTCAATTCCACTTCGAGATTTCATGATCTCTTACTCATCCCTGGGGGAATTCAGAGAGGCAAGTGTCACAGGAGAAGTTTCTGGAAGATTCCATGATCATCCACCTTGCAAATTATCTTTTCCATTTGTCTACTCTCACTCATCGCACCCTACAGAAGGGCTTTCTAGTATGCATCACACTTTTTGCATCTGGCAGGTGAGATGCATCACACCCTTAGCACTGAGTAGTCTGTATGGTCCAATTTTGACCAGTTCTGAGCAGTTTTTCATGGAGAACTTCTAGGAGATGATGTAATCAGCTGACCTTGCTCCTTTAGGGTATTAAGCAACACTTTTAGGGACTTAGAAGCCCTTGGTTTATGGACATATGTGATTGGGGTTGCAGTGCCCAAATATGTCTATAACAGGGGGGTCCAAAAAGGCGGTATTTTCTGTCGAGACCCATCACCACGTGGCATCCTCTTAGAATTTCACACCCCCCAAGCCTATACCACATACTGCTCCCTACCCCCTCTGAAAACCACTTCCTCCTCACCCCTTTACCATTGTCCCTACCCGACACCTCCATCACTCCTATCCCACCACGTCTCCTTACCATTGCCCAATTAAACCCCTTCCCGGTAAGATTACCATTAAACATTTAATGTTTCCTGCTGGGTAACTGTTTCAATTCAACGGTCCTATGCCAATCCTCCAATGGAACCTACCACTCCCTCCTTTAAAAAACCCTAAACTAGTCTTCATCAGCCCTTTCACATGCCTATTCTATGAAATTCACTAGTTTTTTCTGCAAAGTGACCCAGTTTCAAAAGATTTGCTGAGCTAGATCAACTATTATCATTCTTTCCCCTCCCCTAGATGCTCATGACCTACCATCCATTTCCTGGTAAACATCTATTCTCAAATTCATATTTGTCATTTACTGATCAACTATGCCTCCAAAGAGCAAGAACCAGGAGAACCCTATGAATCCATTAATCCCTCCATCTATAGACTTAGACCATATTCCATTAGATGATAGGGATTACATGATCAGTGAGACACACTGTGACTATGAAATGTTGGAACTTTACTGCTCGCTGGAGGATAAACATGTTGATAAAACAGATGAAATTGGACTCTGGGAGTCCAATCTTCCTCACTATATTTTCCCTCTGACCTTCCATGCCCCTGAATTCACCAGGAAATATCAACCTTTCTATGTTCCCAGCCAAATAGTCGTTATGACCCCATCTGGTGAAATCATTTTTATAATCACAACCTAATCTATAAACTAGATTATGCTAGATCCTCCTATGGAAAGCGGTACACCATTTTCCTTAGAATCCCTCATAGAACTCTATCAGAAGCTTGATTTTGCTACAAGGTCCAAGATTTGTTTTTATCTTCTTACTAGAAAATTCCCAATTTCTAAAGAAAAATCCTCCATACCCTTCCTCAATCTTCCCTGATCATGCTAAATAGGTCATAACCATAATTTCATATATTCTGGGTTATTATTCTGATCAGTGGGTAGATGAACCCATTCTAGGTTTCCTTTCCATCTTTACCACAAATAGAAAACCATCTACTTTGCTTAGTTTCAGTCAATTCTTGGCTGATAACATCCATGAGTAGTTTCTTAAATTTCCAACAGAACAAGTGTTTAAGTACACTTCAATTTTGATTTATATGTTTCTGTATTATCAAGTAGACAGGTTCAGCTTTACCATGCAGATGCTGGATGAAGAGGAAAACCTACAGTCAGTTATATTTTGGACATCTTTAGTGATGAAAGAGCAAAAAGAATTCTCCTATAAATAGCTCATTGAAGAGTTTGTTCACCCAATTATGAGTACCCTAAATAGCTTAGCACAACCTAGAATCAGTGAATACATCAAGAGGGTTCTACATTTGACAGATTAGGCCAAGACTAGATACTGGTATTTATACCAGAATTACATGGAAATCAGAGTTTATGGTTGTGAGTTAGTACCATATAAACCCCCAAAATACCTCCCCATGAGGATTTTTTCCCTTGAATATATCAGGAAAATGCTAAATTTAGATGATATTCACTTTGTGGTGGCAAAGAAGAAGTCCCAGTTTCAGATAAAGACACGGGTGGGCCCTTTCATATGCAACACCAGGTCAACAGGAGAAGAGGTAGATAAAATCCTTAAGGAGATGAAATTCAGCCTGAGTTTCACATGGTATTATGACCCTTTGGATATCATTTCTAAGCTGAAAGTAGAAAACAAAACTACTCTGTATATCCATACCCCAAGGCTTGAGATAGAGAAATTTGTGAACCAGTCAGTATGGGCAGAGAATACATTACAATTGTTTTCTACTTCAAATTTATAGACCCACACTCCTCAAGAGAAAACAAGTAAAATATGGAGAGAGGTGGGATCGTCATCGACAACAGGTAGTGAGGTCAAGGATTTCATAATTAGTTACAAGAAAAGAACTAAGATGACTCCTAGGACAGATTCAGAAAAGGAGGAAGAAGATCAAACTGCCATCATCATTGGAGAAACACCATATACAAGCAGCAAGTTTGATACATCTCCTACTGGATATTCACTATCACAAGGTCAAAAATATACAGAGCTAGGTTCATAGTATGTCCAAGAAGAAAAGGAAAAAAGTGTTTTTGATAGGTACTTGGAGATCAAACTTAAGAAAGAAATTATTAAGAACGACACCTACAATCAATTTTGGAAGCAGACTTCCAATTCACACAGAAGACTATTATCATTTTTTGATACAGAACAAGGAAAGATGTAGATGTCCTTCCTTGAGGCCCAAATTCAACATCCTAAGACACCAGCAGATTAGAACAGCACAATGTTTGAATTCAACACCAAAGATATCTATCCCATTAATCAAATGGAGATGCACAAACAGACTCGTGAGATGATTTCCTCTACCTTAATTAATACTACCATGTCATTGTCAAATTTTCAGGTTTCACATGCAAACATCTAGCCCTAGTTAAAAATGGAAAAGATACCTTCTTTAGCAAAGGCCAATAGAATCAAATCTTTGGAATATTTGGTAGTCAAGATAGAATATGATCCTAAAGATATAAATGTTGTAGAGGATATCATCAAGAAGAAAAAAATTGTATTGCAACATTGAGAAAGCAGTTGAAATTGCCAGCTACAGAGGACCCCTTGACTAAAGATATTGAAGAAATTGAAACATGGAAGGCTGACATGATGAAGTTAATCATGGAGCAGAATGTTCAAATCTGACAGATGGAGGTAGAAATGGAGAAAATGATCAAAGAGAAAGAACATAGTCAAAGGGTAGCCATAGTCCCCCTGGATGCTATACCCATCACTCAAATCCCAGCTACAAGAACTGCAACTATAGCAACCTCTTCAACTCAAGCTACAAGTGTTAAGCAGGTGATAAAGACACTGGAAATATGAAAATCCAGTCATAATAAATTAAGAAGTTGCATGGGCAACTCAAATCTCTGCAAGAATAGAAAGCCATAACTGAAGCTTCTCATTTGGCTAAAGTATAGAAGTCACAAAGGCTACTAGAGAGGATACAAAAGATGGATATAGCAATTGGTCAAAACTTGGCCCAAGCCAAGGAAACCATTTGGATGGATATTTTGGACTCCATGAATGATATTTGGCCATGCATCCAAATCATTTTTTAATGCAAGGAACTGATACAATAGGCCAATGAAACCATTACTAAAGTAAGGGAGAAGCTGGGAGACATGCCTACAAAATCTTTCAACATCATCATATTCCTAAATTCAAATAATAAGTATGAACTTGAAGAGTTAGGAATTAATGACAGGTTTGCCACCATCTTAGAAGTCATGAAGGTTTTAACTAAAAGAAATTTCATTACTCAATTGGAGGAGAAATGTGAAACACTGGAGTTGGGAGTGAACAGATTCTTCAACAGGATTGAAACATTAAAACTGAAACAATTTCCCATCATATACATGATTAATGAAAAATTGATTACTCAAGAAGGTTTTTTTTATTATGATGAAGGAAGTGGCCAGAAACAGTACTAAATTCAATGGTATAGAAGGCAGCATGACAGTCAGAGCATTCATAGAGACAATGGGAAATGACTTTTTTATCCAACATGAGGTAAAACATATCTTCCCAACAAAGCCAACATTTACAAAGTATACTAAGGTTGATGAGATTTACCGAAGGGTAATCAAGTTAACCATTCCAGATGAAAAAAGGTGGGACCAACTATGTGATCTATTGGAAAAAAGAGCAACTCGAATGCAGTAACAACACCATCCAGCACATCAACCAGAGGAACACAGTTATAGGTTGATTCAGCGACCGAATCCTCCAAAACAGAGCCACCTATTCATGCAGTTGTCCACCTTGCCTATGATTTTGCAAAAGATTGATTTTATGGTTTTAGATAATGCTAATAATACACTGTCAGTTGAGACAGCAACTTTGTAAGCATTTTGTAATTATTTTATAAATACTTCACCATTTGAAGTATTACAAGTTGATTGTTGAATATATTTTCCTCTTTGAATTGTAATTTTCTAGTTGTTGGAAGCATCAATAATATAAGGACATTTTTTAAAGGATTCATGTGGTGTATGAATTGGTGAGGTTTTTCTTCTATTCATGTGTTTAATCATTGTCTCTTTTCTCTGTCATTTTTGAAAAGCTTAATTACATAATAGAAACTATGAAAAATAGGATATGTTATTCAGAACACCCTATTTTGGTTGTTAGTGATTTATATGTTTTATGTTGAAGTCAAATTAAATAATTATTCATTGCTCCTTAGTTTCAAATGAATCTTACATTTCTTTTGTTTCATAATTCATTTAAAATTTTGAAGGATCCAACTAGTACAACCTAACTTGACTTGTGAAACTCCTTCAAAGTTTGATGCAGATCCAATTAATCTTTAGACTCCATAGCCCAATGGAATTATAACAATTTAATCAACCAAACAATCCAATCAAAACAATCAGTATAGTAATAACTAGCCTAAAATTCACATAGAATATAGCTAAATTTCACAGAGATATCCCTCTTTGAAGCTAGCGGGGCTAGATCCCAACTTCCAAAGTGGTTTTGATGTTGTCATATGTGTTTACTCCCTCAAACTTAAAAATATATAATGACAATATAGTGGCGACCATACTAGGGAAGAATAATTTTTAAATTGAAGATAATTATTCCCTGGTAGTCAATCAGTATTTCAATAAATCAAAATTGTTATATCACAATGGAATACATGATATAAGGTTGTAATATTTGTATATCATTGAATGTGTTATTTATTTTAATTTTACTAGCTATGTGATAAGTTTTCAATAGATTTTGCTCCTAAAAGAGTTTTCACTAGAGCTCACCCAGATACCAACCCTGCTGAAATTTTAGATAATCCAGAGAAGTTAGTGTGAAAGAGAAGTCTTACAGAGACCTGGGGTAGTAATAGTCCTTTTTCAAGGTAACTCTCTTCTGGAGAATAGCCCTTTGTATAGGCCTAACTCTCTTCCTAAGAAGTTTGAAACCATTCAAGACATAGAGTTTCATTTTCCATTCGAGCATAGTTTGTTTAGGAGAAAATCTGAGAGCTTTGTAAATCAAATTGTCACTGAAGAAGCTATATTGCGACCATATGTACCCAAAACTCAACCCCTTCAATTAGATCTGGATCAAAGAGCAGCTACAAGAATTTGATAAATTACAGTGTTTAGTCTCGGCTTTGGACCAAGCCATTAAAGAAGCTTATATTCAACAATCTGTTAAATTTTAGCTTTAACGATTGCAGCAACTTCTTTGTCTACCCAGTCTTCGTAGTCTGTTAATCTACAATATCCTAGTCCCACTCATTCTATAGTCTCTACTTTTTCACCCATAATGACCCAGACTATTGTTCATATTATCCCTGTAGTTACTACAACTACACCTTCTATAGGTCCATCTTCCAGTCAAATTCTTAGACCAGCTAGGTATGCACCTCTGGTGTTACCAGGACAGCAAAATTATATGTCTGCAGACTATCCATCAAAAATTATAAAGTTTGATAGCATTGGTCCTCAAACTGCTCAACAGCACATAGATAGAATGAATGATGTTTTTGATCTTCAAGACATACATGAGGCTGATGTAAAGATGACATTATTTGCTCAAAGTTTAGGAGGTGATTTCAAAAGATGGTTTAAGGGTTTACCTATAGGAAGTATAGCTAACCTTGATGCATTCCATCAAAAATTCTTAGCTAGATAGGAAATCAAGAAAAATCCTCTTCACTTCCTGAATGAATACAAAAGACTTGAAATAAAACCCAGGGAAACTGTGGAGGAATAATGTGAACAGTTTAACAGAGTCTACGATGCAATTCCTATAGAGATCAAACCCTCCCCTAGCCTAGATTTAATTTATTTTCCTGATGGTTTTGATGTAGACATGGAGTATCAACTTAGAGAGAGAGAGAGACCCTACTACTTTAGAGGAAATGAAAGCCAATGCTAAAATTTGAAGCCAATATCTTAGCCAAGAAGACCAAACTAAAATCTAACACAGGGTTACTATTAAAGAGGATCCTTCCACTTCTACCTCTGATCACAAAATTCATAACCTAGTTAGGACAGTGGAAAAGATGATGCAAAGTGTAAGCATTAATGATTAATCTCAAATGAGAGAAAATCAAACTAGTCCTCAAATTAGGAACCCAAACTTTAGAAGGAATATTCTCCATATCAAAAAATGAGAACAAAAGGGTCCATACCAGCAAGTTTGGCCTCCTTTTCAGGAAAACTATGCTGATGATGAGGGTAATATAATTGAAGATTTAGATAGTAAAATAAATCTGATGGGAATAAATGATGATGAAACTATTTTTCTCACTCAAGAGGAGCAATAACTTTTCAACCTAACTCAAATCGAACTTGACTCTAAGGAATCAAATGAATATAAACAAGGTTTTTAGAATTCCATTATGGAATTTCATAAGCAGTATAAACTTAGCAGTAAAAATACTTCAAACACTCTCAACAATAAGAACTCTGAGAATCCTACTAAGAAATCTTCTAACATTGATGCTAGGAAAACCATAGAAAATTCTTGTAAGAAAATTGTTTATAATTCTAGCAAAAATAAAGTAGAAACTCTTGCCAAGAAGATAGGTAATAGTGCTTCCAAAAATACTCAAACCGATATCCCAACCACAAGTCCGAAAAAATAACCTATAGCAAAAGAAATTATTGATCAATCTGATTTTCCAACCTGATTAAGATTCAAACATCATTTAACATTTAGAATGAATTAGAAAAACTAAAAATTCCCATTCCTCTAACAGAGTTGATGAACAAAAATATATACAGACCTCAAGTGATGAAAGCTCTAAACATAGGGGAAAATACAGACTCTATTAATTTAAATGATGACCAGCATGAACTCTATTTGGGCTAGAAGTTGAGGGAAAACCTGAGGAAGGAGGTGTTCCTCCATTCTATGTTAGCCTAAATATTCATGATAAGATCCTCCATAATGTTATGTTAGATTCAGGTGCTCCGCACAATTTAATGCCTAAAGTTGTTATGGAAAAGCTAGGACTTGACATTATCGGACCTTGTAAAGATTTATATTCCTTTGATTCCATCGAAGTGAGATGCCTAGGTCTCATAAAAAACCTATGTGTTAATTTACCTCAAATCTCAACCGAAAGTGTGGTAATGGATATAATGGGTGCAGATATACCCCCTAAGTATGGCATGTTGTTGTCACACTATTGGGGAGCAAAGTTATAAGGGACCCTAAAAATGGATATGACCTTTGCCACCATACCAGTGTTTGGTCAACAAAGAAGATTATATAGGGAAACTTTGATGAAATTCATGGTGAGTAGTCAAGATAAGCCTCACAACTATCCACTTTACTCTGTCCACTCAAATTTAGATTCTTTCATTCTTTATAATGATGGAGACATCAACACTTAAGTTACCAAAGCATAAACTAATATTTGTAAAATGGATGCATACCAAACATAAGTAGTAGAACAAAACAATATTCAGGAACCTCTTTGGAACATGAGCTTTGATGGCTCTTGTAGCAAAGAGGGTTCTGGAGCAGGAGTGTGGGTTGCAAACACAATAAACAATCATGCTGAAGGTCATTCATACAAGTTCAATTTTCAATGTACAAATAATATATCTGAGTATGAAGCACTTATAATAGGACTACAATTGTTGAAATAATTGGGTTCCAAAAGAATCTCCATTCAGGGGGATTCTGAGTAAATCATAAAACAAATTAAAGGAAAGTATTCATCCAAACACCCTAGATTGAGAGCATATAGAAATGTTGTGCTTGAGTTTCTAGAGAGTTTTGTGGAATATGACCTTTCTGCAATTCCCAGAAATCAAAATATCCTTGCAAATAGTTTGGTTTTTTCAACCAACTCCTATGAAATGCCTTACCCTAATCGACAATATAAAGTGGAAGTGAAACATCAGCCAACTGTACCAAACAATATGAGGTAGTAGCAAGTGTTTGGCAATGATAAACAAATTGAAAATTTTCTGCGGTCTAAGGATGAGTATGAAGAACATAGTATGAGCGCGAATTAGAAAATCAAATAGTTGTACATTCTAATGTAGAAAAGCAGTTAGATAACTCAAATGTAAATATACATATGAATAAAGTTGTAAATAAATTATAGTTGCTTGAGATAGATCCTGAGAAAGAAGAGTTTGAAAAACTTTAGTTAAAGGATAATGTTTTACCTAGAGGTTTAGTTCCACTAGAAGAATTATATGATTTCATTGATGTAGCTAAGAAGCCTAAGATTGAGCCCACGGGGGAAGAAGTATAAGAATTCAACATAGGTAGTGAAAAAGATCCTAAAATGATAAAATTGTCCAAATCACTGCCAACTGCTCAAAAACAAAAATACATTGCTTTATTCAAAGAATTCATTGATTTTTTTAGGAGCTATAAAGATCTAAAAACTTATGATAGTGATATTATACAACATAAAAATTCCAATTAAAGAGGATCAAAAACCATTTAAACAAAAACTTTGAAGAATAAATCTAGTACTGATGCCTCTAATTGAGAAAGAAATTAAAATAATGTATGATGATAAAATAATAGTTCCTCTTAGGTACTCTAAATGGGTTTCCAATATAGTACCAACTAGGAAGAAAATAGGTGAAATCAGATTATGCATAGATTTTAGAAACCTTAATAAATTTTCCCTAAAGGACAACTACCCTTTGGCAAAAATGGATCACCTCTTACAGAAGGTAGTTGGATCTTCTAGGATTTCTTTATTAGACGGTTTCTCAGGCTACAATTAGTTTTTAGTTCACCCTGATGATCAAGATAAAACAACTTTCACTAATCCATGGCGTGCCTTCATGTATGTGAAGATGTCTTTTGGGTTAATGAATGCTGGAGCCACATTTCAAAGAGAAATGGATATTTCCTTTGCTGATGAAATTGGTAGGTTTATTGTGATCTATCTCGATGACATTATTGTTTATTCCAAGACTGATGAAGAACATTTGTTACATCTTAGAAGAGTATTTGAGAAATGCAAGAGGTTTGGAATTTCACTAAATCCTAAGAAAATGCTTTTTGGCCTTAAAGAGGGAAAACTTCTAGGCCATATCATCTCTAAGGAAGGTATTAGAATTGATCCCAAAAGGATTAAATCCATTTTCAAAATCAACCATCCTAGAAACTTTAAGGAACTTCAATCATTTAATGGTAGGATAAACTTCCTAAGGAGATTCATCCACAACCTTGCAGAACTCCTCAGAAACATAAAAATTATGTTGAAAAGAGATTTAGAAATAAGATGGAACATTGAAGCTAGGAAATCATTTGATCAAGTTAAACAAGCATTAACAAAAGCACCAGTTCTAATTAGTCCAGATTTCATCAAAGATTTTATAATATTTCAATTTGCATCTGAACACACTATTGCAGCTATTCTTTTACAAAAAAAAAAACAATTATGGATTTGAATAGCCCATTGCTTTCTTCAGCAAGGCTTTAAGGGATGTTGCATTAAAATACAACATAATAGAAAATAAGTCTTTGTGTTAATAAAATCAATCAAAGATTTCAAGGTGTATATCCTCCATTCTCACATAATTGCCTATGTACCAAATGTTGTGGTCAAGGATATTTTAACCCAAAATGGACTAGATGTTAAAAGAGGCAAATGGATTTCCATCATTCTTGAGTATGACATAGAAATCAAACCTACCAAGCTTATGAAAGGCCAAGGATTAGCCAAATTGATGGTTGAGTCTAACTTTAATACATTGGATATCAACTTTGTAGCTACATTAGATGATCAAGAGGACCAGGTGACTCATTTTTGTATGCAGATCTCATTTTTGTTTTATTCAATTTAAATGCTCCTCTTGGTTAAACTAAGACAAAGGCTAGATTTCTAAAATTAAAAGAATTGAAATTTTTCATCATAGATAATGTTTTATATTGGAAAGATGTTGGTGGTATGTTACTAAAATTTATATTGAAGGATGATGCAGAAAGAACCATGCATGAATTCCATGAAGGTGATTGCGGTGGACATCTATACTGGAAAAACACTACTAACAAGATCCTTAGAGTTGGTTTCTACTGGCATACTCTTTTCCTTGATGTTCATAAGAAAGTAACCTCTTGCCACAAATGCCAAATATTTGAGGGGAAAAGAAAACTATTGCCTCTGCCTTTAAAACCCATATCTGTTGAAAGTCCTTTCCAACAATGGGGATTGGATTTCATTGGATAAATCCACCCACCATCCTTTGCCCAACACAAATGGATCCTCATAGCTATCGATTACTTCACTAAATGGATTGAGGCCACACCTTCCCAATTGGCTATTGATGTTGTTGTAGGTTTGAACCCCGTACAGAAATTGCCTACATACGAATTCTAAAACATAGAAAATAAACAATGCAAGAGAATAACACATAAAACACATATACACAGAGATTTTCCCCTGGATCCAAAAACCGAGACTACCAGCTTGATTTTTCATTATGTTCCTTTCAATGTTACAATACATATTTATATATGCCGAAGCATCCAATACCATGGACCGAAAACTATCATGTCCAAAACCATGGACCAAAAACCATCGCGTCCAAAACCATAGGTAGGTCCGGCCAACCTAATATAGGGTCCAAAAAAAATTCCCTGGGGCGCTACCCCGAAGCCTGTAGAGGGGGGCTACCTACCCCCCAAAAACCCCCTGTGACACCCCCATTGTGCAATCGGGGCAACGAAGGGGGGGCTCTACCCCCTCTCTAAACCCCTGGTTAACTACATAGGCTAGTCGTGGAAAGAATATAACACAACCCAACATTCTCCCACTTGTTGTCTTCTTTCCACAAGGGACCACAGGACAGCTTAGCGATTTATCCAGCCCTATAATGCCCATTGTTTCTCTACACCAAGAGAACTTCTCAAAGCTCATATATTTTATCAATGCATCTGCAATATTCTTCAAAGTGTCCACCTTTACCAGCAGCACCCTTTTGTCTTCTATCATATCCCTCAAAAAGTGGTACTGAACATCAATTTACTTTGTCTTTGAATTATAAGAAGGGTTCTTTGCCAAGAAAATTGCACTTTGGCTATCACAATCTATCCTTATAGCTCCTTGTACTAACCTTGCACATGAACACAATCTCTGCAACCAAACTTCTTCCTTGCTTACATGAGTGGCTACCATGTATTCTACCTCTATAGTTGATAGTGCCACTATAGATTGTTTCTTACTCATCTAATTGATTGCACCTCCAAATAGGTTAAACACATAGCCACCTGTACATCTTCTCTGATCCAAATCTCCAGCCCACTCTGCATCAACAAAGCCATGAATATCCAACACGTTGTCCAATCCTAGTCTTCCTTGGTAGCACAATACATAATCACTAGTGCCACACAAACACCTAAAAACCCTCTTCATTGTTGTCCAGTGCTCCTTCTCCAGTTTTGACATAAACCTGCTCAATATTCCCACTGCATGTGCAATGTCTGGTCTAATACAAACCATCGAATACATCAAGCTACTGACTGCACTTGCATATGGAACACGGGACATGTCCTCTTCCTCTCCTTGTGTCTTGGGAAACTGCTCAGCAGATAACTTTACACCTACAGGAATAGGAACCTTCATCGGTTTACTATCCTGCATATTAAACCTCTGCAATATTGTCTCGATATAATTCCTTTGGTTTAACCAGAGTTTCCTCTTTCCCCAATCTCTTTTAATTTCCATGCCCAAAATATAGTTTGTAGCACCAAGATCTTTCATGTCGAAGTTGGAGGACAATTAGGTCTTCAAATCCTAGATAATTTCTTTGTCATTTCCAACCAGCAACATATCATCCACATACAAGACCAGATAAATAACATGGTCACCAATTAATTTAAAATACACACAGTGATCTGCTTTGCTTCTGGTGAAGCCAAGTCCCCATATAAATGTATCAAATTTATGATGCCACATCCTTGGTGACTATTTTAACCCATACATAGACTTCTTTAACTTTCATACCAGCTCTTTCTTACCCTTCACCGCAATGCCTTTAGGTTGCTTCATGTAGATCTCCTCTTCTAGATCCCCATGAAAAAATGTTGTCTTTACATCTGTCTTTACATCCATCTGTTCTACCTCAAAATCAAAAGCAACAGCAACAGATAAAAGTAATCTAATAGAAGCTACCTTGGCAGCAGGAGAAAAAATATCACCAAAATCAATTCCCAGCACCTCGGAATAACCTTTTGCTACCAACGGAGCTTTGTATTCTCCACCTTTTCTTCTACATTTTTCTTCTTCTTGAACACCCATTTTCTCCCAATGGGTTTCCTTCCAGTCGGCAACTCCATTAGATCCCAAGCCTCATTTTTGTGCAAAGATGCCATTTCATCAACCATGGCCTCTTTCCAAAGTTTTCCATCCTTTAAATCTACTACTTCCTTCACATTTATGGGATCATCATAGTTAACAGATAAAGAAAAATTTGAACAAAAAGAACATGGACTATACCTTTCTGGCAGCCTTCTTTCTCAAACTGATCTTCTCACACCCAAAGTTTGTGGCTTTTCATCTTTTGATTCGTCCTCTGTTGTAGATTTTGATTCTTCCTCCTTAAGATCAAACTCGATCTTCTTAGGTTCCTTTGATGGGACTTCATGTTGAATAACATTTTTCACCTCTCTGAACACCACAGCTTGGTTGTACACAACCTTTCTTGTTACTAGGTTCCAAAGCTTATAACCCTTTAAACCATCCTTATACCCAATAAATATGCACTTTTCAGATTTACTATCCAACTTGGTTCTTTTCTCCTTTGGAACATGCACATATGCATCACATCCAAATACCCTCAGATGTGAAAGAGATGGTTTCTTACCAGTCCATACCTCTTGTGGAGTCTATTCCTCCAACGCTGATGAAGGTGATCCGTTGACTAGGTAAGATGTTGTCTCCACCGCCTCTGCCCAGAATTCTTGTCCTAACCCAACACCACTGAGCATGCTTCTTGCCCTTTCCATAAACGTCTTGTTCATTCTTTCTGCAACTCCATTTTTCTCAAGTGTGTATGGAGTAGTCTTATGTCATGCTATACCACACTTCTTACAGAATTCTTCAAATTCCTTGCTGCAAAACTCTCCACCGTTATCTGACCTCAACACCTTTACTTTCTTCTTTGTCAAGTCTTCCACTGGAGCCTTAAATTCCTTAAACCTTTCAAAGACTTCAGATTTGTTCTTAAGGAAATATATGCATGTATTCCTTGAGAAGTCATCTATAAATGATACGTAGTACACAGACTTACCCAGTGATGGAACCTTCACAGGTCCAAACACATCATTGTGCACAAGGTCTAATATATGTTTCGCCCTCTTACCACCAGAGGGGAAACTCATTCGATTTTGCTTCCCATATACACAATTTTCACAGAAATCAAAATCCAGAGAGCTATTACTCATACCTTCTACCATACCTTTACCATGAAGTATTTGAACGCCCTTCTCTCCAATATGTCCAAGCCTTTAATGCCACAGCATGGTCTTCTCTCCATAGACCACTAGATTTTCTGTTCCACTTTCAGAAACCACAAAACTATTGCACCCATCAACAATAGTGCTACCTTGAAGCTTGTAAAGAGTTTTAATCTGAACTCCCTGCATCAATACCAATTCTCCCTTAACCATCTTGCAGGTATCCTTCTCAAACACTATTTTTACACCTTCATCATCCAGCTTTCTTACAGAAATCAAATTTCTAGCCAATGCAAGAATATGCAAAACACCTGGAAGTGTTCTAACCCTTCCACCTTGCAACTTCAACTTTACTTTTCCATGACCAACGATTCTAGCCTTCTTGTCATCCCCCAAGGATACATCAACACCATCATATTTCTCATACTTGCAGAACCACTCTCTATGGGAAGTGAAGTGAAAGGATGCACCTGGGTCAATCAACCATGCCTCATGATCTACATGTGTACCTAAAGAAGCTAAGTACACATCCCCACCTTCATCTAAGGTGGTTTTCGCCTCTGCAAAAGGAGCATCACCAGATCCCTTTCCTTTGTCAAGAGATTTAGATTTATAGTCCCTTTTGTAGTGGCCTTCCTTTCCACATTTCCAGCACACCACCTTTACAAGTTTTCCTGGAGATTTAGATCTCCCTCTAGATTTAGATCTCCCACTCGGTGACTTATTTTTGTTTTTGTTCTGGGACCGTCCTCGTACAGACAAGGCATCACCATTCTGGCTCTCCATATTTTCCATCCCATCTCCTCTGTCAGCAAGGATGAGACTATTTCATCAAACTGCAAGGTAGTTGCATTGCTACCTATTGCAAAAACCAGACTATCCCACGAATCTGGTAGAGAACACAACAAACTGATACACTTATCTTCATCTAAAATTTTAATATCAACAGATAATAACTGACTTACCACAGTATTAAATGCGTTCAGATGTTCTGTCACCGAGTCTCCATATTTCATCCTGAGGTTATACAACTTTTTCCGTAGGAATAGTTTAGTCACCAGAGACTTAGATTGGTACAAAGTCCCTAACTTTTCCCACAAAGCCTTAGCTATAGATTCCCCTGATACATTCAACAATACTGAATCTGAGACACACAATTGTATTATGCTCTTTTCCTTCCAATCCAACTTCTTTCATTCTTCATCAGACAATCTCGTTGGTTTAGTACTCGGATTTACCGTGATCCATTGATCTTTATCCACCAACAGATCCTCCATCTTGAGCTTCCACAACTCAAAATGTTGACCATTAAATTTCTCGATCTCTATCTTTCCACTGCTTTCCATCTTCTTTCACCACCAGAATCGATCCTGTAGATCTCCCACTAAATAGAGTCTACCACAAGCTCTAGCGAAACCCCTCAGCAACAATGGCGTCCCCTCGAAGCCGAAACAACTCTAATACCAAACATAGGTTTTAACCCCATATGGAAATTACCTGCATACAAATTCTAAAACACAGAAAATAAACAATGCAAGAGCATAACACATATACACAGAGATTTTCCCTTGGATCCCAAAACCAGGACTACCAGATTGATTTTTCATTATGTTCCTTTCAATATTACAATAATATTTATACATGCCAAAGCATCTAATACCATGGACCGAAAACCATCGCGTCCAAAACCATAGGTAGGTTTGCCCAACCTAATATAGGGTCCAAAAAAAATTCCCTGATGCGATGCCCTGGACCCCAAAGAGGGAGCTACCTGCTCCCCTCAAAGCCCTTGTGACCCCCCCGCTACAACAAGGGGGCCTCCTCCCCCGCTAACCCCCTTGTTAACTATGTAGGCTAGTCATGGAAAGAATATAACACAACTCAACAGTTGTTATTATCAAATTTATGGAAACCAATATCTTGTCTAGATTTGGTTGTCCCAGCAAGCTCATTATGAATAATGCATCAGCGTTTAAATCCAAGAAAATGATAGATTTCTGCAACAAGTATCATATTACTTTGGGACATTCAAATTCTTATTACCCACAAGGTAATGGGTTGGTTGAATCCTCAAATAAGAGTCTGGTCAACATTATTAAAAAGTTGTTAGAAGATAACAAAAAGTCATGGCACAGCAAGTTGATAAATGCACTTTGGTCTGATAGACTCACAACAAAGAAATCAATTGGCATGTCACCATACCAATTGGTTTATGGAATGGATGTTTCCTTTCCATCTTCTTTAGGAGTTCCAGTTATGAAGATAGTTCAAGAATTGCAGGTTGAGCCTAATGACATCCAGAGGAGGATTAATCAGACTATTTAATTGCAGCAATCTGGGGAAGAAGTCTATAATAAGACTCAAGTCATCCAAGAGAATATCAAAAAAGAAAAAATTGACAGAAGAACTAAAGTAGATGATTTTAACTTGGGTGATAGAGTTTTGAAATGGGATTCCAGAAGAGAGGACAAAGGAAAACATGGGAAATTTGACAATCTATGGACAAGACCTTATAGCATTGATGCTTTCAGAGGACACAATGCATTTTTTTCTAAAACACCCAGATGGAGCAAAAATGCTTGGTGGACCTGTGAATGGCATAATGCTGAAGAATTATTTCTCTTAGCCATAGAGGTTTTTCTTACATAAAACCATTATAAATATCATTGTCTTTATTATTTTGATTGGGTAACCTACTAGCAGAAGTTGAAGCCCGTAGATAAGGCCCTAAACTTCGATTGATATGTTACCATAATTACTCCAAAAAACAAAAGAAATTAGGGGTAGATATTGTTGAAATGAAAGACTCAAGGCTACTGATCAAATGTTCTTGGCACCTCACATGGAGAGAGCCATCCCCAGCAGGAGCCACTGTTAGGGTCCTATAATTTATAGGATCTCAAGATGATTGAGTATTTTATCTCAAAAATCTCATATTGTAAATAATTTTCAATCTGCAAATGATTTCCAAAAGAAAAATGGAATAAAAATGAAAAGAGAGTATAAACAAAAAAGCATTGAAAAAAAGAATAAAAGATAGAACCCCATCAAAGAAAGAAAAAGCAAAAGAAAATAATACTGAAAGTGTTGCAAATTCAAATGCCACTAATGATAGATAGTTTTCTTCATTGATAAATAAAGGTTGTGTGCAGCTTGTTTGAAATGCCACGATGACTAATTATTTGCTTAAACATACAGTATAATCATGGTTAAACATGTTTGAATTTTTGTAAATTATATTAGAGAATAAATATTTGTCAAACAGTTTAATCTTGGTAAATCAACAATTAGGTAGAAAATGACATTAGTTCAACTTTTTAATCTGAATCAATAAGAGAAATAAGTGATAGGATTTAAGTAGTTTTTGGTTTTCCATAAAAGAAAAATTATGGGTTTGCTAGTATAAATGCACCCCTTTAGAAAAAATAAAAAATGTTAGTTTAGAAAGAAATAAAGTTAAAAGGGTAGGTAGAAATAGTTTGGTTTCCAGAAAATTTATGTTTCCCTTTATCCTAAGTCTCACTGACATTGTAAAAGAAAAAGGCACAAAGGCATAATGTATATTCATGAAATTTTTTCTATGCAAAGTATTATCCTAAGTTTCAAGGGCATTATAAAAAAGTCGCATCAAGACAAAACCTTTTTGTCACATATGGTTTAAAAGGGCTCTAATTAAACATGGTGGGATTCTCCACCTTTCTAGATTGACGAATCACCCCCCCCCCCCTTCATCCTAGCTTTACCGGTGGGGGGGTGATCACCACGTGGCCTCCTCTCAGCATTTTTCACCACCCCCAGCCTATACCACATACCGCTCCCTACCCCCTCTGAAAACCACTTCCCCCTCACCCCTTTACCGGTGTCCCTACCCAACACCTCCGCCACTCCTATCCTGCCATGTCTCCTTATCATGCCCAATTAAACTCCTTCACGGCAATATTACCGCTAAACATTTAATGTTTTCCTGCCAGGTAACCATTTCAATTCAACGGTCCTGCGCCAATCCTCCAATGGAACCTACAACTCCTTCCTTTAAAAAACCCTAAACTAGTCTTCATTATCCCTTTCACATGCTTATTCTCTGAAATTAATAGTTTTTTTTTGCAAAGCGACCCAGTTTCAAAAGATTTACTGAGCTAGATCAACTGTCAGCATTCTTTCCCGCCCCTAGCGGCTCATGACCTGCCATCCATTTCCTAGTAAACATCTATTCCCAAATTCATATTTTTCATTTACTGATCAACTATGCCTCCAAAGAGCAAGAACCAAGAGGACCCTGTGAATCCATTAATCCCTTTATTGATATACTTATACCATATTCCATTAGCTGATAGGGATTACATGATCAGTTAGACACACTGTGACTATAAAATGTTGGAACTTTATTACTGGCTGGAGGATAAACATGTTGATAAAACAGATGAAATTTGACTTTGGGAGTCCAATCTTCCTCACTATATTTTCCCTATGACCTTCCATGCCCCTAAATTCACCAAGAAATGTCAATCTTGCTATGTTCCCAGCCAAAAAGTTGTTATGACCCCATTTGGTGAAATCATTTTTGCAATCACAACCCAATCTATAAACCAGATAATGCTAGCTCCCCCTATGGAAAACAGTGCACCACTTTCCTTAGAGGCCCTCACAAAACTCTATCAGAAGCTTGATTTTGCTAGAAGAGCCAAGATTTTTTATATCTTCTTATCAGAAAACGTCCAATTGCCAAAGAAAAATGCTCCATACCCTTCCTCAATCTTCCCTGATTAAGCTAAACAGATCATAACCATAATTTCATACATTCTGGGTTATTATTCTGATCAGTTGGTAGATGAACCCATTATAGGTTTCCTTTACATCTTTTCCATAGATAGCAAACCATCTATTTTGTTTAATTTTAGTCAATTCCTGGCTGATAACATCCATGAGCAGTTTCTTAAATTTCAAATAGAACAAGTGTTTAACTACACTTCCATTTTGATTTATATGTTTATGTTTTATCAAGCAGACATGTTCATATTTTCCATGCAGAAGCTAGATGAAGAGGGAAACCAGCAGTCAGTTATATTTTGGACATCTTCAGTGATGAAAGAATAGCAAAAATTCTCCTATAAACAGTTCATTGAAGAGTTTTTTCACCTAACTATGAGTATCCTAAACAGCTTAGCACAACCCAAAATCAGTGAAGACATCAAGAGGATTCTACATTTGATAGATCAGGCCAAGACTGGAGACTGTTATTTATACCATAATTACATGGAAATCAAAGTTTATGGATGTGAGTTAGCACCATATAAGCTCCCAAAATACCTCCCCATGAGGATTTTCTCCCTTGAATATATCAAATAAATGCTAAATTCATATGATATTCACTTTGTGGTGGCAAAGAAGAAGTCCCAATTTCAGATATAGACATAAGTGGGCCCTTTCATATGCAACACTAGGTTAGCAGGAGAAGAGGCAAATAAAATCCTTAAGGAGATGAAATTCAACATGAGTTTCACATGGTATTATGACCCTTTGGGTATCATTTCTAAGCTGAGAGTAGAAAAAAACTACTCCATATATCCATACCCCAAGGCTTGAGATAGAGAAATATGTGAACCAGACAGCATGGGTAGAGAATACATTAGAGGAAGCTAAAGAGCAATTTTTTTCTACTTCAAATTAACAGACCCCCACTCCTCAAGAGAAAACAAGTAAAAGACAAGGCGAGGAGAGATCATCATCAACAATAGGTAGTGAGGCCAAGGATTTCAGAATTAGTTACGGGAAAATAACTAAGATGACTCCTAGGACAGATGCAGAAAAGGAGGCAGAAGATCAAACTGCCATCATAATTGGAGAAACACCATCTACAAGTAGCAAGTTTGATACATCTCATATTGGATCTTCACTATCACAAGGCCAAAAAGATAAAGAGCTAGCTTCACAGAATGTCCAAGAAGAAAAGGAAAAAAAAAAAATTGAGAGGTAAAGGGAGATTAAACTTAAGAATTAAATTCTTAAGAACAACACCTAAAATCAGTTTTGGAAGCAGACTTCTAGTTCACAGAGCAAACTATTATCAGTTTTTGATATAGAACAAGGAAAGATGCAAATGGCTTTCCTTGAGGCCCAAATTTCACATCCTAAGACACCACCAGATTACAAGAGAACAACGTTTGAATTCAACACCAAAGATATCCATCCCATTGATCAAATGGAGATGCATAAACAGACTGGTGAGATGATTTCCTCTACCTTAAGTAATATTTCCATGTCATTGTCAAAGTTGTGGGTTTCACATGCAAACATTCAATCCCAGTTAAAAATCGAGAAGATATCTTCTTTAGCAAAGGAAAATAGAATCAAATCTTTGGAAGATTTGGTAGTCAAGATAGGATATGATCCTAAAGATATAAATGTTGTAGAAGAGTTCATCAAGAAGAAAAATATTGACATTGCAACATCGCGAAAGCAGTTGAAAATGCCAACCACAGAGGACCCCTTGACTAAAGATATGAATAAAATGAGACAAAGAAGTCTCACATGATGAAGTTAATCATGGAGTAGAATGTTCAAATCAGAAAGATGGAGGTAGAAATGGAGAAAATTTTCAAAGAGAAAGAACAGAGTCAAAGGGTAGCCACAGTCCCCCTGGATGTTATACCCATCACTCAAATCCCAGCTACAGGAACTACAACTGTAGCAACTTCTTCAACTCAAGCTACAAGTACTGAGCAGGTGACAAAGACACTGAAAATATGTCAATCTAATCAGAAGAAATTAAGAAGTTGCATGGGCAGCTTAAAGCTCCGCAAGAACCGAAAGCCAGAATTGAAGCTTCTCATTTGGTTGAAGTACAAAAGTCACAAAGGTTGCAAGAGAGGATACACCAATGTATCGAGGACCTGATCAATGAACAGGAGGGGGAAGTGATCTTTTTGTGTTACCTTGATCAGCTCCCGATAGTCTACACAAATATGCCACTGCCCATTTTTCTTAGGGACGATCACTAATGGAGAGACCCATTTACTATCTGAGATAGGATAAATAAAATTTACATCCAGTAGCTTCTACAATTCCTCTTTTGTTTCATAATTCATTCAAAATTCTGAAAGATCCAACTAGTGAAACCTAGCTTGCCCTGTGAAACTCCTTCAAAGTTTGATGTAGATCCAGTTAATCTTTAAACTCCATAGCCCAATGGAATTATGACAATTTAATCAACCAAGCAATCCAATTAAAACAATCAATACATTAATAACTACCCTAAAATTCACATAAAACATAGCTAAATTTCACAGAGAGATCCCTCTCTGAAGCTTTCAGGGCTAGATCCTAACTTCCAAAGTGGTTTTGATGTTGTCCTATGTGTTTACTCCCTCAACCTTAAAAATACAGAACGACAATGCACTCCTTATTCTATTGGTCGCAGTTTTATGGTTTCCTAAAAAAAAGGTATTATTTATGCTATCAAGGATATTGTGTTTTTATGTCCAAGGGTGCATGTCCAAAGTTACAGTTGCTAATTGCAACACTATTTGTTGCATTTTATTTAATACTACCTGTCATCTTGTTCAGTGATTTATGTTTCAGCACTTTATAACTTATGCTAGTTTTGTCTTTTAACGGTCTTGGGATATTTTTCTGATGGCAAGCAACCGCTTAGCCTTTGGGACTAACCCACATCCTATACCAGTTACATAACCTAGATTCTAATAATTAATGTTGGTACTCCACTTCTTCCAGTTGCTTACTGTGGGTCTTTCCTCCACAATGTGACCAATTAGCCCTAACCAGTATTCTATGTAATGTTATATGGATATATATAAATACATATAGAGTCTTGTTACTACTCTGTCTCATTTATAAAAAATCCTTCTTTTTAAATAATAAACTGGAATCACATTCGATATAAATTTCTCATAAGAAACATTTTGGTGTGTGATAATTTAAATCATTTCACCATTGCAATAATAGATCCTCTTAAGAGAATAAACCGCCTAGACAATGTAATGCTACGAATGCACTTCAGATGAATAACATTTAGTTTCTTGTTACTTAATAGTTTTCAGTACTCATTTGCATTCTATTGATCTGCTGAGGAGAAACTCTTCCGGAAAGACCACTCCTCCTTACCAACAAGAACGTCTATCATGTCCATTTTTCCCCTTGAGCTCTACCAACTTCCAGACAGTGGTTACAGTAGGTAGTTCTTTTGGTTTGTTCAACCGCATCAAGGTCTCACTTGACCCAACCTAAACTCACAATATTTTATGTGATTTAGATCCTTTCCTTGGAACTAACCAACTCAAAAAAAATTCTCTTAGACAACATCTTGCCTTCAATCAGTAATTATTCCCACCTCTTTCTATCTACCAGAACTAGCTCACCCCTTATCCTCTTGGATTTTTCCTTTAAATCCCTAGTAGGTAGGGAATAACTATTTTTTCCCCAACTGTCTCAAAGTTAGGAAGTCTTGTGGCCATCCCGTGAGTTTACCTTCTTCAGATAATAAGAACATTCCCAGAAAATAATAATATTTTTTTATATATAAGAGTATGTCCATCTTAATTAGGTTCTTAAATAACCTAAAATTTACCAAATTCTTCATAAGGTAATTCAACAAAAATTCTAACTATTTGTTTTTTTAAGAGTAAATTATTGTGGGTAGAATACTAGAGTAGAGTCACCACTTAGTCTTTGGGTTTTCCTCTAAACTCAAGATTTACCCTATGCTCGAATAGTCATATTACACATGCTCAAATATGAAAAATGGCCCTATTGTGCACCACGTGATTGTTGTAAAAGGCATCAGGAAGGCCCAAGCATTATTTGCTTCGTCTACCTTGACAGGAACTACCATCACTAGACCTGATTTCGTGAATGGTTGCATGAAATCGACATAGTTACTTTGGTTAGCTAAAATTGTGGTATCGCCCACAACTGCATCAAATCTCTGTCAAACAATATTAAAATCAATATCGACAGGAGTTGAATTCTTGGTAATTAGAAGAATTTGAAATCTAATAATTCAGCGAGCTATAGAAGGTACCTTGCGATGAACTTAATAGACAAGGTCATCATAGTAGTGTGTATGGTTGTACTCCTAGTAGGGAATGAGATCTTAAGGCAGTGCATAATCTAGTCTATTCACAACCGCATCAAATACATCTATATAGAAACCAATCAGGTTGCTTCGAGTACGGTTACTATCAAATGCAACTGTGACAAATTCAAGAACCTATTTTTTATGGGAACTCCAATTTAAAATACAATTTAGTCTAAAACTCGAGTTGTGCTTAGCACAAAATTTACACGAATGAGATTGAATTTGTCTAAGCACAAATGATCAATTCCACTCCACTCGCATACCATGGTTAAGAGAAGCACCTGGAAGTAGCATTGAGCAAGGGCAAGACCGACCTATTACGTCACGATTCTTATAATTTGTAATGAACTTAATACCAATCGAATCAATCGGATGGCTCAAACTATTTTAATCATCTAACACCTAAATCAAGGGCCCATGAATGTACACGTAACCTAAGAGAGGAGTTGATTTTAGAGGGGAACGCCTTATAGTGTAATTAAGTGTTCATTTAACCATTTTAAGTTTTGATTTTTTATGTTAAAATTTTGGCTAACAATTGGTTAAATAGTGATTTTGTATGACAAGGTAGCTTAACATAATTAGGAAGAGTGTTACATTTATTTTTACAACAAGGTAGCATAATTAAAAACAAGTACTCAAGTCTAGTTGGACATATATGTGAGAAAGATAGGTGGAACACATGGTTGACATAAAAATAGAACTTAAGAAACAATTAAATGAATAAAATTTAAGTTTAACAAAAATTCTAATTGTATTATGATGATCACATATTGTAATTAAATAAAAAAAGCTTCATATCATTGAAACACAAACAACTTTGTATAATTGAAATTGCATTTCAACTTGAGTACTTAATAGTATTTATTATTTACCTTTTTTTTGTTGCATATAAAAGCATGTGATTCTAGTATAGCATTGTTGTTTTTAATTGTCCTTGTTATTATTTTCTTTGATATTGTTTCATATGCAAATTCAAACAATGTGCATAGAGCAAGCCATCTATACTCACACACAAACACTTCCTATATAGCTTAAGCCTTACGACTCTTCGCACTTGTTGATCATGTTTTAATACTTCCCAATATTCCTTACTTTTTTCCCATATTATCTCATTTCAATCCAAAGCTTAAGCAAGTATAAGGATCCAACCATGCCAAACAAGCTATATTTTCATTTCCAAGGAGAAGTTGCATGGCATTTCAATATATGGAGCACAAAAGGAAAATCATAGGAAAACCTCATAGAAAGGACATAACAATATTACACCAACATGAGCAAATTTGTAAAGAAGGGGAACTTGGTAGTCGAACCATATGTTGATATAAGCTTCAAGATAAATTTTGTGTGAGTTTATTGATGTCCTATGTTTGGAGTGGTCAAGTGAAATAAAGCATGATAAATCTGAAAATAATATTGGGGTAATGTTAATATGAACGTTAAAGAGATGAAAAATGAGTATTAAACATATATCTAGAAAATTAAAATAATTATTAAAAAAGAATATGACAACAATTTAAATTTACAAAATTAAAATAAATTTATTAAAAATAGAGTTTAAGAGATATTTTAACTATATTTCAAATAAGAAAATTAAAATGTTTTGATCACAAAAATAAATAAATATATATATATATATATATATATATATATATATATATATATATATTACAATTTAAAATAGGTGAAGTTTTGCCCATAATTTAAAATAACAAAGTTTTGATTGCAATTTAAATTAAATAAAATCAAAAACAAATTAAAATGTGAGACGACTCTAAATGTAGGACATAGAGAAACTCGCATACACCATTATCCAAAAACTAATATCAACAAAGGTTCCAATAACAATAATTCTTTTAATTTTAATGTTAAAACAAAAATTGTAAACCTTATAAACTCACTACATATTATATCTTATAAAAATTTGTTATAACTATCAATCTATCAATACCAATATATATTATCTTATAAAACTTTGTTATAACTATTAATATCTCAATACTAAATTGAAAAGAAAAAGTATACATATCCACATTTCTATTAAATCAACCTAGATTCATCAACTCCAAATCTCAAATATCTTTACTCTAAAAGAGATTAACATCTCAAGGGATTTTATCTCTCTAGACGCTTAATATGGATCCATGCTAGTTTAATTCCTCCCTTTAAATAGGCTATATTCCACATGAATACTATGGGTCAATACCATGTGTTCTCATAAATGTGGAGCTCAAAAACTACCAGTAACTTGAAAGTCAAGTCTACCTTAATAATAATAATCTATAATTTATTTTTTATTATTTTATTTGAAATTTGAAATTATTTTAGTTTGAAGTTACTTTTATTTTAACATAGGGTAATTTTTATTTTTATTTATTTTATTTTATTTTATTTTGACTAAGTAAAAATGTTTACAAGAAACTACAAAATATCTAGCTTCACATCATCTCTACCAAAATAAAGGCCATGTGCAACAAAAGTAATATTTTCCTTGCCTATCATAATCACATGCTAACATATTTTTTCCTCACTTGCTAAAGATAACTCAAAGAGAGGTTTGTTTCTTGAAATATTGACACCCCAGTGGGAGTAAAGGGATGGTAGAAGTTTAATTTATTTTTTTAAATCCATTTGATTTCATGTAATTTTAGACATAATTTTAATGATTTAATAAGGGAATTTTTGCCTAAATAAAGGTGCTTAGTTTGGAGGAGATGTTGTAGTGTCCTCAACTGAGTGTAAATATTTAAATATCAGTTCAATATGGGGGAGAAAATGTTGTAGTGGTTGTAAATATGTGCAAACATTTAAAAATGGGCTCAATATGTGAGAAGCATTGTAATGTCCATAAAATGAAGCATTAGTTCAAATAATAATAATAATAATAATGTAAATTCCACTAAAAAAAAATAGTAGATGGATTTGAACCAATTTTTTGATAGGAAAAAATCATAATATACATATTACCATTAAAATATATTTAAATAATAATGATTCATTCGGAAACATATAAATACTAAATCAATACATAATACATGAATTCAATTAATAAACATATACTTAAAAATAAAAGAACAAAATATTTCTAAATATGCATATGTGTTATAGAGATTTTTGGGCACTACAACCCCAAGCATAAAATATCGATAAACCAAGGGCTCCTAAGTCCCTAAAAGTGTTGTTCCAACCCCTAAAGGAATAAGTTCAACTGATTACAGCTTCTCCCAGAAGTTCTCCATGGAAAACTACTCAGAACTGGTCAAAACAAGATCATTTCACCTGTTCCATAGGCAAAGTGCGTTGCATCTCACCTAAGTACACTCAGTGGGTGCGTTTCATTTCAAAAATCCCTTCTATGGGGTGCGACGGGTGAGAAGAGACAAATGGCAGTGTCAATCCACGAGGTGGAGAAGCATGGAATCTTCCAGAAACTTCTCCTGTGACACTTGCCTCTCTGAATTTGACCAAGGATGAGTAAGATATCATCAATCTCCAAGTGGAAGCAAGAACTATCAGAGGGAAGACACTAATGAAATCACAAGCTAACTCATCTCCCTTACAGACATCTATATATGGATCCCTCATCCCAGAGATCCAGAGGCTGGAATTTTGCATCTTGTCAGGAATTGTTGTTGGTTTCTTGAGGCAACATCATAGTGTTGGGTGATCTAAGCTTTGCATGAGGTGAAGAAGGGCTTACTTGTTGAGAGGATGATGTTGGGTCAGAACAACTGGTTGTAACTCTCTTGGCTCTTTCTTGATTATCAATAAAGCTATTCAAGTTTTCCTCCATACTCTTGTGTCATTTATGTTTTATGCATTTGTATGGTCAATTTACATCTGATCCTAGATTGTTTATGATAGTAGATCCATGTTCTTGTATAGTGTTATGCTACTTTGATTCTACAGGTACTCTATGAAGCTGGGTATACAAGAAAGCAAGTAGCAAAGGACTATCAGAAGAGAGAGGAATCGAGCAAGGAGCCAAGCGCAAGACAGAGGTTGGTCTCCTTTATTCTTCTCTCATCTATCTTTCATAAAGGAAAATGAAAGTATTTTTACTTTGTTTGTTTCTAAGGTAGCTACCCGCCTTAGTGGGATTCGCAGTTCTGTATAGACACTTTTCCCTGTAACAAAATGGCGACTCTACTGGGGAACGACTAGGTTGTTTGTCTATCTACATTTGTTTACTTTATAAACTTACAGACGAAGCCTGAAGTTGAGCTAGGTAGCTTTCGAACTGCATTTGCTATGCAAATGCAAAGTAGATAAACGCTGCTTCAGTCAATCTCCGAGTTTTGTTTATGAATTAAACAACTGATTTACAAACTCTCTAATTGCCCTTGTGGTGGCTCTAGTAACTTCCTTAGATCTACCCCTGTTGTTGATTTACTGATTACCACTTGCTCGGCCAAAATCCCTGAACTGAACTGCAAACTATGACCCGGAACCCAAGCAAAGTCTTGTTTCTGGTCCAACGCACTGTCTGTTCTGTGAATCTCAAATTCAGCGCACTTCCCGAGTGTAGTAGGTGCGCTACATTTCAAATTCACTGTGTTACAGGTGCGCTGATCAGACTAGGCATTGTTCCTGAATTTTGGTTTTTGTTCACTCTTTTTAGATCTATTCAAGAATGTTGCTGCCTGTAGTCAGTACACCTCTGTTTGAAACCCCTTTCCTTGCTGTTATTATGCCTCCATTGTGCAAAGAACTGTAAATGTTTTTGTGTATCTGTTGAGTCATTTTCAATTCTCCTTTGAAAAAAAGTAACGTAATTGTACTGTCGTTGCTTGATTTGAAAGTGTCGCAAGTGTCGTTTTCAGTCATAGAAGAGAATCTGATTGTTCTTGATAGTCGATTACCCTGTTACTATTGTATTTGATCTGAATTAGTAGTTTTTCTAGTGTCGAAAGCAAGTTTTCATTTCCAAATCACAAAGTGTTGTCATTGTCTTCATTTTGATTTTGAAAAGAAACTTGTTAGTAATTGTCGCTTTGAAAATAATTCAGATTTGCGCATTAGCTTTCTTTTATCATTCACATATTAAGAAGGCTGAAAACAAATACATGCATGTGCATTTGCATTTAGACTGTTTGATTGGTCTGATTTAGGACAGTGCATATAGTGTGTGCTCTATGCTCTTTGCTGAAAGAATATTGTCTCTCTTTCCTTAATAGCTAGGATTTTCATTGCACAAAGAAGATAAAACGATTGTTTATCATCTTAGATTGCATTTTAGGAATTGTACATCTACATCATGCGGTGAACCTGAAAGGCAAATTTCTTAAGCAAGATCAACTATAAAATAAATTTAATGAATCTAACAACGCTTTGGAACCTAACGCACAACATCTAGAAGTCTAGGCTAGAGACGTATTCTGGCGTCGTAAAGCCTGGTAACTGTTGTTTTCACTGTTGGTTGGGTGATTCCTCCACTTTGAGACGATAAGTGTCAGTACAGACTTGTGCTCCCACGTACTGTTGAGTATATTTTGGGAGACCACAATAGGCTTAATCATTTATCCATAGGAAGCCGTGTCTGCCGCCCTATCGATTGCAATGCGCTGAACACAGCATTCGGGAAGATTGACTGTCGTACCGTAAAAAGTATTCTGCAGTTTTGCGATTGGTCTGGTAATCCCTTTGCCTAGATTCCCAGAGCAGTCCCTTTCGTTCCTTTTCAGACTCCTTAATGGAAAAGTTCCATCTGAGCACTTGTCACTTCAGGCTCATTAAAAATCGAAGGCGACTAGAGTCATCTTTTGTTTTTTCTCGACTCTTAAAAATTGAAAAAAAAAGTTGTGTCAAAGCATCTAAAATTTATTTTAAACGGAATAATCACCACCTTTCCTACGTTGGTCTTAGGTTGAGAGAATGGAGTCCACCAACCAAGGAGTTCCCCTTGGAGGAAATCCTAGTCCCTTCTCCTCTTGGGGAGATGTTGGTGCACCCCACATGGCCACATTGTCACTTCCAGGATTGACGATTGGTATGCCCGTATGGCTTTTCTCAACCTCCGTCATTCAGAACACTGCAATTCCTGAACAATCGAGTCAGCAACTAGACAATTCCAGAGTTACCCCCCAACCCTCTACTTCGTCCAATTCTTCCTCTCCTCCTTCCTCTTCGCTTGATGAGGCTGGTAAAGCCAAAAATCAAGTACCTGAGAAGAAGAAGGAAAATAAGAAGAAAGAGAAGAAGAAGAAGGAGCCAAAGGCGAAAAGGGGCAACCAAGCGTCGTCTAGCGAAAATCCACACACTGCACCGACCAGGCCTAAATCGCCATGTGTCATTTGCAAAGGAGACCACTATCACAGAGATTGTCCCTGCATCCCTCGGATCTTAAGGGACTGGTCCCCTCGTTTGCACAACCCGGTGTCGTCAACCTCTGATGATCATGTTGAAAGCACACCGTCGACTAGTGAAAGTGAAGCCCCTGGACAAAAAGGAAAGTGCAAATTTCCTTGTAAACTGTGTGAAGGCGATCACGCTGTCCACCGTTGTCCCTTCTTAGACGAGGCTAAAAGAGTTTTGGACGATCGTCCGATTTCACCATTACGACTTCCTCCTGGATATAAGAAACTCTTGCCGAGTCCGTCACTAGTTGAAAATCCAGCTGACCTGCCCAGGTGGTCAGCCGAAGCGTCTATCATTGAAGATAAACCATCTAAACCCATACCAGACAAAAGTCAAAAGGTTGAGGTGGCATTTGACCCGGTCTTGCCTTCAGAGGTTCCATCTTCAGATGATACAGTCACCGAAGAGAAAAAAGATGACACCGTCCAAATTCTTTTCGTAAACACAGACTCCGATGAACATGGGGACAATTTACCCATTCCTTTACCGTAGGAAGGAAGTTCGTCAGAGTCATACCCAACCGTCTATTCGGTCCCACCTCCAAGCATCCTAGTTGTTTCCTTCGACTGGAATCAGCTAGGCAGACCCCGTTTACCAGCTAGTGTACCATTCTGAGTCATTGCTCAAGTATATAGAATGGTTATGGCCGGTACCATCATAGATGAAGGGGCTTCTATGAGTATCCTTTCCTCGACTACTTGGAAAGCGCTTGGTTCGCCATCGCTTTTGCCTGAGATGAGAAATCTAACAGGCTTTGACAAAGGAACCAGCCGACCGTTAGGGATCCTTCCCAATGTGCCCATAACATTGAGAGGGAAAACCGTTCACATGAACGTAATGGTAGTCCAAGGACCCCTGGATTATAATCTACTCCTTGGACGAGACTATATTTATTACATGGGAGCCATTGTCTCATCACTCTTTAGAGTAATGTGTTTTCTGCATGAAGGAAGAGTGGTCAAGCTCGTAGACCAGCTTTCATTCCCCGGTTCACGCATAGCAAATAGTTATATACCATCCCTGAATGGTCTTTTCACGCAAGGAATGTCTCATCAATCCCCAGTCCATCCACCTGATGAGCGCGAGTAATTCGGGGGACATGAACGAAACCCAGGGGGCATGCACCCTGGTCTGCTTCGGCAGGAAAACTTCAGGTATAGCGTAGGTTTCCGTGAAGGATATATGACTAGTCTGACACTCCCGTCCGAAATTGGAAAAGGGGGTTGGACTGGAACAAGATTCCCTCGTCAAAGTTATGTGAGTGGAGGCATCTGCGCCATTCACCTTTGTCTATTTCGGTAGACATCGTCGAAGAAGTGTTTTGTTTGCGGTGTGAATAGAACAATCTTTGGTAACCTGAAAGAGGTAGGCCTTTTTGGCAAAACAAATGTTTTGTCTGCGAAATTGCGGGGTAACCTTGAAACTCTATGTCTCTATACCTGGGGGCATGCAAACCTTTTGGCATGCAAGCGAAGAGCGACCATTTATTTTTTTAAATTTGTAGGTCCTCTAACCCTTTAAACTCGTAGGATTGGTCGTTTCCTAACTTGCATAAAGAAAGGATGTGGGGCAAAGCTTTGAAATAATGTCATTTTATATATGAGACATTCTTATTATACGACTGGATTAATCGAGCAGTTTTAATGCGAACGTCATGCTCGTTAAAAAATAAACATAAGCAATGAGCAAATGTTTCCCCCAGCGTTTAAGCTCAATAAAAAATGAACCAATTTCTGGTAAATAATCGTCGTGAATGTAGTACTTCAGCCTTTAAAGCCTTGGTCATGTTCTCATCATCACCTCCACTCTGTATTGGCCGATCATTCACCTCCATTTGATTGTTTACCCCTTTTGAGGAACGGCTGCGAAGAGTGACCCTGTTAGCCATCCTTGTAACACTGCCGTGATTGGGAAATTCCAAATCTTACCTAGAATCAGCTGCTACCCAAATTTATCACTCGTTCCTCAAAGACGAGTCTCCATTAAGCTCTTTTCAATTGACTCGTAAAATATGAAAAGATTGTCGAGCTATTGGCCTCTCCAGCTCGTTAAAGGGACCGGAAGTGTTATCCCTCCTTTAGATTTTAATCTTTTTGGACCTGAGGGATTATTACACAAAAAGATCGAGCGCTTGTTTTGTTCGGCTCGTTAAAAGTATCGAAAATTCATCCCTTTTGTATTTTTTTATACTTTTTGGGACTTAAGGGATTAGATGAAGAAAAAGGATTTTTTGGAGTTTCCTTTACGTCCCTTTTCAGACTCTCTAAAATTGAAAAGGACCGAGTTATCTTTGTCGTTAAACTCGTTAAAACCTACTAGCGACAAACTTGTCCATAGCAGACAAGAACGAGTTTCACTATCGCCAGGCTCGTTAAAACATAGCGATGGGTTTGCCCGAAGGGCAAATTATAGAACAAGCATATGTTATCCTCCTCAAGCTTGACAAAAATAAAGAGGTACTGGTCAGTAATGACTAGGGAAAAATTGGGAAGAAAACTTGAAGAAACTTTGTTGGTAGCAAGTCGCTCTTGAACATGACACTTTCACTCTGCATCCAAGTCGGGTTGGGTTGTTTCATTCACCGGTCACATCACCATGGTCACATCACACCATCCACATTTGGGGTTAATGCTACCGATCCATCATGTCAGTGTCGCCGGTATGTTCAAGAGAAGTCACTCAGAGAATTCACCTATGTATCACCCATTGCAATACATTTACACTCCATTCTTTCATGACCACCACCTTGAACCTTATATCACCAGACCGTTTTCATCTCCATTAAAATCATTTGCTCCGTTCCATGTAATTGATGTGGGATTGATTAAGGCCCTCCTATGACGGATCGTTTCTTGTCGACATCAGCTTATTATCCAAGAAGTCGATCTAGGGACAACCCTTTCAGTACTTTGAAGCTTGCATGCCTCAATGGCAAGTTTCTCACTTCCGGCGACAGGTTTACATCAATGACCTTCGACCGAAAGATTTTGCGTGGTGTTCGATGCCAAGTCTTTTATTCACACCACGTGAATTGTACTGCAGTACCTTGAGGGTCATTATCATTATCGGTGATTCCTCTCGCGCCTATTAACAGCTTACATCATTGGCTGGTAATCAGGCGATGTCTTTCCATGTTCGACTCCAGAACATCTCTCACATGGATCGACTTGTACTTTGAGTGAAGATCGAATGAGATTGAAGACCCCGGATCTAGTTTCATCCATCCGGGCTGCGATATATATTCAGGAAGATAAAGACATCAAATGTACATCGTTGCTGCACAGATAATCATCCAATCAAAGGGATGATGGCTCTACCAGAATCATCAGTCTACACTCAGACGATTGTCTGTCCTATGTACATGAAAATGAATTTATAAAGCTGAGCATGGGAATGCTCACCTCAGCTAGATCATGAAAATATTATGAAGATATTATATTGTATTGTATCTTATTACAGGTCTCCTTCCAGCTTGAAAGAACTTCGGATCCTCATGATAAATCATTTCACCCAACATCAAAAAAGATTAACAACCTCATGTTTTAGGGAGCAACTGTTATAGACATTTTTGGGCACTACAACCCCAAGCATAAAATGTCCATAAACCAAGGGCTCCTAAGTCCCTAAAAGTGTTGTTCCAACCCCTAAAGGAACAAGGTCAACTGATTACATCTTCTCCCAGAAGTTCTCCATGGAAAACTACTCAGAACTAGTCAAAACAGGATCATTTCACCTGCTCCATAGGCAAAGTGCATTGCATCTCACCTAAGTACACTTAGTGGGTGTGTTGCATTTCAAAAAGCCCTTCTATGGGGTGCGATGGGCGAGAAGAGACAAATGGCAGTGTCAATCCGCGAGGTGGAGAAGCATGGAATCTTCCAGAAACTTCTCCTGTGACACTTGCCTCTCTGAATTCGACCAAGGATGAGTAAGAGATCATCAATCTCCAAGTGGAAGCAAGAACTATCAAAGGGAAGACACTAATCAAATCACAAGCTGACTCATCTCCCTTACAGACATCTATATATGGATCCCTCATCCCAGAGATCCAGAGGCTGGAATTTTGCATCTTGTAAGGAATTGTTGTTGGTTTCTTGAGGAAACATCATAGTGTTGGGTGATCTAAGCTTTGCATGAGGTGAAGAAGGGCTTACTTGCTGAGAGGATGATGCTGGGTCAAAACAACTGGTTGTAACTCTCTTGGCTCTTTCTTGATTATCAATAAAGCTATTCAAGTTTTCCTCCATACTCTTGTGTCATTTATGTTTTATGCATTTGTATGGTCAATTTACATCTGATCCTAGATTGTTTATGATAGTAGATCCATGTTCTTGTATAGTGTTATGCTGCTTTGATTCTACAGGTACTCTGTGAAGCTGGGTATATAAGAAAGCAAGTAGCAAAGGACTATCAGAAGAGAGAGGAATCGAGCAAGGAGCCAAGCACAAGACAAAGGTTGGTCTCCTTTATTCTTCTCTCATCTATCTTTCATAAAGGAAACCGAAAGTAGTTTTACTTTGTTTGTTTCTAAGGTAGCTACCCACCTTAGTGGGATTAGCAGTTCTGTATAGACACTTTTCCCTTTAACAATATGTGTCGTGGATATTTGCACAATAAAAATCATCTTGATAACCGTTTGAACTTAACCTGAGCTGAAGAGTATGTGAATAGGTTGTATGAGAATGTCTACATGCAATATCGGAGTTAAGAAAGGATGTCTCTTATCCCCCACCCTTTTTGGTATTTACATTGATAAGCTTGAAGAGTGTTTGGAAGTTGCAGGATGCGATGGCCTGAGGCTCACTTTTATGGTCATTACTCTTCTCCTCTATGTTGATGATATGGTATGGTCATTACTCTTCTCCTTTATGTCGATGATATCATTCTTTTAGCTAGGAGTCATGATGATCTCAACTAGCAGCTCAGAATCCTCCAATATTACCATTTCAAGATGGGTATGACTATTAATACTGACAAGGCTAAAGTCATGATAAGTAAATCCAAAAAGATCAACTATGATAATGTCATTTATGATAATAACTACTTGGAGAAATTTTCTTCATACAAATATTTGGGAATTGACATTCATCATCAGCGCAATTGGAATTATAGCATTGAGAAAAGGATAAGTGGAGGTTGAAAAGTTTATCATAGGCTTGGAAACAATTGTAATTTTACAAATCTTTTGGCATGGATTTTGAGACTCTCATCACCCTTGTTATTTTATATGGATGTGAGGTTTAGGGTTACAGTATATCTAGAAATTCATGGAGGAAAATTGAGTTGCGCCAAAAGCAATTTATAATCTACAACTAACCTACAACCTCAAGATTAAAGGAAATACTATTTACCCTATCCTCTTGATTGAAGCTAGTATCTCCCCCATTGAAAGCATTGCTATGGTTAGGTATTTCATGTATAAGAAGAGCTATACAACATGGAAGCCAAGAGATATCTTTAAATTACTTCTAACTCAAGACAAAACTCCCACCTCGAGCTCAAGCAAGGCTGGCATAAGGATGCCTAGTCTTGGCTAGACCATTGGGGGCTAAAGGAGGAGATAATCTTGAAGAATAAGGATAATATTAAAAATATTACTATTTCCGAATTTAAAGATAAGTTGTGAAAAGATATGGATTTAGAGAGAAAAATTAAGCTAAGATATTATAAGGAGGTGATCAATCCCAATCTCAAAACCAAAACTAAAAAGAAAATGAATATTGATAAGATTAGATTTAATTCTTATGAGCTTCACGATGAAACTAGGCATTGGTCTATTCCGAAAACACCCTAGGACAAAAGAGTTTGTCACCTTTGCTACACTAAGAAGGTTGAAGATGAAAAACACCACCTTTTGGATTGCCTCTTGGTTACGTTCTAATTTCCAAAATATTTTCCAAACTACCAACCTTCATGACTTGCTAAGTCAACAAAACTAAGGTGATCTAGGAATTCTCCTCTGCCTTTTTTTTCATAGAAATAAAATGATAAAGAATCTCAAATAATGTTAAGGAGGCTAGACCATATTGGTCTTAGTGGACATTAATCATCATCATCATTATTATATAATCATTATATTTAAGAATCTCAAAAAATGTTAAGGATGGTAGACCATATTGGTCTTAGTGGACATTAATCATCATCATCATCATTATATAATCATTATATTTAAGAATCTCAAATAATGTTAAGGACGGTAGACCGTATTGGTCTTAGTGGACATTAATCATCATCATCATCATCATTATATAATCATTATATTTAATAATCTCAAATAATGTTAAGGACGGTAGACCATATTGGTCTTAGTGGACATTAATCGTCATCATCATTACATAATCATTATATTTATATAAATCATTAATGTTGTGCATCTCACATTAAAAACATTATAAAATGTGTAATAATATGATTTCAATGTGATTTTTACCGAAATATTTCCTGAAAATGAGTTTTAATAAAAATATTTGTATATATAGAGATGTGAAATTTATATAAATAATAAGTATCGGCATAGATCCATCTTAACTCTGAATTTTCCAAGCACCAAGAGAAATAAAATCTCTCGAAGTGCAAACATCTCTGAAATTGCTAAGCACCAAGAGAAATAAAATCTCTCTAGGTGCAAACATTTCTCGAATCCTACATTCAAAAAGAGGTTTGCAAAGTTAAAATAGATCTATGTTGGTTTCCTTTTACATTGAAATTTGATGATGATACCATGTTTTCAAATATTGTAATGCTTTATACTTCAAATTCTATTTTTAAATGTCAAAATAAATTTAACACTATCAAAAAATTGTGAAACAATTAAATTATATGACTCTAGATCTCTTTTAACTCTGCACCTATGAAGCTATCAAGCTTCTATAGAGATCAAATCTCTCAAGGTGCAAGCATTTTTAGTGCAAAAGAGATTTGATCCCTGTGTGAGCTCGCTACTTTAATTTCCCTTTTAAATAGGCTATATTCCACATGAATATCACGAGTTCTCATAAACCTGGAGCTCAAAACCATTCAGAAATTTGACTGAGTCAAGTCTACCTTAAAAAATTAGTTTTATTATTTTAGTTTGAAAATATTTTTATTTTAGTGTAGCCTTATTTTTATTTTTACTTTTATTTTTTTATTTTTATTATTTATTATTTTTTTTGTTTACATAAAAACATAGGATATTTTTTATGCACTGATGGAGAATGTCTTTCTGTGTATTTAAATTGTATAATTTAAAAATACAATTTTTTCAATTAAAATTAATTTAATTATTGGATATATTTGTTTTTTAATTTGAATAAGATGATGCAATTTTGGGTGAGATTGTGAATTTTGGTTATTTAAATTGCACATTACACAACTCAAACTTACAATCCTAAATATTTTCCTATCCAGTGTTGAAACCTATTTTTAATCAAATTTATAAAAACAGCAAATTAGTATTTTTCATATAACAGACATATTGTATTTTTATAACTTCCAAGACCTACAATATTTCATGTTTTAATTAAAAAAAAAACATAATTACTTTTTTATTTAAAATAATTTTTGAATATATAAATAAATTAAACCACAATAACTCTTGGAAAAATTTAATTATTTAAAATTCACCAATCAAACTCATTATTCGAACAAAACCCTCTCAAATTTCAAATAACAACATAAACAAAACAAGCAAAAACCTAAAAAATTTACTCAACAACATATTTTAAAACAGGAAGACTTCTACATCGAGAGACATTATCTCTCTGAGCCACTCGATCTTTTTTCTGAATAAATATGGGTTTTCCTGGTACTTTGAAACTCTCAGCCAGCGTGCTATATTCATCCACGGCTATAAAGATCTCGTAGTCAATCCGTAATTGATTGAATAGATTTAATTTGAAATATGAGTAAGGTTAAATAATTGATAATTTATTTTAGTTTAGTTATTACGGATTGAATAGATTTAATTTGAAATATCAGTAAGGTTAAATAATTGATAATTTATTTTAGTTTAGTTTTTAGTTTTTTAAATATTTTATATAGTTTAAATTTGCAATTAAATTATGATCACCAATAAAAATCACTAAAATCATCCCAAAAAAACAAAATTTTGGATGGATCTACTGAGTGTTCCCAATTCGTTCAAATATGTTTTGGATTTTTTTGGTTACAAATATTGTCTTCTAACTAGTTGATTCAATTGCCACAGAATGCTCCCAGAACTTAGCTTGTACCAAATTTTTTGAACTCTAAAGCTGTAAGCTACTTAGCATTTATGGTTAAGAGTATGTGCTTTCTCTTAAAAAGTTACAGGTTCAAAACTTGAGAGGTAAAATATGTATGTCTTTATAGACTTAGTAGTCAAATCACTGTCCCTTGTCCTACAAACAAAAAAGTCTTATACAAAAATTTAGTGTCTAACTTGACTATGACTTTCAAATTAAATAATAATAATAATAAAATATTCCAAACAAAAAACATTATTTTTCACCTACATCTTTCACTTAGAGGTTTTCAGATAGGGTTACCAATTTGTTCCACTGAGTCTCCATTTTTACTTGTTTTAGTTGTAATTTTTTTGTACTTTTGTTTTTAATGTTTAAAAATGGTTTAATTTTAATTAAATTTTAGGTTAGTGTGTGGTTGTGATTTTTTTATATAAAGGAATTTGTTTTTAATATTTAAAAATAATTTAATTTCAATTAATTCTTAGATTAATGTGTGGTTGAAATATTTTCTTACTCAACTAATTGTCTATGCAAGATAGACACAACTTCATATATATATATAAACATTATTTGATCAATAAAATAAAATGCATTATCAAAATTTATCCTGTATCAAAGCCCTCGGCCCTTAGCCCCTCACGGGCCGGGAAATAAAAAGTTAAGAAGTTTGGTGAATGTTTGTTTGTCTGGTTTGCCATTCCTTCGGGCTGAGCTTGACGATGTGTGAAGTGTGTCCACTGTGTGTTTTATTTATGAAAGATCGGAATCGTTGCCTTGACTCTTGTGGTGAGGTCCCACCATGACGAGGCCGAGAGCAAGCCTGTCACTGTCGCTTTGGAATTTGTTGTTTTTTTCCCACTGCGGGTCTGTCTGGTGCCTCTGTTAACTACTGGTGCCTGTGCTTACAGACGAAACTGCTAGTGATTATATCCGTTGAGGAAGGGAGCTGTGGGTACAGAGGCCATGCCGTACGGTATAATTGTCGTGAAAAGGATCAACATGATGAGGAAGATGAGCTTAACAAAGATGAATCTGTTCTTACAGGTTTTGGTGTCAAAGAGGCTTTCAGTAATGGAGAGGATTGCGAGGAACATGAGGAAGATGAATTTTCATGAGCGAGCCTTCTTGCGGGTCTAGGCAATTGTTTTGAACAATGTGATAAAAATCACGAAGATGACAAAAGGGATTATGTGCGCGCAGGCCTTTAAGGCGGCGAGGCTTGCCGTATTGATCGGCGCGGAAAAGACGATGAGAAACATGAAGAATATGGCAAAGATGTTGTGCTGGCTGGATGCCAAGTTTGTTGAGCAATTTTTTTAAGGACAGCTTCTACATATCGGTCATCGAGGTGTACGAGGACGACGAGCCTCTGGATTTGATTTCGAGCTCGAGAGAGAATGAAGGCCAAACAAGCTCACAACCCAATGATGATCAAGAGTCCGAATTCAAGGGTTCCGTCGTTGATCCAGAAGAAAGAAGCGATGGAGCTTCTAGGAATGTACGGAAAATGAGAATAGCATTGCTTCCCGAGGTTGAAGCGGTTGCAGCCATTGAAGCTTCTGACAATTTTACAGTACTGGTGCATGTGAAGGCTCCATCAGCCAGCAAAGCTTCCAAGAAACAGAATTAAGAAAACTGTGAGAAAAATATGGTTATAGATCAGGCTGTCGTGTGCCGATAGATCTTGTTACGGTTCTCGACGTTAGCAGAAGCGTGTTGGGATTGAAGTTGTTGCTCTTGAAACAGGACATGGCTTTTGTGATATCAAATCTCAGCGCTCCCGGCTAGTATCTTTTTAAGTTTGGAGTATATAAAAAGGACATACCGCTGTAAGACCTAGAGAGGCATGCATACCCTTTTGTTATGTGTTTTCTAGTGACATCATGTTGTGGAATTAACCACTCTCTAGGTAAAAAGGTGGTAGGTGTACCCATATCCAAACTTGATATGTAATGGGAGAATTGAGTCTTTGATTAAGGCGGGGAATTGTGAGATGGAATAATCTCAAAGTGTAAAGAACCAAGTCAAAGAGAGTTCATCAAGAGTTGAATGAACCATGTATGTGAAGGACTTCCTACTAGACCAGCGGTTGAGTAGGTACCCATGCATTCAGGTGGATGGTTGTTCCTTTATATGGACGTCCACAATTTGATGATGTTTGCATGAACAAGGTACAAGGTTATGTGAAAGAATTCCTGCTAGACCAGTGGTTGAGCAGTTAGGTACCCATGCATTTAGGTGGATGGTTGTTCCTTTATATGGACCTCGACAATTTGATGATGTTTGCATGAACAAGGTACAAGATTTAATTCTGAGATTGGACCAGATGTAGATCTTTGTAGATTCACATCGAGACAAGTAGTCATTAAGAGGGAGACTTGGAAATATAATTCCTACTTGTCCCAGTTGTGATTCTTTCTATGTAAAGGAGTTTGTTCATAATGTTTAGGAGTTGTTTAGATCTAGTTGATTCCTAAATTGGTGTGTGGTTGAGATATTCTCTTAACCAATTGATTTTTTGTCCAAAATAATCTAACTACCTTGAAACAAAACTTCATGTATATATGTAATATTATTTGATCAATAAAATAGTGTGCATCATCAAAATTTATGTAATTTTGATCAAAATTTATATAGTTCAAATTTGCAATCAGATTATGATCACCAATAAAAATCACTAAATCCTAAAAAAATAACAAAACATCATTAAGAAGGCGACTTGGAAATATAATTCCTACTTGTCTCAATTGTGATTCTTTCTATGTAAAGGAGTTTGTTCCTAATATTAAGGAATTGTTTAGATCTAATTGATTCCTAAATTGGTGAGATATTCTCTTAACCAATTAATTGTTTGTCCAAAATAATTTAACTACCTTGAAACAAAACTTCATATATATATGTAATATTATTTAATTAATAAAATAGTGTGCATCATCAAAATTTATGTAATTCTGATCAAAATTAATATAATTCAAATTTGCAATCAGATTATGATCACCAATAAAATAACTCTGAATGGATCTACTCAGTGTATCCAGAATCGGACATGCATGTTCTACAACTTTCTTTCCCTGCAAATATCCTCTTCTAACTAACTATCATATCCTCTTCTAACTAACTATCATTGTGAATTAGGTCGTATTTTCCTTCTTTGCCATTCAATTGTGAGAGAATATTGCCCTAATTTAGATTAAGAACATGTATGCTTTTATAGACTTAGTAATAGGTAGTTCAAAACTAGAGAGAGTAGATTATGTATGTTTTTATAGATTTAATAATCGAATTAGCGAGCAGAAACAAGTCGTTCAAGAATCAAAACTAAAGAGTAGAATATGTATGCTTTTATAGACTTAGTAATAGGTAGTTCAAAACTAGAGAGAGTAGAATATGTATATTTTTATAGACTTAATAATTGAATCAGTGAACAAAAACAGGGCCTTTACCCCACAAATAAAAGTGTCTCATACACCAATTTAATCTCTAACTTAGTTGTGACATTAAATATTTTTTACATGCTTTTACATGCATATTTAATGTCTTACTTAATTGTGACCTTTTAAGTGTTTTTACATGCATGTTTCACTTTCGGGATTTTGGGATCCGCTTACCGATTTGTTCCGGTGTGTCTCCATTTTGCAGCTTGTTATTTTGGCTCACGTGTCCTTTGACCACTAGGGTTTCGTGCGGACTGCTCTCCGTTTGCAGCGAGGTTTAGGAGGCAAGGTTCCTTGCGACATAGAATCGGCCACAGAAATCGGATTGCAAGCCCTGACCCCTGCAATACATTGCATGTTGAAATCCATGACAACGGAGATTGTATCATGGCTTTGTATAAATATTACATGTTTTTGGAAATTTTTATGGGAATTTGGCCCAATTTTATGTATAAATATATATAAAAGGTAATCCAAAGATATGTGTGCACCTTAGTTTAATGTAGGTAAATGTTTCAGTTGGAATAATAAAATAATTAGTCACAGCCACAGTCCATGGGCTTCATCTTGGCTTCAGCATATACTCTCCGATTGAATCAAGTAGAGTTCCACTTAGACCCAAAGAAACCTACAATCTTCCCTCCCTCTTCTGTCTCAAAAGGAGTTCCTTGTTCGTGCCGTCCATATTTCGCTTTATTGGTATGAAATGTCAAAGATTTTATCACAACCGAACTCTGCCGGTTGGGGAATTTTTTTAGTAAAATGCCAAAAACAAACAAACTGAACACACAGAGGCAATGCTCTGTTTCCTTTTCTCCACAGGATCCTTTGCACATGGAAGCTTTAAAAAAAATTGTCTGAGAACAGAGTATTACACACCCAGAAAATGATTTCTATTCATTAAAATATAATGTCTAATACATATTCATCCTCTTTTACTGAGAGGGATTCACCAAAAATAAATACATTTCAACCAACAAAAGTTACTATGTCTCCTCCTGTGATTTTACACTGCTGGTGTGTAAAAATCCCTTTTACATTTACTGCTGTGAAAATCTTTTACACATACTGCTGTAAAAAAAATTACAAATCCATTCTTCACATTACATAAACTGCTATGCATTTCAATGCATGAGCTCCACAAAAAATTACCACGTTGTGCATTCTCATTCACACTGCTGTGTGAAAAACTTATATATAGCATTTGCAAGCTGCTCCCCTGTTCTCTTTACTCGCACTGTTGTGTGTTCATTTCACTCTACACCATACGATATCAACTAACTACAAAATAAAACTATTTATTTTACAATAACGCACTAGCTCCTATTTTTTTGGATATTACATTGCGTATATGACATTACAAAGTGACCATACCTTTCTTTAAATTCACCATACCTTTGTGCATAAAAAAAAAAACATTAAAATTTAAAACTCTTACCAAAACTTCTACGGACACAATTAATACATTAAATTTCTTTGGTCAACCAAAATTTTACGGCACGTTAAATTTAATTTGCTGCAGGTTCGAAAAGTCCGTCAACTGTTGATTTGCCCTCGCGGAATCGGACGGCTGGTATGAATATCGGAAGGCCCTTTGTTACCGAGCTTTACGTTCCGATATGGCGGTGATTTTACAAAAACGTTCAGGACGCGTGTCAAGATTTGATTGTATCGGAGTCAATTATACGGAAACTGCTTTGTGACCAAAAGCGGTCCGATAAGTTTAGGTGGTTTGGAGGAGCGGTTTTGGCATTGTACAAACGAACGAACGCGGTTGAAATTATTCAACACTCCCCTTTAATTTCAACTGTTGGGCATTCAGTCATACCTAGACACTTCCTCAAAAATTCAAAGCTTTTCTGATCCAATGGCTTTGTCAAGATGTCTGCTACCTGTTCTTGAGTCCTGCAATGTTCTAGGATAATTTCTCCATTGTTCACCAATTCTCTGATGTAGTGAAACCTTGTATCAATGTGTTTCGTTCTCTTATGAAACACTGAATTCTTTGACAATGCAATAGCTGAGCTATTGTCACAAAAAATCATTGTTGCTTTTGCCTGCTCTTGGCCTAAACTCCTCAACATTCTTCTCATCCAAACTGCTTGACATGCTGCTGCTGTAGCTGCCACATATTCAGCCTCTGCTGTAGATAATGCTACAATGGACTGCTTCTTAGAAGCCCATGAAATGGCTCTTTAATTTCTCCATTGTTCACCAATTCTCTGATGTAGTGAAACCTTGTATCAATGTGTTTCGTTCTCTTATGAAACACTGAATTCTTTGACAATGCAATAGCTGAGCTATTATCACAAAAAATCACTGTTGCTTTTGCCTGCTCTTGGCCTAAACTCCTCAACATTCTTCTCATCCAAACTGCTTGACATGTTGCTGCTGTAGCTGCCACATATTCAGCCTCTGCTGTAGATAATGCTACAATGGACTGCTTCTTAGAAGCCCATGAAATGGCTCCTGAACCCATATGAAAAACATAACCGGAAATGCTTTTCCGATCATCTACACTTCCAGCCCAATCACTATCAGTGTATCCAACTAAATTTGAACATTCTGAAGTAGTATATAAAATTCCAAACCTTTTGGTAGCTTTGACATACCTCAGAATTTTTTTTGCTGCTTGCCAATGTGCCTCCTTTGGCCTCTCCATGAATCTGGAAATTAAACTAACAGCAAACATAATGTCAGGCCTAGTCGCTGTTAAATACATAAGGCTGCCAACAATACTCTTGTACAAACTAGGATCAAAATCCTTGTTGTTGTCCTCTCTGCTGAGTTTTAATCCCATTACTGTGGGAGTGATCGCTGCTTTGCATTCTTGCATGTTAAATCTGCCCAACACTTGATTTACATATCTAGCTTGTGAGATAAAAATTCCTTTTTCATTTTGATCTACTTCTATGCCTAAGAAGTATCTCAAGAAACCCATGTCAGTGATTTCAAATTCCTCTTTCATGACTGATTTAAAATTCTCAATGAGCTGATCATCATTATCTGTGAAAATAACATCATCAACATATAAGACAACAATTAAAATGTTACCATCTTTTTCTTTGATGTAGACGGTGGGTTCTCCTTCACACTTGTCAAATTCATTATCCAATAGATAGGAATCTATCATGTTGTACCATGCTCTTGGCGCTTGCTTCAGCCCATAAAGAGCTTTCTTCAATTTGCACACTTTGTGCTCTTCACCTTTCTTCTCATAGCCTAGAGGTTGTTCAATGTAAACCTCTTCCATTAACACTCCATTTAGGAATGCTGACTTCACATCCATTTGGTAAACTTTCCACTTGTTTTGTGCTGCTATGGACAGCACTGCTCTCACGGTTTCCATTCTTGCAACCGGTGCGAAAGTTTCATCATAATCTCTTCCATACTGCTGCTTGTATCCCTTGACAACCAACCTTGCCTTGTGTCTTTCAATTTTCCCTTCAGCATTGCTCTTGGTCTTGTAAACCCATTTCACTCCAATGACTTCTTTGCCTTTTGGTAGCTCAACCAAATCCCATGTTTTGTTTCTCTCTATGGCATTCATCTCCTCATCCATAGCTTCTATCAATTTCTTATCTTTAATTGCATCTTCGAAATGAATAGGATCATCAACATGATAATACAAGGCAAATAAGGAATTCATTCCTTCATCATAAATGTCACTTAAATTTCTAAACTTCTTACCTCGTTCATTTGGTGTGCAAATGCTTGAAGATACACTTGAATTTCCTCCTTGTGATGTGCTTGGAGAAGCACTTTCATTTATCCTCAATGGTGTCCCTTGCTGTCCTTGTGTTGGCGTTGTTCTTTGGGGATGCATTTCAGCCATCTCATCATCATCTTCATCATGAGACAAACAGGTTTTAACATTCACTGTTTTCTCTATGCTTCCATCCCAAGCTTCCTCTTCAATGAATTGAACATCTCTGCTGACAAAAAACTTCTTGGTAGATAGGATATACAACCTGTAAGCTTTGGATTCCTCACTGTATCCAATGAAAATACATTTCTCCCCTTTGCTGTCCAACTTCCTCCTTAGCTGATCTGGAATGTGTGCATAGGCCACACATCCAAAAACTTTCAAGTGGGTAACACCTTGCTTTCTCCCACTCCATGCTTCTTCCGGCACTTTGTTCATGACTGCTTTTGTAGGACACCTGTTCAAAATGTAAACTGCACAATTTACAACTTCAGCCCAATAATCATTTGGCAAATGCTTTGCCTTCAACATGCTCCTCACCATATCCATGATGGTTATGTTCTTCCTTTCAGCAACTCCATTTTGCTGTGGGGTGTACCTAGCTATAAATTGCTTGTGAATCCCATTTTCTCTACAAAACCGTAGAAACTCCTTGGAGATATACTCACCTCCTCTATCAGTTCTCAAAACTTTGATGCGCAGCCCGCTTTGGTTCTCCACAAGTGCTTTGAAATTTCGGAATTTTTCAAACACTTCACTTTTGTTTTTAAGAAAATATACCCAAGTTTTTCTTGTAAAGTCATCAATAAATGTTAGGAAATATTGGCTACCTGCTAATGATGGAGCTTGCATCGGTCCACATAAATCTGAGTGGATGATCTCTAAGGGTGCCTTTGCCCTTATGCTTTTACCTGATGGAAAACTTTCTCTATGTTGTTTCCCCAAAATGCAACCTTCACAAAGGCTGTCTGATTTCTCTATCAATGGTAATCCTCTTACCATTCCTCTTCTGCTTAACAAGTTTAGACCTCCAAAATTGAGATGTCCAAATCTCAAGTGCCACAACCAATTTTCATCCTTTGGCACGCTTTGGAAAGCCTCTTGGGTGACTGCTGCAATTACATTCTTGTTTTTCAAATCTGCCCTTATTCTAAGAGGGAACATCCTGTTCCTTGTCATCTTCACTTCAGCAATGCATCATTTGCTGGGTGTTATATCCATGATGGTGCATACATCATTTTCAAAGAAAACATTGTAACCCTTTTGAATAAGTTGTCCAATACTCAAGAGGTTACATCTCATTCCAGGGACATAGTAGACATCTGCTATGGTTTTCTTCTCACCCTTCTTTGTAAATATTTTTACCTCTCCTTTTCCTATAACAGAAATTTTGCTATCAGTTCCTAGTGTGACTTCTGATTTCACATTTTTATCTAGGGCAGAAAAGAGGGCTATGTTTCCTGTCATATGGTTGCTGCAACCTGAGTCTAAAAACCATATGTCATCACTGTTTGTTTCAGTCATGTTACAAGCTAACAACACATTATCTTGGCTGGTGTTTTCTCTAGTGACATTTGCATTTTGTCTATTACTCATATCATGTTGCTTCTTCCTACATTCACTGGCATAATGCCCATATTTTTTACAATAATAGCATTGGACATTGGATTTTTCATACCTTTGTCCTTGAGCATGATGTTGTCCTCTTTGTTGACTGTTGCCTTGGCCTTGGTTCTGATTTGGATTGCTGCCTCTTCCTTGAGCATTTGCTGGACTATTCCTTCCACCTCTGTTCTGGCTTCTGCCTCTTCCTCTCTTGTTTCCTCTGCCTTGACCTCTTCCTCTTCCAAAATACATCTGGGTCTTAAAGGCTTGCTCTAGAGATGAGTTTTCATTTCTACTCAACCTCTGCTCATGTGTTATCAGTGATGCATGAAGCTCATCAACTGAGAAGTTTGAGAGATCCTTTGTCTCTTCTATGGTGGTGACAATCACATCAAACTTTGAGGGTAGGACCCTCAATAGTTTCTCCACAATCCTCCTTTCTTCAAGGGTTTCTCCATGAGTCCTCATCTGTGTGACCAGACCAATTACATATGTGAAAAATGAGTCAATGGTGTCTAACTCCTTCATGCTCAGATTTTCAAAATCTCTCCTCAACAATTGTAGTTTTGCTGTCTTCACTTTCTCCATGCCTTGATAGCCTGTTTTGAGGGTTTGCCATGCTTCGTTGGATGTCTTAGCTGCTGCTATCCTTGGAAACACACTCTGGTCTACTGCTTGATACAACAATACAATGGCTTTTGCATCCTTCTTCCTATTGCTCTTCAGTAGATCTCTCTCTGCCTGTGTCAAACTGTTAAAATCTTCTTCATCTGCTGATTCTTCAAACCCATATTCAACTAATTCCCATAAATCTTGAGAGATAAATAAAGCTCTCATGGTTATTGACCAGTAGTCATAGTTCTTCCCATTAAATTGTGGGAACTGGGTGTTAAACATACCCATGCTAGTGCTGGTGCTAGCCATTCCTTGCATCCTCAACTATGCTTCAATTTCTTGACTGTGTATTTTAAAACACTGACTGTTTCTTCAACAATAACTCAAAAAAAACTTTGAGGAATACCTGAATCTTTTGTTGACTGAGTCTTCACTCTGCTGGAGAAGTTGTTGCAGCAAAAGAACTCCTTTCTTCAGCTTCTTTAACACCTTTAAAGAGCTTAGACCTTGCTCTGATACCACTGTTGAGGAATTTTTCTGGTAAAATCCCAAAAACAAACAAACTGAACACACAAAGGCAATGCTCTGTTTCCTTCTCTCCACAGGATCCTTTGCACAGGGAAGCTTTAAAAAAAATTGTCTGAGAACAGAGTATTACACACCCAGAAAATGATTTCTATTCATTAAAATATAATGTCTGATACATATTCATCCTCTTTTACTGAGAGGGATTCACCAAAAATAAATACATTTCAACCAACAAAAGTTACTCTGTCTCGTCCTGTGATTTTACATTGCTGGTGTGTAAAAATCCCTTTTACATTTACTGCTGTGAAAATCTTTTACACATACTGCTGTAAAAAAAATTACAAATCCATTCTTCACATTACATAAACTGCTATGCATTTCAATGCATGAGCTCCACAAAAAATTACCATGTGCATTCCCATTCACACTATTGTGTGAAAAACCTATATATAGCATTTGCACGCTGCTCCCCTGTTCTCTTTACTCGCACTGTTGTGCGTTCATTTCACTCTACACCATACGATATCAACTAACTACAAAATAAAACTATTTATTTTACAATAAAGCACGAGCTCCTATTTTTTTGGATATTACATTGCGTATATGATATTACAAAGTGACCATACCTTTCTTTAAATTCACCATACCTTCGTGCATAAAAAAAAACATTAAAATTTAAAACTCTTACCAAAACTTCTACGGACACAATTAATACATTAAATTTCTTTTCCGGCGGTCAACCAAAATTTTACGGCACGTTAAATTTAATTTGCTGCAGGTTCGAGAAGTCAGTCAACCGTTGATTTGCCCTCGCGGAATCGGACGGCTGGTATGAATATCGGAAGGCCCTTTGTTACCGAGCTTTACGTTCCAATATGGCGGTGATTTTACAAAAACGTTTAGGACGCATGTCAAGATTTGATTGTATCGGAGTCAATTATACCGAAACTGCTTTGTGACCAAAAACGGTCCAATAAGTTTAGGTGGTTTGGAAGAGCGGTTTTGGCATTGTACAAACCAACGTACAAACGAACGAACACAGTTGAAATTATATTTCAACACGGCCAAGCCTTCCAAAATGACCACTGATTTTGGTTAACATCTCGTCTAGGTAGTTTAAACTGTACTGCTTGCATTCACATGTCAACAAAAACAACCTAAATTAATATAATCGTTTACTTTTTGAAAATTTTAATATAAATAAATTGTTCAAACTTAGCTCATATCTATCAAATTTTCAAAATCTAAAATCTAAACTCGCATTCTTTATGACATCTCACTTGGAGCCTTATCTGAGTGAACGTGCTGTAGCTAACCTCTGATCTATTGCCGAGTGCACCTTGATGAGGATGGCCTACTGTACCTCCATGACGATGGCTACAAAAAATTCTATCCTTGATGCTGTCATCGCCTTCCAGACCATAATGTATTTGAAATGAAGTTAATGCATGTTCATTTGCTCTCAGGGTAATCCGTCGAACTCCTGAATATGTTCCATCCGTCCAGTTATTTCCATGGCCACCGTATTCTCGAGAGCAGTAAAACTTCTGCTGTAAACAATACGATGGATTTTATCGAATAACACCACCAATTCAAAGAATAAGGAATTTGGATAATCTTCTGTATTATAGAATTCAACCTTATGAATAATAAAATAAAAATTAAGAATAAAATGTTTTGAAAGGAAGATGGATTCGGATAGTTTTCCAGCTTAAATTATACAATTTAACATATGTAAAATAGAATAGCACAATCATTTTGATCAAAATACTTAGTCATAAAATAAAAATTAAGAATAAAATGTTTTGAAAGATGGATTCAGATAGTTTTCCAAATTAAATTTTACATGCCCAGCAGGGTTGGAAATTCAAAAGAGTTTACCCATTGAATTTGACTGTTTTCACAGTTCCTTATTCATTTTTACAATTTCAACCAAAGATCTCGATTATTTTACAAAAAATTTAACTGTATTTGACAGAAAATCCCTCATAACAATCAAATTCCATCCTGATACCCAGCCATATAAAAATTACATTAACATGTCTAGTTTCAGTTTGCAAAAGGAGGTCAGTTACAGGATTTTGTTTTGCTACACAAAATCTGATCCGTCAGGATATGTAGAGTGAATGCGGTAATTGGAATTATTTCCAACAAGGGGCAGACAATGAAAAGGTCAATGATTGACGAATGGCCTGAGTATACAATCAAATTAAGTTTGTAGTTAACGTAGGACTACTGTATTGACAAAATGAGGAACGAATCAGGATCTTTAAGGTTTACTCTCATAATTATAAGTCTCCACAAGAAATTCATGTCATGTCAAACAGGCAATAAATTTTCTTGTATATCGATTCAAGTTTCAACTACACGGTATGGCCATTTTAAGAAGTAAATCAGAGTAACACCTAAAATTGTGCCGTTCAGAACTCAGATTACTCTCACCAGACGACAGCCAAGAAAAGCAGGCCATATTTTCACATTGTAACAGAGAAATGCAGCAGAGGAAGATGTAGTCAATGATACTGTGTTTTCATATAATTTAATTAATAGATAAAATGATTTTTTTTTTCTGGCCAACATGGTGGGTTTTTTAATCAATTTAGTTTAATTCAAATTACAATCAGACCCAAAATTTTTAAAATAGATTTGCTACATCTTACTGAAAATCTACCAGAAAAGAAACTCACTGATGTACTCTTGATCTCTTCCAACACACGTTGAACAATCTTCTCCACGAGTTCACCCTCGTCACTGGTTCAACAAAATGAAGAAACGCGGTTAGAAACTTGTCATATTGCTGTGCATAGAAGAAGCTGCGATATTATGAGATGGAGAGTTCTGACCCGTAAAAGGGCCCTGCATCGAGATCGAACCCACTTATTTCTGAAACAGTCGAAAGAGCCTCTTTCCACTTCTTAATAGTGGCGGGGTCGTGTCGCGGCTTCTGAGAGTCAGAGGTTTTCTTGTTTTCAAGGATCCGCAGGGCTTCAGCATAAACCCCTTTGCCATCTGGCCACCGAACCGTAGCAGGCTCGACCTGGTAAAACACAGGAATAATCAGAGACTTCGACTCCACCATGTAGAGGAGCTCATCGAGACACCATTCCGACTGCGTATCGAGGGGAGAAAATAGCGACATGGACGGAGGCTGATGTGATAGCGCCTTTTATTTGAGAAATAAAGGTGCGTCCCGTGGTTGGTCCAAAAAGACTCTCAATCCAATACTTGCAGAACAGAGGCGATGGAAAAGATGACTGGCGAAGGTTTTCTTAACATCACAGCCCCGGTGATTGATGAATACGTGGTACAATTTGTTGGGAGATGCAGCGGTAGAGGAGGAGAAAGCGACTGTATCAGACATAGCCGTGGAGAAAGCGATTGTATCAGCCTTGCAAAGAAAATGTTGTAAGGTATAAAGTGTGGAAATCCATCATCCATTTAGTGTGTGCATTATTCAACAAGGTGGATCTCTCTAAATTCATTGCAAACATTTATATTGTTGCATTTCTAATTTATTTAGAATCTACTACTACCTCCTCTTCTGAGAATATTAAATTTTTTATCACCCCATGATGACAATCCCTCTAATTATTGGCATCACAGTTTTTTCCACTTTAGTGGGTTTACCTTCAACCTAAAGAAACATGAATTTGAGTCACTCAATTAAAAAGAAATTGCTAATTTGCTATTTATCATGTTTTGAGTAAAAACAATTAATAACTCATATTTACAACCCTTTAAATATTTACAACCTTTTAAGTCTTGTATTTATAACTCATATTTATAACCCTTTAAAATGCAACTGACTATCTATATTTTTATTAATAATAAAAAGAATCTTCTTTATAAAACTGACACTCACATGCTACTCCTATATATTTATGTTATATTTAATATTCAGTGTCCATCAATTGAATGACAAGATGAAAGCTCAACTTAATTGCATCTTTAAAACGTGACTTAAAAGTTTAATTGGTAATTATTTATTCAGTAATTTGTACATTGTTAATTGCAATCTCTCTTGAAAACCAATGTTTATATCAAAATTTTAAAATTAACACTCACTTCTCTCGTAGTCTGGTGTTTCTTTATTTGATCGTGGTACTCAAGATTGCCTTTCTCCAAAGTATCCAATGTGAAGATGATATCTTATGTGTTTCCGTGTTTCTTTATTTGATCATGGTACTCAAGATTGCCTTTCTCCAAAGTATCCAATGTGAAGATGATATCTTATGTGTTTCCACTTTCTCAGTAGGTTCATGTGATTATTATTATTTTTGGTGTTAATGTTTATGTTTTTTTTATGCCCATCCATTATTTATTATCTAAACATTGATTGAAAATCCGTAAGTGGCTAGTGTGGAAATTGCAAGCTATGTTGAGAATTTGGTTATCTAGTAAGCTTAGAGTCATTCTTGAGTCATTATCTTTACCATCTCAGGAAGAAGAAGAAGAAAAGCCTATTGAATTGAAAAAGAACCCTAAAAAGTATTAGGATCCATGGGTCATTTTTTTTGCATCATGTAGCAAGATCACATGGTTAATTGATTATGCCACATGAAGAATTAGCCTTTGCCAATATTTAGGCTTATGACTAGGTGATTTTTTCTACTAATATTCTTATACCAATTTACCATGATAATTCTCTTTTAAATTAAAAGGCAAGCACCGTTTTTTAGTGTTTCAACTTCATTTGTAAAGAGTTTAGTGCTGATAATTAGTAGATTATATGAAATTTTGAAAATTGCACTAATATATTATTGTTGTAAGGCTCTACATTCCCAATGGAACTCATATAGTGAGTGGATAAAGAAATAATAAGTTTTTCAAATGGTGAAATAATTTTCATATGCGTGATATTGTGATCTAGATAAATAAAACCAAACTCTTCATTTATCATGTGTCTTAAGTCTTTTATATCTCCAGTGTATTTTTAATACAAATAAGAAGCATTTGTTAATCATGCATCATGTAATATGATCTCCAATCAGTAGAAAAAACTTAAAATCAAAGAAAGAAAGACAGAGGAAAATGATTTTAATGTCCACAAATAACTCAATGTTACAAAAGAGATGCTTGCTAATGAACAGGATAAGGTAGCTTGGGAAAAGTGTAGTAACAGCCTTTATAAAGAATCCTATATAGATTTCCTGTTAACAACATATTAAGATATTTTAGAGAGTAGTTAAGTATGTTTAGAGATGTGCTAAAGAAGATAAGGTCACTAAATAAAAAAAGAAGATAAACATCAATTCTTATTCGAAAATAATACAAAAAAGAATTTGTGGGAACTTACTACTCTTGAGAGAAGCTTCCTAAAATTTCCTAATGGTGCTTCTCCTTAAATAAATAGGTTTAAGGCTACATCTAATTTCATCAACATGGATAACACAAGCTCTCAAGGATATGGATGTAATAGAGCTGCACACCATTTCCCAGTTGATGCATGTAAGTTTGGAACTATGATCATTTATTAATTAGTAATGCACTTGCAAGATAGACTTCAAACCTATGTTTATTTAACAATAAACTTTTATTGGGACAAAATATGATACACGACTAACTTAAAGGAATAAGGTAGTACTCCCCAAACAGGATGCCAGAAGCATGAGAGGGTGGGGGACGGGATGCCACCATCCCACCAATCAACACGCCCAGGGGACGTGGGAGCACGCCCTTCTAGAGGATTGAAAGGTACATGGAACAAGCACAGGAGTTCCAACGCACACATGAAGCTCCTCTCTCATTACACCATCCACTGCTCAATGAGACGTAGCACCATCCAACCTGATTTTGTATTTTTGATGGATTTCAGCTCAATCAAGAGCTTTGTCATTTTGCTCTGCCCGATCAATTCGACATTTATTCAAGGGCAAGCAAAGGCACTTAGCTTTCGCATTTTGCTCCAACTATGCATTGTATATTGGAAAGCCTCTGGACAGTTCTCAAGTCTCAGGATGTTTATCAAGAAAATGCTCGTCCTTGGCTCTTGCAATTTCATTGTCTTTTAGTTGTTGTGGAGAGTGAATTCGGGATTATGTTGTTATGGTTCTGTGTCTTGTGGCTATTTTGGGATAATGTACACATTGGCAGTGGAGTCAGACGTTTAGGCTGAGACCTCTGGCCTGCCTCAGTGGTTTCCTGGTGACTTCCTAGTCCATTGTTAGGCTTTCCTGAATCTCAGTGAGGAAGGGGATGGAATTAGCCATGCTAGTAGGAGCACTCATTCCAAATTTCACTCTCTTCCAATGATGGAATGTGTCCATGCCACATTTTGCAGGTCTAGGGTCTTTTCTTTACCACATTTTTTTTAAATTCTCACTGTGGTCATTTTTGAGTGGTCTGTAGTTTTCAGTCAAGGGGTTAGCAGTAGCACAAGGCTTACCCCTAGATATGGGCCTATTAGCTCCCCTTTTCCCCCCGCCCAAGCCAATGACGATCATCCTTGGATCTTCACAGCTCATCCCAAGACACTCTGGGAGATCCAACCTCGAGTCAAAAACACTTTCCATTCCAGCAGACTCCCCTACTCTGTTTGAGCAGCAAGATATGCTGCATCAACGTGCTCAGTTCGCTGAGGAGCGACTCATTACCAGGAGCGTGGCTTCGCCAAGGCCCAAACGAGAGTAGAAAGCTCAGCAGCCAGGTTTAGGGAACTTACACTGCAGCCAATTCAAGATGAATTGATTCAGCTGAAACGAGAGTTGGCAGATGAGCAGTGCACCCTCACTGATTCCGAAGTTTTGGCTGAGGTTACATAGTGGATGACCAACATTGGTCATACTCGGGGAAGATACAACCAATATATGCACACTGTGGACATCCACTGGCACCTGAAATTTTTCCTTGGTAGGGTTCTCCTTGAAAAAATGCAACCAGAGAGGACATGCTTCTCTTCCTGGATCGTATGCGAAGACAATTAGTGTTTATGGTTCAGAGGCTTGGACAAATTGAAAGGCACATGGGCATCCCTCTAGAACCAGGCTGCTCTCCAGGCAGCTTCTCTCCTTGGATCGTATGCAAAGACAATTGGCAGCAATAAATCGAAGGCTTTGACACATTGAAAGGCACATCGTCATCCCTCCAAAACCAAGTTGCTCTCTAGGCAGCAATAAGTCGCCCATACAAGTAGAAGCCACTGAATCTGATCACTCCTCATGATGGTTTTCTCAATTAGTTTGTTTATCCTCATGCAACATTTTTGTTTGTTTTAGTTCCTTACAGGCCCTAGAGGCCCAGTTACATTTTTTAGACTTCTAGATATAGTCAACAGGGCTAGTTTTTGGACTAAAACTCTTTTGAAAAGACTGAAATTTTGTATCTGGTTGGGCATGTCCAATGGAAGACTGTATCAACACTAAAATGTAACCCTATGTTATCAGGCAATAGAAATATTTACTTCACAAGACAAAAAGGAATAAGGTGGTACAGTTTCACTTCTAGCCCTAGGAATGAGAATATGGTGAAAATTATTGATGGTCATCCTCCTAACTAATAACCATCAAACTCTATCTTGTCATTGGGCTTACTTTGGTGTTAGACATGGAAGCTCCTAAGAGAGACGAATCCAAATTGGTGACCCCAACTATGCATCCTGCTTTCTATGTCCTCCGTTGAGCCACAAGAGCAAGTCAGTGTTTCCATACTCTTAATTTTCAGATTTGATAAGTCCAAAAACTTGCCATGAAATATCTAATTCCACATCATCTAATGAAAAAGAAGAATTCGGTTCTTGCAAAGCACATAAAACCCAATTGGCACAAAGAAATCAAGTGATTAAGGACAAGTAAATCATTGAAATAGAAAAGAACAAGAAAAACATAACAGGGTTAAGGTGACCTTAGCAATGTTTACATGTCAAGAAAGTCAAATAATGACATCACTAGTCAGTTTCATTAGAAGATGTTTACACCATGATTGATAAGGATGATTCCGTATTCATTCAGGTTATGAAAGAGAGATCATTGAATTGGAGAAAGATCACTTGCAAAAACCTTGACGCAAGATACATCATTCAACAGAAGCTTCTTCTCACGGGAGATGAAAACATCAACTACATTCAGGAAACTTTTAGTGGAATGGATACAAGGAAGAAGTGTCTGACGTATCTTAGAGATTTTGCCTTGGAGATAAAACTGAAAGTTTATGGCAAAAGTTAAACTTCAGTTAGTTACTTAAATTTAGTGAGGTCAAGAGTTAATACCCCAAAAGCATAATTACTATTTGAGAATATTTAGGATGTTAGATAGCCACATAAATTTATGGATAATATACAGAAAAAATGCAAAATGAACTTCGAGCTCATGATAACCTGATGCATACTATAGCAATGCTCATGATGGTCCATTGTTTAGAGAATATCAGAGGAAAGAAGCATCAGAGCATATGTCCAGTACTAACGTGGCATTCTTATGGTCCTAGTATATGATTCTTTATATTTGCAACTATCCAAACTGAGGTTATTTTGACCAGACTTATGGCAGGTTTTCAATAAACAAAGGGTACTTGTCAGATTTGCAACATGTTCTTACTATCCAGTTGTCAATCGATTAATGTTCGACTGTGTGTACACCAGACTTTACTAAGCTTTAAACATGACAGTAGAATCCTTTACTTATCCTACTTCAAACTCCCCGACTGTAACGCCATTGTAGCTTGGGGTCATCGCAGGGCACCGATGACCCGAATCTACAATCACGATAAGGATGACCCCTGAAACCTAGGGATAAATAACATTTTTTATTCTCAGTTGTGAATGAAAGCTCAGTTTGGCTTTGTGTCTGGGCCCTCTGATGACCGAAATCTACAATCATGATAAGGATGACCCCTGAAACCTAAGGATAAATAGCATTTGTTAATCTCAGTCATGAACGAAAGCTCCAGTGGCCTTCAGAGAAATGTGAAAATTCAAAATCCTCCATCAAGTAAGGTTCTCCTACAAACGATTAACAGATCTTCATCTACCATTGTTATTACTAAGGCCATGTTGTCAATCCTAGAGCATTCGAATAAATGAACAAGAGAAGTCCTGGTTTATTTCAAGTCTTGGAAGAGAGGGATAGAACCTACCTTCTAAAATGTCTTCAGAAGTGAAGACTCAAACCAAATTGTAGAGAATCATGACACAGCCGCTTATGTACCCTAAAGTTAATTTGAAATCAAATTGTAGCCTGTCATTACGAGGTTCTTTAGCTACCCGAAATATTGTCTGAAACTGCTAATATAAACTATCATCACAGCCATAAGGTCTCTGATTCTGTCAATGCATTTAACAAGAATGTAAATTTCATTTTTTTTAGATATACAGGGGAAAAATCAGAGATCTAAAAAACAAATAAAGCACAGTTCCCAAAGCAGTTTCAACAAGGAATCGATATAAAGAGATAGTTACCAAGGTAGTATCAACGACATCCATTTCAGTAGAAAAAACATAGAGCATTTTGAAAAAGCGATCTATGGAAAGAGTTGCAATCTTCAAAGAGAAGCTTTGATTGTTTTTCATTACTCTTTTGCTTGACATTCCCCATAATTTAAGAAATCTTCAGATAAATTTCCTCAAAACCAATCATTCTTTGGCAGAGAGAGAAAGATCTGAACTGTAAGTTGTGTTCCAGCTTGAGCAACTTAAAATTGATATCACGGCATGCTGTCATGGGCTATCTATTATTTGGATTCATATGTTTCCATTAGCTATCAAGTATATTCACAATGATGCACCCCATAAATTCACCAAATAGAGCAAGATCATAACAATACATAACATACTAGAAATTAGGTGGGAGAAATCACCAAAACTTAAGTTGATAAACAGAAATCCTGTAGTTCATCCCTTGATTGAATCCACATTCTTTGTACTTTTCACATCATTTCTGTTAGGCAGCAATTTAGCCCTAGGCAACATTCTAAACAACATTCATGATAATTGGACAAAAAGAAAGTATCTAGAAAATGAGATAGAACTAGGAGTGAGTTCATCAAAGCATGCAAACAGAACCACTAATAAAACTTTGTTAGCAGCGAAAACTACCTGGATCAATCCCATCTGTGTTAGGGGCATCAAGGGGAGCCAATATGGTCACATGTTTTATTACCACATTCCTGCAGGACAGTATGTAGGAGAAATGCTGTGAATAAGAACAACATCTATTCCAATGTATTCTTATTGCAAACAAATACAAATCAACACAAAACTTGCTTAACTCTCACACTCGAAATTTTTTTTATTAATTACCAACCTGCAATAGACTGGATGTATGTTCCAGAATGGCGAGTTAAGGAATGTAACATTCAAGAATTAAGATTCAAAACTTGAAGACTAGATAGATTACAAAAGTTCTCAAGAGATGATTTTATTGGAGTGTATGACAAATCCAAACCTTTAAGTGACAGGATACTACACAGGCTGTCAGGAAAATTAGCAAGCTTGGAGCAGTTAGACAAGTTGAGAAACTGAAGCTATTGAAGTTGCTTCAAGGTTGGCAATCCTTTAATTGGAGTGGATGACAAATCCAAAACCTGAAGAGACCGGGTAATGTTGAACAATTCTTCTGGAATCTTTTCCAAACGAATATTGGAGGCTAAAACCAAACTCCTCAGTTCTGAACATCTCAAATCATTTGGCAGATCACGAATAGCATTATAGCCCACCGATATTCGTCTACAATCCCTGGAAACTTTGTTAGTCGGAAAGCTCTACAACTGTTGACCTGATGCAAATAAGCATGTTCCCTCCTTTTGGCTATGTCAATTGCCATGTCACGAAAATCTTCATGAATCTTTAAATACTTGACACTGTGATAGTCATCATCAACAATATACTCCACACGCTCCACCAAGCACCTTCTTACCAGTTCATCAATGCATTGTCGCCCAGCATCCATAAAATAAGGTGTCCCTGGCTTGTTGAGGAAGCCTTCCGCGTCCCACATCTGCACCAGCGTCTCCACAGCAATTTCTTCATCTTCCAGAAATGCTGCACAATTTAGAAAAAAAAATCTTTAGATGGAATTCTGGCAATTCATTGCAAGTCCATCTTAACACCTGATAAAGCTCTGCGTCAATGACCCTGAGATTTATTGGGACGGAAGCATCCCTCTTTCTCATCGAATTTAAAGCATGGCTCCACTCATACTCATTCTTTTTAAACCTCATCGCTCCAGCAACTGCATTTATGGCCAACAGCAAGCCTCTGCAATCCAAGGCAATTTCTCTCGCTCTCGCCTCTACAATACCATTCTCAGGTCCATTTTCAAAAGCTCCTTTTCTAAATAAGTCCCAGCCTTCATCTGAGGACAAGGGTTCTATCTCCAGGGAGTAATCCTTTGCTCCCATCTTTTCAATCACTTGTGTGCTGCGGCTGGAGACTAAGAGTTTGCTACCAGTATTATCCCCAATTCTGACACCCACTTCACTAAGATCTATTTCCTTCCCAATGTTGTCCAATATAAGAAGAAATTTCTTTTTGTCTAGAGATGCACTCAATTTCTTCTTTTTCGTCTCAGGATTATCATTTTCCTCCATCTTATATTCAAAGCCTCCGCAATGGAAGCCTGCAACTGTTCAATTTCAAAGTTCCCACGAACTGTAAACCGAATGACAAGATCAAAGAAACGACTAACCTGTAGGTATTGTAGATGATTTTGAGCAAGGATGTCTTACCCACACCCCCTTTACCATATAGACCGATTACATGACCTTCCCGACGAGCTCCCTCCAACCAACCCTGCAGCTTCTCCCAGGCAGATTTTTTGCCCACCCATACGAATCCGGAGTCAGGCACAGGTTGAAAGAGGCGCTGTGCTCTAGGAGCGGTTGAGGACACAATCGGCTCTACATTGGAGGACATCAAAAAAACCATTTCAAGCTCTTGCAACAGGGAAGCAAGAGCGGAGAAGACGAAAAGGGTACCCAGGCAAATCTTTCAGGCTCCAATCTAAGCACATTCAGGGAGGGTTTGCAACTGTTTCACAGCACAAGGCTACGCAGCCCTCATGCAGGGAATAAAGACACAAAACCAGGGAAGAAAGACATGTTTCGTTGGTTCAGTCATTGCAAAGACTCTCATCGCCAGGAGGCCTGGCCTTTCATGCCCCATTGCCTCCTGGCCTTTCATGCCCCATTGCCAGATCCTCCCTCTCTGTCTTCCAGCAGGTGGGAAAAAAAATATTTTTCCATGAAAAAACAGATTAAACCAACGGCTGAAAACACCCCAATCGTCTAACACAGAATCAATGGCTCAGGATCACACACGTCACATTTTAGAATGTCTTTCTCAGAGGGAACGCCTTACGACGTAATTATTTTTCGAATGTGTGTTTCCCTTATGTAAAGAGATAAAACTTATAATAATTTATGTTTGGCAATTTGCATGGTTCTTTATATTTTAATTACTTGCATTTGTCCTTAGTTATTATAATTTACGGGTGCACAGCCTTTTTATCGTTTATTTAATTAGAATGGATAGAGAATAATTATTATTTATTATTTTTATCGTTTTTTAAATTAGAATGGATAGAGAATAATTATTATTTTAAATTTTTAATCTTTTAATGGGTCTTGTTTTCTTTTAATTGATAAATTATTTTATAATTAAGTTTTTTGTGATTTGAATGGTATTAAGTTTTTTTTTCTCCATTCATTATATTTGTAATTTTTGCGTTGATGTTTTGACATAATTTAAGATTGTTGTTAAAGATAAACCACACCTATGGTTTAACATGTTTTTGATATGTGATAAGTTATGAAGTTGTTGAAGATTTGATTCGAACTTATGGAAGAACACAATAAAATACAACATTAATATAGAGATGCAGCAGAAATAAAACTTCATTTCATTAATATCAAAGCACTGAAATATGTTTACATACAAAATGGAAATAAACTAGCTCGGGTGATGGTAGCTTATCTCTGAGAAGAGATGTGGTGGCTACACGCATCTGAATTGTCTTACCATGAGCTTCTATGGTTTATTTATTACTGAGAAACAATGGAAAACCCTAAACATCCAAAAACCTAACCTTAGGAGATGAAGCGCCAAAACTATGCACCCCATTTGGGTAAATTGGTACATCAACTTCCCGAGGTTGTAACTTTGGTATACAATCTTCGCTTAACGCACACAATACCTCGTTATAAATATCTATCCAAAAACTACAACTTTCGACTACAAAATTGAGTTGAAGACCCATGTTTTCCCATTTTCCAAGAAAACATCGTTCAGGGCTTCAAAACAGCTTCGGAAATTCAAGACCCAAAAAACTGCCAAAAATAGTAAATTGTGCTACAATTAAGGACACTGAAAAACTGAAAGAAATAGTCGTGGGGGTCCAAGTGGAATAGGCGGGTAGCCGCCAATATCCACCTAGATTAGTCCTCCCCCCTAAGAAAGCAATGGTACCCATTGCACTGAATGTCTCCATAAGATGGGGAAACTTTTGTTGAACTTGGTCCTTGGTGAACCACTTGCCTTGGTGCAAGAGTTGGTTAACTTTGACAACCCGATACGGTTGGATCTTCTGTTGGCAAGTATTCTTGATCTGTGTGTCCATGATCTGACTAGTTGTGGCTTGTTCCATGCGGTCTGGGTTTAACTTTGTTGGTGTGAGTTGTTCTGCAAAGTCGGATGTGTTCAGTAACAGTGGAAAGTGTGGTTGAAGGCGAACACTGGGTGCAGGCCAAGGAACATTGGAATGTTGAGCTCGAAGGCATTATCCCCTGCAGCCTTGGTGATGGTGTACAACTCATATCGGAGTGGTCGAAGCTTACAATGGGGCCCAGCGAGGTGCTCCTTCTGCAAATGTAGCCAAACTTTGTTGCACACATGGAACTTGTGTGGCACCTTGTGTTGATCAGGTTGTTGCTTGTACTTTGCATTGGCTTTGTTCAATATATCATGTACCTATTGGCAGATGTGATGGATGCACTCAATGAAGCTGTTAGCCCTATCAACTTCGGATTGGACATGGGTCGAAGCTACCTAAGTAGCTGCAAATGGTATGGCCACATCAATGGGATATAGTGGTTGGAATCCCAATCCCACCTGAAAGGGATTGTGGCTAGTTAAGCTATGGAGAGCTCTGTTGTAGCTCTATTGGACATAATGGAGGCTTTCGTCCCATGTGTGTGGATGCTTCGAGTTGTACAAGTGTAGAATGTGTATGACCATCATATTGATGACCTATGTTCGTCCTTCAGTTTTGGGGTGGAAATTTGTGGACTTAGTGAGCTTGGTATCCAACATAGACGAGAGAATTGACCCAAATGTACTTAGGAACCTGTTTTCCTTATCTGAGCCAATGGACTATGGGATCCCAAAGTGTACCCATACTTGTTCAAAGAAGATCTTAACAGTGGCTTCTGTTGGGATACACTTCTTATAGGCGGTTAGGATGGCCATCTTAGAGAATCTGTCAACAACCACAAAAACAAAATTGTTTCCATGCTTAGTAGAAGAGAATTTCAACATGTAATCCATGGAGATGGATTCCAAAGGTTGATTAGGAGTAGGCGGAGGAGTATATAGGCCTTGCTTATTGATGGTAAGTTTGGAAATGGCGCAGGAAATGCAAGATCTGATGTACTTCCCAACATCTTGTCAAAGGTTCAACCAATAAAAATACTTCTGCAGCACTGCCACTGTTTTCCCTACTATGAATTTTCCAATGACCTGACTATAGTGCGCCTTCCAAATAATCTTGGCACACTCACTTGAAAGAACACATAGGTGTCCTAGGTGACATAACAGTGTATCCTGGAGGTGAAAATCTGGAACTTGCTTACCTTCCAGGTGTGTATGGTATGTGTTGTTGAATTCTAGATTGCTCTTATACAGATGTGGCCACCCCACAGTCTCATGCCCACAAGAGTCGAGCACAGTGGTCAGCACCATGACCAGCGATCGGCTGAGGCAATCTACAATATTATTGGTGTTGCCCTTCTTGTACTTAATGTTCAAATGGAACTGTTGCAAGTATGTGGACCATTTCTGGCGATGATCATTCTGCAACTTCCCTTATGTCTGTATGAACTACAAAGGTCGGTGGTCTATGTGGATGACCATTTCCTTCCCCATAATGTAATGCTTCCCTTATCGGCAAGCTTGCACCATGGAATATATCTCTTTGTCATATGTGGGATGCTTTTGGACGGTGTCTGAGAGTGTCTCACTATGATATGTTATAATATGCCCTTCCTGAGTAAGAACTGCACCAATAGCATAGTCGGAGGCATATGTCTCAATATCAAATGGTTGTTGCAGGTCTGATAATGTGAGCACTGGTGCAAAGCAGAGGCGATGCTTCAACTCGGAAAACACCTTCTATTGGGTTTCGTACCAAAAAAAATTTTCTTTCGCTCCATCCTTAGTGACTTGACTCAAAGGCCAAGTGATATGAGAGAACCCCAACACGAACCTATAGTAGAAATTGGCAAGACCTAGAAAATTGTGGAGCTTCATTAGAGCTTTTGGGGCTAGCCAATCTCGAATGACTTGTATCTTGGTTGGGTCCACATGCACACCCGGCACATCAACGATGTACCCCAGATATTGAACCTAAGTCATACCAAAAGTGCATTTCTCCAAATTGGCACACAACTTGTGTTGTCACAGAGTTTGGAGGACCTGTCGAATATGGCAGAGGTGATCTTCCCAACTCTTGTTGAAGATGAGGATGTCATCCAAATAAACAACCACGAATGATTTGGTGAAGGGATGCAAGATGTCATCTATTAGCCTAAAAAAAGTAGTAGTGGCATTTGTCAAGCCGAAGGGCATAACCAACCACTCAAAAAGGCCTTCCTTGGATTTGAAGGTGATCTTCCATACCTCTGTGGGCTCTATTGGAACCTAGTGATAGCCAGACTTCATATCGATCTTGCTGAAATACTTGAACCCATTGAGTTGATCCAAAAGGTCATTAATCTATGGGATTGGATACCTATTCTAGATAATGATTTTGTTTTATAGTGGTCAATAATCAATGCAACGCCTCCAGGTCTCATCCTTCTTATGTACAAGTACAATTAGGCTCCCACAAGGTGAGGAACTTAGTCGGATGTGGCTTTTTTACAACAACTCTTGGATTTTCCACTTGATCTCTTCGTTTTCCATAATGAAGCGATGATATATTGGCCCGTTGGGTAGAGGTGCTCTAGGAGTCATATCAATCGAATGCTTGACCTGACAGTGCAACGGTACCCCTATGGGTGAGGAGAATATGTCCATGTATTCTTCTACAACATTATCCACCTACTTCTGTTGCATGGAGGAACCCTTCCCAAGGGCCATGGATGTGGCCATGATCTTCCCCTTACTTTGAGAGTGAATCAAAAAGAAAACAAATCTCCTAGTCTGGGAGATAACTTACTGTATTGCTTAGCAGAGATCAAAGAGATAGCAGTAGGCAAGGCTACCTCTGATATCTTGTATAACTTACTACCCAAATAAATAATAACAGTGTGGGGCCTCGACTAATATGCAGCATGACACTTCCACTAGTATGGTTGGCCTAATAATACATCACAAACTTCAAGAGGAGAAACATCACACAAGTCCTCATTTGTGAAGGGCTTGATGTTGTAGGGAAGGCAGCACTTTTAGCTGGCACGAAGATCTCGTCCTTGGTGAAGCCACAGGATGGTGTACAGGGGGTGTGGTTTGGTCGGTAGGCCCAAACGCTTCATGACCTCTATTGAAATGAGGTTATTTTGGCTCCCACTGTCGATAATCAATTGCAATAGCGAACCCTTCACCCACATATATGAGTGGAAGAGATGCTCCCCCTTCTCTTGATCTTCAAGATCATTCTTTTGGATCTTGGTGGTGGCAATAGTGCCATTAGGCTCCACATTAATAATTTTCTTCCCTTTGTCATTCCCCTTGTCAGGTTCTGAATCAGAATCGAAACATGCATTTGATTCTGAAGCCTTCATCTCGACCACTAGTGACTTCTTGGCTCGACACTCACTTGTGTTGTGAGTTGGGGCTCTTATGGAACTCACATCACTTTCTTGTGTCCTTCTTTATATTTTTGGTGTTGTTATTTTCTTGTGGCTTCGACAAGTTGTTCGGGGTCACCCTACCTTGGCTTTGTCCTTTGCTCTGCAGTTTGGGGGCGCCTTCCCCTAACTTCAGATTTGCAAATCCAAAGTCTTTCTTCTTCTGTTTAAACGTCTGCTCGATCTTGCCAGCGTATTGATAGGCAGCACCAAGCAAGGAGCTGTCTAGGAACTCCATCTCGTCCCAAATGTAGTTGTGCAGACAACTGCAGTACTTTAGTGCCAGATTCCACTCAGAATCCTTGTTACCCAACTTCATGCGAAGGGTATGAAAAACATTTTACAATTTAAAATAGGTAAAGTTTTGCCCATAATTTAAAATAACAAAGTTTTGATTGCAATTTAAATTAAATAAAATCAAAAACAAATTAAAATGTGAGACGACTCTAAATGTAGGACATAGAGAAACTCGCATACACCATTTATCCAAAAACTTATATCAATAAAGGTTCCAATAACCATAAATTTTTTTAATTTTAATGTTAAAACAAAAATTGTAAACCTTATAAACTCACTACATATTATATATTATAAAAAATTGTTATAACTATCAATATATCAATACCAATATATATCATCTTATAAAACTTTGTTATAACTATTAATATCTCAATACTAAATTGAAAAGAAAAAGTATACAATTTCTATTAAATGAACCTAGATTCATCAACTCCAAATCTCAAATCTCTTTACTCTAAAAGAGATTAACATCTCAAAGGATTTTATCCCTCTAGACGCTTAATATGGATCCATGCTAGTTTAATTCCTCCCTTTAAATAGGCTATATTCCACATGAATACTATGGGTCAATATCATGTGTTCTCATAAACTTGGAGCTCAAAAATTACCAGTAACTTAAAAATCAAGTCTACCTTAGTAATAATAATCTATAATTTATTTTTTATTATTTTATTTGAAATTTGAAATTATTTTAGTTTGAAGTTACTTTTATTTTAACATAGGGTTATTTTTATTTATTTTATTTTATTTTATTTTATTTTATTTTGACTAAGTCAAAATGTTTACAAGAAATTACAAAATATCTAGCTTCACAACATCTCTACCAAAATAAAGGCCATGTGCAACAAAATTAATATTTTGCTTTCCTATCATAATCACATGCTAACATATTTTTTCCTCACTTGCTAAAGATAACTCAAAGAGAGGTTTGTTTCTTGAAATATTGACGCCCCAGTGGGAGTAAAGGGGTGGTAGAAGTTTAATATTTTTAAAATCCATTTGATTTCATGTAATTTTAAACATAATTTTAATGATTTAATAAGGGAATTTTTGCCTAAATAAAGGTGCTTAGTTTGGAGGAGATGTTGTAGTGTCCTCAACTGAGTGTAAATATTTAAATATCAGTTCAATATGGAGGAGAAAATGTTGTAGTGGTTGTAAATATGTGCAAACATTTAAAAATGGGCTCAATATGTGAGAGGTATTGTAATGTCCATAAAATGAAGCATTAGATCAAATAATAATAATAATTATAATGTAAATTCCACCTAGAAAAATAATAATAGATGGATTTGAACCAATTTTTTGATAGGAAAAAATCATAATATACATATTACCATTAAAATATATTTAAATAATAACGATTTATTCTGAAACATATAAATACTAAATCAATACAAAATACATGAATTCAATTAATAAACATATACTTAAAAATAAAAAATAAAATATTTCTAAATATGCATATGTGTCGTGGATATTTGCACAATAAAAATCATCTTGATAATCGTTTGAACTTAACCCGAGCTGAGGAGTATGTGAATAGGTTGTATGAGAATGTCTACATGTAATATCGGAGTTAAGAAAGGATGTCTCTTATCCCCCACCCTTTTTGGTATTTACATTGATAAGCTTGAAGAGTGTTTGGAAGTTGCAGGATGTGATGGCCTGAGACTCAATTTTATGGTCATTACTCTTCTCCTCTATGTTGATGATATGGTATGGTCATTACTCTTTGGCCTGAGGCTCACTTTTATGGTCATTACTCTTCTCCTCTATGTTGATGATATGGTATGGTCATTACTCTTCTCCTTTATGCCGATGATATCATTCTTTTAGCTATGAGTCATGATGATCTCAACTAGCAGCTTAGAATCCCAAGATTACCATTTCAAGATGGATATGACTATTAATACTGACAAGGCTAAAGTCATGATAAGTAAATCCAAAAATATCAACTATGATAATGTCATTTATGATAATAACTACTTGGAGAAATTTTCTTCATACAAATATTTGGGAATTGACATTCATCATCAACGCAATTGGAATTATAGCATTGAGAAAAGGATAAGTGGAGGTTGAAAAGTTTATCATAAGCTTGGAAACAATTGTAATTTTACAGATCTTTTGGCATGGAGTTTGAGACTCTCATCACCCTTGTTATTTTATATGGATGTGAGGTTTAGGGTTACAGTATATCTAGAAATTCATGCAGGAAAATTGAGCTGCGCCAAAAGCAATTTATAATCTACAACTAACCTACAACCTCAATATTAAAGGAAATACTATTTACCCTATCCTCTTGATTGAAGCTAGTATTTCCCCCATTGAAATAATTGTTATGGTTAGGTATTTCATGTATAAGAAGAGGTATACAACATGGAAGCCAAGAGATATCTTTAAATTTCTTCTAACTCAAGACAAAACTCTCACCTCGAGCTCAAGCAAGGCTGGCATAAGGATGCCTAGTCTTGGCTAGACCATTGGGGGCTAAAGGAGGAGATAATATTGAAGAATAAGGATAATATTAAAAATATTACTATTTCCGAATTTAAAGATAAGTTGTGAAAAGATATGGATTTAGAGAGAAAAATGAAGCTAAGATATTATAAGGAGGTGATCAATCCCAATCTCAAAACCAGAACTAAAAAGAAAATGAATATTGATAAGATTAGATTTTATGCTTATGAGCTTCACGATGAAACTAGGCATTGGTCTATTCCGAAAACACCCTAGGACAAAAGAGTTTGTCACCTTTGCTACACTAAAAAGGTTGAAGATGAAAAACACCACCTTTTGGATTGCCTCTTGGAGTGCAATCAATCTATGTTTCTTGTTGTACCAAGAAATTGTCATTGGCTCAATACTAAAGATCCCTCCTGATGTGCTCAACCTGTCGAATGGACTCCCTCCCCAATCTATAGCGGTGAAGCCTTGAAGCTTCACTCCCTCTATCCATCTATACCATAACCGAAGCCGAGTAGTGCCTTTGAGGTATCTCAATATATGTTTTGCTACCTTCCAATACAGCTTGGTAGGCATAACCATCGCTTGACTAAGTTGGTTAATTGCATAGCACATATCCAGTCCTGTATTCACCAAGTAAATGAGTGAACCCACAAGTTTCCTATAAACAGTAGCTTCCACTACTTCCCCTGAAGTAGCATCCTCCTTCCTCCAGTTACTAGCTAGAGGAGTCTCCATGGGTTTACTGCTCTCCACGTGGAATCTCTTGAGTATCTCATTGGCATACTTTCCCTGAGATACAAACAACTCCCCATCTCCCTGCCACACCTCCATGCCAAGAATGTAATGCATGAGCCCCATGTCCTTCATCTCAAACCCTCTTGCAAGGTCCTCCTTGTAAGATTTGATGAGTTTCTCATCACTTGTCAGTATAATATCATCTACATAAAGTACAATGATCAACAGCTTGCCTTCCACCACTATGTGATACAAATTCGCATCCGCTTCACTCTTTATGAAGTCCGACCCAGTGAAGTAGCTATATATCCTGGTGTACCAAGCATGAGGCGCTGGCTTCAACCCATACAATGCTCTCTTGAGTTGGCACACATGCAACTGACGGTCCATGGTACCTTTAGGCTACTCTATGTACACCTCTTCTTCAATCATGTCATTGAGGAAGGCAGCCTTCAAATCCATCTTATGGATATTCCAACCCATCTGTGTTGATAGTGCCAAAATAAATATGATTGATGAGTACCTTGCAACATGAGCAAAGGTTTCATCATAGTCCATCCCCTGTACCCGTGAAAAGCCACGGGCCACAAATTTGGCCTTATGCTTCTCCACACTACCATCTACAGCTTGCTTTGCCTTGTAAAGCCAACGGGAGCTCACAGCTGACTTGTCCTCCAGTCTTTGGGACCACATCCCAAACATTGTTTTGAACTATGGAGTCATACTCCTCCACCATCGCATCAACCCAGACCAGTTGTTACACTACTTCCTAAAAGGAAGATGGATCTGTCACAACACATGCACCCATAAGTTCCATGTATCCAGTGTACCTCTCTAGTGACCTTCTTTTTCTGCACTAAGAAGAGGGTGCTCCAAAATTCTCCCGTGCATCATCCAATAATCTGTGAACCTCTCTAGTGTGCTTCCTTCCCTCTCTGAAAGACATTGCCTGAGTGGATGTCTCCACTCTATGAACCTATGCATGTGGTTGCTCCACATCAATCTGAGGCCCCTCAACCTTAGGAGCTAAAAGCTCCTCATTTGCATGTAGCTCAAGCTCCCTCTCAAGGGATACTCGCATGGCCTTCTCTTCATCGAACTTGATATCCCTGCGAACCATTATCATCTGATTGGTCGGCATGTACACGTGATAGTTGTGGGGTGTATCAGTGTACCCCACAAAGATCCCCAACTTTGTTATTGGCTCAAGCTTCTTTCATGCATCTTTGGTCACATGGCAATAAACCGATGACCCAAAAATCCTGAAGTGACCAACATCTGGCCTCTTACCAGAATAAGCCTCCTTTGGTGTCTTCATCTCAAGTATCCGATGTGGGCTACGGTTATGAACATAAACTGTTGTGTTGCATGCTTCAGCCTATAAGTGTAGTGGTAAGATATGATCATGCAACATCACCCTTGTAGCCCCTACTATGCTCCTGTTCTTCCTCTCGGAAACCCCATTCTGTTGAGGGTTATGGGGTGTCATCAACTCTCATTTAATCCCTTCTGTTACACAAAAGCTATTAAACTCATTGGAGACATACTCACCACCATTATCATTTTGTAGAGCTTTAACCTTCTTGCCATAATCTTTCTCTACCAATGCTTTGAACTCACAAAACTTTGTGAAAGTTTGATCCTTTTTTTGCATAAAAAATACCCATCATTTACAATATATTCATCAAAAAATATAACATAATACTTGTGTTTGGCCGTGGATTTTGTTGAGAATGGTCCACACACATCTGAATGGACTCTCCCTAGAATAGAATCTACTCAACTGTCTCTATTTCCAAAGGAAGGCTTGGTGTATTTTCCCAAAGTACAACCCTTCCATGTATCAACTTGCTCAAGCGTACCCTTGGGAAGACCAGTAGAGATTTGTTGCAATATCTTCAAAGGCCCATGATGCAAGTGGCCCAATCACCAATGCCACAACTCATCGACATCTTGGCTCAAAATCTTTTCCTCTTTCTAACTAAAAGTAGCACAATCCTCTACCTCTATCTTATAGAGATTATGAACTTGAATCCCTATCTTCTTTACTTGACCCATGGCTATGTGTTGAAGGAACACCTTTCCTTTCGAAAAGATCACATCATAGCCTCTATCCTCAAGCATGGAAATGGATACCAAGTTCTTCGTTAGTCCAAGTACGTGTATAACATTCTTCAAGGTGAGTGGAGCTGCATGCTCCCTCTGAAAAGTAATAATGCCTCACCAATACACTATACTTACCGTCATCACCCATCTCGATATGCATCTTTAAATCTTTCTCCTCCAGTTCATTAAATAACTCTTTGTCACCAGTCATGTGGAATGAAGCTCCACCATCTAAGTGCCAGACACTTCCCATTACTAAAGACACCGTGCATGCAATGAGGGAAATGTCCAATTCGAATTGGGAGGCCAAAGCCTCACCCGCTGCTCCTCCTGAGGACTTTTCCTTAGACTTCTTCAATGGACAATTTGTAGCAAAGTGTCCCATCTTGTGACAATGAAAGTATTTAACTTTCTTCATGTCCTTCTTCTTACCTCCATGATAAGAATATGATTTGGAATGGGAAATTTTACCTTTCCCCTTCCTTTCCTTATTCGCTAAGGTACGGTTCTCTTCATCATTAGTCTTTGATGAAGAGCCGTCCCTGGTGTTCCTCTTGATCTCATCCTGCATCAAATCTGACCATAGTTGTTCCTGATATGGAAACTTCTCTTGACCATTGATAGAGTACTTATAACTATGCCAACTCTTTGGGAGTCCAAGAAGAGAAAGGCTCACCATATCCTCCTCAACTACAGTGATTCAAACACTACCAAGGTCATCCCGACATTGAGTAAACTTGATGAATTACTTTGGAATCGTCTTGCCTTTCTCCGTATTGATTTATGAAGTTTATCCTTCAGTGACAACATCCTTTGGTCACTGTTATTTTGATATAAGTTCTTCAATGTTTTCCACATAGCATGCAAGGTTTCCTTTCCATGGAGACTCGAGACAATATGATCTCAAACTCCCTCAAGTATTATCCACCTTGCCTTCACCACACACTTCTTCCACTCAGTCAAGTTTTGTGCATCAATTGCTGCTGGCTTAGGAATTGTTTGTTCAACAAATTCCTTCAAGCCATTGTCCTCTAGAACAGCCTCCATCCTGTCCCTCCAGGCTACGAAATCCACGCTGCCTTCCAAGGCATACTCAAGCCTCAACCCATGGAATGCCATCTGTCGATCCTGAAGCATGTATTGCAAATTCAACTTTCACCTGTAACCCAAAACCTCAAAACATTGAAATCTCCTCTAGTATGGTTTTCTCAACTCTGATACCATGTAGAAAATGTTTTAGATTCACAAGCTAATGCAATTTGCTAAATCAAGAGACAGTAATCTACTTCTACTCTTTATATCAGAAGCCCATAAACATCAAGAAAATAATAATCAATAAAGGAAGAGAATCAAAGGCACATAACACAACAAATATTTGGGGAAAGCCACAGCTCAAAACCCCACTATCTGTTTTGTATTAATCTGGAAAATCAAGATAAAAATACAATGCATGTTCTCTCTAGAACAATCCTAGCACTCAACAAATTCAATCTCTAAATCATAAGCAAGCTCAAGGCCAACTCTCATCCTCTTCACAAGCTCTCTAAGTCTCTATTCCAATGTGTAATTCTTATGGAGGATAGCTTGTATTTAAAGGGAAATAAAGCCTCTAAAAATTGTGCAATCCCTCAAGGGTCAGCTCCTAAATGAATGCACTATCATTGCAACTCAGAAAAATCTAAAACAAATAGTACCTTGTCCCTGCACTCTAGTCTCAACTAGGTCTTTCTCAGAATCGACATACATGAGTTTCTAATGAGTAAATATTTATTTAACTAGAGTAGCACTAGTGGAGTTCATTAGTGCCACCACTGACTATTAACTCACTATTAATTCTCTCAATCAGTTTGAGAACTAATTTAACTGAACTGACTCATGAAACTGAGTCTTCTATTTTACGACTCACAATTGACTCCTACAAAATAGGGAGAACATACGCATGACGACATAAATACTTCAAACTCAAATTTCCCAAGTTAAGTAAGTTTAATCAACTTAATTAACTAATTTTAAGGTGTTATGAGAATATAATTCAAATTTAATTCCCAATGTAATTCAAGGACAAATTAAATTGGAAATTCTTGTTGCTATTTCTCAACATATTTTCTCTCCGTTGGGCCTAGTGGTCACGAGATGGGATGCACAGTTAGGCTTGGAGATTATGTCTTGATGTAGGGCCTAGTGGTTCCTAGATCAGACTATGGATTGTAGTAAAGCCTGAGAGACTAGGAGGCACTCAAATTCTTCATGGTGTAGGTGGATAACTCCAATGGAATCCATGTTGATTAGTGTTTTTGATGGGTTCTATGAATCCCATATTCTTGCTTGTAATATGATACGTGGGTGAATTGTTGAAGAGAGACTTGGCTCAGCCAATCTGTGGTCGGGTGGAACATGGTAGTCCCATTTCTAGTTGGTTCATTGTATTCATTAATGATAAAATTCATTCCCTTGATTTTCATGTGTAAATGTATTGATGTATATGTGGATTTTGATGGCTGATATGTTTATGGTAATTTTGTTCCTATTATGTTGGTTATATGTATATTTTATGAGAGCAGCTATGTATGGCTCTCAACATGTATTTACTTGTACATGAATGGGTAATGTGTTTATAAGCTAATAGATGATATTGCAACAAATGACATGAGGGAACAATGGTTCATAGCGATTCTCAGATAAGTATGAGATCCCTACACTTAATTTTGTTTTTTACACCTGTAGGTTACATGTTGATGATATGTTTGACGAAACACCTATCATGGCTAGTAGGGGTCTAGTTGTGGTCTTCTTCAGCTTATTTCTTTTGCATCATCGTTTCCCTGTACTTTTACTAATTCTAAGCTATCACTCCATTCTAGGCAGTGACCTGGGATTGGGCCTAAAAAAGGGGCTTAAATCCTGGGGTTGCTGGCACAAAATTAGTAACTTTGGTCTCTTGTCACTAGCAGGCAAACCTATGAAAGTGACTTTGGGTTTCTAGTTTCTCCCTTGCTCATATCATGAGAGCGACTGTGGCCTAAGAGATCCAGAACATCAGTGGGACCCAAGGACAGGTTGTATGAGTAGTTGACATGTCTCCTCAGGATTCTGAAGCTAATGTTGGATGACTATGTGTGATGTTTCTGTCAATTCCACTTCCTTAAGGTCACATAGGAGGTTGAATCTAATCATATTAGCCTCTCGTCTCTTGTTTACCTTGGTTGGCATGGTTACTTGGGTGGATGTGGGAGAAGGGTGTTACATAGTGGTATCAAAGCATGGTTCAACCCTCAAAATGGATGGGCAATATGTGTTGGCCATGCATGCATGTCAGTTGCATGTGTGCCTTTTACACTTGCATTTCATTTGCTTGTTTAATTTTCTTGGTGATTGATTATGGCTGTAGTAATGTTGCCATGGAGAATTTGATTTTGATGTTGTGGAATGCATTTGTCATGAGTATGTGACTGGTTGCATATGGATTATATGTCGCTTACATTTTGATTTTATATCGCCTACTTACATATGGTTACATTCTTGTATGTTTTGATTACATGTATCAATCTTATAGGTTAATTACAAGAATTGATCGCTTATGTTCAACTACATGCATTTATGCATATGTATAGTTGGTTAGGCATTTCTTATGCATATTATTAGTTGCATGTGGCAATGTGTACAATGGAGTAACTGATCTAGGTCGATATTGGTGGCCACCCACCTATTCCACTTAGACCCCCACCATTGTTTCTTTCATTTTTTCAGTTTACTTATTTGCAGCACAATTTACTATTTATGGCAATTTCTCAGGTCTTGAACTTCTGAAGCTGTTTTGAGGCCCTAAAACACATTTTTTGGGAAAACCATGAGCAACATGGGTCGTTAACTATTATTTTTCATTCAAAAGTTGTATTCCTTGGATAGATCTTTCTAATGATGTATTGTGCGCATCAAACGGAGATCGTATTCCAAAGTTACGACCCCAAGAAGTTGATGTACCAATTTACCCAAACGGGGCCCATAGTTTGTCGCTTCATCTCCTAGAGTTGGATTTTTGGATGTTTAGGGTTTTCGATTGTTTCTAAATAATAAATAGTCCTTGTAGCCTCATTTTAACACAATTCAGAGGCATGTAGCTGCCACATATCTTCTCAAAGATAAGTTACTATCGTCCGAGCTAGTCTTATTTCCATTTTGTTTGTAAGCATATTTCAGTGTTTGATATTAATGAAATGAAGTGTTATTCCTACTGCATCTTTGTATTTATGGTTATATCTGTAATTTTTTGCGTTCCTATTTAAATCCAGATCAGTAACGGATTTTGACATGCATGACGTCATAGCATGCATTGTTGATATGGCCTTACATTGATCGCTAGACCCTAACTAGAGTGATGTTTATGTGTTGATACATTTACTTGTGTATGTATATATGATGTTATGATTATGTTATACATGTATCACGCTAATTTGGTGAACTTGCAGGCAAGGTATCCTCCCCAAGCTATACTGAAGTACGTTGATTTATTGTGATTTGGTTCATTTGACATATTATGCATTGCAGGAAAGAGATCAAATGTCTAGAAAGATGGTTGACTACAAAGACTCTCCCTATGAATCCAAAGAGTAGTATGGTGTTGGGAACTCTTCCAATTTTGCATTTACATTGAGAAATTTGAAGGAATAGATAAGGATTTGTAAGGTAGATAATGGTCGAATCATACAGGCACAAGAGAAACAAGCATAGGTTAATATTATACTTCTTCAAAGTTTGTCAGACTTGTAGCGACAAGGGTCACTCTGAATCAAACATGGATATGGGGATGCAACCAATGGGGCATATAGCAATAGGTCTCCTAGTAGACACAAGTCGAATAGATCTGATACAGTGAGAGATGGCAGGTTGTTGGACACTACAGACAGAAGGGGTGATGAGCACAGGTACTATTCTAGTTTTGGTTCTAATAGACATCATGGTTGCCATCACTATCATCCTTACAGGAGGAATGATAGGGGATACTTTCCAGATGAGTTCAAGAAAGAAAAACCACCTAATTTTGATGGATATGTGAAGAAGCCAGAAGATGCAGAGGCTTGGACACTTGGGATGAACAAATTATTTGAGTTGCATGAGTACACAGATAACATGAAAGCCAGAATAGATATATTCAGTTTGAAAGGTAAAGCAGACATCTAGTGGAAATATGTTAAGCAAGTCAGAGACATCATGACATATGACTTGATTTGGTGGGAGTTCAAGAGCCTTTTTAGGAAGAAGTACTTGTGAGAGAGTTACTATGAAAATAAGGCTAAAGAATTATATGAGATAAAGATGGGATCAATGACAAATGAAGAGTACACGACCAAGTTTCTAGATTTATTGAGGTATGTATCGTATCTTATTGATGAGAATGCTAAAGTTCATATATTTTCCAGTGGTTTTCCATTAGCATTTAGAGATCGGATTGAGTATGATGAGCCTCAGCCACTTGAGGAAGTCATTGGTAAATTGAAACATTGCAATGAACAATCAAAATGTAAGAATGAATCTCAGCATGTATGGAAGGGAAAAGAAAAAGGTAGAGGTAAATGGCATCCTAAGAGAACAAGGCCTCAGAATGCAGATGGGAAGGAAAATATGGCACTGAAAAAAGAATTTTAATGCAGCTAGACAGGGACATAGGTCATAGCAGCAGTAGGACAAAGGTGAGGGCACTGGTTAGTTGGAGTCTTGGACATGTGGTGAGGAACACCTTAAGAGATATTGTTCACAACATCAGGGTGGTAGGCCTAATATATACAGTGCACAGGAAGCTCAGACTGTTGGGGATGTTGGTCAGAGTATTCCACGTATCTATGCAGCATTGGAAAACAGGTAGGAAGAACACCAGGCATTTATCATTGAGATGGATGGTAAGATTTGTGATCAATTTATTTCTATTTTGATTAAACCTTGATCTAATTATAGTTATGTTAGTCCTTATTTGGTGGATAAGTGTGGTTTAAGGAATTGCATGCAAATTCTTGGTTAGTGCAGTTGGATACAAGTACAAAGAAGCGAGTTTATCATTGTGTAAGAGCTTGTGCATTTGATTTGAATTGTATGCCTACCACAACACATCTAAATTTACCACCGTTGGGATCATAAAGTATGTTGTTCGGCATGGATTGGTTGTATCTTCATAGAACCAAGGTAGAATGCTATGACAAAGCTATTGAGTGTGTTGATGGCAATGGGGAGCCAAGAATCTTGCAGGGTAATAAGAAATCCACATCATTTAGGATGGTAACAGTTGTGCAAGCAAAGTGTAGTAGTAGGAAAGGGTGCATGTTATTTGCAGTACACATTTCTAGTGATAGGGGTAAGGAGGTTGAGGATGCATATGTGTTGAGCTGGTACCCAGTTTTGTAGCAGTTCAAGGATGTGTTTCCTAAGGACATTACAGAGTTTCCACCTCATAGGGAAGTATACTTGTCTATTGAGTTATTTCTAGGGGCATCTCCAACATTAAAAACATCTTACAAGATGAGCACATCTGAGTTGGTTGAGATGAAATTACAATTGAAGGAAATGTTGGATAAGGGATACATTAGGCCAAGTGTATCACCTTGGGGTGCACTAGTATTATTCATGAAGAAGAAAGATGGTAATCTCAGATTATGCATTAACTACAAGTATTTGAACAAAGTGACCATCAAGAACAGGTACCCTTTATCGAGGATTGATGACTTGTTCGATCAGCTGAAGGGAGTAGCAGTGTTCTCGAAGATTAATTTTAGATACAGATACCATCAAGTACGCATCAAAGAGGACATTACAAGACTACGTTTCGAACCAATTATGGGCATTATGAGTTCGTTTTTGTTCCATTTGGCTTGACTAATGCTCCATCTACATTCATGTACATATAAATTTTTTATGAGGAATTTTGCATCTATGGATAAATACTAATTCCCTAGGTATGTAGATATACCTAGAACAATAGATTAAAGCACTTATCCTTTTTCTATAGATGATAAATAAGACAAGGAAATCAAATGACATACTTGTTCTTTCGCTTTCCTTTTGTATCCTTTGTATGGCTCACATCGCTTCTTCTCAAACAATACTCGCTCAAAAAGTACCTGCAAGCATAAACAGAAGACAGAGAACCAATCAAAGCAAGAGATCTATCAAATATAAGTAAATGGAATCAGATACATTCACACATATAAAGATCATATATCAAGATAAGCATATGCAAAAAGGTATAAACATCTTCATTAAGTAGAAGGAAAATTACAACCACGAAGTCTGATCCATTGTCACTCTTCCAGCTTGGGTTCCAACCAACATCACATCAATAGCATAACACTTTGGCAGCATAACACTACTTACTTACAATCTCAATCCTCACACCAACAGTGTCTCCTTAAAAATTCTCAAAGTCCAGCCACTGATCACCTAGATGAGTGTTCAATTTATAAGCAAATGGAGGAAGTTTGGTCATAAATGAGGGTATTTAATGGCCTTCCAAACTTAGAGTTAGTTTCCATGGAGGACGGGATGAGAGGATAGGAGGTTACTTAACTCATTCCCTATCCAATTTTGAGCTCATAAGATATGATATGTGTGGGAATCTTCTAGATGGCTCCAGAAGATAAGAATATGGCCCAGCGCAGGTCAAAGTGGGCCTAGGTGCTCTGCAGAGAACCCTGACATGGGCCTACCTGCACTGAAGCACACTTACCCCTATCCAAGGTTGTGTCAGTCCCTCAAGGAGGCATTTTTGGAGGGATTCGGGCCAAAAAACTCTCAGGGAAGGAGGCATTCAAAGTGGTGACTTGTCTAGGGCATGTAGCAACTGAATTAGGGTTTGACGAGCCCTAATGATATTGATCTTAATGATGGGAATGATGTGCCCAAATGGATCTATAACAGATGCCCCTTAAAGCATGAAGTCGAAAATAATAATGTCAAGTGATATGCTTTATGATGTGATGAGGAGGTTCCGAAATGGATGGTGACCTACATCGATTATAATACATAATATCATGATATTTTGATTTTTTACTAATGAATCGCTAAGGGAAGGCATACCCATGCTTAGCATATAAAATTTCATTACAAGTACATAGATAGTCTTCTACAGATATAGACCCATGATCAGATGACCATCAATGTAAAGTCATTGTTTGGATGATTTGGTACATTTCCTAAAATCGCAGCTTGGATGGATGAAACTAGATCTGCGGTCTTCTATCTCATTCAATCGTTCGCTCAAGTACGAGTCTTACCATGTGAAAATGTGATCTGAAGTCGAACATGGAAAGACACCATCTGATTACCATCCAATGATGTAAGTCATTGACAGAGGTGAGAGAAATCATCGATAATGATAATGAACCTCAAGGTACTACAGTACATTCTGCATGGTGTGAATGGATGTTTGGATTTTGAACACCATACAAAGTCTTTCAGTCGAAGGTCAGTGATGTCAACCTATCACCGGAAGTGAGAAACTTGTCATTGATGTATGCAAGCCTCAAGGTACTGGAAGGGTGTTTCTAAGTCAACCTCTTGGATAATGTGCTGATGCAGACAAGAAGAAACTCATCGCAAGAGGGCCTTGATGTATCCCACATCAACGACACAAAACGAGTGTAATGATTTTGGAGATTGAATTTGACCGACGACACAAGGCTCAAGAATGGTGGTCACGAAAATGAAGGTTTATGAGTATTGAAAAGGATGAATTTTAACTGAGTGACTTCTCTTGAACATGTCAGTGACACTGAATGGACTGGCAACATTGACCCAAAACAAAAGTAATGGATGGTATGATATACCAAGGTATGATGACGATCAAGCAGATAACCCAACCCAAATAGTCACAATGATGAAGTGAAAGTGTCATGTTCAACAGCGACCTGCTGCCATAAAGTAGTTTACCCCTTTTCCCATTTTCCCCAGTCATCGCTGACCAATACCTCTTTATTTTATCAAGATTGAGGAGGATAACATATGCTTGTTGTATAATTCCACCCTTCAAGTGAATCCATCGCTATGTGGTGTTTTAACAAGTCTAGCAAAGGTGAAACTTGGTCTTGTCATGATGGACAAGTTTGTCGCTATTTGATGTTTTAACGAGTCTAATGGCAATGATAACTCGGTCCTTTTCATGTTTAGAGAGTTTGAAAGGGACAAAAAGAAAACTCCACAATTTCTTTTTCGTAGATTTGTCTCTCAAGTCTAAAAAAGCGTAAAACAATACAAGAGACAACCTATTGACCATGTTAAGTCAACGTATTCCTTTTCCGTAAATAATCTATCTCAGCCTGAAAAAGGGTTAAACTTATGCTAAGTAGATGTCGTTTCCAATCCATTAATGAGCTAAAAAGGACAAGCACTCAGCAATCTTTTCATATTTCAAGAGTTTGAAAAGAGCTTAAAGAGGACTCCAAGGGGGTTCCTTTTTCGATGTTTAACAGATCTCGAAAAAGAGATAAAAGTATGCTTTGTGGTCAAATTACAATTCACGATCATTTACAAGACCATAAGACAGATGTATAATAGTAAAGGAGATTTTATGTTGAACCTGTAATTATTCTTCCTGAAATCTTACAAAATTAACTAACAGATTAACTGAAAGAACTGTTGAGGGTACCTACCTGTTCCCTTGCGGTTGATGACGCCTCCAACTCCCTGCTTCGGTTACCAAAAGACCAAATCCACCCAGCCAAACTGAGCAGAACCTGGCTACTCAGTCCAGTAAGCTTTTGAGATGAAGCATACTGTTCCCCCGTGCCCAAAACCTCAAAACAATTCACCCTCTTCTGGTGGATAATTTCTGTTTCTGTATGTTCTTCCTCTTTCAGTTTTCTTGTCCTGCCTTCTTACCTTCCTCTTCCCTTCGTTCTTCTCTAAATTTCTGTTCTGTGGTTTTTATTCGGTTTCTTGGTGGTGGCCATTCTTCCACCAGTAGCCCACCGCTTAGTTTGTTGGTGACACCCTTCCATGTCACGTATTATCTCCCCTATTTCTTTTAAGGTCACGTATCTATATATATATATATATATATATATATATATATATATATATATATATATATATATATATATATATATATATATATATATATATATATATATATATATTATGATTTAATAAATTTCATTTCTTTATGTTTTATTAAAGTACCCTTTTAATATATAGATTATAACATTATACTAAATACCCCTTTTAATTAATTTCTTATATATATTTTTAATTATTTTATTAATAATCTGAAATATATAATTTATATAACCCTCATTTAGTATTTACCCATACATTAAGCATATGGGTGTTGATGGATGAGTAGAACCTCTATTCGAAGAAGTGTCATGGTATTTAGTACTTATAGTTAATTTAGTATATAAATAGTGCGGTGTATGCGACACATGCATATGTAGCTATCATATGCATGCATCGTATGCCTACTATTATTCTTGCTTTCTCTATATTTATAGATAGGTCATTACAATCGTGCACGTCAAATTCTGTAAGTCGGGTGTAAATCTATTCAAAGCAACACAAAATGGATTAAACATATCTGTTTCATTGGTAAAAATAGGTAAATACTAAAGTTTACTCATTTAATGATCATGAAATAAATATAAAAGCAAGAACTTACCATGCTATTTTTCACCATTTGATATTTACCATTCAGTTTCTGCTCTAACCTTGTTTTTTACCTCAATCTTCATCAACTGATTATGAGATATTTTGTGAATCATTTCTTGTGCCGTCTAGACCAGGTAGGAGATCTACCCATCCTCTTTCTTTTCATGTCATTCTTTTACTATTTCATGCAAGTTTTTAGGGTTTTTAGGGCCCCTGGGGTTTGCATTTTTCGCCCTAGGATCAGCGCAGACTTGCATGTCGAAAACTACGTTGGGGAGCACCGAGATAGAAGGGATTATGCACTGCAGTGTAGTGTCTCCTTACCTAGGCTGCGTTGGGCGAGTTTCCCAAACTTGTTTCACCAAATTGACACAAAATTGCTTGAGTTTTTTTTGCATGAAAAGGATCCTAAGTAAGCTTATGGTTTGATTTCAGGCTTTCATCGAATCAGAATTTCTATTACTTGGTGATAAAGAGAGCATGAAGAACAAGACATGGTTGCCCTAAATTATCCGGGTACGGTTGAGGCCCTCAAAAAATGTGGGTTGCTCAAATACTTCAAGTTGTTCGGAATGAGGCAACAATCAGAACTATTGCAGTTCCTAGTTCATGTATGGGATCCGACAGATCAAGCTTTTCACATAAGGGACAAAGTTGTCCCTATTTTGATCGATGATGTTTACTTTCTTACAGGGTTTTCGAGATGTGGTGCCCCCATATCTCTTTCATGTTCCTCCCATGGAGGGGAGTCAGTGAGGGACTATGTTCGACAATTATGTCGGCCAAGTACATAGCCTAGAAAAGAAAGAAAGATAATCATCAAGGATATCCGTGATTTGCCTTTGAGAATAATCCTTTTAAACAATGCAAAGTTGGCAGGAAGTGTGACACTTGATCTGGAGAACAAATCATATGTTCAATATGCACGTTAGTGTCTTAAGCCAACTTTATTCAACTAGTGTGAGGTAGTACTTTCTTCACTGAAAGAGAAACTGACAAAGGTAAAGAGCGGTAAGATAAAAAAAAATTAGCTGTGGATCACTCTTAATTGTTTTTAGCTTAGAGAGAATTCCATTGATGCAACCCCAGCATGTAACACTGGCTGTAGCTGGTCCTAGAGATCCATGGATGCAACGGTGGGTTGAATTAAGTTTCTACATGTTTTTGCATTTTGATGTTCCAAGACTAAACTAAATTCATTCGCATGCATGTAGATGTGCATACTATTCGACCTATGAGGCACCAAAAGAAGGCAGGTGGACCAATGTGAAGAAATATTGGGAGAGCAATTCTCCAGGATTTGGATTTAGCTGAGACACTAGCAAAGTTGCAGGATCATGTGGAGGGATTAACCCTTGGTATTCTGGATGTCCAGATCGAAGAGTTACCTATGAGGTTGTAGTGCCATACTATTGGTGTTCCAAGTTGTTGGATGCGGCTCTTGCGCATGATAGCTTAGGTTGTGACCTATTATCATGAGCATCACTAGGTCTACTTAGGATGTTTTTTGCATGCATTTTGAGTTTTTAGGTCAGATGACAAAACATGTCTTGGACACAAATTTTGTAAAAACTTTTAAAATGTTTATCTATTTTACTTTTATACTTTTTATATATATGGCTATGTGCAATCCTATTCAACTAATGATGTGAATTGAAAATTTACTTTTACATGTGTCGCAAATGTCTATTTAACACATGGTTTGCTAATGAATCAGTTAATGTGTTAAAGTTTCTGGAAATATATTGATATTGAATATACTCAAAATGTCTTTCCAAAATACAAACTTTAAGGAACATACAAAGAATTGTTGGGTTTCGAATGGTATAAACATTTGTTAGTTGCAGTACGATGAGTTGTGAGTCTAGCCTAACGATGATTCGGTGAATGCCAAGTGAAATGGCATCAGAGAGAAGTTCGATCAACGTGTTATACTTAGCGATATTGTTCGTCGATCAACCGATACAAATCCCTTGAAAACTCACTAACTCGCCACTTGGAGCGAAAATGGCCCATGCTACAGAAGATAGGTTCTGCGTACTATGACTAGCACCATCGGCGTAATCAACAAATGGTTCCAAACGTTCCGACATCTACAACAAATACAAGGTAGATTACTTAACCACATAAAACTCTAAAAGACACACTAACACACACACATGCAATTAAAGCATATATATAATGATTTTTACTACACTCAATTAAGCACAGTAACGTTCGAGATACAACACATTTCGGAGTTGTGACAATGGAATTCCATCATAATCCACCAACACATAGGCACCTTTTTCCGAAACACGCTTTACAATATAAGGACCCATCCAAAGTGGTTCAAATTTTCCTACTCCTAGTTTATCATCTTCTTGATCATAAAGTAAGACCAGGTCTCCTTCTGAGAAAACGCGAGGCTTGAAATTTCTGTCATATTGCGCCTTGATTCGTTTCTTATGTGCTTCGTTAGCCAATGCAGCTTCACGATGGGTTTCGTCCAGATGTATAAGTTCCAAGAAATGCACTTCTTCTTCAGAAGTGTCAGGTAACAGGTCAATCGCGAGTTTGAGAGATGAAATTTCACATCATACCAGCAAGATTGCCTCCAGACCATACACCAATTGAAAGGGTGTATATCTACTTGCATTTCCCATCAAGGTTTGATATGCCCACAAGGCAGAGTACAAGATTAAATGCCAGTTTCATTTATGAAACCCTATCATTATTTGAAGCATACGCTTCGGGACTTTGTTGATGGCCTCAACTTCTCCATTCGCTTGCGGATAATAAGGATTAGAACTATCATGTGAAATTCCTTACTTAGCAGTTAACTCAGCCATCATGCGATTGCGAAAATGCAACCCATGATCTGTAACTATATCCTGTTGTACACCAAACCGGGAAACCATGTGGTTGAAAAAGAAAAGAGCAGCCATCTCACCACTATTGTTTAATGTTAGCATCGCCTCGGCCCATTTTGTGAAATAGTCAACGGCGACTATAATGTACCCATGCCCCCCGGCCGAGGTGTGGTTACATGTCATGAAGTCAATGCCCCATTTGGTGAATAGTCCAACAACGATGACAGAATGTAATGGTGCAGGTGGTAATCTAGCTTTACGGTCATAGCTCTGGCATGCGTGACATCTTCTGACATCAATTATGAAATCTTTGACTATGGTAGGCCATAATTAACCAGCATGGAGAATTCTCTGCGTGGTAGCATAACCAAATAAGTGTCCACCACAAGCACCTAAATGGCAATCATTCAAAACTTTCTCGGCTTCCTCATGAGTGAGGCACCTTTGTAAAATCGTATCGCTACCATGACAATAAAGAGTGTCGCCAATGATCAGATAATCTTTGGCTTGGTATCAAATACGTCGTTGTTGCGAGTGAGGGGTGTCTGGCCAAAAAGTTTGGGTCTGGAGATAAATCAGTATATCTCCATACCACGCATCAGATGACGAAATTAGGAACAGAGACTCATCCAGAATTGATGGTTCTGATGTTGAATCAATGGTATTTGAGGGAAGGTCACAAAGAAGCTCGATGAAGACTAGAGATTTATTTGATTTGGATTTGATGAATTCCAAATCAAACTCCTACAAAATGACGATCCATTTTGAGTATTTGCCCCCCAGTAGTTGACATGACAAAATATATGTCATAGGGTTGCAATCCAAAATGAAAATGGTCTTTCAGAGCAGGATGTAGTGGCGAAATCTCTGTATAGCTTAAACAACAGCCATAGCTAGCTTCTTGACATAAGAGTACTTAACTTCTGTATCATTGAGATGCAACTCAAATAATCTATTGGATGTTCAATCCCATTTCTTCTTGAACTAAAACCATTCCAATGGTTGTATCTACAGCAACTAGATACAGGAAATAGTCGTTTTGATAATTCGGGGAATACATTAATGAGGCTCTAATCAATGTATCTTTAAGAGCATCAAAGGAGGCTTACGCAACCTGGTACCAATGGAAGGGTATCCCCTTTTTCAATAAACGAGTAAATCCTTTAGCCATTTCAACATAATTGGGAATGAACCTCTTCAGAAAGTTAGCATTCCCTTGGAGTCTTTGTAACTGTAGTAGATTGGAAGGTGGAGGAAAATCAAGGATTGCCTAAACCTTAAGTGGATCAAGTCAAATTCGCTCCTTAGACACTATGAATCTAAGAAAATGACTAGAACCAACACAAAACACACATTTGTGTGGATTGATTTGTATTTTGTAGTGTCGACATCGTAAAAATATAGCTCTTAAATAATACAGGTGATCAGTCCATTTTCATGAATGAGCAGGTAAATCATCAAGCTATGGTTGAACAATATGTTTGATGTCATGGAAGGCATAGTTCATCACCCTCTAAAAAGTTTTCCCTGCGTTCTTTAGACCAAAAGGGAGTTTCCTATAAGCGAATGTGCCCCATGGACAAATAAATCCAGTTTTAGAACGCAGGGGCAACTTTTCTTGTTTGTTTTCTCTTTTTTCTCTGTTTTTTTCTTCATCATTGGGCCACCTCACGAGGTTCTCAACCAAAATATGGGACTGACATTTCAGTGACTTGATGAGGGAGGAGCTAGAACTTTCTCCACCATCATCACTGTTTTATTAATATTATCAATGAACTCCGGTTTTGATAAAGGTCTCTTGTACATTTTCAATCAGTTCCCATTAACAAGCAAAGGAATGGCTTCTTCATCTACAGTTTTTATTTGTACTAAACCATTATCATTGCATCTTTCCACAACATAAGATCCAAGCCATCTTGTCCTTAGCTTTCCCTTGAAGTCTTTATACCTAGAATCATATAACAATTCCCAATCACCCTCCTGAAATTGCTTCTCCTTAATATGTTTATCCTGCCAAATATTCCTCTGAAGTTGAACTATCTTCGTATGTAGGAAGCCCTGCATTCTAAATTCATCCAAGCCATTCAATTGGAACACTATCTCTTTCTGTGCATTGCTGAGATCCAAATCTAGTTGAGCTGCCACCCTTAATGTGTTATATTCAAACTCAATGGACAGCAAAGCCTTTTTCCCGTAGACCAACTCATAGGGTGTAAATCCAGTGGTGGTCTTCCATGTGGTATTATAGGCCCAGGTGGCCTCAACTAGTCTTTTTTCCCAATCCTTCCTACTGCTGCTCACTACCTTGGTTAAGATGCCCTCCAGTGCCCTATTGGTCACCTCCACTTGCCCATTATCTTATGGGTGATAGAGAGTGGAGGTCCTATGCTTGATTTTGTGATGGTTGAGCAGGTCTTCAATCATGTTGGAGGTAAATTGTTTTCCTTAGTCTGTGACTAGCTCTCTAGGGTACCCAAATTTGTAGAATGCATTCTCCCTTAGGAACTCAGCCACCCTTTCTTTTGTTGTTGACTCAATTGCCTTGGTTTCAGCCCACTTAGTCAAATAATCAGTGCACACCATAATGTATTTTTTTTCTTTGAAGGAGGGTTGATAGGCCCAATGAAGTCCATGCCCCACTTGTCAAATGGCTCGAAAGTCACTTGAGGCTGCAGGGGAATTTCATCTCTTGGAGTAGGCCTTCCCATCCTCTGGAACCGATCACACTAACTAGCGTACTTTTTCACATCCTGGTGAAGAGTGGGCCAATAATTGCCTTCCTGTAACACCTTGAATATTGTCCTCTTTGCTGCAAAGTGACCTCCATAAGGCCCATCATGACAGGTCAGAAAGATGTCAAAAACTTCCTCTTCCCTTACACACCTTCTCAAGATTTGATCTGGGCCAAGTTTGAAAAGATTTCCCCCAATCCAAGTGAAGGGGGTGCTTTTCCTCACTATCTTGCTCTTTTCTTTGGAGGGCAAGTTTGGTGGGAACTGTGTTGATACCAAATAGTTTTCTATATCAGCAAACCATGGGGAGAGAACTGAAATAGAAAATAGATGCTCGTTTGATAACTGGTCATCCACCATTCCTTCTTCACCTGTAGGCACATTTACCCTAGATAAAAAGTCTACAACAACATTTTCCTTACCAGGCTTATCAACAATGATTAGATCAAACTGTTGTAATAAAAGCAACCATCTTATAATTTGGGCATTCACATCTCGTTTTTTCATTAAATATTTGATTGCACCATGGTCAGTATGCACAAATGTTTGATAGAATGTAATGTAATGCCTGAATTTGTTTAATGAAACAGCCAAGAGTTCCTTTTCAGTCACTGTATAATTTAGATCAACCTTTGACAAGTTCTTACTGATAAAATAGATGGCATAAGGAAGTTTTTCCTCTACCTAACCTAGGGCTACTCCATTGGCTTTGTGTGAGGCATCAACATGAATGTGAAAGGGAAGGGCCCAGTTTGGGCCTCAGATAATTGGTGCAGTGGTTAACTTGCCCTTTAGAATGTCTAAGGCCTCTTGACAGCTTTTTGACCATATAAACTCAGAATCTTTGGCCAACAACCGAAATAAAGGAGAGGCCAAATTGTTGAAGTTCTTTATGAGCCTTCGGTAGTATCCAGATATCCCTAAGAAACTTCTAACATCTCTCCGCTCTTGAGGAGGTGGGACCCTTTGGATGATGGTTATTTTGTTTGGGTCCACCTGCAGTCCTTGTTGAGATATTTAATGACCTAGCACGGTGCCTTTAGTCATTAAGAATTCACATTTTCAGGATTGAGAGACGTGTTCATTTCAATGCATTTGTGTAGTACTCTACCTAGGTTAGTTAGGGCTTCTTGAAAATCACAGCCATAAGGTGTAAAATCATCCATATAAATTCCCACCGCATCATGGACTAATTTGGCAAAAATACTCAAGACTGCTCTCTGGAAAGTGGCAGGAGCATTGCATAGGCCAAAAGGAAGGACCCTATAGGCAAAAGTACCCCAAGGACAGGTGAATGTGGTCTTATCGTAGTCTTCTGGGTAGATTTGGATTTGGTTATACTCACTGAATCCATCTAGGAAAGAAAAAAAAATTCCCTGCCAGGCCGTCTATCACTTGGTCAATGAAGGGTAGAGGAAAATGATCCTTCTTTATGGCTTTGTTCATCTCCCTGTAATCGACACAAATCCTCCACTTACCATTTTTCTTGGGAACTAACACTAAAGGGGAGACCCACTCATTGTTGGAGATAGGGTAAATGAATCTTACATTTAGCAGTTTTTGCAGTTCTTCTTTGACTATATCTTTAAGAGTTGGATTCATCCTCCTTTGTGGTTTCCAGACTGGCTTGCAACCTTATTTGATGTATATGTGGTGAGTACACATTGAGGGTTGTACTCCCTTCATTTCCTTGTAAATCTAAGCAAAGGCTTCTAGGTTTACCTTTAACATGTTGCATAGCTTCTCCTCTTCGAGAGAATAAAGATGTGGATTAATTTTCAAGGTTTTCTTTGGGCCAAATTCTATGGTTTTGACACAGAGTGGGTTGGAATCAGCCAATCATAAGTCAATTGGATGATTGTTCTAGGTTTCCCTTAATTCTTCTTCTAATGGTAATGAACTAGGAGTTGAACTTTGGAGCAAGTGTTCAATCAAGTGATCTTCATCTTGTTGTCCTCCTCCCGTGGTTACTTCCAAAGCATAAAATTGAGCGGAATAAACCTCATCTACTCCTCCTCCTCCAAGCATGAAGGTAAACCATGCTCTAGAGAAGGTTGAGCAGGAGGGTATAGGACTAACTGCTTGGACATATGCCCGTTCTTGATGGTCATATTTCCAGCTCTGTAGCTGATGTAAGCATCGGTTGTGGCCAAGCATGGCCTCCCAAGGATGAGAGGACAACCAGTAAGCTTAGCCTTAGGTTGGAGAACTAGAAAATTTGTAGGGTACTCCCAGGAGTCAATGGAGACCATCACATCCTCCACAATTCCCTCAAGGGTTACTATGGAGCCATTTGCAAGTTGCACAACTGTTGTGGTCTTCCTCAATGACCCTTGGAGGTTGAGCTTGAGCATGGTGTCCTTTGTCATCACATTAATGGCAGCCCCAATATCGATTAAAGTGTGTGGGACAATGGTGCCATCGATGTGCACATCTACTACAAGGCTTCCAGGGTCCAAATATTTTGGACATATTACCTACCCCAGCATTAAGTCAGACAATTGCCCAATGACATTAATGGTAGGGGCATACCTTTTTCTTCTTCCTGGATGCTTAAAGCATTTCTCCTTAATCAACTTATTGTAAATGGGAACATCTTTTATTGCCTAGAGAATGGGAATCTTTACACAGAGATTTTTCAATTCTCCTAGAAGTTCAGTTTCTTCTGGGGTAGGTTGGAGTGGTTGGGCTAATCTCTCAGGAAAGGGTGGATTTACTTTAAGGTTGCTTTCCTCTCTTTCTTCCTCAACCTACCTAGGTAGAGGGGAAGTGTTGGGTCCCTATAATACTAGTGATTACCCCATTACTATTGTAGTTATACCCCTTATTTATATTGTTGTGCCCCTATTACCCCCATATTGTTATTTCTGTGCCCCTTAGAATCCCTCTATTGTTATTTTTGTGGCTTTATATTATTATTGTTAGGTCGGCTGGATTATATTGTGACTCCTTAGACTCCTATATATAGAAAGGAGGTTTTGTCATTTGTATCATCCAAGAATTGTTCATTTATGTAATGTAAAGGAGGTTGCCCCCTCGAAGAGGCTGAATTCTAAGGCGTGGATTTATCTTTACTATCTTTTCTTGAGCTGGTTTCATAACATTTGGTATCAGAGCTTTGGATTCTAGGGTTTCGCTGCTCCAAACAGGTCATCGTGGAATTTTCGCTATAACATTTCTTCTGTGATGTTTCAAAAGTCACAGAAAAAACCCATTTGAGAAGAATTGGCGCTGAACCTTGGGTCCAAATTTCAGAGATTTTCGCACGATATTTTCGGAGATATGATCTGAGGAAGTTGGCCTTTTTGCAGACTCCTGAATTACATTCAAAACAGGTGACCTGGGGAAAATCGTCATAACTCTCTCTCTGAGGATCGGATTGAAATTTCGTAAAATGGTACAGAAAGAGGACGGACTGTAGTTTCTTGTATGTGTGTTTCAGATTCAAAGGTTGAAACAGTGACTCATGGTACGTTGTACAAGTTCGCTCTACTGAACCAGTCTAAAAGCAAGTCACTGTGGGAGATTTCACATAACACTTCCTTGGAGAATCCAATTTGGCTCAGACTTGTGGCATTGGAAAGAGGATGCAGAAGGCTACTGCAGGTAGTAATTTCAGAACTGGATGATTCGAAATTACAGAGATACATCAGATTCAATATCAGGCTTCTATAAAGTGAAAAAAGGTGTGTAGTTTTTTTTTTAATTTTTATGTAAGCTTGGTTTAACGGAATTCAAAGGGCATAGTAAAGCATTATTATCGGTAACTGATGCCCTAAGGAAAGAAAATGCAAACACCTAGTAAGGAACCTGAAAGCTCTAGCATGACTCATGAAGAAGAAGAAGAAATGCTACATGATATATCAAAATTACAAGAACAAGTGCAACAAATGTCACGCTCACAAAAGCTAACAGAAGCTAAGATAAGTGGCGTGGAATCCAAGATAAAGGGCATGGAAGCTAAGATGGATGATTCAAAGACAGATTTGAAGAGAGACATGGCAGATTTGAAGATAGATTTGAAGACAGATATGGAAGAATTGTAGAAGTTGCTACAAGAAAGTGTCACTAATGGTGAAAAGGTAGTAAAGGAAACTCATGATGAGAACAAAAGAAATGTTAATCATGATACCATAGACGCTAATGTTGGATCGAAGACTCACCATGTTCCAAAAATCGATATGAGGAAGTTTGATGGCAAGGATCCCGCCACATGGATATTACAGATGGAGCAATTCTTTGATCTCAATAATATGCAAAACACACAAAAGGTACGTATTGCAACTTTATATTTGGAACCAAATCAGTTTGTATGGTATCAATGGCTTTGTTCTCGTAAATAATTTATCACTTGGGCAATTTTTACGGAAGAATTGATAGCACATTATGAGGATACAAAAAGCAACGCTTTTTTTAGCCAATTGATAAGTCTCAAACAAAAGGGTTCAATAATGGAGCACATTGAGGAGTTCCAAAAATTGAACATAAGGGTAAAAGATATTCCAGAGGAGCATAGGATTGATGTGTTCATAGGGTCTTTAAAGGATAATATCCAACATGGTGTGCACCTTTGGGAACCTGATTCATTAGAGAAGGAATTCAGGTTAGCAAGAAAAATGGAAAGAAAAATTATGGCAACTAGGAAGCATACCACTCACAACTATAAAGACGGAAGTGTTGTTGCCCATAGTCTTCCACAACCTACAAGGTTGACACCACAACATTGGAAGAAAAAAGAGCAAAAGGGCTTTGTTACAATTGTGATAGCAAATACACAAAAGGTCATAAGTGTGCTGAGAATAAATTATTCTACATAGATTGTGAAGAGGAAGAAGAAAAGAAGCAAGAAAGGTCAAAAGAAGAGGATATATTCCAGGAACAAAGCCTAGATGAAGAACAAATAAATCCGACCATATCTTGTAATGCATTGGCGGGAATTACCACTCCTCAAACCATCAAGATAGAAGGACAAATCAAGAAGAAAAAGGTAATAGTGTTGATTGATTCAGGAAGCACCAACAATTTTATTCATTGTAGGGTAGCAAAAGAATTGAATTGCTTCCTATATCCAGCACCAGAGTGTCAAGTGATGATTGCAAATGGAGGAACAATAAATTGTTCTAGAAAGTGCCATAATATCAAGCTATCCATGGGAGAATATGTATTGACTAGCCCAATGCTTTCCATTCCAATGGGAGGTGCTGATGTTGTACTAGGAGTCCAATGGCTACAATCCTTGGGTACAATAGCTTTTAATTTTCAAGAACTTTTCATGAAATTTTCTGTGGAAGGAAAGGAAGTTGAATTAAGGGGTATTGCAGGGAAACCAGGAAAGATAATCAGCTCTAATGGCATGACAAAGCTTCTAAAAAAGGAGCAAAGAGGTGTAATTGCACAATTATGTTCGCTAGATGTTTCCACATTGGAATCATCTATTTCTCCAGATCTCCAAAAAGTCGTGGACAATCATTCCAAGGTATTTGAGACTCCCAAAGGTCTCCCACCTATGCGTGATCATGATCATGCTATTCATCTGATTCCAGGAAGTGTTCCTCCAAACATCAGGCCGTACAGATATCCATATGTCCAAAAAAGTGAAATTGAACGTATGGTTGCAGAAATGCTAGAGGCTGGTATAATTCAACCGAGTCAAAGTTCTTTCTCAGCTCCAGTAGTATTGGTGCATAAGAAGGATGGATCATGGCACATGTCCAGATTATAGGGAGCTCAACAAGCTCACTATTAAAGATAAGTTCCCCATTCCTGTCATTGATGAATTACTGGATGAATTGCATGGATCAATTTACTTCACCAAGTTGGATCTTCGTTTGGGATATCATCAAATCAGAATGAAGATTGAAGACATTCCAAAAACGACATTTAGAACTCATGAGGGTCATTATGAATTTTTGGTCATGCCTTTTGGCCTTACCAATGCACCTTCAACATTTCAAGGTTTGATGAATTCAATTTTCAAACCATTCCTTAGAAAATTTGTGTTAGTATTTTTTGATGATATACTAATCTACAGCAAGTCTTGGAAGGATCATGTTGAACATGTTGACAAGGTGCTACAACTATTGGAGGAGAAACAATTATATGCAAAAAGATCCAAATGTTTCTTTGGAGTCCAGGAGGTGGAATATTTGGGTCATATTGTATCTCATGAAGGAGTTAAGGTAGACCCTAGCAAAATTAAAGCCATTAAGGAATGGAAAATTCCCACATCCATAAAGCATCTGCGAGGATTTCTTGGGTTGACAGGGTATTATCGCAAGTTTGTTAAGAATTATGGGAGAATAGCAGCACCTCTAACAACATTATTGAAGAAAGATTCATTTTCATGGACTCCGGAAGCAACAAAGGCCTTTAAACATCTTAAAGAGGCAATGTGCCAAGCACCGGTCTTAGCTACACCGGACTTCACAAAAACCTTTATTGTGGAATGTGATGCTTCAGGAAATGGAATTGGTGTTGTTTTAATGCAAGATGAAAGACCCATTGCTTTTGAAAGTCGTCCAATCAAGGGAAAGTTTTTAAGCAAAGCTATTTATGAGAAGGAAATGTTGGCAATACTCCATGCACTTAAGAAATGGCGACCCTACCTAATGGGAAGACACTTCAAGGTAAAAACGGATCATGATAGCCTTAAATACTTTTTAGAACAAAGATTATCCTCTGAAGAGCAACAAAAGTGGGTCACAAAGATGTTGGGTTATGACTTTGAAATCATCTACAAAAAAGGGAAGCAAAATGTGGTGGCAGATGCACTCTCAAGAAAGGATGAGGATGTGGAAGCATTGTTGTGTGCCATTTCTATTATCCAACCAGATTGGATAAACGAAGCAAAGGAGGAATGGAAGAATGACGAAGAAGTGTGGGCACTTATTCGAAAGCTACAACAAGATTCCAGTACTTCTGATACATTTAGCTGGCAAAATGATTCGTTATGGTACAAAGATCGCTTATACCTCTGTAAGAATTCCCAGCTAAAACAAAAGATTCTTATGGAATTGCACACTTCTCCCTTAGGAGGGCACTCAGGATTTTTAAAAACTTACCACAGGGTTAAGAAGGAATTTTTTTGGGATGGCCTTAAATCAGATATTCAAAAGTTTGTGGCGGAATGTTTGGTTTTCCAACAAAATAAAGTTGAAACAATTAAGACACCGGGTCTATTACAACCTTTATCCATTCCAAGCCAACGTTGGGAGGAGGTTTCAATGGATTTTATCACAGGTTTACCCAAGTCTGAGGGAAAGAGTGTCATCATGGTGGTAGTTGACAGACTTACCAAGTATGCACACTTTTGTGCATTATCACATCCATTTAAAGCCAGTACAGTTTCTACTGCATTTATGGAAACAGTTCAAAAGCTACATGGAAACCCAAAGATTATTGTAAGTGACAGAGATCCCATTTTCACTGGAAATTTTTGGACAAAATTATTTTCTTGTCTTGGTACTCAGTTAGCTCATAGCTCATCTTATCATCCTCAATCTGATGGGCAAACTGAGATAGTAAACAAATGTTTGGAAGGATATCTTCGTTGCTTTGTATCTGATAAACAGACACAATGGGTCAAATGGTTGCCTCTGGCTGAATGGTGGTATAACACTTCCTTCCATACAGCAACAAAAATGACCCCATTTATGGCACTTTATGGGTACCAACCACCATCAATCACATCATATTTAAGAGAAAATTCTAAGGTTCGGGCAGTGGAACATCACATCGAACATCAACAACAAGTCCTCCAACTCTTAAAGGATAACCTCGTGTTGGCACAAAATAGAATGAAACAACAGGCAGATCAACATCGCAGTGAAAGAAGTTTTGATGTAGGTGATTGGGTATTCCTACGGCTACAACCATATAATAAATTATCACCAAAAGTATTATGGTCCGTACAAGGTGTTGGAAAATATTGGTACTATGGCATACAAATTGGAGCTTCCTGCAGCTTCTCGATTGCACCCAGTTTTCCATGTTTCATGTTTAAAGAAGGTTATAGGCGACAAGCTCCCAGTTCAAACAATATTGCCAGAACTTGACGAGGAAGGAAAAATTATATTGGAACCAGAAGAAGTCACAGAAACAAGAACTCGACAGCTACGAAATCGATCAATTTCAGAGTATCTTATCAAGTGGAAGAACTTATCCGCTGAAGATTCCACATGGGAGGATGAGAATTTTATGCAGAAGTATCCAGAACTGCTCAAGCGTTGAGGACAACACTTTTTTGAAGGAGAGGAGCATGTTGGGTCCCTATAATACTAGTGATTACCCCATTACTATTGTAGTTATACCCCTTATTTATATTGTTGTGCCCCTATTACCCCCATATTGTTATTTCTGTGCCCCTTAGAATCCCTCTATTGTTATTTTTGTGGCTTTATATTATTATTGTTAGGTCGGTTGGATTATATTGTGACTCCTTAGACTCCTATATATAGAAAGGAGGTTTTGTCATTTGTATCATCCAAGAATTGTTCATTTATGTAATGTAAAGGAGGTTTCCCCCTAGAAGAGGCTGAATTCTAAGGCGTGGATTTATCTTTTCTATCTTTTCTTGAGCTGGTTTCATAATAGGAAGGTTGGTTATCCGGGAGAACTCTCCCAGATCTCAGGCTAATCTCCTGGATTTCCACAGCATAAGCTGGATATGATGTCTCTCCACTGTATACTTGCTGAGCCTGCCTATTGTTTGGGTTCGGATTTGACTGGGCAGGCATCTAGGGTTTCTTGGGTGGAGTAGAGTGTAGGAGTTGTGGTTGGGCAGGTGATGGAGCAATAGAGCTGGAGCATTGTTTTACTGGGACCTCCACCCCTGGAGTGGTGTATTCCACTAAGGTTATGGCAGAGCATAAGGTTGAAATGATTGGCTGGCTAGTTGGGACTGATACTGAGATGCATAGGACCAAGGAGGGGGTGTAGACCAGGAAGGATGAGCAAGGGATCCCCAGGAAGGTATACCTGTGTTTTGGTTGGGGTTTTAATATGCATGGGATGACCCTTGCATGCCCTGCTGGTATGGTCTAGGCCCCATAGGTCTCCTTTGGTTAATTAGCAAAGTTGCGCAGTGATCCTTTCAACTCCTTGATATACATCTTTGAGTTCGGGTAAAGAAGGGCACTTGTCTGTGGAGTGGTTTTCTTCACGGACCGAGAAAGTGTCAATACAGTTCAATAGACATTCGTTCCTAGGATGCTCCTGGTGCATCTAGGACAAAAGATGACCAAGGCTCTCTCTGCTTCCTCTTGCTTCCTTTTAATGTTCACGGTGTCCATTTACAAGGTGAGGGTTTGTAACATCTCAGTTTTGAAATCTTCCAGCATATTTCCAATTTCACCCTTGATGGATGAGTTGGAAGATGATGTACTCGCCATAGGTTGACTACCCCTACCCTTTTTCCTGGCTGCCCTAGAATGATTTCTAAAGACAGTCTTGATATCCTCATAGGGTAATTGGTAGATATCTCCTCCTGCTAACAAATGTAAGGTATCCAAATCTTCTCTTACTCCCGTGAGCAGGACCAGCTTTAGTGACTCGGGGTCAAGTGTGCACCTAACCCTTTTGTAACTGAGCTGGAATCTTTCTTCGTAGTCTTCTAAGGATTCATCCTGGCCTATGGTCATCCTAAAAATTTCTTCTTTAGTATCCTTTTACCTACAGTAGTTCTGATATTTTTTGTTAAAGGCCTGCTACATCTGAGCCCAAGTTGTGATGCTATCTCTAGGTAAGCCGATGAACCAGCGCAATGTTGCATCCTTAAGGGTAGATGGAAATAGTTTTAATTTTTTCTCATCATCTATATAGTCATAGGTTCGGCATATAATAGCAAACTCAAATAGGAAAGTGTCAGGGTCCTATGTGGTCAGGCCATGGAAATGAGGTAGGGTAGAGGGGCTTATATTTTTCATCTTAGTGTCCCCATTGGTTTCCTTGATGGAGAAGGCATCCTCAACTCTCTCTCTATTCCCTTTGTCATTTTGGTTTTCAACCAACCATTGGTTCAGTAGGAATGGGCTCCTCTTCTTCTTCTTCCCCTGTAGGTTCTTCAAATATGTCAGGTTGCTCACCTAAAGGTTCCTCTATTTCACAACCACTGAAGAAGAGAGAAGGTTGGTTGTTGGATGAAGTGGGGGTATTTGAAAAAATTTTCCCTAAGTTGTCCCTATTCCTACAAGGCATGAAAGGAAATGTTTTTGGGTTGGTTTTATATTTTTTAAAACTGGAAAGTACTTGCAGAAATGAAATTGTTGATTGAATGAAAATCACTGACAGAATGAAAAAGCTACTTGCTGAATTGAAATCTTACTTGAAGAATGGAAAGGAAAGCAGATAATGGACAATGAAAGAAAAGAAGCAACTATATTACTTTTTCATAAATAAACTAACAACAGAATATTAAAGACAAGAAATAGAAGAAAAGAAAGCAGTAATCACATTCTACTCAGACACCTCCCCAACAATGGCGCCAAAAATTAATGAGCACCAATATTACAATAAGGATGTTGCAACTCCTGAGCTACTAAATTTACTTATCAACCTGGGGTTCATACAAACTTGGAGTTGACAGTGTTGTATGCACAAGTAAAAGTGAAGGTCCTGCCTGTTGTCACTACTCATCCGACGAGAGACCCCAGCGGTTCCATGCCAGACTTCTATAGAGTCAGAAGAAGCTTGATTCTTTGATGGAAGAAGAGAAAATCTATTCTAAGAGAGCTACTCTACTACGGTAAGGAAGAAAAAAACATGTAATGCTAAATCACATCATATCTTAATTAACCAATTAAATAGCTATGCTAAGCAGAATTGCTAAATCAACACTAAACAAATGCTAATATCTAAGCTACAGAAGTGAAGAGCATCAAACCATACTAGTATGTAAGAAAAAAGCTAAACTAAATATGTTTTCACTTTTTTGGGTTTTTTAGGCAAAATCAAGTATGAAAATTAATTGTTCTTGTAGATGTGACAGGTGGATGGACAGTGATTGCGGATGGATAGAAGGTTTATGGGGTGGTTGGATGGTGTGGAAGGGTCTTGGAGGCTTTGTGTGACTTCCTAGAGGTTTCCCATCAATTCGGCCTCAAAATAGGTCGTTTCAGGAAAACCTACAGCATGTACTAGAAACCTACAGGATGATCCTATAGGAATTACAGGAAACCTACAAGATACAACCAAGAGCTAATTGTGAGGTGTTGGGGGTGTTGGGAAGCTTGGGAAAGGTGTATGATGAGTGAAATGGGGTGTTAGAAGGTCTAGGAGCACTCAGGAGTCACTATCCAAGATAAGAGATGGCTAGATTCGCTCAATGTAACTTGGGGAATTTCAATGAAAAATGATAATAAAAAAGACTAGTGAGGGTGATGGTGGAACAAGAGATGGCTAAGGTGGATGAAGTGGAAGGTGGTTGTTGGTGATGAAGTATGGGTCTCCTCCTGAAGTACTTGCTTTTCTTAAAACATGTGTGTCTTCCAAGAACGATGCAACAATATACATTTTCATAAACTAGAAAATCATGAATCAATTGCCTATATTATGCATGAAGAAAGTTGTTGAAGGGAATGAAAGCATGAGTGAGATCTTATTGTTGAAATGAGATGGAAAGAGATGACAATGAAATCTACCTTGCAATCATGAATCAAATACAACAAACTCCAAAGCTCATGCAAGAACTAGAAATTTGTGTTTTTGGGGTTGTTGAAGGGTCCCTTCCTCAAGTCATGGTCCCAGAGGGAGGAAGTGAGGCCAAGACACCTACTGACAACCTTATGGTGATCCTTTTTCTCCTTGCTAACCTACTACTTGAAAGAAGGCACAAATGGAAGCAAACTATCACACAACCAATCTAATCTACACTACTGTAATGGAAATGCATCTACTAAGAAAATGAACAATTAAACTATGAATCTATACTAGCATACATGTACAATAAAGAGGAGCTTTGGCTACTAGGGTTGGGCCCTAACCCAAGAGCTTCAGCCCTCTGAGTTAACTCAGCACCGGCCCAAAACAAAACTCATTCTTATTATCAAAATAATGGATTATATCAAAAACTATCACAAGTCTTTCAACTCGGAAATATAGTAGAGTTTTATAATCAAAAATCTAAATCCTACTAAGGTCCTAGGCCTCTCTAGTTATACATCTGAAGTCTCCAATGACTTCCTTAAAATTAGGGAGGCTCGACTCCCAAACTCGTGTTGAAAAATGTGCAACAAGAAATGGTAAATTTAGAATGTGCTAAAAATATACCTGCTAAAAATAGCATGTCTAAAAATAGCAGTTTGGCCAGTGAGGTCATTAGCCACATTGGGTGAGAGGTGAAACTGCTAAAAATAGGAAGTTCTAAAAACAACATTTCTGGGTCCCTTCCTATTTATAGTAGTCTGTAATCTATCTATAGGAAGTAAAATTAATTTTGGTCTTAACAGCAATTGGAAATATTAATTAATTAATTCAGTTGAGTTAATTAGTTAAGGAAATTCAAATTTGAAGTCTTTGTGAGCATGCACATGATTTTCTCCACTGATTGAGGGAATAAGTATAAGTTCTATAATGAGATAATCAGTTGACTTAGTTCTAACTAGTTAAGTCTAGTTAGATTATTTTAACAAGTTGTTAAAATAATAAAATATAGTTTGTTAATGCTTGCATGCATGTGACAACTATTATTTTAGATAACTGAGGATTCACTCATGGATAACTGTTGCATGTCAGTTCTGTCAGAGACCCAGTTGAGATCAGATGTGGGACAGTGTACTATCGAATGCTTGGATATTTCTAGTAAGTATTCATTGCATGGAGAAGGATCTACTATAGGAGATTGGAGGACTTGTGGCCTATATATTGAGGCCTAGGTAGTCCATGATTTTCATCTTCTGATTGAAGATCATTAGAGTACAGAGAGAGCAGGATAGCTTGAGAGCTAATTCTTTTTGTATTGTGAAGAGGATTTCCACTTGATTGATAATACATGGTTGGGGTTTTATGCTGGTGCTTTGCCCTGGATATATCTTGTGTTATGTGTCATTATTTCTCTTGATCAATTATGCATGTTTCTACCTGATGTTGCTCATGAATTCGATTAAGCTTCGACTAAATTGGTTGTAGAAGTAGACCAAGTGTTTTTCTTTAGTACATTGCATTACCAAGTTATCTACAGTGGGAATTTCTACATGGTATCAGAGCTAGCTAATTTGTAGAAAAAGTTCTACATAGTATCAGAGCTAGCTGATTTATAGAGAAAATTATACATGGTATCGAAGCACAAGTGATCAAGCAAGAACAATATACTAGCAGGAGAAATTCGAAGTTTATTATTCGAGATATAGATCTCAAGTTCTTATCACATCTATTTTATCGATGCCATTCTATGGTTTGAAGCTTGAGTATGCCCTTGATGGCAGCTCAAACTATATAGCTTGGAAGGATCGCATGGAGGCAATTTTGGAAGATAATGGCCTTAAGATTTCATTGATCAAGAAATTCCTAAGCCTACTGACAAGACTGGGCAGGTGGAATGGAGGAAGTGTGTGGCTAGAGCTAGGAGAATTCTCTTGGAGGGAGTGCGAGATCACATTGTCTCGAGCCTCCATGGGAAGGAGACTCTGCATGTAATGTGGAAAACATTGAAAGATTTATATTAGAATAGCAGTGATCAGAGGAAGCTGGCACTAAAGGACAAACTTCAAAAGATCAAGTGTGTAAGGGATGAGACGATCTCTATGTATCTGACCAAGCTCATCACATGCAGGGATGAGCTTGCAAGTGTAGGGGTCATGACATCGGATGAGGATATGGTGAGTCTAGCACTCCTTGGCCTTCCTAAGAGCTGGCATAGCTACCAAGACTCGGTGAATGGAAGGGAGAAACTGCCAAATTGGGAATGACTATGGTTGGATTTGATGTAGGAGGAGATCAGACGGAGCACCAAAGACAATTCTTCCTCTATGCACGATGAGGGGAACTATGCCTTAGCGAGTAAGGCGAAGAAGGGGAAGGAGAAGGTTTCTCTTTCTGAATCTAGTTCTTCCAATGATGGGAAGAAGGTTGACAAATCGAAAGTGCGATGCTTTAGTTGTCATGAGATGGGCCATTATGCTGCAAATTGTCCACGGAGGAAATCCAAGAAGGGATCCAAGGAAGGATCTGAAGGTGAGGCACTTTCTTCATAGTTTGAGTTGGATTTCACACTCTTCACATGCATTGTTTCATCCATGGTGGGAAGTGGTTGGTTTCTTGACGGTGGAGCTTCTTTCCACATGACCGGTGACAAGAGTTTGTTCAATACTTTGGAGGAGAAAGATCTCCAGATACTCATAGCCATGGGTAATGATGAGAAGTATAGTGTCTCAGGTGTAGGCACAGTTATTTTTTAGAGGGAGCATGGATCTCGCCTTACCTTGACCGATGTCAAGTATGTACCAGGACTGAAGAGAAACTTGGTGTCGATCGCGATGCTGGAAGATAGAGGCTATGATGTAGTCTTCAGTAAGGGAAAGGTTTTCCTTAGACACATCATCACTAGACAGGTGAAGCAGATTGGTTCACAGGTCAAGAACCTATATGCTCTTGAGGTTCAAGATGCATGCAAAGCCTTGAGTAGTAAGCCAACTGTTGAAGACTTGGTGGTTGAGAGGGAGGGTATATTACCTCTCAACATGCAGAGCCAGAAGAAGTCTCAGATGATTGTGGAGGAGCCACGATTGGTGCAGCAGCTTCAGGAGGTTGTGGAGCAACCACAATAGGGGAACCTGAGTGGAGATCGAGTAGAGACATCTACTCATGCAGAGACCTCCAGTAGGGGGAAACTTCGAGCCAGGTGGGCTGAGGGATCACATGCAGCCATACCTCCAGGTAGGAGGTGGGGCGAGATAGAGTGATCGTCCCAAGGACAAGGGGCAGCATCCTTGAGGTACCCAACCTCTTGGATGAGACTTTGCTACAGGAGCCCTGATGTGGAGTAGCAGGAACTGACTGATTGGGTAGAGACAGATGCAGATGGAGTGACAGAGAGAACGACAGTGCAGGGAATCCTAGGACAACGCATAGCTAGCAGGCTGCAGCAATGCGAGAGGCACAATTGTTTTGCACAGTGCTAGGTGGCACAGAGAGGTGTGCAATGGTGCGAGATGCATGGAGATTTTGCAGTAGCGCAAATGTCAGAGAGGGAGCACTTATCAGCAAAAGTTAGAGCTTCAACACTAGAGTATGTTCCTAGCCCAACAGAGTGGTCAGTTGGGAGTGTTTTTGTTCCAAGTGTTGGTGGAGCAAGTGGACTGGGTAGATGTGTTGCATGCAAAACATTCCAGAGTTACAGGATCGGGTTCGAGAGAAAGCCTTTCTTGTTGAGGGAGTATTGAAAAATGTGCAACAAGAAATGCTAAATTTAGAATGTGCTAAAAATAGACCTGCTAAAAATAGCATGTCTAAAAATAGCAGTTTGGCCAGTGAGGTCATTGGCCACAATGGGTGAGAGGTGAAACTGTTAAAAATAGAAATTTTTAAAAATAACATTTTTGGGTCCCTTCATATTTATAGTAGTCCCTAGTCTATCTATAGGAAGTAAAATTAATTTTGGTCTTAACAGTAGTTGGAAATAGTAATTGATTAATTCAGTTGAGTTAATTAGTTAATGAAATTCGAATTTGAAGTCTTTGTGAGCATACACATGATTTCCTCCACTGATTGAGGGAATAAATATGAGTTCTATAATGAGAGAATCAGTTGACTTAGTTCTAACTAGTCAAGTCTAGTTAGATTATTTTAACAAGTTGTTAAAATAATAAAATATAGTTTGTTAATGCTTGCATGCATGTGACAACTATTATTCTACATAACTGAGGATTCACTCATGGATAACTGTTGCATGTAAATTATGTTAGAGACCCAGTTGAGATCAGATGTGGGACATTATACTATTAGATGCTTGGATATTTCTAGTAAGTATTCATTTCATGGAGAAGGATCTATTATAGGAGATTGGAGGACTTGTGGCCTATATGTTGAGGCCTAGGTAGTCCATGATTTTCATCTTCTGATTGAAGATCATCAGAGTACAGAGAGAGCAGGATAGCTTGAGAGCTAATTCTTTTTGTATTGTGAAGAGGATTTCCACTTGAATGATAATACATGGTTGGGGTTTTATGCTAGTGCTTTCCCCAGGATATATCTTGTGTTATGTGTGATTATTTCTCTTGATCAATTATGCATGTTTCTACTTGATGTTGCTCATGAATTCGATTATGCTTCCGCTTAATGTTTTGTAGAAGTAGAATAAGTATTATGCTTTAGGACATTTCATATATCGGTTTGTTCTACAAGTGAAATTTCTACAACTCGAGATAAACTGCTGCTTTATCTTTCACTTGCTCGGTTGTTGTATAGTCCTCATGATTTGGTTGTTTGCACTCCAATCTGATGGAGGAACATTTGAATGGAGGGGTAGTAAATGAGGATGATTTACCTCCTATAATTCCTCTCCCTTGTCCCATTCGATTTTTGACCATGGCCTTTGCCAAAATTCCTTGCTTTATCCTTTAATCCTGCATTAAATGCACATTAGACCACAAAGAAAAATATCCAACTCTAACTCATCTCATAAACAAAATATAATCAAAAGTATGCAATAAGTTATGAGAATAGTTGGTTCGACTAAGCTAGGAGGTGAATTAAGGCCCATATAATTACCCAATGATGAGGCTCATCAATTTTCACCTTACAATTTGATGGATTTATGGCAGCAAGTTCACTTATTAATCAAGAATCAGGAAAGTATAGAGGGTTTGATGTCAAGAATATCTTTGATTGTCTTTCTTATTCCATAAAATAGATTGTTAATACATGTCAATGGTATTGAACAATATCCTGCAGGGACTGTTCTTGAATATGATTATGAATCACTAACTCATGGTTCTTCATGGAAATAATTCAATCGCCATGTTCATAATAGGATGTTTGACCATCGTCGCAAGTTGTTCATCTTGCAGATGGATGGAACAGGTCACCGACTCAAAATGTGCCATGGTCAACATCATCAGGGTCATCACTTAGTGATTGATCGAATGTATAGGTACATCATCAGGTAAAGGTGGAAAGTGAGGGAACTCTACCCTCATCGACTATTTGTTTAGTCAAACTTTTGTGGTCCAAAATCTTTCAAGTGGAGAGGATTGATCCAGGAGGATCACGTCAAATCAGTTGCACAGGTCATCTTCAATGTTTAGTGTTGTCGTCAGTTTCAATAGTGTTGTTTATGGTTGATGGCAATGGTTTTTCATGGTGTTCAGTTGATGGTTTTGTACTTAACTGTCGACATGTGGTTCTCGTCAGTTCTGCTAGGATTTGGTCGTCGACATGTGTTTGTCGTTCGCCTCACAAGATTTGGGTTTTCTCGTCCTCTCGCAGGCTGATCATCGACATGGGTGTGTCCTCTGTTGCAGAGATTCAATATGGTTCTTTGTCATGTGATGACATCGCAAAAGTGGTTTTGTGATGAAGATGTGTGTTGGGTGAATGTAACTTTGTGAAAAATGATTGTGATCAGGTTCTTGATGTACACCATGTATCAAACACTAAAACTACATCTTAAACCTTATCATAAACCCTAATCCTAAGCTCCAAACCATATTACAAATGTAATCAATTACATAAAACCTATGTTAAATACCTAAGAACTAGCCCTAAACCTATCAGACTTCAAAAGTATTGAAAAGTATGTGTTAATACAACATGTTATATACCATACTATAACATAAACCTAACTAATACACTCTCGGCTTATACACATATCAAAACATTATAAAAACAAACAAAACTATATATCAGTCCTAAGTCGTTGATCGTAACCACGTCGGAACCCCGATTCTATGTGAACAAACAAGCGGATATGTTAACCGCAAGCAGACCACAACGGAATATACATGTTCATGTGAACGGGAAAGCAGATAGGTTTCAAGTAAGCCATCAGGGTTAAACTCCCCGAGTTTGGTGAACAGTTATGGTTAGGGGGGTGGCAGCGAATTGTGAGTTTCGGGTTAACTGCAACTACCAACCATCACAGTGAACGGTCAGTGAAACTGCTGGAGCCCAAACCACGGGTTAAAAAAAGTTTGTTCACATTCGTTTTCATCTCCTCCGCTCGGTTAGCTAACCGCTAAAGGATTCAGGCTTATCCAATGTTATTTTGGGTTTTATTATAGTTTTCTGTTAAACAACTAATGCGACCACCATGCAAGTCATCCTATGTGTCAATTTCCAACTAGACTGAGGCTCCAAAACCCATCTAGAAGACAACCAATTCATCCTGAATTAAGTCAAAGGTGGTTTTGATGTACCTGCAGGCCTATAAGAAGAAATTTTGTCCATTGAAGGAGAGGAGAGTGGTTTTGGTTTTTGTATGCAGATTCTGGAGGTCATAGGTAGTTTTGTTTTCAGTGTAACAGGAGCATCTGGAGTCCAAATTGGGAACCGTAACAGGCGTTGGAAAGCTGGTTCAGAGGGTTATCCATTGAAAGTGAAAAAAAGTGCCTGCATGCACATTTAGTTTGGTCAAATCTCTGTGTAATCTACTTCTACTGTTTCAATCCTAATAAAACGGTCGCCCATCTTGAAATCGGCCCCGGAGACGTAGTCCATCAGGGAAAAACTCCGTAATCAACTTTGTTGTCTAGTATTGTTGTGCTTTTACTGTTTTCACTTCTGTTATGCATCTTTCTTATGTTTAATCAACTGCCGTAAAGTCTTCTTCTCAAGAAGTTTTCTTCAATTTCCGCACTTTCAGTTAACAATCAATTCAATAATCGCTAATCAATTCTACATCGGTTTTAGTCTTTGATCATTTCAGATCAATTCTCAATCATGAAATGGCTCTCATTCAACTACAGAGGGTTGGCTAGCCCTGCTAAAAAACTAGCCCTCAGAATATTATTGGACTCTGAGCCCATCAACGTTATATATCTGCACAAAACCCTCACTAAGGGTGATCAAATTATCCCTATTTTGCAAGCTCTTAAGCCAGGTTGGATCTTCCATGGACATGATGTCATTAGAAGATCTAGAGGAATTGCGTTGGGTATCAACCCTCGCTCTATTAAGATTATTTCTACCTGAGGGGAGTTGGTTTTATTTGCATGGATATATACTCCTCTGAACTAGGGATGGTTATTAGAATCATCAATGTATATGCTTATTGTCTCAACGGAACTGAATTCTAGATTCAACTTCTTAATTTATCCCTGGTCAATTCTGACAACCTCATCTTGGGAGGGGAATTGAATTTTTCTATCGGATTTGGGGAATCTTGGGGAAGCAATACATAGCTAGATCCCCTTTCAGACACCATGGCCCAAATTCTGGAGTAGTACCAATTGATTGACATCCCCATGAACAAGTTACAACCCACTTGGCGCAACAGAAGAATGAGAGAAGTTTCCCTAGCTAGGGGATTGGATTGATTTATTATCAAGGAACATCTGATTCGAGATTTTACTAACTATCGACAGTGGGTTGGATCTGGTGGAGTCTCTTATCACTCTCCTATCTACCTAGAATTGTCTGGTTCCTTCCTGAAGCCCAAGGCCCCTTTTAAATTTAATTCTACTATGTACTTTTGTAACTTACAATCCGACGGTCATGATATGTTCTAGACATGAAGTGGTCCGGTGGTTCATTCTCTCCTCGGTATTACCGACACTTGATCCATGGCTTAACACCCGATTGGTCCATGATATCTATTTAAAGAGCATGGAGGGTCATTTGTAGGGTAACTGCTCATGAGAGAAGCTTATGTAAATTTTCTTTCTTTTACATTAATAAATTGTTTGAAATGGCCACGTTGGCTCAGGCCGTGGATTGTTTCCCTCTTTGAGGGTTTTAACCACGTCAAGAATACTGGTGTATTTATCTGTGATCTGTTTGTGAGTGATGTACTTTGGTGTTCTATCTGAGGAACTTACCCTATAAATTCCTACATGGCATCAAAGTTGTTTGAGGGTCGCATCCATTGGTGTTCTGTCTAAGGAACTTACCCTGTAAATTCCTACATGGTATCCTCCCCCACCTTCTCTGGATCCTCCTTCAGCTCCGCAGCTTCCAAAATGGGTTTGTGCTACTCAGGATGCAACAGGTGATCCTACAGATCAACGACATACACATTCTATGTTTGATAGAGCCTCTTCTTTACTGGCTCAAGCTTCAGTGAATTATGATCCTGACGCCTTTGCGGAAGCTTCAGGCTATCCAGATTGGGACGTAGCTATGAATGAAGAATATCGTTCATATTGGAAAATGATACATGGGATCTTGTTCCTCTTCCAAAGGGATGAAAACTTGTTAGATGCAAATGGGTTTACAGAACCAAGTTTGGACCAGATGGAAAAGTTGATAAACATAAATCTCGTCTTGCTGCTAAGTGTTTTTCACAAGTTGAAGGCATTGACTATACTAAAACCTTCACCCCTGTTGCCAAAATGAACTCTATCCGCCCTATTCTTTCCCTTGTTGCTCTTTCAAGTGGGAATTCCATGAGATGGATGTTAAATTTGCCTTCTTGCATGGGGACTTTCATGAAGAAATCTATATGGAACAACCTATTGGATTTATACAAATAGAATCCAGCCTTGTATGTCGACTTAAGAAATCCCTTTATGGTCTCAAGCAAGCTCCTTGGGCTTGATATGCAAAAATGGAAAGCTTTCTTTTAGATACTGGCTTTTCTAGGTGTCATTCTGGCAATATTGTCTACACCAAGAAAGTGGGTAAGTCTCTTATCATTCTTGTTCTTTATGTTGATGATCTTATCCTTACTGGTACTGTTCCCAACCTTATAAAACATGTGAAGTCCAGCCTTAAAAAGCAGTTTGAAATGACAAACTTAGGACACTTGAATTATTTTCTTGGTCTTCAAGTCTTGCAATCCAAGGAAGGTATTTCCCTTTCCCAGTCCAAGTATGCATGTGATCTTCTACGCCACTTTCACATGGAAGACTATAAGCTAGCCCCTTCTCCCTTTCATTATGAAGCCGAACTTTTAGTCACTTGTACTTCCCCTGAAGTTGATGCTACCTTATACGATCAGCTTGTAGGAAAACTTTTGTATCTAACCCATACCCATCTTGACCTTTCCTTTGTTGTTGGCCTTATTGCTCGATTTATGCAAAACCCACATGAAAATAATTGAAAAGTAGCTAAAGTAATACTTCATTATGTTTGAGGTACAATTGAATTTGGGATTCATTACAGTGTAGAAGAATCTCCTCTATTGGTTGGTTTCACTAATTCTGATTGAGTTGGTGACCCTAATGATCAGAAGTCTATTGCAGGTTATGTCTTCACTCTTGGTTTTGGACCTATTACATGGGCTTGCAAGAAAAAAAGTGCCATTTCTCTTTCTTCAACAGAAGTAGAGTATCATGGCGCCATAGAAGCTAGTAAGGAAGCCTTGTGGCTTCGTCAGACCCTATCAGAGTTTGGCTTTCAGCAACAGCATCCGACTACACATTGGTGTGATAATCAAAGTGCCATTCAACTATGCAAAGATCCAGTCGAACATCAGTGCAACAAACACATTGAACTACACATGCACTTCATCATAAACCTCATTTATGACCATGTTCTTGAAGTACAATATTGTTCAACCAATGATCAAGTTGCAAACATCTTTACAAAGGCTCTCACAGAGGCGAAATTTACTAAACTTCGATTTATGGTTGGAGTTTAGGAGGTTGTCACTAAGGGGGGATAGGCTCTAATGCCTCCTTCCTTCTCCTATTGTGTCAATTTGTACATCCTTCAATCCTATCCCAAGTTGTTCTTAAGGGGGGATGTTAGTATATTCTGACACATCGGAAATAGTTAAGTATAACTTGGTCTAGTGTAGATTTAGGTAAAGTGTGTTTCTTTACTATGTACTTTTATAACTTACAATCTGACGATCATGATATGTTCTAGACATGAAGTGATCCGATGGTTCATTCTCTCCTCGGTATTACCGACACTTTATCTGTGGCTTAAAACCTAATTGGTCCATGATCTTTATTTAAAGAGCATGGAGGGTCATTTGTAGGGTGATCATTCATGAGAGAAGCTTATGTAAATTTTCTTTATTTTACATTAATAAATCACCTGAAGTGGCCACGTTGGCTCAGGCCATGGGCTGTTTCCCTCTTTGAGGGTTTTAACCACATCAAGAATACAGGTGTATTGATTTGCGATCTGTTTGTGAGCGGTGTCATTTGGTGTTCAATATGAGAAACTTACAAGGTAAATTCCAGTAGTTTCCTCATCAATGGTTCAGCTTCCAACTTTTTTCATGCTCAGCATGGACTTAGACAAGTATGTCCTCTATCCCCTCTCCTTTTTCTCCTGGTTATGGAAGGTCTAAGTCGAATAATTTCTCAGGCCATAAGGGAGTGTCAATTACAAGGCCTCAAGATAAATAATCAATGTATTATTACCCATCTCTTGTTTGTGGATGATGTGCTCAATTTTCTCAATGGTAGTATTTGGGATTCCTCTATTTTCCATGGTATTTTGATGCACTTTTCAGCTGCTAAAGGTATGGAATCAAACTGGATGAATCCACAATTACCTTCTATACTTTCTCTCCTCAGGAAATGCATATTACTACTTAGAAATTTCCATTCCAAAGACTTCAACTGGAAGAAGGGCTCAAATATCTCAGGTTTTGTATAAAACCCCACTGTTTCAAAATAACGAACTAGATATGGTTGGTTGCCAAGGTGGAAAAAATATTACCATTGGTCCTTATCTAGAGCAAGCCAATTAGTCCTCATCAAATCAGTGTTGGAGGCAACGTCGGTGTATTGGATGTCCTTGGCTTGGATTCCCAAAGGTATTCTTTCACAGATTCAAAAAATTTGCTACATATTCCTTTGGAATGGACACAAGGAAGGGAAACCATTTTCTTGGGTGGGATGGAGCCAAATTGCACTCTCAAAGAAGTGGCGTGATTGGGGTCTAAAAGACCTTACATATTTCGCTCATGCGTTAGCAACCAAGATGGGATGGCTTATCCTTACCTCACACAATCTATGGTCAGAGGTGGTGCATTACAAATATTTTTGGCCCTTGCAAATTATGGACTGGATTCGGCTCCCTTCAATGGAAAAGAACAGGTATATCTTCGATTTGGCGAGTTGTCCTACATTCACTACCCACCATCAGGAATGGTCTCGTATGGCACATTAGAGATGGCCAATCAGTGTGTATAGGCATGGATCCCTGGACAGGTAGTGGTAATATGTATCGACTTCCACCCGACCTTATTCTTTTCCTCAAGCACAGTGAAATACATAGGCTCAATAAAATTACTGATATGGAGAACACTACCATATTTACTCAATCATGGAAATCGGCTGAGTTACTATGCATCCTTGAACAATGGCACCAGGCCTGGGGTGATTATATAAATATTCTGATAGAATCACATGTTTGTATCAAGGAGGGTGATGATGAAATCATTTGGGAACATGTTGGACATGGAGTTTATAAACCTAAAGAAGGATATCCCATCATTCATGCCACCCACACACCACCTGTGCTTATAGACTGGTGGCAGACTATTTGGAAACTTAAATCCCCTCCTCGCATAATATTGTTAATGTGGAATATCTTAAGGAACAAAACACATACTAGGAGTAACCTGATGAAAAGATCCTTTCACAACCCTTCCTAGTGTGTATTATGCCAACAGACTGAGGAAACAAATGACCATCTCTTTACTCATTGCCCCACCATGATCGATATCTGGTCACAAGTTCTTACTTCTCTCTCCATTACTATTAGATGGCTCGACAATACCACTCTGTAGGCTTAGAATCACTCGAGGGAGGGGACCTCGAACTAGAAACTTCATTGTCTTCCCCTGACCATCAGTTGGACCATCTGGCTGAATAGGAATGGTATCATCTTCATAGACAGAGTTGTCTGTTGGCTTGTGTCCATTGCCTGAATCATCAATGCATATCACGAAATTCCAGACAATGACTCCACTCCATCTGTTCGGGTTGTGACTCCTGAAGTCATTAACTGTAATCTTCCATGGGCATATTTTGATGGTGCTACTCAAGATCAAGGGTGTGGGGGGGCGGGGGGGTGGTGTGGGGGGGGGGTATTCTATTACACCAATCTGAAAAATCATGTTTTCTGCATTCAGATGGGGTTGGGGACTGGCACTAATAACTTTGTTGAATTGATCACACTTCGACACTTGCTCCACTTTGCACTTGCACATGAATGCATACATTTAGAGATATTTGGGGATTCAAAAATCATAATTAATTGGTTCAACAATGCATCTGCATGTCATATGCACTCACTCATAAATATATTGGATGAATTTATGTTATTTGAATTACAATTTGAATATATTTCGTGTCAACATATTTATAGGGAGCGAAATCAGGCTGTCGACCAGCTATCCAAGGCGGCCACGGTCTAGCCTAGTGGAATATGGCTTATAAAGGAATAGCAGGGAGCCAAACATTTTCAATACTATCATCGGCTTGACATATATTAGTTCTACCAGTGGGCTCATAGGCCCTAATTTTTTAGTATATATCAACATTTTTTATCAGTCTCTGGTATATACATTCTTTTATATATCATTTCATGAACAATCACAGTATACCCTGCATGGTTAATTTTGTACAGGCATATTTTTGATGGCTACGGCCCAACATATAGCATATGTTGCACAAGCATCTACAACATGAATTTTCTCAATTAATAGAAAATTGTGATTTTTCCCCAGGGAGAAAAAACAAAAATTTAGATATAAAATATAATTGTGTAAGGGAGAATTCCAAAATACATAGTTCCTTTATACCCCGTGGTTTTGAAAACTAAGCTATCCATGAAGAGTTTGCTTTCTCGAAGTGCTTCTTGAGCATTTTAGATAAAAACATGTATGTACAATGCCTTAAATTCTTATTGAGAGTGATCACGGTGCTCTTTTTGTTTGCATGTATGTTTTCATCCGTGGGATATGAGGATCAACTCTTTAATTAGAAACTTAATTGCAGTGCTTAGCACTAACAACAAACTAACAACAAATTTGTACACACGTGATCAAATTAGTGTAAAAGTACATGTCTGTATTGATTTAGATTGGATTCCAATCTGGCAGAGAGAGTATATAGGATTTTTTCAGGGGAGCAACACAATTTTGTAGCTCCAAGGCTTTTATCTCAAAGGAAAACCACTTTTAAAGTGAAAATTTTGACTAAACATTTTGCACATAACAGTGTGTGTGTGTGTGTGTGTGTGTGTGTGTGTGTGTGTGTGTGTGTGTGTGTGTGTGTGTGTGTGTGTGTGTGTGTGCACCCCGTGTACTTTTTCATTGTTTAAATTATAATTTTGAATGTAAAAAAATGGGTTCAATGTCTTCAAAAATTACTTGAGAACTTGGATTATGTAAATTAGATATCTTAAACTTGCAATTCTAAGACATCTTTGCTTGATTTAAAAAAAAAAAAAAAAAAAAAAAAAAAATGACCCAAAAATATTCTTAAAAAAGGGCCACAATGAAACTATGTAAAATGTTTTAGCCATAAAAAAAAAAACTAAAAAAAAAACAATTGCTTTATATAATGTATATATAGTTTTTTATAATCATATATAATATATACACATTTAAATATTTCTTTTGAAATATTTTATCTATGGAATATATTGTCCACATTAAAATGATTTTTCTCTTATTATTATATGTTTGAATATATTTCAATATTAATTAACCCTCCATATTAAAATATTTTATCTATGGGTCACATTGAATATTTTATTATTAATTATATATTTTTCAATGTTGCATTTTAATTTGATACTAAGAATTAAATAAATTACATATCTCCTTGAACTTTTTTACTTTTAATTACTCCTCTTACAACATTGAAATATTATAATCAACATTAAAATAATAAGTCATTTACGCTCTCTCTATATACATATGAAAATAAATCATTTGACATGCGTATTTAAAAACATTATTGGAGTCATGTACTAAACTATTTTTAAAAAGTTCTTTATGTGAAGTACTGAAATATTTTTAGAAAGTATACAAACTATACAATTTGTTGTACTCAAAAGTATAACATTTTTGTATTACTTTTAGATATTTTATTTCTCTATAAAATTGGAGTATAACATGTACATTCATTTTTTTTAGCCACATTTTTTATTTAAAGTGAAAATTTTGACTAAAAATTTTAGTCACAACACATTTAACCCTCTGGAAATATTATATATATACCACTTGTAATTTTTCATTATTTAAATTATATTTTTGAATGTATAAAATGGATTCAATGTCTTTAAAATTTAGAGTGAAAAAAATAACCAAAAAAATTGCACAGAACAAATTTAAATCCCTCTAGAAACTTAATAGATTTGTAATAATAATAATATATATATAGACACACACACACACCACGTGTAACTTTTTTAATGTCTTCAATTATTTTTTAATTTCTTGAAAATGTTAAATCTCTCTCCTCTTCATGGCTACCATATATATGAATAGGATATCAGTGATCATTGATGTCTATGGGCACCTAGTAAATAAAAATTGAACTACCATCTTCATTATCAAATTCTTAAATTCTCGTTTTAATATGACCCTTTTTGTCTCAATCTTGATAATACAACATTTTTTTAATAAGAAGTCTTTAGGCATCCATTCAATTGTGTTCCAGCTAAATCTATTCCATGAATAATAGCAACTATTTTATCCTTAATATTCTAATAATAATAACAACTACTTTATCAATTCCTAGTAGAAACGAAATCGTTAAAATTTAAACAAGTATAGCGTAATTTATTTTTGAATAGGGTGTCTTCCAGAAAACACTCTTCTGGTAGAGTTTTTCAAACTATTAGCACCTTGGTATACAAATGACAACTACTTTATCATTTCTTCCCAGAAACGTAATTTGCATACAATGTACATTGAAGATAAATGGTAAGTAACAAACTAAACAATGGAATTTGGGTTGTATTGATTTTGGAACTTAAGGGATTACTTTTTTGGAATAGAGATTTTAATTTTTTTCACAGATGTTGACTTAACGATAGGTGGAAGCTGAAAAGCAAGAATCAAACATCAATTCTTTTAACATGATTGAAAATTCAAAAAATCTATTATCTAAATAATATTTGAAAATGACAAGTATATATCATAAAAGTAATAATTGTATATACCAAAAATCCATTATCGAGGGAAAAAGAGAAGGAGGTTTTAAGGTTATGTAATGGACAAATATAATCAATGATACTTATTTTCTTACGAAAACTCAGTACTTTTCTCAACAAAAATCGTTATGATTCCCAAAAATAGAAAAAAATAAATAAATAAATAAATAAATTATATATATATATATATATAAGAGGACAAGGTTGAGCATGCAAGTGGAATTGCAACGTTGAGAAAATACATAGACTTACATGTACCACCCTATGTTGATTCTTGACTTCTTAATTCAAATTCTACAAATTTGCGAACAAACCTCATCATTATATATGATTATGACGAAACAAATGCAAACTTGGAAGATGTAAAGAACATTATTCAAACTTTAAATAGAAATGACAATTAGACTCTTCAATTTTTAAATAAAGATGAATTATTCTTTTGTGACCATTTGTTCCAAAAAATGAGGGTCATTTTCTCGAAATTAATCCCAATACCATGAAATACAGATGAATGAAAGAAAAAAAATGTTTTTACATGGAATGGGGAGGACGAAATAACTATCATAAATACCTATTCTTGCAAATTAGGGTGAATGGAAGGTTATATCTCCTAATTTCAAGGGCTAAACTTACTTTTTTACCCTCCCTTAAAATAAGGTGGGATAACCTCCATACCTAATTATTTTATAAAATAAAATTGTCATTAGTTACAATATACTATGATAATAATAAAAAATCACCCAATAAAAATTTAAAACCCTTTAATTTCGCCCAAGGGCGAAAATTTGCCCCTAGAATCTTCCGTGATGCAAGGGTACCCTTGTGGGTGAGGAGAAGATGTCCTTGTATTATTCCACGACCTTATCCACCTACTTCTGCTGCATGGAGGAACCCTTCTCAGGGGCCATGGATATGGCCATGGTATTCCCCTTACTTGAGAGTGAATAAAAAAGAAAACAAATTTCCTAGTCTGGGAGATGATCTTACTGCATTGCTTAGCATAGATCAAAGAGATGGCGATAGGTGGGGTTACCTCTGGTATCCTATATAACTTATTACCCAAAGAAATAATAACAATGTGAGGGCTCGACTCATATACAGCATGATTTTTCCACAAGTATGGTTGGCCTAATAATACATCACAAACTTCAAGAGGAGAAACTTCACACAATACCTCATCCGTGAAGGACTTGATCTTATAGGGAAGGCGACACTACTAGCTGACGCGGAGATCTCTTCCTTGGTGAAGCCACAAGATCGTGTACGGTTGCGGGTATGGTGTGGTTGGTAGGCCCAACCACTTCATGACCTCTATTGAAATGAGGTTCTTTTGGCTCCCACTGTCGACAATGAATTGCAACGTCGAACCCTTCACCCACATATGTGAGTGGAAGAGACACTCCCCCCCCTCTGGATCTCCAGGCTCATTCTTCTAGATATTGATGGTGGCAACAGTGGCACTAGGCTCCGCATCAATAATTTTCTTCCCTTTGTCATTCCCCTTGTCAAATTTTGACTCAAAGTCAGAACATGCATCTGATTCTGAAACCTTCATCTTGACCACGAGTGATTGCTTGGCCCGACACTCACTGTGTTGTGAGTGGGGCTCTTATGGAACTCACACCACTTTCATGTGTCCTTTTTCTTTGTAGTGTTTTTCTTTTCTTATGGCTTCGATGGTTTGTCTTGGGTCACTTCGCCTTGGCTTTGTCCTTTATTCTATGGTTTGGGGGTGCCTTTCCCTTAATTCAGATTTCAGATACAAATTCTCACTTCTTCTGTTTGAAATTCTGCTCGATCTTGACAGTGTATGGATAGGCAGTGCCAAGCAAGGAGATCCATAGGAACTCCATCTCGTCTTGGATGTAGATGTGCAAAAAATCATGTTATTTTAGTACCAAATGTCGCTCAGAATCCTTGATACCCAACTTCATGTGAAGGGTATGAAAAATATTTGTGAACTCTGGCACATCTTGGTCCCTTCCTTGTCATAGTGTGGTCAACTTTATGTACTTATCTTCATAGCTCACAATAGGTTAATAATGCTTTGTGATGGCGTCTCAAAAAGAGTTCCAAGTGGGTGCATCTGAAAAAAATGAGGATTCCCTCTCGTCCTTCCACTCACAATGAGTTTCCCATCAGTCCTTGAAGTGGGGGGTGGATTAGAGGACTGCAAAAGTAATATTTTCCCTATTGGAAAAATCATGAACCTAAAAATACCCTTCCAATAGATTTAACTATCTATCTACGACGTCTGCATCTATCTAGCTTTCAAATATGGGAATATCAAAGTTGACTTGTACCTTGAAGGGAGTGGTGCCTCCAGAGTGGCTACCGAATGAATATGCACTGCCTATGGGCATCTGCCAAAGGATATGGGAAAAGTTGTTCATCATTGCGTTCCTCTATCACTCAAGGGCTTCTTAGAGAAATATTTTGAAGGGATCTCATGCTCACTCATATTTCTTTTCTTCCGCCATGGGAGGTCGTTAGGGTTTGCGAGGTTGGTCTTGCAAAGTTTCAACCAGTTTGATCCCTAACTCCTTATACCTTTACCTCGTTGGGGACATGCAAAGAAAAACAGAGAAAGAGAAGATTTCTATGATACCACTGATCTAAACTTATGCAGGAATGCAACAGAAGATAGATATAAACATGAAAAAAGAGATGCAACAGAAACAAAACTTCATTTCATTAATATCAAAGAACTGAAATATGCTTACATACAGAATGGAATTAATTTAGCTCGGGTGAGTGTAGCTTATCTCTGAGAATAGATGTGGTGGCTACATACCTATGAATTGTGTTACAATGAGGCTCGAAGGCCTATTTATTATTTATAAACAATGGAAAACCCTAAACATCTAAAAACCTAACACTAGGAGATTTAGAGCTAAAACTATGGACACCATTTGGGTAAATTGGTACATCAACTCCCTAAGGTCGTAAATTTGACTTAAAATCTTTGTTTGACGTGCACAATACCTCATTAGAAATATCTATCCGAGGACTAAAAATTTCGGCTCCAAGCATCAATTAAAGATTAAGGTTTTCCCATTTTCCAAAAACGTCTTTTGGGGCCTCAAAACGACTCCAGAATTTCAAAGCCCAAAAAGCTGCCAAAACTAGTAAACTGTGCTATAACTAATAAAACTACAAAATTGAAAGAAACAGTGGTGGGGGTCCAAGTGGAATAGGCGGGTGGCCACCAATATCCACATGGATTAAGATTGGGTTTTTTGGCAACAAGTAAAACCATGTACTCACAAGAATTTACTATTCTAGAAATGGGTATTACGCATTTCCTTTTGAAAATCGGGAAAATAGAGACCAAATCTATAAGTAGGGTCCTTATTTCATGAGTACCAGGGGTTTGTTTCTCACTCATTGGTCTTTGGAAGTTAACCACGATGGAGATTACATCGGCACCTATATGGATCAGATTTCATTTTATCCCTCTTCTTTGCTAGGTGACGACATTTTTAAGGCAATAGAAGGCTCCTTGAGGCTATTCAGCTAAACATGGATGGTTGGTCTCATCTCCAAACTCTAGATTATGAGCAGGTTCTTTTCAAGTTTAATTTGTAGTGTGGACACTTTGTGAAAATTTGTCCAAAAGCTTCAGCATCTCTAAGCTCTCCAGATCTATTGCCTCCTTCTAAAGAAAAGTAAGGAGAAAATATGTAAGGATTCATTCCACTCACAATGAAACATAAGAAGCACAAAAATAAAAAGCAGCACACATGTAAGGTTGAATCTAAGCGTCATCCCCTTTCCAAAAATAGCTTTGAAGGCCTAAATGTTCCAGACGAAGAAGGCAAGAACATTGAGGCACACGTGGATCAACCAGATAACCATGATCCAAAGGTCCCTTCTAATTTGAAAGATAAAGAAGACCGAGATCGGGACCCTCCAAAGAAAACTCTTGTGGCGGAAAAGGTTTCTCCTGCACTAAAAAATGAAGAAGTTGGTGAGGTGGCCAAGAAGAAGTGAAAATCCTCCTCTTCTTCCCCTTCTTATTCGGGACTGCTTAAAAATTAGTGTCCCTCCCTTGTGACAAAAGAAGTAACAAATATCATAGTAGAAAGAAATGTGGGCCCAAGTGGTCAGTCGTCTTATAGCAAATTATAGAATATTTTGTTTTTTTGTACAAGAAATTTGTTCAAATTTACTCATGCTTCCATGAAGCAGTAGGAATAAATATTAGAAGATTTAGTTTTGAAAATTTTCCCTCCCTGCTCTTATTGAGAAGAGGCTATTTTTTTATTTTTATTTTTTGAAAATGTGCCATCAAATGAAAGCTATTCAAAGGCACATACAAGGAGTTCATATTGTAAAATTTACCATGTATTTGTTTTTTTTTTTGTTAAGATTGGCAAGACCTTCCATTTCTATTTATAATCAACAAATTTACACCACATAGATTTTCTAGGTGGCCTCAACTTGCCCAATGGGAAACCAAGTCTGTTGGCCACCTATCCTCATTGTAAGCCATCCAAAAACAATAGAGTTTCAATCTCTCTAGCCAAGCTATATATGTCTCTGTTTCATGACCAGACTCTATATATCTATCTATCCTTATACTTGCATGATGAAAAGTAAATGCTAACCACATATAGAACAAAATAAAACATGGTAAACTAACTAACCCCTATGCTCCCCCGATGCCAATTCCATAGGTATAGGATCCTTGATAGTTTCTCCAGGCATATCAGACAATTCCAGGATGCATGGAATGTGTCTTTTAATTCTTTCCATTCTAATGTCTTGCTTATGGAGTTGAAACTGAATTCTCTGCAGATCCTGTTTGTATCTCGACATCCCTTGGAGAGAGACCACCATCCCCATCGAGATCTGTACCATGGCTTTACCCAGTAGGCTTTTCATTATCCAGTAGAGGTACAATGTCTGCTTGAATTGGGTTATCCTTCCTCTGGTATTCCAAGGGTCTGGGACAATTTTCCTCCAATTCTCCATATCCTCCTCTGTCTCACCACCCTGCTTGATTTCCTCTTCCCATTATTCTAGCAAATTCTAGATGCCTTCATTCGTTCCCTCTTAGTATGTCGCAGTTGCTTCACTAATAAGGTGCTCTACTGATTTCCTTCCTCTACGAGGCTCCGACGTGCTTGGGTCCTTAACCTTTCCAGGCTCCCGACCCTGTCTTCCATGTCCCCATCCTCTCGCTGGTCGAGCCATATCAACACTATTCAATACCTTTTCACAGGAAATATTTGTTAACCAAGAGAATTGTAACATATTATAGCTCTGGTCATTATCCTGACTGGAATTGTCATTGTTGTCATTCTCTTTGTTCGTTGCCTTTTTGCAATTGCTAATAATACCGAGGGCAAGATGGGTGTAGGTCCAATCCTCATATAGGACCGAACTCCATATCCATTCCAACTTCTCACCCCTCCCTCCCCATTGCCTCACATACTTAGTGTAGTTGAAAATCCCAGGCCATCACCTTGCAAGTGAGCCTTACCTTAGCCCGACAGGTTTCCCTTCATGGAGTGTAGTCCCTTTCCCCTCTGCCCAGTGATCCAAAACAATTCCTTTGCCCTTATCATGCCTGACATCACCCATAGGGATCCTAGCTAGTCTCTTAGCACAGTAATTTCTCCCAGTTCCCTAGAATTTTTCATGGTTACGACAGCTAGTCTATACTCCTACCCAACATATTCGATGACCCTCGCTACCCTTAGCCTCATATGCCAAGCTTCTACCTACTAGACCCCAACAACCAGCCCCACTCAACCCACAGTGTGCAAAAACATTTACCATGTATTTGTTGTGAAAGAGGCACATATTTAATATAAATTATAATTATTCTGATTGCATATATATATATATAAAATCAATCTTAATTTTATGTATAAACTTAATTATATATTTTTAAAATAATACTTTTTTAATCATTGTTTATACTTTAAATATTTTTTTAATTAATTATATATTTTCTAAAAGTGTTAACCTTATAAAAATTTTATGGTTAATAATGAAAAAAAATTTCTCCCTTACATATATTATTTATAAAAGAATGATGTGTTTTTTAATAACATTTAACTTTAATCTCCAATATATTTATTATTTGTTATTTTTTAAAGTACAATTTTTTTTTTTAATTTAAACATGATATTGTCAACAAAGGACTAAAGAATGACTAATCATATAATAAAAAGTCAATATTTCTTATAGTCTTACTAAAAAAATACACACTTTTTAATAATATGCCTTTTTCTAATTAAATTATCAATTCAAAGTACTTGTAAAATTATTTTTTTTTTAATATTTAATATTTTTTGTCAAAAAAACTTATAGGAATTTGTATTAAAAAAATATGGTTATTAGGCCAAAACCTTTATATATTCCAATCTTCCTTAGAGGTTTGAAATTGAGCATGAGGGCTCAATCCAAACCCTCAAACGAATTCCCTATGACACAAATTTTAGACCATTTCCAACTAAAAATTCTCCAAAAACTCTCTATATCTAGATATATTTACATTCCATTATTCACTACTTTTGTTTTGACTTAGTTTGACTTATTGTTTTCCTTGGCGAAATGTATTTTCCGACATAGATGAAATTTGAATTCTTCCTCATGCCCAAAAAAATGTTTTTCCAGAAAAAATCCTTGTGGATTTATGATAAGATATATTTTCCACAATATTTTATTGTTCTTATCATGAAATAAAAATGATATAATACCCTAAACTTCATCCCACCATTTAAACCTTCAAATTTTCCTTTAAGTCTTTATTATTCTATTTAATAAATATTTTTTTTAAACTCACATAACCTCTCCTCATAATTAAACTTACGAACTACTCATAAATTGAACTTACAAACTAAACTTATGAAATAATCTCTAAAAAAAAAAAAAAAATTAGAGCCTGTTTTTATTCAATCTAAACCATAAAAAGAAATCATATATCCATAAAAATTAATGATTTTGAACAAAATTATTATATTTAATTTTCAACTTCATCCCATCTTATTTTCAACTTATATTATTCACATGACTCTCCATCACGACTCTCCCTCTTACGGCCCCATCCCAACTAATCTGAATAATAAACTTTTAATAAATTATATAAAACCTAACAAAAACATAAAATTAATATTACATAAATCTACCTTCTTGTAATGGAAAGAGATCATAAATATTGGGAAATGCATTTGGTTTGTAAGTAATTGTTTGTTGGATTTATTTAAGTCAGTCATATTTATTTTTACCCACTTTGTTCTCGCAAGCCCATTTTTTGTTCTCGCAAGCCATTTTTTTCACAAAATTGCCGGTAACTTATTTATTTTTATTTTTTTTAACCATGGTGAATCAGTAATTATTTGGACTAATCTAGGGGAGGTCTAGGATCAACCAGTGTGGTTACCTTATAGTACCAAGAGTATAGCTAGCAACCTACAAGCCCCATATACCAAATATTATGATTTACCAGGAGTCGAGACTCACTCATAAGGAGAGTCTACTCTTTGAGCCAAGATCATCACAAGCCATATACTCAGTGGGATTTAAACAATAGTCTCTTTGGTTTCACCCAGCCAGACTTACCGTTAAACCACATACCACTGTGTTGACCACCTACTTTTTACTGAGTCCCTTTGCGACCCTGAGTGAACCTTTTTACCAAGTCCCTTTGCAACCCTGAGCGAACCTTCTCGTACCAACCTCTTTGAACTCCAAAGTTGTCAATGACCTAAACTTTATTTCCCAAACACACATTCTAAACTGTCCAACCATGTTTTTGTTGGAAAACAATAGAAACTGGTATAATTTTTTGAAAAATTGGGTTATAGTCGTTAAGCTTCAAGATTTTAGGTGCTTAAGGGTTTTTAATAGTGTTAGATTCAATTCCACCATAAAAAATTATTTAAATGCTCTCACATTCAGATTTCTTGAAAAAATTCAAATCAAATTCCAAAAAAGAAATTGGGTTCCAAACAAAATTGCAACCTCATTAGAAACTGTGGGTAGTAGTCTTTCGACCTACACCTTTGACTCTCAGGATTCTAATCACCTTACATATTTGTTCCACTAATATTTCCATTTTGCAACATGCTTTTTACTCACGTGTCCTTTGACATTAGGGTTTCATCCGAGCTGCTCTCCAGTTTGCAACGAGGTTCCGAAGGAAAGGTTCCATGGGACATAGATTTGACCACAGAAAGAGGATTTCAAGGCCTGACCCCTGCAACACTGCATGTTGAAATCCATGAGAATGCATATTGTAACACAGGATGTATTAAACATTGTGTTTTTTTAATTATTTTACATTATAACAAATTTATTAGAATTTGACAAAATAAGTTTAGGTTAGATTGTAAGTTTTGTTATTTAAAATGTGTTTTTGAATGTATAAATAGATTTAGTTTCTGAAAAACATAAAAAAACATTAAAATTGTATAGAATTCATAACTAAAACTAGTAATTACAACAAATCCCTAAAAAACAAATTCAACTAAAACATATATACCAAAAAAATGCAAAACATAAAATAAACTAGCATACTCCTAAAGTGGAGGAAGGCAACACCCAAGAAAATACAAGGTTGACATGTCAGAAAAGAAAATGTGTGTGTGTGTGTGTGTGTGTGTGTGTGTGTATTTTTCTAACCAATAAATATAAGTGAAAGTAAAAAAAAACTATAATTTGCCAAAAAAATGTTCCCACCAAAATATCTTTGATAAGAATAGATAAATAAAATTTGGGATAGAATGGCAGTACATATATCTTAAGACAATTGTGCGGATGTTTCTTGATAACAAAACTCGGAGCTAACATATAAAAGAAATGTTTTGGTCATCTACAAAGCATACTCCAGGTGGTAATCATCATTGTTTATTGAAGAGAACATGGTCTATGTCGAAGGTTCAATTCGTGTGATATATCGGGTGACTCTTCATCTTAGCTTCCATTTCAACCCTCGCCCTAGATCTGTTATACAATAATTTGTCGCACTCGCTATCTCATATCCTGAGTCGTCGAACTTTTCCCAAAAGGTCACAAAGAGACAAAAGTTGTCAATGAATTCACAATGAAAAACATTGATCAGATCATCCCTCAAGAAAAGAATAAGAAATGCCTTGAAGTAATTCTAGAAGAGCTTGTCAAAAAACCTTATTTACGAGCCCAATGCTACTTTTAGCAGGAAAAACTTGTGTTGGTACCCTTTATTCTAACTAGTGATTACAGTTGGAAGCACGACTTTGGATAGAAAATCCGTGTTGATTGTCTTCAGGAAGTTTCTCCAAAAATGGAGCAAAAGATTCTCTTACTAGAAGCCTCAATAACGACGAGTTGGTTTTTGTTGAGTAAGGATATGATTGAGATCTCCCATTTTGAGTCATTGATCCTAACTTTACAGATCTTCCCCTTAATATTTGGACCTTCTTCCCCATTTTGTGGATCCCTAACTCCCTCTCGTTCCTTATAAATACATTCCCTTATACCGGTTAGCCAGACTAGATTGGTCATGTTGTTGCTAAATTGTGCCTAATTGCTACCAATTTGTGAAGGAGAAAGGAGAGCCTAATAAGTCTTGGCTTGGACTTGGAAACCTATCTCAAAGGAGGCTTCCAACATCAAGGTAGTGGTTGTATGCTTCTCTCTTGTGTTTATTATTAATACAATGCATTTTTACTTTCCCTAAGCATGTAAAGGACTACTTTCTTAGTATGATGTTCCTTGATCTATCATATGATTTACATTAGAATGCATATTCTATGTTTTTCCTTTGTTGTCTTTGTTTGATCTCTCTTGTGGGTATTCATTCACAACAGGATAGTGAGGATCGAGCTTGGAAGTGAGGAAATCGAGATCGACAACGAAAATCAACCGCATAGGAGTGAGGTAGGCCATATGGCCTCTCTCATGTCATTATGATTTAGACTAGGAGAGTTTTTCATGTATTTGTTTCAGTTGTTACTAGATCCACTCATTGGACTAGAGGGATCACTTCTATCCGTAGAAGGGATTGCCTAGATAATAGATTGGAAACTCCATAAAGAAATTGATTTTGCATTGATGTAGTTTTCATCTCATAATTTACTTTTTGTAAAGTGCATTAGATCACATTGCATTGAAAAGTAATTTTTCAAGACTTATCATTGGACATAGGTTATATTGTTTAGTGATTAAAAGCTAAAAGTGCATCGAGTGCATTCTCATTCATTGAAAGAAAAATTGAAATCATTTTGCTTTTGGTGGTTGCATTTGGAAAATTAAAATGAAAGATCTAGTTAGGAAAGATTTGTTTGTTGAATTCTTTGGTGTTGCATAATTGTTTGAATCTCTTCCCTTACTAGATTAGCTTTCATCGCAACGGAAAGAATATTTTTCTCATGCATCACAGGTGTTCATGGGACCACTTTTTGATCCTTAAAACTGAAAATTAATTGAAGATAAACTTAAAATTTACCTTGATTAACTTAAGGATAATTTGGAACTTAACACAAACATTTAGAGGTCTAGGCTAGAGACATGTTCCAGCGTCGTTAAACGTAGAAGTTGTCATTATTTTCCAGTGTTATATCCCGGGGGTGAAATCTCGTTCCATGTACGGAAGTGTATAGGAATGTTCTCTAATACCTTCGAGTATATCGGAGGCACTCCACGCATGATAAGTATGAAGTAGCATTCTCATCGAATGGTTATGCATTAGACAACACTACTATGGACCGTACTCCCACATACTGTCGCATATATATTGGGAGTCCCCTATAGGTTCTTATCCATCCATAGGTAACCAAGTGTTCTTCCTTGTATATCGTGATACATTGAACAGATCATTTGGGAGATTGGTTGGTGTACATTAAGTCCTTGGTTAGCCAAGGTGTATATTGTAGTTTATGGTTGCTTGGTAAACATTTATGCCTAGTTACCCCTTTTTTATTTATTTTTTGTTAATTTCTAAACTTAATTGACCACATAATAATATCCTTCCTATGGAAATACTCCTTAGTAGATCTTAGGTTCAGAGTAATGGCAACATTTCGTGAGTCTACCAACCAAGGAAACCCCTCTGATGGGAATCCTAGTCATTTTCCTTCTTTTGGAAATCTTGATGCTCCCTATATGGCAATGTTGTCTCTTCTTGGGTTTACCATTGGTTTGCCAGTTTGGTTATTTCCGACCCCTATGGTTTCGAATGTCCAAACTTCTCCTCAATTGGGCTCTCCTCCACCTAAATAGTATCAACCTCTGGTTGAGCTTAAATTTGACTCTTTGCCCTCTTCATATGTTCAGTCTTCTTCCTCTTCGTCTGGTGATAGCCTGCAAGCTAGTAACTAGGTGGATAAGAAGAAGAAGAAAAGGAAGATTAAGAAGAAGAAAAATAATCAAAGGGCCAACCAAGTGACCATTTCTGTAGATGCAACTAATGTTGAAAAATCTTCCAATCAACCCCGTAAAGTGAAATTCCCTTGCAAGATTTGTAAAGGTGACCACCTTCTTTGAGAATGTCCTGGTATTTGTTGGGTTGTGTTATATTCTTTCCACGTAGTTAATAGGGGGTTTGAAGGGCACCCTTAACCCCACTTTATGGGGTCCGGGGCAGCGCCCCGGAAAATTTTGGTTTTGGACCATATGTTAGGTTGGGCGGACCCACCTATGGTTTTGTGCATGATTTTCGCACATGTTTTTTGGACGCGATGGTTTTCGGTCCATGGTATTGGACGCGATGGTTTTCGGTCCATGGTATTGGATGCTTCGACATGTATAAATATGTATTGTAACATTGAAAGGAACATAATGAAAAATCAAGCTGGTAGTCCCGGTTTTGGGATCCAGGGAAAAATCTCTGTGCATATGTGTTTTATGGGTTATGCTCTCGCATTGTTTATTTTATTTGTTTAAGAATTCGTATGCAGGTAATTTCTGTACAGGGTTAAAACCTACATTTGGTTTCGGAGCTGTTTTGGCTTCAAGGGGACACCTTTGTTGCTGAGGGGTTTCGCTCGGGCCTGTGGTAGACCCTGTTCAGTGGGAGATCTGCGAGATCGATTCTGGTGGTGAAAGAAGATGGTGAGTAGTGGAAAGATAGAGATTGAGAAGTTCAATGGTCAGAATTTTGAGTTGTGGAAACTCAAGATGGAGGATCTGTTGGTGGATAAAGATCAGTGGATCGCGGTAGATCCGGGTACTAAACCATCGGGAGTGACTGATGAAGAATGGAAGAAGTTGGATCGGAAGGCAAAGAGCGCAAGACGATTGTGTGTCTCGGATTCAGTATTGCTGAATGTATCAGGGGAAGCTACGGAAAAGGCTTTGTGGGTCAAGTTAGGGACTTTGTACCAATCTAAGTCTCTGGTGAATAAACTGTTCCTGCGGAAAAAGTTGTATAACCTGAGGATGAAAGATGGAGACTCAGTGACAGAGCATCTGAATGCGTTTAATACTGTGGTAAGTCAGTTATTATCTGTTGATATTAAAATTTCAGATGAAGATAAGTGCATCAGTCTGTTGTGTTCTCTACCAGATTCGTGGGATAGTCTGGTTATTGCAATAGGTAGCAATGCAATTGCTTTGCAGTTTGATGAAATAGTCTCAGCCTTGCTGACGGAGGAGATGAGACGGAAAAATATGGACAACCAGAATGGTGATGCCTTGTCTGTACGAGGACGGTCCCAAAACATAAACAAAAATAAGTCATCGAGTGGGAGATCTAAATCTCCAGGAAAACCTACAAAGGTGGTGTGCTGGAAATGCGGAAAGGAAGGGCACTTCAGAAGAGATTGTAAATCTAAAGCTCCTGATAAAGGAAAGGGATCTGATGATGCTCCTTCTGCAGAGGCGAAAACCACCTCAGATGAAGGTGGGGATGTGTACTTGGCTTCTTCAAGTACACATGTAGATCATGAGGCATGGTTGATTGTCTCAGGTGCATCCTTTCACTTCACTCCCCATAGAGAGTGGTTCTGTGAGTATGAGAAATACTATGGTGGTGATGTCTTCTTAGGAGATGATAGGAAGGCTAGAATCATTGGTCGGGGAAAAGTAAAGTTGAAGTTGCAAGGTGGAAGGGTTAGAACACTTTCGGGTGTTCTACATATTCCTGCATTGGCCAGAAATCTAATTTCTGTAAGCAAGTTGGATGATGCAGGTGTAAAGACGGTGTTCGAGAAAGATACCTGCAAGATGGTTCGAGGAGCACTGATATTAATGCGGGGAGTTCGGATTGGAACTCTGTACAAGCTGCAAGGTATCACTGTTGTTGATGGGTGCAATAGTTCTATGGTTCCTGAAAATGGAGTAGAGAATCTAGTGGTCTCTGGAGAGAAGACCATGTTGTGGCATCAAAGGCTTGGACATATTGGAGAGAAGGGCCTTCGAATACTTCATGGTAAAGGTATGGTAGAAGGTATGAATAATAGCTCTCTGGATTTTGATTTCTGTGAAAATTGTGTATATGGGAAGCAGAATCGGGTGAGTTTCCCCTCTGGTGGTAAGAGGACGAAATAGATATTAGAGCTTGTGCACAGTGATGTGTTTGGACCTGTGAAGGTTCCATCACTGGGTAAGTCTATGTACTATGTATCATTCATAGATGACTTCTCAAGGAATACATGGATATATTTTCTTAAGAAGAAATCTGAAGTCTTTGACAGGTTTAAAGAATTTAAGGCTCTGGTGGAAAATCAGACAGAGAAGAAGATAAAGGTGCTGAGGACAGATAATGGTGGAGAATTTTGCAGCAAGGAATTTGAAGAATTTTGTAAGAAGTGTGGTATAGCACGGCAAAAGACTACTCCATATACACCTCAGCAAAATGGAGTCGCAGAAAGAATGAACAAGACGTTGATGGAAAGGGCAAGAAGCATGCTCAGTGGTGTCGGGTTAGGACAGGAATTCTGGGCAGAGGCGGTGGATACTGCATGTTACCTGATCAACAGATCACCTTCATCAGCGTTGGAGGATAAGACTCCACAAGAAGTATTGACTAGTAAGAAACCCTCTCTTTCACATCTAAGGGTATTTGCATGTGATGCATATGTACATGTTCCAAAGGAGAAACGAACCAAGTTGGATAGTAAATCTGAAAAGTGCATCTTTATTGGATATAAGGATGGTTTAAAGGGTTATAAGCTTTGGAACCCAGTCACACGGAAGGTTGTGTACAGCCGAGATGTGTTGTTCAGAGAGGTAAAAGATGTTATTCAACATGAAGTCCAACCAAAGGAACCTGAGAAGATAGAGTTTGAGCCAAAGGAGGAAGAATCAGACTCTGCAGCAGAGGAGGAATCAGAAGATGAAGAGCCACAAACTCTGGCTGTGAGAAGATTAGTTCGAGAAAGAAGGCAGCCATAAAGGTATAGTCCATCTAATTTCAGTTCAAATTTTGCTTTGTCTGTTACTGATAATGATCCCAGAACTGTGAAGGATGCAGTGGATTCAGAGGATGGAAAACTCTGGAAAGAGGCCATGGTCGATGAAATGGCATCTTTGCACAAAAATGAGGCTTGGGATCTGGTGGAGTTGCCGGCTGGAAGGAAACCCATTGGCAGCAAATGGGTGTTCAAGAAGAAGACAAATGCAGAAGGAAAGGTGGAGAAATACAAAGCTCGGTTGGTAGCAAAAGGTTATTCCCAGGTGTCGGGAATTGATTTTGGTGATATTTTTTCTCCTGTTGCCAAGGTAACTTCTATTAGATTACTTTTATCTGTTGCTGCTGCTTTTGATTTTGAGGTAGAACAGATGGATGTGAAGACAACATTTCTTCACGGGGATTTGGAAGAGGAAATCTACATGAAGCAACCTGAAGGCTTTGCGGTGAAGGGTAAGAAAGAACTGGTATGCAAGTTAAAGAAGTCTCTGTATGGGTTAAAACAGTCACCAAGGATGTGGTATCAGAAATTTGATACATTTATACGGGGACTTGGATTCACTAGAAGAAAAGCAGATCATTGTGTGTATTTTAAATTAATTGGTGACTTTATTATTTATCTGGTCTTATATGTGGATGATATGTTGCTGGTTGGAAATGACAAAGAAATTATCCAGGATTTGAAGACCCAATTGTCCTCCAAAATTCGACATGAAATATCTTGGTGCTGCAAACTATATTTTGGGCATGGAAATTAAAAGAGATCGGTCAAAGAGGAAGCTCTGGTTAAACCAGAGGAAGTATGTCGAGACAATACTCCATAGGTTTAATATGCAGGATAGTAAACCGGTGAAGGTTCCTATTCCTGTAGGTGTGAGGTTATCTGCTGAACAGTGTCCCAAGACACAAGAAGAGGAAGAGGACATGTCCCGTGTTCCATATGCAAGTGCAGTGGGTAGCCTGATGTATGCAATGGTCTGTACTAGACCAGACATTGCACATGCAGTGGGAGTATTGAGCAGGTTTATGTCAAAACCTGGGAAGGAGCACTGGACAGCAGTGAATCGGGTTTTCAGGTATTTGCGTGGCACTAGTGATTATGGTTTGTGCTACCAAGGAAGACCAGGATTGGACAGAGTGTTGGATATTCATGGCTTTGTTGATGCAGACTGGGCTGGAGATCTAGATCAGAGAAGATCTACAAGTGGGTATGTGTTTAACCTATTTGGAGGTGCAGTCAGTTGGATGAGTAAGAAACAATCTGTAGTGGCACTATCAACTACAGAGGCAGAATACAAGGCAGCCACTCATGCAAGCAAGGAAGCAGTTTGGTTGCAGAGATTGTGTTCAAGTATGGGGTTAGTACAGGGAGCTATAAGAATAGACTGTGACAGCCAAAGTGCAATTTTCTTGGCAAAAAACCCTGCTTATCATTCAAAGACAAAGCACATTGATTTTCAGTATCACTTTCTGAGGGATATGATAGAAGACAGAAAGGTGTTGCTGGTAAAGGTGGACACTTTGAAGAATACTGCAGATGCATTGACAAAATCTGTGAGCTCTGAGAAGTTCTCTTGGTGTAGAGAAGCAATGGGAATCTCAGGGCTGAAAAAATGACTAAGCTCTCCTGTGGCCCCCTGTGGAAAGAAAACAACAAGTGGGAGATTGTTGGGTTGTGTTATATTCTTTCCACGTATTTAATAGGGGGTTTGAAGGGCACCCATAACCCCACTTTATGGGGTCCAGGGCAGCGCCCCGGAAAATTTTGGTTTTGGACCATATGTTAGGTTGGGCGGACCCACCTATGGTTTTGTGCATGATTTTCGCACATGTTTTTTGGACGCGATGGTTTTCGGTCCATGGTATTGGATGCTTCGGCATGTATAAATATGTATTGTAACATTGAAAGGAACATAATGAAAAATCAAGCTGGTAGTCCCGGTTTTGGGATCCAGGGAAAAATCTCTGCGCATATGTGTTTTATGGGTTATGCTCTCGCATTGTTTATTTTATTTGTTTAAGAATTCGTATGTAGGTAATTTCTGTACAGGGTTAAAACCTACAGTATTCCCAAGATATTTGAAGTGTGGTCCACAGGTTCACATCGACCTTTGTCATCAACCTTTGAAGATCATGATGGTGATAAACCTTTGACTAATGATGGTAAAGCCCATGGGAAAAAGGGAAAAGTCAAATTTCCATGTAGATTATGTGAATGGCATCATCCTATTCACCTTTATCCTTATATGGATGAATCCTCTAACATTTCGGATAACCTTACCACTTCTCAACCTCATCTTCTGATTGGTTATCGAAAGCTTTCTGTAGAAAATTTGTGATAGGTTAACCCGATAATGCAATATAAATCAAAGCAGAATACTATAACCTACTTCTACTATCAATTTGCGGAAGCTTAAATATAGAGCCAAACAATATAACCAAAAGAAGAAGAATCAATGGCACAATACACATGAAAATACTTTTCGGGAAAGCCTCAACTAAAAACCCCACACTATTGTATTATCATACATGGTGGAAATACATAGGAATTATACAAAGCCTTAGCTCTCACAGCTAGCCAGCTCTAAGTACAATCCTCACAGATGCTCACAGGAAATCTTGGCTTCTCTCCAGCCTTCCTCTCTTCCCTCCAAGCTCCTATTTCCTTTCATTGTTCCTTGTGGATGATTTGCCTATTACCAAGTGGAAAACCTCCTTCAAAATGGCGCAATCCTCAAGGATAAATCCTTGACTGCAAGCATGAGTTTTTTTCATGAGAAAACACGTGCAACTAATAGTACATTGTCCTCGAACATTAATCTCAATTTGGTCTTTCTCAAAATAGACATGCATGAGTTTCTGATGAGGGAATCTTCAGTTAGCTAGAGTAGCACTAGTTGAGTGCATTAATGCATCAACTCACTATTAAGTCACTATTAGTTCCTCAACTAGTTTGGAACTAATTTAACTGGAATTAACTCAATAAACTGAGTTAACTAATTACAACTCAAATATAACTCAATCTTATCTCCTTAATTTAAGGGATAACTCTTGCATGACTTCAGAAAGACTTCTAACTTGAATTTCTCCAACTAATTAATTTAAAATAAACTAATTAATTATTTCCAAGTAGCTATTAAGACTAAATTCGATTTAATTCACAATTTAATTCAAGGACAAATTAAATTGGAATATTATTGTTGCCATATTTCAACACTCCCTCTCAACAAGAAAGGGATTATCTACCACCTCAATCCTGTCTCTATGGAACTAGAATTTACATTTTGACAATGCCTTTGTCAAAATGTCAGCATCTTGCTCCTTTGTCAAAATATACTGCAGCAACATGATCTGTGAAAAGCCATGTGCAAAAAATCTTGCCTTATGCTTCTTTACACTACCATCAGCAGCTTGCTTTACCTTGTAAAGCCAACAAGAACTCACAACTGACTTGTTCTCTCGTCTCGTAACCAGGTCCCAAACACTGTTACGAACTGAGTCATACTCCTTCACCATAGCATCAACCCAAATCGGCTGTTGCACTGCTTCCTCAAAGGAAGATGGCTCGGTCTCAAAACATTCCCCAGCAAGGGCCATGTATCTAGTGTACCTCTCAGGTGACCTCCTATGTCTGTGCTGAGAAGATGGTCCTCCCACATTCTCTCTCGCATCCTCCAACAATCTGTCAGCTTCTCTTGTGCCCTTCCATCCATCTCTGGAAGACTATGCTTGAGTGGATGTCTCCACTCTAGGAACCTCTGCATGTGGCTGCTTTGCATCAGTCTGAGGCTCCTCCTCCTTAGGAACCAACATTTCCTCCACAACTTGTAGTTGGAGCTCCCTCTCAAGGGAAACTCGCATGGCCGTCTGCTCAAAAAACTTGAGATCTCTGTGAACCAATGTCCTCCGATTGGTAGGCAAGTACACCCAATAGTTGTGAGGTTTATCAGTGTACCCCACAAATATCCCCAACTCTGTTGTCGGCTCAAGATTCTTCCGTGCATCCTTTGTCACATGGATATATATCGATGAGCCAAAGATCCTAAAGTGACCCACATCTGGTCTCTTACCGGAGAAAGCTTCCTCTAGTGTCTTCATCCCAAGTATGTGATGCGAGCTTCTATTATGCAAATAGACCATTGTATTGCATGCCTCATCCCACAAGTGAAGTGGTAGGCCTTGTTCATGCAGCATTTCCCGTGCTACCCCTACAATAGTTCTGTTCTTCCTCTCGGCCACCCCATTCTGTTGTGGGTTATGAGGTTCTGTCAACTCTCGTTTAATTCCTTCCACTGCATAGAAGTCCTTAAACTCTTAAAAGACATATTCTCCACTGTTGTCACTTCTCAAGGCCTTGATCTTCTTCCCTGACTCTTTCTCGACCAAAGATTTGAACTCACAAAACTTTATGAAGGTTTGGTCCTTCTTCTACATGAAATAAATCCACCATTTACGAGAATAGTCATTAATGAAAATCACATGATACCTTTGCTTCACTATGGATTCCATCGAGAAGGGTCCACACAAATCAGTATGAACTCACTCTAAGATAGCCTCTCCTTGACTGTCTTGATCATGAAAGGAAGACTTGGTGTAATTTCCCAAGGTACAACCTTTGCATGTGTCAACTTGCTCAAGTTTACCTTTGGGAAGTCCTATAGATATCTATTGCATTATCTTCAAAGCCCCATGATGCAAATGGCCCAACCGCCTGAGCCAAAACTCACCAATTTCTTGACTTTGTACCAATTCTTCTTTCGCACTCAATGTTGCATAATCATCTACCTCTAGTTTATAGAGATTCTTCACTCGAATCCCTATCCTCTTGGTCTGACCCGTGTCTATGTGTCTTAGAAATGCCTTTCCTTTACCGAAGACAAAATCATAGTCTTTGTCCTCCAACATCGTGACCGATACCAAGTTCTTCTCTAGTCCAGGCACATACATCACATCTATTAAGGTGAGAGGAGCTACATGCTCCCTCTAAAAAGAAATCATGCCCACTCCTGAAACATTATACCTTTTGTCGTCACCCATCCCTATGCGCATCTTGAGGTATTTATCTTCCAAGGCACTAAATAAATTTTTGTCACCAGTCATGTGGAATGAGGCTCCACTGTCAAGATACTAGACACAACCCATCATCAATGACACCATGCATGAAATAAGGTTAAAGTCCATTTCAAACCGAGAGGCTAATGCCTCACCTTCTGATCCTTCCGGGGATCCCTTCTTGGACTTCTCAGATGGGAAATTAGTCGCATAATGTCCCATCTTGTGACAATTAAAGCATATTACTTTAGACTTGTCACCTTTCTTCCCTCCATGAGAAGAATTCGATTTGAAATGGGAAGTATTCCCCTTCCCTTTCCTTGCCTTACTTACTAAGGCCATATTTTCTTCATCGTCATTCTTGGATGAAGAAACATCTCGTGTGCTCCTCTTAATCTCCTCCTGCATAAGATCCGAACACAGTTGCTCCCAATCCGACAGTTTCTCCCTTCCATTCACAGAGTCTTGGTAGCTATTCCAACTCTTTGGAAGGCCAAGGAGAGTGAGGCTCACCATATCATAATCGGCAATAGTTATTCCCACGCTGCCAAGCTCATCTCTACAGGTTTTGAGCTTGTTCAGATATGTGGAAATAGTATCGCCCTTCTCCATCTTGATTCTTCAAAAATTATCCTTGAGCGCCAATTTCCTCTAGTTGCTACTGTTCTGGTAGAGGTCCTTCAATGTCTTACACATTGAAAATGGAGTATCCTTCCCATGGAGACTCGAGACAATATGGTCTCAAACTCCCTCAAGGATGATCGGTCTCACCTTCGCCACACACTTCTTCCACTCAGCCAACTCTTGTGCATTAGTTGAAGCTAGCTTTTGGATTTCTTGATCAATGAATTCTTTCAAGCCATTGTCTTCGAATACATCCCCCATTTATCTTTCCATGCTATGTAATTCGAGCTACCTTCCAAGGCATACTCGAGTCTCAAGCCATAGAACATCATTGGCCAACCTTAAAGCATGATGTGAATTCAATTTGCACCTGCAACCCCGAACTTCAAACTTTGAATTCTCTTCTCAGTATAGTGTTCACAGCTCCAATACCATGTAGAAAATCTATGATAGGTTAACCCGATAATGCAATATAAATCAAAGCATAATACTATAACCTACTTCTACTATCAATTTGTGAAAGCTTAAAGATCGAGCCAAACAATATAACCAGAAGAAGAAGAATCAATGGCACAATACACATGAAAATACTTTTCGGGAAAGCCTCAGCTAAAAACCCTACACTATTGTATTATCATACATGGTGGAAATACATAGGAATTATACAAAGCCTTAGCTCCCACAGCTAGCAAGTTCTCAGTACAATCCTCATAGATCCTCACAGGCAATCTTGGCTTCTCTCCAGCCTTCCTCTCTACCCTCCAAGCTCCTATTTCCTTGCGTTGTTCCTTGTGGATGATTTTCCTATTACCAAGTGGAAAATCTCCTTCAAAACTGAGCAATCCTCAAGGATAAATCCTTGACTGAATGCATGATATTTTTTCATGAGAAAACACATGCAACTAATAGTACATTGTCCTTGAACATTAATCTCAACTGGGTCTTTCTCAATAAACATGCATGAGTTTTTGATGAGGGAATCTTCAGTTAACTGGAGTAGCACTAGTTGAGTGCATTAATGCATCAACTAACTGTTAACTCACTATTAGTTCCTCAACCAGTTTGGAACTAATTTAACTGGACTTAACTCAGTAAACTGAGTTAACTAATTACAACTCAAATATAACTCAATCTTACCTCCTTAATTTAATAGATAACTCTTGCATGACTTCAGAATGACTTCTAACTTGAATTTCTCCAACTAATTAGTTTTAAATAAATTAATTAATTATTTCCAAGTAGTTGTTAAGACTAAATTCGATTTTAATTCACAATTTAATTCAAGGACAAATTAAATTGGAATATTCTTGTTGCCATATTTCAACAGTCCCTCTCAATAAGAAAGATATTATCTACCACTCTGATCCTATCTCTATGGAACTTGAATTTACACTTTGACAATGCCTTTGTCAAAATGTCAACATATTGCTTCTCTATCGAAATATACAGCAGCAACATGATCTATGAAAAGCCACAGGAAAAAAATCTTGCCTTATGCTTCTCCACACTACCATCAGCAGTTTGCTTTACCTTGTAAAGCCAACGGGAACTCACAACTGACTTGTTCTCTAGTCTCGAAACCACGTCCCAAACATTGTTACGAATTATGGAGTCATACTCCTCCACCATAGCATCAACCCAAATCGGCTGTTGCACTGCTTCCTCAAAGGAAGATAGCTCGGTCTCAAAACATTCCCCAACAAGGGCCATGTATCTAGTATACCTCTCAGGTGACCTCCTATGTCTGTGCTGAGAAGATGGTGCTCCCACATTCTCTCTCGCATCCTCCAACAATCTGTCAGCTTCTCTTGTGCACTTTCTTCCATCTCTGGAAGACTCTACTTGAGTGGATGTCTCCACTCCTAGAACCTTTTCATGCGGCTGCTCCACATCATTATGAGGCTCCTCCTCCTTAGGAACCAATAGTTCCTCTACAGCCTGTAGTTGGAGCTCCCTGTCAAGGGAAACTCGCATGGCCTTCTGCTCATAAAACTTGGGATCTCTACAAACCACTGTCCTTCGGCTAGTAGGCAAGTACAGTCGATAGTTGTGGGTGTATCAGTGTACCCCACAAAAATCCCAAACTCTGTTGTCGGCTCAATCTTCTTCTGTGCATCCTTTGTCACATGGAAATATACTAATGAGCCAAAGATCTTGAAGTGACCCACATCTCGTCTCTTAGCAGAGAAAGCTTCTTCTGGTGTCTTCATCCCAAGTATGCAATGCAGGCTTCTATTCTGAAAATTGACTGTTGTGTTGCATGCCTCAGCCCATAAGTGAAGTGGTAGGCCTTGGTCATGTAGCATTTCTCATGTTGCCCCTACAATAGTTCTATTCTTCCTCTCGGCCACCCCATTCTGCTGTGGGTTATGAGTGTCAACTCTCGTTTAATTCCTTCCACTACAGAGAAGTGCTTAAACTCTTGAGAGACATATTCTCCACTGTTGTCGCTTCTCAAGGCCTTGATCTTCTTCCTTGACTTTTTTCGACCAAATCTTTGAACTCACAAAAATTTGTGAAGGTTTGGTCCTTCTTCTGCATGAAATAAATCTAGAATTTATGAGAATAGTCATCAATGAAAATCACATAATACCTTTGCTTCATTGTGGATGCCATCGAGAATGGTCCACAAAAACCAATATGAACTCACTCTAAAGTAGCCTCTTCTTGACTGTCTCGATCATGAAATGAAGACTTGGTGTACTTTCCCAAGGTACAACCTTCACATGTGTCAACTTACTCAAGTTTACCTTTGGGTAGTCTTGTATATATCTGTTGCATTATCTTCAAAGCGCCATGATGCAAATGGCCCAACCGCCTGTGCTAAAACTTGCTAATGTCTTGGCCTTGCACCAATTCTTCTTTCGTACTCAATGTTGCACAATCATCTACCTCTAGTTTATAGAGATTATTCACCCAAATCCCTATCCTCTTGGTCTGACCCATGTCTATGTGCCTTAGGAACGCCTTTCCTTTACTGAAGACAACAGTAGCCTTTGTCCTCCAACATCGTGACCGATACCAAGTTCTTCTTTAGTCCATGCACATACATCACATCTGTCAAGGTGAGAGGAGCTCCATGCTCCCTCTGAAAAGCAATCGTGCCCACTCCTAAAACACTAGGACTTCCACCGTCACCCATCTCTATGCGCATCTTGAGGTCTTTCTCCTCCAAGGCATTGAATAATTTTTTATCACTGAACATGTGGAATGAGGCTCCACTGTCAAGATACCAAACACAACCCATCATCAATGACACCATGCATGCGATGAGGGTAAAGACCATTTCAAACTGAGAGGCTAATTCCTCACCTTTCGATCCTTCCGAGGATCCCTTCTTGGACTTCTCCAATGGGAAATTAGTCACATAATGTCCCATCTTGTGACAATTAAAGCATCTTACTTTAGACATGTCACCCTTCTTCCCTCCATGAGAAGAATTCAATTTGAAATGGGAAGCCTTCCCCTTCCCTTTCCTTGCCTTACTTGGTAAGGCTATATTTTCTTCATCATCATTCTTGGATGAAGAACCATCTCATGTGTTCCTCCTAATCTCCTCTTGCATAAGATCCGACCACAATCGTTCCCAATCTGGCAGTTTCTCCCTTCCATTCACAGAGTCCTAGTAGCTATTCCAACTCTTTGGAAGGCCAAGGAGAGCGAGGCTCACCATATCATCATCAGCAGTAGTTATTCCCACACTGTAGCTTGTTCAGATATGTGGAAATAGTATCGCCCTTCTACATCTTGATTCTTCAAAGCTTATCCTTGAGTGCCAATTTCCTTTGGTCACTACTGTTCTGGTAGAGGTCCTTCAATGTCTTCCACATCGAAAATGGAGTATCCTTCCCATGGAGACTCGAGATAATATGGTCTCAAACTCCCTCAAGGATGATCCATGTTGCCTTCACCACACACTTCTTCCAATCAACCAACTCTTGTGAATTAGTTGAAGTTGGCTTTGGGATTTCTTGATCAATGAATTCCTTCAAGCCATTGTCTTCTAATACAGCCTCCATTCTATCTTTCCATGCTATGTAATTCGAGCTACCTTCCAAGGCATACTTGAGTCTCAAGCCATAGAATGCCATTGGCCAACCTTGAAGTATGATATCAATTTAATTTTCACCTGCAACCTTGAACTTAAAACTTCGAATTCTCTTCTTACTATATTGTTCACAACTTCGATACCATGTATAAAATCTATGATAGGTTAACCCGATAATGCAATATAAATCAAAGCATAATACTATAACCTACTTCTACTATCAATTTGTGGAAGCTTAAATATAGAGCCAAACAATATAACCAAAAGAAGAAGAATCAATGGCACAATACACATGAAAATACTTTTGGGGAAAACCTCAACTAAAAACCCCACACTATTGTATTATCATACATGGTGGAAATACATAGGAATTATACAAAGTCGTAGCTCTCACAGCTGGCCAGCTCTCAGTAAAATCCTCGCAGATGCTCACAAGAAATCTTGGCTTCTCTCCAGCCTTCCTCTCTACGCTCCAAGCTCCTATTTCCTTGCGTTGTTCCTTGTGGATGATTTTCCTATTACCAAGTGGAAAACCTCCTTCAAAACTGCGCAATCCTCAAGGATAAATCCTTAACTACATGCATGAGTTTTTTTCATGAGAAAACACATGCAACTGATAGTACATTGTCCTTGAACATTAATCTCAACTAGGTCTTTCTCAGAATAGACATGCATGAGTTTCTGATGAGGGAATCTTCAGTTAACTGGAGTAGCACTAGTTGAATGCATTAATGCATCAACTGACTGTTAACTCACTATTAGTTCCTCAACCAGTTTGGAACTAATTTAACTGGACTTAAATCAGTAAACTGAGTTAACTAATTACAACTCAAATATAAATCAATCTTATTTCCTTAATTTAAGGGATAACTCTTGCACAACTTCAGAAAGACCTCTAACTTGAATTTCTCCAACTAATTAATTTAAAATAAAATAATTAATTATTTCCAATTAGTTGTTAAGACTAAATTCAATTTTAATTCACAATTTAATTCAAGGACAAATTAAATTGGAATATTCTTGTTGCCATATTTCAACACTCCCTCTCAACAAGAAAGGGATTATCTTCCACCCCGATCCTGTCTATACGGAACTCGAATTTACACTTTGACAATGCCTTTGTCAAAATGTTAGCATCTTGCTCCTCTGTCGAAATATACTGCAGCAACATGATCTGTGAAAAGCCACGGGCAACAAATCTTGCCTTGTGCTTCTCCACACTACCATCAGCAGGTTTCTTTACCTTGTAAAGCCAGTGGGAACTCACAACTGACTTTTTCTCCAGTCTCGAAACCAAATCCCAAACACTGTTACGAACTATGGAGTCATACTCTTCCACCATAGCATCAACCCAAATTGGTTGTTGCACTCCTTCCTCAAAGGAACATGGCTCGGTCTCAAAACATTCCCTAGCAAGGGCCATGTATCCAGTGTACCTCCCTGGTGCCCTCCTATGTCTTTGTTGTAAAGATGGTACTCCCACATTCTCTCTCGCATCCTCCAACAATCTGTCAGCTTCTCTTGTGCGCTTATGTCCATCTTTGGAAGACTCTGCTTGAGTGGATGTCTCCACTCCTAGAACCTCTGCATACGGCTACTCCGCATCATTCTGAGGCTCCTCCTCCTTAGGAACCAACAGTTCCTCTACAGCTTGTAGTTGGAGCTCCCTCTTAAGGGAAACTTGCATGGCCTTCTGCTCATCAAACTTGAGATCTCTACGGACCACTACCCTCCCACTGGTAGGAAATTACACTCGATCGTTGTGAGGTGTATCAGTGTACCCCAAAAATATCCCAAACTCTGTTGTCGACTCAAGCTTCTTCCGTGCATCCTTTGTCACATGGCAGTAAACCAATGAGCCAAAGATCCTGAAGTGACCCACATCTGGTATCTTACCGGAGAAAGCTTACTTTGGTGTCTTCATCCCAAATATGTGATGCGGGCTTGTATTCTGCAAATAGACCTCTGTGTTGCATGCCTCAACCCACAAGTGAAGTGGTAGGCCTTATTCATGCAGCATTGCTTGTGTTGCCCCTACAATAGTTTTGGTCTTCCTCTCGGCCACCCCATTCTGTTGTGGGTTATGAGGTTCCGTCAACTCTCATTTAATTCCTTCCACTACACAGAATTCCTTAAACTCTTGAGAGACATATTCTCCACCGTTTTCGCTTCTCAAGACCTTGATCTTCTTCCCTAACTTTTTCTCGACCAAAGCTTTGAACTCACAAAAAATTGTGAAGGTTTGGTCCTTCAATAAATCTAGAATTTATGAGAATAGTCATCAATGAAAATCACATAATACCTTTGCTTCATTGTGGATGCCATCGATAATGGTCCATAAAAACCAATATGAACTCGCTCTAAAGTAGCCTCTTCTTGACTATCTCGATCATGAAATGAAGACTTGGTGTACTTTCCAAAGGTACAACCTTCACATGTGTCAACTTACTCAAGTTTACCTTTGGGTAGTCTTGTATATATCTGTTGCATTATCTTCAAAGCCCCATGATGCAAATGGCCCAACCGCCTGTGCTAAAACTTGCTAATGTCTTGGCTTTGCACCAATTCTTATTTCGTACTCAATGTTGCACAATCATCTACCTCTATTTTATAGAGATTCTTCACCCAAATCCCTATCCTCTTGGTCTGACCCATGTCTATGTGCCTTAGGAACACCTTTCATTTACTGAAGACAACATCATAGCTTTTGTCCTCCAACGTCATGACCGATACCAAGTTCTTCTTTATTCCATGCACATACATCACATCTGTCAAGGTGAGAGGAGCTCCATGCTCCCTCTGAAAAGCAATCGTGCCCACTCCTAAAACACTATGCCTTCCACCGTCACCCATCTCTATGTGCATCTTGAGGTCTTTCTCCTCCAAGGCATTGAATAAATTTTTATCACCGGTCATGTGGAATGAGTCTCCACTGTCAAGATACCAAACACAACCCATCATCAATGACACCATGCATGCGATGAGGGTAAAGACCATTTCGAACTGAGAGGCTAATGCCTCACCTTTTGATCCTTCCAAGGATCCCTTCTTGGACTTCTCCAATGGGAAATTAGTCACATAATGTCCCATCTTGTGACAATTAAAGCATCTTACTTTAGACATGTCACCCTTCTTCCCTCCATGAGAACAATTCGATTTGAAATGGGAAGCCTTCCCCTTCCCTTTCCTTGCCTTACTTGGTAAGGCTTGATTTTCTTCATCATCATTCTTGGATGAAGAACCATCTCGTGTGTTCCTCCTAATATCCTCTTGCATAAGATCCGACCACAATCGTTCCCAATCTGGCAGTTTCTCCCTTCCATTCACAGAGTCCTAGTAGCTATTCCAACTCTTTGGAAGGCCAAGGAGAGCGAGGCTCACCATATCATCATCAGCAGTAGTTATTCCCACACTGCCAAGGTCATCTCTACAAGTGATGAGCTTGTTCAGATATGTGGAAATAGTATCGCCCTTCTCCATCTTGATTCTTCGAAGCTTATACTGGAGTGCCAATTTCCTTTGGTCGCTACTGTTCTGGTAGAGGTCCTTCAATGTCTTCCACATCGAAAATGGAGTATCCTTCCCATGGAGACTCAAGACAATATGGTCTCGAACTCTCTCAAGGATGATCCATCTCACCTTCGCCACACACTTCTTCCAATCAACCAACTCTTGCAAATTAGTTGAAGTTGGCTTTGGGATTTCTTGATCAATGAATTCCTTCAAACCATTGTCTTCTAATACAGCCTCCATTCTATCTTTCCATGCTATGTAATTTGAGCTACCTTCCAAGGCATACTCGTGTCTCAAGCCATAGAATGCCATTGGCCAACCTTGAAGTATGATATCAATTTGATTTGCACCTGCAACCTCGAACTTCAAACTTCGAATTCTCTTCTTACTATATTGTTCACAGCTTCGATACCATGTAGAAAATCTATGATAGGCTAACCCGATAATGCAATATAAATCAAAGCAGAATACTATAACCTACTTCTACTATCAATTTGTGGAAGCTTAAAGATTGATTTGAACAATATAACCAAAAGAAGAAGAATCAATGGCACAATACACATGAAAATACTTTTTGGGAAAGCCTCAACTAAAAACCCCACACTATTGTATTATCATACATGGTGGAAATACATAGGAATTATACAAAGCCTTAGCTCTCATAGCTAGCCAGCTCTCAGTACAATCCTCACAGATGCTCACAAGAAATCTTGGCTTCTCTCCAGCCTTCCTCTCTACCCTCCAAGCTCCTATTTCCTTGCGTTGTTCCTTGTGGATGATTTTCCAATTACCAAGTGGAAAACCTCCTTCAAAACTGCGCAATCCTCAAGTATAAATCCTTGACTGCATGCATGAGTTTTTATCATGAGAAAACACATGCAACTGATATTACATTGTCCTTGAACATTAATCTCAACTGGGTCTTTCTCAGAATAGACATGCATGAGTTTCTGATGAGGGAATCTTAAGTTAACTAGAGTAGCACTAGTTGAATGCATTAATGCATCAAGTGACTGTTAACTCACTATTAGTTCCTCAACCAGTTTGGAACTAATTTAACTGGACTTAAATCAGTAAACTGAGTTAACTAATTACAACTCAAATATAATTCAATCTTATTTCCTTAATTTAAGGGATAACTCTTGCACGACTTCAGAAAGACTTCTAACTTGAATTTCTCCAACTAATTAATTTAAAATAAAATAATTAATTATTTCCAAGTAGCTGTTAAGACTAAATTCAATTTTAATTCACAATTTAATTCAAGGACAAATTAAATTGGAATATTCTTGTTGCCATATTTCAACACTCCCTCTCAACAAGAAAGGGATTATCTTCCACCTTGATCCTATCTATATGGAACTCGAATTTACACTTTGACAATGCCTTTGTCAAAATGTTAGCATCTTGCTCCTCTGTCGAAATATACTGCAGCAACATGATCTGTGAAAAGCCACGGGCAACAAATCTTGCCTTGTGCTTCTCCACACTACCTTCAGCAGGTTTCTTTACCTTGTAAAGCCAACGGGAACTCACAACTGACTTTTTCTCCAGTCTCGAAACCAAATCCAAAACACTGTTACGAACTATGGAGTTATACTCTTCCACCATAGCATCAACCCAAATTGGTTGTTGCACTGCTTCCTCAAAGGAAGATGGCTCGGTCTCAAAACATTCCCTAGTAAGGTCCATGTATCCAGTGTACCTCTCTGGTGCCCTCCTATGTCTGTGCTGTAAAGATGGTACTCCCACATTATCTCTCGCATCCTCCAACAATATGTCAACTTCTCTTGTTCGCTTTTGTCCATCTCTGGAAGACTCTGCTTGAGTGGATGTCTCCACTCCTAGAACCTCTACATACAGCTACTCTGCATCATTCTGAGGCTCCTCCTCCTTAGGAACCAACAGTTCCTCTACAGCTTGTAGTTTGAGCTCCTTCTTAAGGGAAACTTGCATGTCCTTCTACTCATCAAACTTGAGATCTCTGCGAACCACTACCCTCCGACTGGTAGGCAATTACACTCGATCGTTGTGAGGTGTATCAGTGTACCCCAAAAATATCCCCAACTCTGTTGTCGACTCAAGCTTCTTCCGTGCATCCTTTGTCACATGGCAGTAAACCAATGAGCCAAAGATCCTGAAGTCACCCACATCTGGTATCTTACCGGAGAAAGCTTCCTTTGGTGTCTTCATCCCAAGTATGTGAAGCGGGCTTGTATTCTGCAAATAGACCATTGTGTTGCATGACTCAAGCCACAAGTGAAGTGGTAGGCCTTATTCATGCAGCATTGCCTGTGTTGCCCCTATAATAGTTTTGGTCTTCCTCTCTGCCACCCCATTCTATTGTGGGTTATGAGGTTCCATCAACTCTCGTTTAATTCCTTCCACTGCACAGAAGTCCTTAAACTCTTAAGAGACATATTCTCCACCATTGTCGCTTCTCAAGGCCTTGATATTCTTCCCTGACTCTTTCTCAACCAAAGGTTTGAACTCACAAAACTTTGTGAAGGTTTGGTCCTTCTTCTGCATGAAATAAATCCAACATTTACGAGAATATTCATCAATGAAAATCACATAATACCTTTGCTTCGTTGTGGATGCTGTCGATAATGGTCCACACAAATCAGTATGAACTTGCTCTAAGATTGGCTCTGCTTGAGTGTCTCGATCATGAAAGGAATACTTGGTGTACTTCCCCAAGGTACAACCTTTGCATGTGTCAACTTGCTCAAGTTTACCTTTGGTAAGTCCTGTAGATATATGTTACATTATCTTCAAAGCCCCAAGATGCAAATTGCCTAACCGCCTGTGCCACAACTCGCTAATGTCTTGGCTTTGCACCAATTCTTCTTTCGTACTCAATGTTGCACAATCATCTACCTCTAGTTTATAGAGATTCTTCACCTGAATCCCTTTCCTCTTGGTCTGACCCATGTCTATGTGTCTTAGGAACGCCTTTCCTTTATTGAAGACAACATCATAGCCTTGTCCTCCAACATCGCGATAGATACCAAGTTCTTCTTCAGTCCAGGCACATACATCACATCTATCAAGGTGAGAGGAGCTCCATGCTCCCTATGAAAATAAACTGTGCCCACTCCTGAAACACTCTACCTTCCGTCGTCACCCATCTCTATGTGCAAGTTGAGGTCTTTCTCCTCCAAGGCACTGAATAAATTTTTATCACCAATCATGTGGAATGAGGTTCCACTATCAAGATACTAGACACAACCCATCATCAATGACACCATGCGTGCAATGAGGGTAAAGTCCATTTCGAACTGACAGGCTAATGCCTCACCTTCCGATCCATCAGAGGATCCCTTCTTGGACTTCTTCGATGGGAAATTAGTCACATAATGTCCCATCTTGTGACAATTAAAGCATATTACTTTAGACATGTCACCCTTCTTCCCTCCATGAGAAGAATTCGATTTGAAACGAGAAGCCTTCCCCTTCCCTTTCCTTGCCTTACTTGGTAAGGCCACATTTTCTTCATCACCATTCTTGGATGAAGAACCATCTCGTGTGCTACTCCTGATCTCCTCCTACATAAGATCCGACCACAGTCGTTCCCAATCCGACAGTTAATCCCTTCCACTCACAAAGTCCCGGTAGTTATTCCAACTCTTTGGAAGGCCAAGGAGAGTGAGGCTCACCATATCATCATCAGCAGTAGTTATTCCCACACTGTCAAGCTCATCTCTACAGGTGGTGAGCTTGTTCAGATATGTGTAAATAGTATCGCCCTTCTCCATCTTGATTCTTCGAAGCTTATCCTTGAGCGCCAATTTCCTCTGGTCACTACTATTCTGGTAGAGGTCCTCCAATGCCTTCCACATTGAAAATGGAGTATCCTTCCCATGGAGACTCAAGACAATATGGTCTTGAACTCCCTCAAGGATGATCTGTCTCACCTTTGCCACACACTTCTTCCACTCAACCAACTCTTGTGCATTAGTTGAAGCTAGCTTTGGGATTTTTTTATCAATAAATTCCTTCAATCCATTGTCTTCTAATACAGCCTCCATTCTATCTTTCCATGCTATGTAATTCGACCTACCTTCCAAGGAATACTCGAGTCTCAAGCCATAGAATGCCATTGGCCAACCTTGAAATATGATATGAATTCAATTTGCACCTACAACCTCGATATGAATTCTCTTCTCAGTATATTTTTCATAACTCTGATACCATGTAGAAAATCTGTGATAGGTTAACCCGATAATGCAATATAAATCAAAGCAATATACTATAACCTATTTCTACTATCAATTTGTGGAAGCTTAAAGATCAAGCCGAACAATATAACCAAAAGAATAAGAATCAATGGTGCAATACACATGAAAATACTTTTGGGGAAATCCTCGGCTAAAAACCCCACACTATTGTATTATCATACATGGTGGAAATACATAGGAATTATACAAAGCCTTAGCTCTCACAGCTAGCCAGATCTCAGTACAATCCTCACATATGCTCACAGGAAATCTTGGCTTCTCTCCAGCCTTCCTCTATGCCCTTCAAGCTCCTATTTCCTTGTGTTGTTCCTTGTGGATGAATTGCCTATTACTAAGTGGAAAGCCTCCTTCAAAACTGTGCAATCCTCAAGGATAAATCCTTGACTGCATGCATGAGTTTTTTACATGAGAAAACACATGCAACTTTTAATACATTGTCCTTGAACAATCTCAATTGGGTCTTTCTCAGAATAGACATGCATGAGTTTATGATGAGGGAATCTTTAGTTAACTGGAGTAGCACTAGTTAAGCGCATTAATGCATCAACTGATTGTTAACTCACTATTAGTTCCTCAAACAGTTTGGAACTAACTTAACTGGACTTAAGTAAACTAAGTTAACTAATTACAACTCAAATATAACTCAATCTTATCTCCTTAATTTAAGGGATAACTATTGCATGACTGCAGAAAAAATTCTAGCTTGAATTTCTCCAACTAATTGATTTAAAATAAATTAATTAATTATTTCCAAGTAGTTGTTAAGACTAAATTTCAATTTCAATTCACAATTTAATTCAAGGACAAATTAAATTGGAATATTCTTGTTGCCATATTTCAACACTTTCCCTTGTTCCTCCACTAGTTGATCAAGTGATTGATTAGAACTCATCTCTGGTCAATCCCTCTCTCTTTGAAAGTGAATCCCATGAGTCTGTTTCCGACCAACCTTTGGTTGAAAAAATGGTTGACTCAATTTCGCTTTCAGTTGATTGTATCTATCCTATTCCCCCAATATGGAGGGGGGCAGGGGGGCGTCCTTTTATTCTCGTAACACAAGAGGGCAGTCCTCCCATTCCGATGGCACCCTCTCCAAGTAGTTTAGTCACTTTCTTGAATTGGAGTCGACTAGCAGGACATTGTCTTCCTTCCTATGTGCCCTTTCAAATCACAGTAAATGCTTATAATATACCCATACTTAGCATAATCATAGATGAAGGCGCATCTATTAGTATTATGTCATTAACTACTTGGAAATCTTTAGGTTCTTCATAGCTTGTGCGTGTTACGTAGAATATGTTAGCTTTTAATAAAGGAACCAATCAACCCTTAGGGATCCTTCTAAAGTTTCTTATTACTTTGGGAGGAAAAATCATCTATCTCAACGCCATGGTTGTCCAATTCCCTTTGGATTCTAATTTACTCATAGGTCATTACTATGTTTATGTCATGGGAGCTCTTATCTCTTCCCTCTTTTGTGTCATATGTTTCCCGCATGAAGGAAGAAGTGTGGCCATTGATCATATTTTGTTTGTTGGTCCTAATTTGACTCTAGGTCAACAATCTTCCCTAAATGGTCCTTGTATGCAAGTGGTATCACCCCCACCACAGGTTAATTATGTGGCCACATGTTTCTTGCCCACCCCTATTAATGATCTAGTCAGTGACATAGTGCATCATGTATTGGGGGCATTGGAACCTAATCTTTCCATTAGATCCCTTGACATGTATCCCTTCCAGAGCATTGTTCTCCCATATGATGATAACCTCTTGGAATCCATGGCCTCTTATGGTCCATGAATCAAGGTTCTTGGAGCACAATTCCTTTTCTTGTGTCAATCTCCTTAAAAAATGAATCAATGTTCTTAAAGCACAATTCATTTTCTTGTGTCAAGATCTTTAAAAAATGAATCAAGGTTTCTTGAAGTAGATTTCCTTGTCTTGTGTCAAGCTCCTTAAAAACTAAAACAATGTGTTGGAGCACAATTCCTTGTCTTGTGTCAAGCTCCTTAAAAAATGAATCAAGGTTTTTTGGAGCACAGTTCCTTTTCTTGTGTCAAGCTCCTTAAAAAATGAATCAAGGTTCTTGGAGCATAGTTCCTTTTCTTGTGTCAATCTCCTTAAAAAATGAATCAAGGTTTCTCAGAGCAATGTTCCTTGTCTTGTGTCAAGCTCCTTAAAAAATGAAACAAGCTGTTGGAGCATAGTTCCTTGTCTTGAGTCAAGCTCCTTAAAAAATGAATCAAGGTTTTTCAGAGCAAAGTTCCTTTACTTGTGTCAAGCTCATTAAAAAATGAAACAAGGTGTTGGAGCACATTTCCTTTTCTTGTTTCAAGCTCGTTAAAAAATGAAACAAAGTCCCATGAGGATAGTTCTTTTACTATGTCAACCTCCTTAAAAATGAAATAGGTCCCCATGAGGATAGTTCCTTTACTATGTCAACCTTGTTAAAAAATGGAATAGGTCCCCGTGATGATAGTTCTTTTACTATGTGGAGGAGCGATATTTCAGTGAAATCGGAGGACGGAGCCGGAGGAAGGAGGCGGGAAGGAAAACTAGGGTGTCAAACTGTTACAAAGGCAGTCCTCCATGAAAGGACGCACAGGAGGGAGCTCATCTCCCTCCTACAAGCAGGCTGTGGCTAGCAGGGGAAAAAGACCAATGGAAAATGATAGAGAGCCTTCGGAAGGAAGGGATAGAAGCAGAGAAGAAGAGCAGGAGGGGACTAAGTCAAAGAAGCACAATAATGCAACGAAAAATGAGGAAGAAATCAGGGAACAAGGCACTAAAGACAAAGCGCACATGAGCCCATGCAAACCCAAAGCGGCGATAACTCCCAAAGTCATTTTAAATGACCTAGCGCTACAGGTGCATAGGGATCACATGCAAACTTATGCAATCATTTGTAAATTTATGGGGTTGTGGCCCAATGAAAAATCCTTACAAACGTGGATTAAATACCACTGGAAACCAAAAGGCAACATTGACCTACATCTGGGGTCCAAGGTATTTTTCACTGTAGTATTTGCAAATATTGAAGATAAGGACAGAGTGTTTGAAGGAGGGCCATACTTTTATGCTGCAGCAGGCCTCTATATGTGATCGTGGATTATGAATTTTGTCTCGGAACGCGAAACTTTCACTTCAGTACCAATCTGGGTAAGACTATATTCTCTACCTCTTGATTACTGGCAAACAGAATCCCTATCAGCCATAGGAAATAAGTTAGGGTGTTTTGTCAAATTTTCTGAGGCCACTAGAAGGAGAAAGTATACTTCCTTTGCCAGAATATGTGTGGAGATGGATCTCTCTGGAGCTTTACTGGACGAGGTTATTCTGGAAGTTTTTGATGAAGAATGGACGCAAACGGTAGATTATGAACATATTCCATTTAGATGTCGCGAATGTCATGATCATGGACATATGTTCAGAGACTGCCCTCTGAGTAAGACAAAAAGAAAAAACAAAGCTGATACAATGAAGGATTCATAAAGATTCCTCAGGATGGAAAACAAAGGAAAAGGAGGCAAAAGAGGAATAAGAACACGTAAAGTTGCAGGGCAGCAAGCAAACTAGAACATGTTCCAAGTCCTTGAAGAAGACGAAGATCCAATAGAGACAAATAAAGAAAAGGAAGGAAGTCCAGTGGAGGAGGAAAAAGCTGAAGACAGTGAACCAATACAGGAAAACAACAAACAAAAAGAATTTATGATAAGTGATGCAGAACAGGATATGGATCTTGAAATGACCCAAAGTGAGATGGAAATAGAGGACCATGAACTCTAGGAAATTCTTGAGAAAGAGAACCTAGATTTATAAGGTTTCTTGAATCAAGGAACCAAAGAAGGGTTAGAACCATTACCTACAGAAGAGTTCAATAGGGTTCAACAACTATTTTTATGGAAAACCCAGAATAAAGGGGTGGACAGACTAAAACACAAAGTGATCCAGATTTAGACAGGAACGCAATAAAATACAGAGATAACCATAAACACAAAGATGCAGCAGAAATAATACTTCATTTCATTACTATAAAATACTGAAATATGCTTACAACCAGAAATGGAAATAAACCAGCTAGGGCGATGGTAGCTTATCTCTGAGAAGAGATGTGTGGCTACATGCCTCTGAACTGTTCTAAAACCTGTGTTACAATGAGGCTCGAAGGCCTATTTATTGTTGAGAAACAATGGAAAACCCTTCACATCCCGAAACCTAACCCTAGAAGATGAAACGTCAAATTGTGGGCCCCGTTTTGGTAAATTGGTACATCAATTCCCGGGGTCGTAACTTTGGCATACGATCTCCGTTTGACACGTACGATAGCTCGTTAGAAAGATCTACCCGTGTACTACCACTTTGGGAGGCAACATTGGTCCATGGACCATGTTGCCCCAGAGTCCCAAAAAAACGTCGTTTAGGGCCTCAAAACGGCTCCAGAAGTTCAAGACCCGAAAAAACTGCTAAAAATAGTAAACTGTGCTACAATTTAGGAAACTGAAAATGCTAAAAGAGACAGTTGTGGGGGTCCAAATGGGATAGGTGGGTGGCCACCAACATCCACCTGGATCATTCCTCCCCCCTTAGGAAGCAATGGTCCCCATTGCGTTGAGTTCCTCCATCTGCCGAACTTGTCCTGCAATCTCTGGTGTGTACAGTAATGGTGGGAAGCATGGTCGACGATGGTCCATATTGAACACTTGGTGCAGGCAAAGGAATGGAGGAATGATGTGCTCCAAAGCATTGTTCCCCACAGCCTTGGTACTAGTGTAAGGACCATGTCGGAGTTTCCTGAGTTTCTGATGGGTTCTAGTAAGGCGTTCTCTTTGTAGATGTAACCAAACTTTGTCACCCACCTGAAACTTGTGTGGTACCCCTGTGGGTGAGGAGAAGTTGTTCCTGTGTCTTGTCATGACTGTATCCCTTTGTTGTTGCTGTTGCATGGAGGAACCCTTTGCAGGGGTCATGGATGTAGAAATGATCTTCCCCTTACTTTGGGAGTGAACCAGACAGATGAATTTCCTGGTCTATGATATGAGCTTGCTGCCTTTCTTGGTAGTGATCAAAGATGTTGCGGTAGGTGGGGCTACCTCTGGTATCCTGTATAATGAAGTATTCAAAGAAATAATGACAGCATGAGGCCTTGACTCATACACAGCATGTCGCCTCCACAAGTATGGATGGCCTAATAGTACATCACAAACATCCAGAGGTGTAACATCACACAATACCTCGTCTGTGAAGGGTTTGATGCTGTAGGGAAGGCGGCACTGCTAGCGAACTTTCAGATCTCATCCTTCGTGAAGCCACCCAATACTGTACGGCTGCGGATGTGGTGTAGTCGGTAGGCCCAACCGCTTCACGACCTCTGCTGAAATGAGGTTCTTTTGGCTGCCACTGTCGACAATGAATTGTAGTGGTGAACCCTTCACCCACATCTGTGAGTGGAAAAGACGCTCCCCTTCCTCTGGATTTTCGGGCTCATCTTTCTGGATCTTGGTGGTGGCAACAGTGGCGCTGGGATCCGCATCAATGATCTACTTCCCTTTGCCATTCCCCTTGTTGGGTTCTGGCTCAGGGTCGGAACATGCATCTGATTCAGAAGCCTTCAACTCGGCCACCAGCAACTGCTTGGTCCGACACTCACTTGTGTTATGAGTGGGACTCTTGTGGAACTCACACCACTTCCCTGTGTCCTTCTTCAACTTCATGGTGTTGTTCTTTTCTTGCGGCTTCGAGGGTTGTCTTGGGTCACCCCGCCTTGGCTTTGTCCTTTGGGCTTCGGATTTGCAGATCCAAAGTCTCGCTTCTTCTGTTTGAACTTTTGATCGATTTTGACAGCGTATCGGTATGCTGTACCAAGTGAGGAGATGTTCAAGAACCCCATCTCTTCCTGGATGTATATGTGCAGGCAGCCATGGTATTTGAGTACCAGATGCAGCTCAGAATCTTTGATACCCAACTGTGTGCGAAGGGTATGAAAAATGTTTGTGAACTCCGGCACATCTTGGTCTCGTCCCCGCTGCAGTGTGGTCCATTTGATGTATTTGTCCTCATAGCTTCCGACAGGGTAGTACTGCTCCTTGATGGCATCCCGGAAGTCATTCCAAGTGGGTGCGGCTGAAAATAGTGAGCCTGTACTTTCATCCTCCTGCTCGCAGTAGGTTTCCCACCAGTCCTTGACGTGGGGGGCTGCTTTGAGAAGAGAAAAAACAATCTTTTCCCGATTTGAAAATTCATGAACAGAAAAATACCCATCTAGCAGATTTAACCATTTATCTACGGCATCTGCGTCTATTTGACCCTCGAAGATGGGGATTTCAAAATTAACTTGTACCTTGAAGGGTGTGGCATTTCCAGAGTCGCTGTTGGAAGTCGATGTGTCGCCTCTGGGTAGTCGCTGAAGGACATGTGCAAAGCTATCCATCATCGCGTTCCTTTGCCGCTCGAGCGCTTCTTCGAGCAACATTTTGATAGGATCTCCTGCCCCCTCGTCTTTCTTCTCATCCGCCATGGGAGGCCGTCGGGATTTGCGAGGCTGGTCTTGCAAAGGTTCGACCAGTTCAAGCCCTAACTCCTTATATCCTGACCTCGTTGGGGACATGCAAAGAAAAACAGAGAAAAAGCAACCTGGCTCTGATACCACTGATCCGGATTTAAACAGGAACGCAACAAATTACAGAGATAACCATAAATACAGAGATGAGATAACCATAAATACTGAGATGCAGCGGAAATAATACTTCATTTCAAAACTATAAAATACTGAAATATGCTTACAACCAGAAATGGAAATAAACCAGCTAGGGCGATGGTAGCTTATCTCTGAGAAGAGATGTGCGGCTACATGCCTCTGAACTGTTCTAAAACCTGTGTTACAATGAGGCTCGAAGGCCTATTTATTGTTGAGAAACAATGGAAAACCCTTCACATCCCAAAACCTAACCCTAGAAGATGAAACGCCAAATTGTGGGCCCCGTTTGGGTAAATTGGTACATCAATTTCCCGGGGTCGTAACTTTGGCATACGATCTCCGTTTGATGCGTACGATAGCTTGTTAGAAAGATCTACCCGAGTACTACCACTTTGGGAGGCAAAATGGGTCCATGGACCCATGTTGCCCCAGATTCCCAAAAAAACGTCGTTTAGGGCCTCAAAACGGCTCCGAAAGTTCAGGACCCGAAAAACTGCTAAAAATAGTAAACTGTGCTACAATTTAGGAAACTGAAAATGATGAAAGAGACAGTTGTGGGGGTCCAAATGGGATAGGTGAGTGGCCACCAACATCCACCTGGATCACAAAGATAGACAAGGCAACGAAGGAGTGGAAACGATGAAAAATACAGCAGGACTAGCACCCAAAATCCCAGGAAAGAAGAGGGGCAGAAAAAAGAAGAATGAGTTGTTGATGGAATGTGGAAAGCTAATGATAGATTCAGGTAAGATGAAAGATCTATCCAGTTACTCCTTTACTAACCTTTAAATATGAAATTCAGTTCTTGGAATATTAGGGGTCTAGGTAGTAAAAGGAAACAAATATTACTGAGTAATAGAATGAAACAAGCATTTCCAGATGTGATTTTCATCCAGGAAACTAAATGTTCCATTCAGAAGATAATAGATATCCATAGTAAATGGCTCAAGAGATTTGAGTTTCTGGAAGTCAAAGCGGAGAACACAGCAGGAGGTATTCTCACACTTTGGAATCCACAAAAAATTGACTTAATAGATGCAGAGGCATCTAGGGATTATTTATCTACAGTAACTCAACCAGTAGGAGATAAGGAAACCTACTTGGTAACAAATGTCTATGGCCCTCAAAGAATGGATGACAAACTCAGGGTTCTAAACTCTCTGGAGTATCTCAGAGACAGACATGTAGGAATAACTTGGATCTTAGGGGGTGATTTCAACACGATTAAATCACTTACGGAAAAAAAAGGGGGAACTAGAGTTCTAGGCAAAGACTCTTTGGCTTTTCAAACCTTTATTGATAAGCTGAAGCTGGTGGATATTGAAATGAATAACGGAATATTCACCTGGAACAATAAAAGAGGAGGAGATTCCCAGGTAGCTTCCAAGTTAGATAGATTCATAATTTCAGAGGATCTTATGCTCAATAACAAGGAAATGGTGGCAAGAGTGCTCCCCTTTGGAGGCTCAGATCAATGGCCGGTACAACTGGAGGTTCAAGGCATTGGTAAACCTAGGAACAGACCTTTTAGATTTGAGAATATCTGGCTGTCCCACCCAGATTTCATAAGCAATGTAACCAAGTGGTGGTTAGAGGATTTAAACATTCAGGGAACCAGAATGTTCCTTCTACAGAAAAGATTGAAACACATCAAAATCCGGCTCAAAGACTGGAACAAGAATGAATTTGGCAATATCTTTGAAGGGTAAAAAATTATTGAAGGCAGAATGCAGGAACTTAACCAAACCCTTATCAAAGAGGGCCATGACAAAGTAAGAAGTGATCAAGCCACCAAATATCAGCAACAATGGGAGAATATATACAAACAAGAGGAAATATTTTGGAGACAAAAATCCAGAGTCCAATGGCTAAAGGAAGGTGAACGTAATACCAGATTTTTTCACAAATCCACCATGGCTAACAGAGCACACAATAGAATTTCTCTGATTAAGGATAAAAGAGGAAATAATCTCAATTCTCATGAAGAAATAGAAGCAATTCTAGTCCAGCACTTTCGAAGCATATCATAGGAAACCTGTTATGAAAGAGATTATTACATCCGAGGTTTCACTAAGCATATACCCAGGATGGTTTCCAGAGAGGATAATGTTAATATTTACATACCTATGACCGAAGAGGTTAGTGGGGTTCTCAAAGAAATGCAGAATGGAAAGGCGCCAGGCCCAGATGGTTTCAATGTCAACTTCTTCTAAGCTTGCTAGAATATTGTCAAACAGGATATTCTATAGGTAGTGGAAAATTCCGAGAGGCACGGAACCATTTTGAAAAAGCTGAATTCCTCTTTTATATCCCTGATCCCTAAACAAGAGCTAGCTCAAACCCCTGATAGATTCATACCTATAGCATTGTGCAATGTGGTTTACGAGATAATTTCAAAAGTGGTTGCAAATAGACTCAAACCCCTCTTGCCTTCACTAGTTTCAGGGGAACAAGTTGGATATGTGGAAGGAAGGCAAATTCTTAATAATATCATCTCAGCACATGAAGTGGTGCACTCTCTTACTAGCAAGAGAAAATCCGAAATGATTATGCAATTGGACATTGCCAAAGCTTATGATAAGCTGAATTGGAACTATATAAGGAAAGTTATTATTGCTTTCGGGTTTGACCAAAATTGGGTTAGATGGATCATGGCTTTGATTACCTCTTCTAGTTTTTCAATTTTAGTCAATGGCTCTCCTTCGGAGACCTTCACCCCTTCCAGCGGACTCAGGTAGGGTGACCCTATCTCTCCCTTTCTCTTCATCCTCATGATGGAAGGACTGGGCAGAGCTATCAAGTATGCAAAATAAGTTGGTAACATCAAGGGTATACAACTCTCTGACAATGGACAAGCCTTAACTCATCAACAATTTGTGGGTGATACCATGCTGCAGGGAATACCCACAGTCAAAGAGGCTCTTGCTTATAAACAAATCCTCAATGAATTTTCCATGGCCTCAGGTATGGAAGTTAATCACTCCAAATCCAAGATTTTTTTTCTTTAATACTAACATTTCTATTCAAAGGAACATATCTAGAATTCTGGGCTTTCAAAGAGACTCTCTCTCCTTGAAATATCTAGGGATTCCATTAACTGCAAAACTGCTTCACAAGAGTATCTGGGAGCTTATGATCAGTAATTTGCATGACAAGACCAGGAAATGGACAATGAGATCATTAAACTTGGCTAGCAAGTTGATCCTCACAAAGGTTGTTCTAAAATCAATCCTGATCTTTATGCTTTCAGCTATCCCTGCTCCTAAAGGAATCTTGCATCAAATGAGAAACATCTAAAGAGACTTTCTTTGGGGCAAGGGGGAAGAAAAGAAGAAGTGGGCCTTAGTTTCCTGGGAAAAATTTTGCAAACCCAAAAACGATGGGGGTCTCGGATTGGACAATCCTGAAATCCTAGTTAAGGTTCTAGGGGAAAAATTATGGTGGTGATGGATAAAGGAACCAGAAGCACAATGGGAAGTCACTTGGAAAGAAAAATATGCAAGTTCGTGGTTAGATAATGACCGCATAAGGATGGATGGAAATATAAGAGGATCTCACATTTGGAACAAAGCCTGGGATAACAAAGGCTTAATTCAAGATAACAACTTCTGGGAAATTAGAGATGGAGATTTAGCCTTATTCTAGGACGATAGATGGCAACAAGAACCTATTCTATTACACGAGGATTTGGAGGACCTCAAAGCAGAGACAGACACTAAGGAGCTCACTCAGGTTAAGGATTTTTGGGAACAAACTAATAGTTCTGGAAAATGGAGAAACTGAAGGAAACTTGAGCTCAGAAATGACAGTCCTCTAAAATCTAAGGCTGAAAGACTGATAAAAATGTTAGAGCGAAGGAAAATTCTAGTTTCAAGGGGGCATGACTAGCTAAGATGGGGCAACAACAATGAAGGGAACTTTAATCTCAAGGAAGCTAATCTCATACTCCTTGAGCTTGATTCTCATGCTCCTGACAGGATTTGGCAAAACCTATGGAAGCATCAGGGCTGGATGAAAATTAAACTCTTTTTGTGGCTGGTTCTGCAAAGGAAAATCTTGACTTGGGATAACATTAGGAAGATGGGTTTCCTTGGGCCTTTGAGATGCCAACTCTGTGAGGCTCAAGAGGAAACCATGGAACACCTTCTCAACACCTGTGTTTTCACATCCAAATTATGGGATTTTTATGCCTTAATCTTCCAACAATCTGACAGAGATATTGGAAGTCTTTTCAATACCCTTACCAAATGGAGAAGGAATTTTTTGGATAATGAAGTTCTTAGGTCAGCATGGGCACTTACACCAAGCTTCATTATATGGAACATCTGGAAAGAAAGGAACAATAGAATCTTCAAGAATGTTAAGAAATATTCCCAGTGTACTTATGATATGATCCTAAGACAGATTAAAGAAACGGTCAGAACTACAATTCAAAATCTCCCCTTGAACCCCCCTTCTGCTACTGATTGGAGGATTCTCTGTGGGCTAGATTTGCAGGGACTCGTTCCTCAGGGATTAATCAGGAAAAGTTCTATTGTGGATCCTGAGCTAGACTTCTGGCATCCTCCCCCTAAGGGCTTTCTAAAATTCAATATTGATGGGGCTTGTAAAGGTAATCCAAGCTCGGCAGGCCATGGAGGGGTGTTAAGGGATGACAAAGGAGACATTTTGTTTATCTTCCATGATCACTTAGGAAAGTCCGCAAACAACATGGCGGAGTTAATGGCCATGGAACAATGTCTTGAGTCCCTCGTTCAGGAAAATTGCCAAAATACGATCATTGAAGCTGACTCCGAGTTGGTCATTAACTCAGTCAAAAGAATAAGCTGGGGAACAAATCCAGAAAAAGCCTCTAAAAACTAGAGGCTAAATCAAGTCTTCCAACGGATTCATAGTCATCTACAGAGCCTGAGAACAATCAGTTTTGCACATGTACGAAGAAAGGCCAATAAACTTGCAGATTTGCTAGCCAATCAAGGAGTGATCTGCACAGATAACAGGGTTGCGATGAACTGGAGAGAGTTCCCTCGTAACAGATTAAAACGGAGTGTCAAAACCAAGCAGATGAAGACAATACAGAGTTTCTTAAGAGAACCATGGAGGCGGGTACAGTTAACTAGCAGGTGGTGGATCAGTGGTATAATCACAATGGGGTCTTTTGAAAAAGGGTTGGAAAGGTCAACCGGTGATCCCCAGATTATCTGGTTCATTGAAGAATCCAGTTGTACTGATGAGAACGAAAGGGCTTCAGGGGTTGCAGGAAGGATGGCGGCGAATGCTTGGCGCATCGGGGCTAGAAGGGTTGATGATGCGAATGGATGAGAGCAGAGGACAACCAGAGAATTAAAAACTGGAGTTCTTTTAATTCTGCTCTTTTTTCCGCAGCCTGAGTGGTCTTCAGGTGTTCATGGCCCTAATAGGCAGGAAGCGGTTTTTCCCTTTCGGGAGCGATCCCATTCGTTGAGCTCCACGTGGCGGTGGGGTTGGGAGGAATACCACCCTCATCGCAAGTTATCTTCCATGAATGTTGGCCTGCACAATTTTAATATCCACCGTCGGATGGCTCATTGTGATTCAACTGATCAGATCGCTTGTGCAGGTCTACGGTCCCGGGTGGTACTAGCAAGCAGCTCTTCAGTACGATTTGGTCTACAGCCGTTGGTTCATACAGAAAGGTTCATGGGTCGAGATTAAAGAGGATGGCTAGGGTTGGTGGGAAAAGTTGAGCCTGGGACATCATACCAAAGTTTGAGAAATCGGGCGATTGAGCTACCTTTTTATGTAGACAACTATGTGTTATTTTCGAATCCAAGTCCAAACTCATAAATTTTTCTTTTGAGAAAGGTATAGTTTGGAGGTAGGTAGCAAAGAATAGTTTTGCTTAAGGTTTCTCCATAGTCAATGACCATAAGAGTTTTGATGTATTCTATGTACTTTATTTTATGATTAATGAATTGGAAGGTCCGACTCTTGCATTAGCAAAAAAAAGATAGTCTTTTTACTATGTCAACTTCGTTAAAAAATGAAATAGGTCCCCATGAGGATAGTTCTTTTACTATGTCAACCTCATTAAAAAATGAAATAGGTGTCATGAGGATAGTTCTTTTACTATTTCAACCTCATTAAAAAATGAAATATGTGTCATGAGGATAGTTATTTTACTATGTCAAACTCGTTAAAAAATGAAATAGGCCCCCATGAGGATAGTTTTTACTATGTCAACCACGTTAACAATTGAAATAGGTCCCCATAGTTCTTTTACTATGTCAACCTCATTAGAAAATGAAATAGGTGTCATGAGGATAGTTCTTTTACTATGTCAACCTCATTAAAAATGAAATAAGTGTCATGAGGGTAGTTCTTTTACTAGGTCAACCTCATTAAAAAATTAAATAGGTCCCCATGAGGATACTTCTTTTACTATGTCAACCTTGTTAAAAAATGAAATAGGTCCTCATGAGGATAGTTATTTTAGTATGTGAACCTCGTTAAAAAATGAGATAATCCCCTATGAGCATGGTTTGTTTACTTGTGTCGAGCTCATTAAAAAATGAACCAAAGGTATCATGTGCATGGTTCTTTTGTAGAAATTTTGAATAATAAAAACATATTCAATGGAGATTACCTTGATCATGTACTATTGCGGAATACATACACAATACATAAGCTCCTCTACGTTGATCATCAATATAGCAGCATCAATAACAATAAAACATCAAGAGCATTCACACATTAACACAGTATGTAACCCGGGGAAAGCTTACAGCTGAAAACCCCACACTATCTATATATTAATGATTGAGAACATGTAACATTACAAAGTAAAATGCTTATCACAAGCAATCCAATACCAGCTCCACCTATTACACACAATACAGCTCAGATCTGATCTCCAAATCTATCCCATTGCTTGCCTTCCCCCACAACTCAATACCTACTCGAGAATGAATGAGAATGGTTTACCCAAACTCGTATTTACCTCCAAAGAATCACTCACATTAGGAAAGATGTGAGTAGAGGCTATAATACTTGGTATTGGCCAATTCATTGGCATACTCAATCCCTTTGATTGTGCAAATCCTCATGCACAACTATAGTCACAACTGATAGCGATCTGATCCTCTAACACCTGTCCCTACTGAACTGAACATGCACTGGCACACAACTGAGTTAACTGATGTATTCTATAGTTGCATTATGAGTTAATAATTAGTTTAACAACTCATCATTAGTCTATTTGTAGTTAGACTAATTACAACTAGTTTAACCAAGTCAAACTGAAGACAACTCCATCAACTCCAGAATCAACTCCACCAAAATCAACTGATTGAGTTCTAACTGAAGTCATGCATGCAACAACTCAACTGACCCACAAAGAAAGCATACTTCCTTCTTACAGCTGCATGTGCCACATCTGTAGCTCAAACTGAAGTGCTCCAGGATAATAAGATCAAGTTTATAGTCCAAATATTATTATGAGACAATAGTATTTGACTTTTCTATTTTGGACAGCCAGTCTAAAAATAGACTTTGATCACACCTGCTGTGACCACTCCTGCTGTGATCATCCCTGCTGTGATCCAAAAATAGAACTTGCGCCATAATTTGTCTGTGGGCCCACTTAGTGAAGGCGACTCTTTTCACTAAGCTCCATCATCTTGTTGCAATCTCAACACTCCCTCTCGACAAGATATGGATTATCAGCAACCCCTATCCTGCCTCGGTGGTATTCAAATTTGCTCCTGGTGAGAGCCTTCGTCAGAATATCAGCATCTTGATCCTCCGTTGGAATGTACGAAAGTAACATGATCCTCCGTTGCACACAATCTCTGATATGATGGTACCTGATGTCAATATGCTTAGATCTATCATGAAATACAGGATTAGCCAAGAGTTTAATGCAACTCTTGGTTATCACAGTAAATCACAGTAGGATCCAAATGAGAACCGAACAAACCAACCAGGATCTTCCTCATCCATATAGCCTCGCATGCAGCCAAACTTACTGCCATATACTCGGCCTCTGCTGAACTGAGTGCCACGGATCTCTGCTTCCTGCTATACCAAGAAACTGTTGTCGATCTAATACTAAAGACCCTTCCTGATGTTCTCTTTCTGTCCATTGGGCTACCTGCCCAATTTGCATCTTTGAAGCCACACAACTTCACCTCATCCTCCTGTCTGTACCATAATCCATATCCTGATGTGCCTCTCAAGTAGCGCAATACATGCTTGCCCGCCTTCCAGAAGAGCTTGGTAGGCTTAACCATAGCTTGTAAAAGTTGGTTAATTGCATAGAATATATCGGGTCATGTATTGACCAAATACATTAGAAACCCCACCAACTGTCGATAAACAGTGGCATCCACTTCTTCTCCCAAAGTGGCATCCTCCTTCCTCCATCCTCCAGGAAGAGGAGTATCAACAGGCTTGTCACCATGCATGTTGAACTTCTCCAGTATCTCCCGAGCATACTTGCCCTGAGAAACAAACAGTGCACCACTGCGCTACCATATTTCCAATCCTAGGAAATAGTGAAGGAGCCCTAAGTCCTTCATCTCAAACTACTTAGCAAGATCATCCTTGCATGAAAGTATCAACAGCTCATCACCCGTTAGAATCAAATCATCAACATATAGTACAATGATAAGCAACTTACCCTCCACCACAATCTGGTATAAGTTAGGATCCGCCTCGCTCTTGGAAAATCCGAGTCCTGTGAAATAGTTGTCTATCCGTGTGTACCAAGCACGTGGTGCTTGTTTCAACCCATACAGCGCTCTCTTGAGCCTGCACACATGCGACTCGCTGCTGAAGACCTCAAAGCCTTCGAGCTGATCAATGTACACCTCCTCCTCAATGACTCCGTTGAGGAACGCAGTCTTCACATCCATCTAATGAATGTGCCATCCCATCTGCGCTGAGAGAGCAAGAATCGTCCGTATGGAAGAATACCTTGCGACAGGTGCAAAGGTCTCCTCATAATCGATCCCCTCTATCTGTGAAAAGCCTCGGGCAACAAATCTTGCCTTGTACTTCTCCACACTCCCGTCAGCTGCCTGCTTAACTTTGTAGATCCATCTCGAACCCACCACTGATTTCCCTTCCAGTCTAGGAACAATCTCCCATGCACTGTTTCTGACAATAGAATCATACTCTTCCACCATGGCATCTACCCATGCGGGATCCTCCACAGCTTCCTCGAAAGAGGATGGCTCAGTCACAACACACTTGCTCATAAGAGCCATGTATCCAGTGTACCAATCATGTGATTGTCTCTGCCTGCGTCGGGTTGTAGGTGGTCCTACAACTTTCTCTGCATCTTGAGCCAATCACTCAGCTTCTGTCAAGCGCTTTCGCCCTCTGATGGTTGGAACTGCATGAGTGGTCTCTTCCACTCCATGGACCTCGTCCTGTGGCTAATCCACGTCCTAAAGCTCATCCTTAGGAACTAATAGCTCCTCATCTACATGCAAGTGTAGCTCCCTCTCAAGCCACACTTCATGGCTTTCTCCTCCTGAAATTTTATATCCCGTCGCACAACAGTTTTACCACTGTCTGGAAAATACACACGATAGTTGTGGGGCGTATCAGTGTACCCCACAAATATCCCAACCTCTGCAGTCGGCTCCAACTTCTTCCTGGCATCCTTCGTCACATGCATGTAAACGTTAGCACCAAAAATCCTCAAATGAGAAAGATCAGGCTTCTTACCAGAATAAGCCTCCTCGGGCGTACTCATGCCAAGTATCCTATGAGCACAATGGTTCTGCACATAAACTGTTGTATTGCATGCTTCCACCCGCAAGTGAAGGGGTAGGCCCTGATCATGCAACATCGCCCGTGCAGCACCCACTATCGTTATGTTCTTCCGCTCAGCTACCCCATTCTTCTGTGGGTTATGGGGAGCTATGAGCTCTCTTCGAATCCCTTCTGCCTTGCAGAAATCCTTGAACTTGTCCGAGATGTATTCACCACCATTCTCACTCCTAAGAGCCTTCACCTTCTTCCCCGACTCCTTCTCGACCAGTGCTTTGAATTCACAGAACTTTGAATATGTCTCACTCTTCTTCTGCATGAAGAAGATCCAGCACTTACGAGAGAAATCATCAACAAAAATCACATAATACTTGTTTTTGTTGTCGAAGCAACTGAGTAAGGTCCACACACGTCTGTGTGAATTATCTCAAGGACCGTCGTGGCACGACTATCCTTCTCGTGAAAGGTAGATTTCACAAACTTCCCCAAAGTACACCCCTTGCACTGATCTGACTGCACAAGTGTGCCTTTAGGAAGTGATCTGCTGCAGTATCTTCAAGGCTCCATGGTGAAGGTGACCCAATCTCCTGTGCCACAACTCGCCATCATCCCGGCTCACCAATCCTTCTACCTTGCCTGCCATTGCTGCGCATCCATCTACATGCAACTGATAAAGGTTCCTTACTCGAACCCCTATCTTCCGGGTCTCACCAGTTGTCTTGCTACGCAAGAAAGCTTTTCCCTTGCTGAAAACAACATCATACCCCTTGTCTTCTAACATCGCCATAGAGATGAGATTCTTCTTCAATCCTGGAACATGCATGACTTCCTTCAATACGAAGGGTTTACTAGACTCCCTCTCAAAGGAAATGGTACCGATACCGGTCGCACTGTATCTACCATCATCGCCCATCTCAATGTGCACTCCAAGATCTTTGACCTCCAGATCATAAAACAAATCTCTATCTCCCGTCATGTGAAAAGACACACCACTATCCAAGAACCACACCGATCCCATAACACTTGAAACCAAACATGTGATCAATGAAAAATCAAGGTCAAACTGCGAGGCTAGAGCCTCTCCTGCTGCAAATCCAACAGCCTACTTGTTCTTCTTCTTCTGCGGACAATTAGTGGCATAGTGTCTGTGCTGGTGACAGTGAAAACACTTCACCTTGGACATGTCATGCTTCTTGCCTTTTGCACCAAACTGAGAAGATTTCTTGCTCTTCCCTTTCTTTGCTTTGGCAGCCAAAGCACAATTTTCTTCATGAGATATCTTTGATGAAGATCCATCCCTGGTACTCTGCCCGATCTCCTCCTGCACAAGATCTGACCACAGTCTTTCCCATCCTGGCAATTTCTCCCAACCATTGACAGAGTCCTGATAGGAATTCCAACTCTTCGGAAGACCAAGGAGAGCCAAGATCACCAATTCCTCATCATCGATAGTAACCCCCACACTTCCCAGCTCATCTCGACACTGAGTGAACTTCGTGAGATACTTGGGCATACTGTCACCCTTATCGCGTTTGATGTTTTTGAGTTTATCTTTGAGCGCCAGCTTCCTCTGATCGCTCTTGCTTTGGAATAGATCTGTTAAAGCCTTCCACATCAGATATGGAGAAGTCTTTCCATGCAGGATGGACACAATGTGATCCTTCACGCCCTCCAACAGAATCCTTCGACATTTTGCAGTCTTCTTTTGCCAAGAATTAGCTTGAGTAGCATCAGTAGGCTTTGGGACATCCGTCTCTATGAACTCCTTCAGCCCGTTATCATCCAATACTGCCTCCATCCTGTCCTTCCATGCAATATAGTTTGAGCCGCCCTCAAGCGCATACTCCAATCGCAATCCGTTGAAAGACATTGTTGCATTGCCACCAAGAAAACACTGCTGCAAATTCGAATTCCACTAGCATCAACTCAACTGCCTCGGATCTAAGATTTGTGAGAACACAACATTTCTTGTACAAAGATTGACTATATTGGCATTCACCGGATATCTCACCTTCCAAAATAAGGATGAATCCAGAGGCTACCTGGCCTAATTACAGACTCTGCCTGAAGAAATAGAATGTAAACACTTCCTGAATAGTAGATCAGATGATCAACAGCTCTAATACCATGTAGAAATTTTGAATAATAAACACATGGAGATTATCCTAATCATGTAATATTGTGGAATACATACACAATACATAAGCTCCTCTACGTTGATCATCAATATAGCAGCATCAATAACAATAAAACATCAAGAGCATTCACACATTAACACAGTATGTAACCCGGGGAAAGCTTACAGCTGAAAACCCCACACTATCTGTATATTAATGATTGAGAACATGTAACATTACAAAGTACAATGCTTATCACAATCAATCCAGTACCAGCTCCACCTATTACACACAATACAGCTCAGATCTGATCTCCAAATCTATTCCACTGCTTGCCTGCCTCCACAGCTCAATACCTGCTCGAGAATGAATGAGAATGGTTTGTACCCAAACTCGTATTTACCTCCAAAGAATCACTCACACTGGGAAAGACGTGAGCAGAGGCTATAATACTTGGTATTGGCCAATTCATTGGCATACTCAATCCCTTTGATTGTGCAAATCCTCATGCACAACTATAGTCACAACTAATAGCAATCTAATCCTCTAACACCTGTCCCTGCTGAACTGAACATGCACTGACATGCAACTGAGTTAACTGATGTATTCTATAGTTGCATTATGAGTTAATAATTAGTTTAACAACTCATCATTAGTCTATTTGCAGTTAGACTAATTACAACTAGTTTTACCAAGTCAAACTGAACACAACTCCATCAACTCCACCAAACTCAACTGATTGAGTTCTAACTGAAGTCATGCATGCAACAACTCAACTAACCCACAAAGAAAGCGTACTTCCTTCTGACATCTACATGTGCCACATCTATAGCTCAAGCTGAAGTGCTCCAAGAGAATAAGGTCAAGTTTATAGTCCAAATATTATTATGAGACAATAATATTTGACTTTTCTATTTTGGACAGCAAGTCTAAAAATAGACTTTGATCACACCTGCTGTGATCACTCCTGCTATGATCACTCTTGCTGTGGTCACTCCTGCTGTGATCCAAAAATAGAACTTGCGCCATAATTTGCCTGCGGGCCCACTTAGTGAAGGTGACTCTTTTCACTAAGCTCCATCATCTTGTTGCAATCTCAACATCTTTTACTTGTGTCAAGCTCAGTAAAAAAAATTAAACAAGGTGTCATGAGCATGGTTCTTTTCCTGTGTCAATGTCATTAAAAAAATGAAACAAATCCCCTTCCAATTCAATTCTTTGATTAGATCTCGTAAAACCCAATCAAGTCTTGCATTTGATCTTGTAAGTGAACCTTCATTCCATCCACCTGTTAGTAACCAGTAGTCTGCTTTGGTGAATGAAATGAAGCTTGGGGGGCATGTACCTTGAATTGAGTCATTATGTTGGGGGCATGCAAACTCATCTCAAGCATAGTTTATCTTTGTTTCAAGCTTGTTTAAAAATAAAACCAACCCAGGCATAGTCCATTTCCATTTGAAGCTTGTGTAAAAATGAAACCAAATCCAAGCATAGTTTTTTCTCATGTTTCAAGATTGTGAAAAAATGAAACCATCTTCAAGTATCCTCAAGCATAGTTTCCCATGTTTCAATATTGTGTAAAAATGAAACCATTCTCACTTTACCTCTCGTGATTTCCATTTTTATCAGCCTATTTTTGCTAGATTAGCCTTGGTTTTTTCATTCCATTATCACTATCTCTTTGGTCGATCATACACTTTCACTTGGTTGTTTTACCCTTGCCTGAGGAACATATACGATGAGTGGTCTTATTAGCCAACCTCTTGACCTTTACATGTTTTGAACAGTTACATCATCACCAGAACCAGATGTTATTATTTTATACCAATCGTTCCTCCAAGTGAAGTCCTCTTTTAGCTCTTTTCACACTCAAAAAATATGAAAATATTGTCGAGCACTTGTCTTTTCGAACTCATAAAAGTAAATGTAAATATGTCTACTAGATATAAGTTTAACCCTTTTCCAAACCGAGATGGAAATGCTATGAAAAAGGAATACCTTAGTCAAACATGGCTAAGAGGTTCTCTTGAATCTTTTTTTCTACATTTTCGGATTCGAGAAACTATCTATAAAAAGGGACCTTTGGAGTTTTCTTTTCTGCCTCTTTTTAAACTCTCTAAACATGAAAAATATGTCGAGATACCCCTCCTTCGGACTCATAAAACTTAAACTATGCATGACTTGTCACCATGACGAGATTGAGCTACTCCTTCCTAGGGCTCATTAAACTTACTAGGATGGATTCATCCAAAGGATGAACTTATAAAACAAGCATATGGTATCCTCTTCAAGCTTGGGATTAAAAATAAAGGGGTACTCACTAGAAATAGTGCGGGGGGGTGGAATGGAAGTAAATGTGCCTTGTATTATGTATGAAAGGCAACATGTCGCTCTTGAACATGATAATCATCTGCATTTCGTGTCGGGTTTGGGATATCCTCACTTAGTCACTTGCCTTCTTGGGTTTGGGAAATCCATTTGCATATCATTTTATTGTTTCATATTGTCATCATGACCATTGATCCCATTTTGAGTCAAATCCTGCCAAATTCCAAATTTGTGTCGCTGATATGTTCAAGAGAAGTTTCGTCTACAAATTAAAAACTCTTATACCTGATTTTACCTTCTCTACTACAATCTTGAATCACTCTCACCAAATTTACAAAGTCCTTTGTTTTGTGTCAATGTGTGGGAAACATTATGGCCCTCCTTTGAAGGACCACTTCATGTAGACTTTATCTCATTATCCAGGAAGATGATCTAAAAACTCATTTTCAGTACCTTGGAGCTTGCATGCCTCAATGGAAAGTTCTTTGCATTGGATGATAGGTTCACATCACTGGCCTTTGATCAGATGATTCTACGAGTGTTCGACTTCAGCTCCCTTATTTACACTCGTGGATTGTGTTGTTGTACCTCAAGAACCATTGTCACTATTGGTAGTTTCTCTCATACCTGTTAATGGTTTACATCATTGACCAGTAATTAGGTGGTTTCTACCATGTTCAACTTCAACACGTCTATTCGCATGGTTAGATTCAAACTTTGGTTGGATCGATATAGAGATGAAGACCCTGGATTTCGTCTAATAAATCCAAGTTGTGTGGAGTTATTTAGTATTCATGATTGTATACATGATCCTTTCTAGTTTGATGGCTACGTCCATATTGTGGATCCATACATATGATCCTTTTTAGTGAGATGGTTGCATCCATGTCATGGATCCATACACATGATCATTTCTAGTTGGATGGTTGTGCTCATGTTGTGGATTCGTGTATTTTAAAAATCCTACTCAGAGATGTCATATATGTTGTATTATGTTTGATTTGCAGGTCTCCTAATGGTAGTTCTCCAAAGTCCTTTCCTTGACTTGTAAATCACTTCAACCATCAGTTCCTATTATGACTTCATGCTTTAGGGGGCATATGTTATATAGTAATTTGTCACACTCCCTGTCTCATACCCTGAGCTGTCGAACTTTGCCCAAAATGTCGCAAAGAAACAAAAGTTGTCAATTTATTGACCATGAAAAACATTTATTAGAGCATCCCTGAAGAAAAGAATAATAAATTCCTTGAAGTAATTCTGGAAGAGTTTGTCAAAAACTCTATTTGTAAGCCCAACACTACTTTTAGCAAGCAAACCTATGTTGGTACCCTTTGGTCTAACTAGTGATTAGCGTTGGCAGCACGACTTTGGATAGGAAAATCCGTGTTGATCCTCTTCAAGAAGTTTCTTCAAAAATGGAGCAGAAGCTTCTCTTACTAGAAGCCTCGAGAACGGTGAGCCGGTTATTGTTGAGTAAGGATATGGTCGAGTTCTCCCATTTTGAGTCCTTGATCCTACCTTTAGGGATCATCCCCTTGAGTCTTTGTATGCTTCCCTCTTGTGTTTATTATTAAAACAATGCATGTTTACTTTCCATAAGTGTGTAAATTACTACTTGCTTAGTATGATGCTCCTTGATATGTAATATGGTTTACAAAATGAATATGTTATGTTTTTCCTTTGTTATCTTTGTTTGATCTCTCTTGCAGGTATTCATTCACAACAAGATAGTGAGGATCAAGCTTGGAATTGAGGAGATCGAGATTTACATCGAAAAGAAACCGCATAGGAGGGAGGTAGGACATCTTTCCTTTCTCATGTCATTTTGATTTAAACTAGGAGAGTTTTGCATGTATTTGTTTCGGTTGTTACTATATCCAGTCATTGGACTAGAGGGATTGGTTCTATCCATAGAATGGATTGCCTAGATAACAACAATGTAGAGAGGAATGAAGCTTGGTATTTTCCCATGTAAATTTCCATAACAAACACTAGTTTCCCTATTCGCGTTGTCAAGCAATGAATCCATCAAATCATAGATTTTAAGTCACCATTCATGGGCCATTTACAATCCTCTAAATTGCATGCAGAAGCTGAAATCTAGAGGAAAAAAAAAACCATTCATACATTATCCTTCCAGTATGGCTCAAAACCCTCCATTCCAACCAAAAAATTGTAGTTAGGAAGTTTGTTATAATCTTGAAAAAAAATGTAGAAATGTTGAGCTTTGGGATTAGAGTAAGAAAACATTCCTTTTACACTTTAGCCATCATGGTTGTTCTTTGTAGTTGTGAAGTTTGGATTTCATTCGTTCCTCATGAGACTTAAATAAAATTAAACGAATCCAAACCTTTTTCATTACCTCTAATTTTAAAACTAAACATTTGTTGCACCTTTATTTTGAATAAATGAATAAATTTTAACGTCCACGAGACTAAAAATAGTCTATGGGACTACCTCCCTATTTTTTGCCTTTTGAAATTCAATCATTTTCTTACTCAAATTGATGATGAGCTGACCCAACCTTCTAACAGTCCCCTCACTAAAAAGACAATTCCCAGGAATTATAGCTAACATATTGTCATAATTGGCCCTGATGTCTCTGAAAGAATCACATTCCAAAATGAGATGTTTTTCCAATTCCACTGCCCCAAAACTGCAAAAAGTACACACCCATTCTTCCTAAGCTTATTTATGTCTCTTCCACTGTCTTGTTTCACACCGAAGATGATGTGAGTTAGTTCTTAATTGAGCAATAAGAATATTTTCTCTCCACGGAATTCTAGCTCCAATGTACTCTTTTTTTTGGAGCTCACAAGTGGTATTGAATTCCTGAACATAATACTTCTTCTTTCTACCCAACTCTTTTCCCCATATAGGCTTACAGAACTTCTCCATAACAAAATTATTTAACTCCTTGTTATTTGTGGGAAATTCATTGAGGTAACTATTCCATTTTTTCATCCATTTGTTGTTTTGTCTCATCCATGATTTCTTTCTTTCACTCCTGCCTTCACTGAAGATAACTTTTGGTCATCTACCTATTCCCATTTACTCAATTCTTTTTAGATAGCTTATAAAATGCGCCATAGCAATTACCTTGATGGATTTGCTCCTGTTTCACTCAATATTATCTCATAAGGAACCAAACTTTTTATTTTGAATTTTCTCATGATCAAGCGTTTTTAGATTTTCTCAATTTGTTTTCATTTTGAAATAGGGATGTTGCTAGCCCACAGTTCACACCCATATAATATCACTGGACAAACTAGGAGTCCAAAAATCACTTTAGTCGTTTTCATGGATTAAAACTTGAACTTTGATTAAAGCTATATGTATTTTTCATCGAGTTTAATTTTTAGATTATAAAGACAAATTGCTTGAGTCAAGTAAAGATAAGCTCCATGTTAGTATTTTAATATAAGATTTGAAAAGCATAACAACAATATACTTGGTAAGAGTTTAACATGATATTCACACAAATTGAAACTTAGTGAAAAGGATAGTAATCATTCATCACATATCCTAACCACCTAAATTAAACCCAGTAAACACAAACATGTTAAAAACAAATAAATAACACACTAACTTCTCTTTTTTAAATATTCTTTTTTTCATAGAGAAGAATGCTTATTTCTACCTCCTACAACTTGAATGGGCGTAATGGTTATAGGTTCAAATCCAAAGGGGAGCAGTGCAATGAAATGGTTGTATTCGACTAATCCATATACACCTTCGTAGAAAATGGTTGTCCACCCCTTGTCCACAAGTTTTTTCCATATCTTGTTTCATAAACAAGGAGGCTCTTATACATCAATTTATGATTTAATTTAAATCATTATTATTATAATATTTATATCGATGTAATAATTATTATTATAATAGCATTTCTATTCTTATTTATGTGTATATAATAATAAGGCATTTTATTATAAACAAAACCTTGTACCATAAAACAAGAGATATCATATAACAATTTAATATCTGGATTAAATAATTATTGTGTCGAGAGGTGCACTCTACAGCCTAATATGACCCCGATGTGTAAGTATGTCACGTCCTCAAAAAATAATAAAAATAATTTTCACTGATGTCGACCAAAACATTCGCTTGAATCTTAAATCACTAATGTGTTTAATAGCTCTTTTATCATATACGTGAATTTGAATGGATCGTAAATTTACTTTTAACAAACAAACAAAAATTACCACAATAAACTTCCAAATTAGGTAAAATTTTAAACATCTTTACTTTTTAATGAATCCAATAACATTTCTTAAATCAAAAGAAAAAAAGGTTAATTCAACACAAAGAATCGAAATTCTTACTCCAAAATATTTTAATACTTCTTTTAATTAAATATTTGTAAAATAAATCTTTAAAATGAAAAACCATATATATTAATTTGATGTAGTTCTATTATAAATTATGTTATCATGCTATGTAAAAAACATTATTAAATCTAATAATGATATTAAAAGATTAATATTAATGCTAATATTAAATATTGTATTAATATTAATATATTATAATATTAATATTGTTAAATTTAATAAATTTGGATTAATACAATATTATTTTTATATAATAATATATCATGATATATAATTAATTCTAGATATATATGGAGGGAAGAACAAAGACATAGAGTGATAGAGGTAGAGAGATAGAGGGAGTCACAAGGGAGAGATGGAGATAGAATGAAAGAGAGGGGAGAGGAGTAAGAGGAGTAATGAAGAGAAAGAGAAAGAGAGGAGTGGGAGAGGGAGAGAAGGGTAAGAGAGAGAGAGGGAGACAAAAATATTGAGGGGGAGAGAGGAGGAGAGAGGGAGGGATATAGTGACAAGGTTGGATGGCGGAGAGTGTTGGGTCCCTATAATACTAGTGATTACCTCATTACTATTGTAGTTACACCCCTTATTTATATTGTTGTGCCCATATTACCCCCATGTTGTTATTTTTGTGCCCCATAGAATCCCTCTATTGTTATTTTTGTGGCTTTATATTATTATTGTTAGGTCAGCTGGATTATATTGTGACTCCTTAGACTCCTATATATAGAAAGGAGGTTTTGTCATTTGTATCATTGAAGAATTGTTCATTTATGTAATGTAAAGGAGGTTGCCCCCTCGAAGAGGCTGAATTCTAAGGCGTTGATCTATCTTTTCTATCTTTTCTTGAGCTGGTTTCATAACATTTGGTATCAGAGCTTTGGATTCTAGGGTTTCGCTGCTCCAAACAGGTCATCGTGGCATTTTCGCTATAACTTTTTTTCTGTAACGTTTCAGAAGTTGCAAAAAAAAACCCATTTGAGAAGAAATCGCGCTGAACCTTGGGTCCGAATTTCAGAGCTTTTCGCGCGATATTTGTGGAGATATGATCTGAGGAAGTTGGTCTTTTTGCAGACTCCTGAACTACATTCAAAGCAGGTGACCTGGGGAAAATCGTCATAACTTTCTCTCTGGGGATCAAATTGAAATTTCGTAAGAAGTTATAGAAAAACAACGGACTGTAGTTTCTTGTATGCGAGTTTCAGATCCAAAGGTTGAAACAGTGACTCGTGGCACGTCGTACAAGTTCGCTCTACTGAACTAGTCTAAAAGCAGGTCACTGTGGGAGATTTCACATAACGCTTCCTTGGAGAATCCAATTTAGGTCAGACTTGTGGCATTGGAAAGAGGATGCAGAAGGCTACTATAGGTTGCAACTTCAGAATTGGATGATCTGAAATTACAGAGATACATCAGATTCAATATCAGGCTTCTATAAAGTGAAAAAAGGTGTGTAGTTTTTTTTTTTAATTTTTGTGTAAGCTTGGGTTAACGGAATTCAAAGGGCATAGTAAAGCATTATTATCGGTAACTGATGCCCCGAGGAAAGAAAATGCAAACACCTAGTAAGGAACCTGAAAGCTCTAGCATGAATCATGAAGAAGAGGAAGAAATGCTACATGATATATCAAAATTACAAGAACAAGTGCAACTAATGTCACGCTCACAAAAGCTAACAGAAGCTAAGATAAATGGCGTGGAATCTAAGATAAATGGCGTGGAATCTAAGATAAAGGGCATGGAAGCTAAGATGGATGATTTGAAGACGGATTTGAAGACAAACATGGCGGATTTGAAGATAGATTTGAAGACAGATTTAAAGACAGACATGGCAGATTTGAAGACAGATTTGACAAATTTTCTACAAGAAATACTTACTAATGGTGAAAAGGGTGTAAAGGAAACTCATGATGTGAACAAAAGTAATGTTAATCATGATTCCATAGACTCTAATGTTGGATCGAAGACCCACCATATTCCAAAAATCGATATGAGGAAGTTTGATGGCAAGGATCCCGCCACATGGATATTACAGATGGAGCAGTTCTTCGATCTCAATAATGTGCAAAACACACAAAAGGTACGTATGGCAACTGTATATTTGGAACCAAATCAATTTTTATGGTATCAATGGCTTTGCTCTTGTAAAAAATTTATCACTTGGGCAATTTTTACGGAAGAATTGATAGCACATTATGAAGATACAAAAAGCAACACTTTTTTTAGCCAATTGATAAGTCTCAAACAAAAGGGTTCAGTAATGGAGCACATTGAGGAGTTCCAAAAATTGAACATAAGGGTAAAAGATATTCCAGAGGAGCATAGGATTGATGTGTTCATAGGGTCTTTAAAGGATAATATCCAACATGATGTTCGCCTTTGGGAACCTGATTCATTAGAGAAGGCATTCAGGTTAGCAAGAAAAATGGAAAGCAAAATTATGGCAACTAGGAAGCATACCACTCACAACTATAAAGATGGAAGTGTTGTTGCCCCTAGTCTTCCACAACCTATAAGGTTGACACCACAACAATTGGAAGAAAAAAGAGCAAAAGGGCTTTGTTACAGTTGTGATAGCAAATAAGTGTGCTGAGAAGAAATTATTCTACATAGATTGTGAAGAGGAAGAAGAAAAGGAGCAAGAAAGGTCAAAAGAAGAAGATATACTCCAGGAACAAAGCCTAGATGAAGAACAAATAAATCCGACCATATCTTGTAATGCATTGGCGGGAATTACCACTCCTCAAACCATCAAGATAGAAGGACAAATCAAGAAGAAAAAGGTAATAGTGTTGATTGATTCAGGAAGCACCCACAATTTTATTCATTGTAGGGTAGCAAAAGAATTGAATTGCTTCCTATATCCAGCACCAGAGTGTCAAGTGATGATTGCAAATGGAGGAACAATAAATTGCTCTGGAAAGTGCCATAATATCAAGCTATCCATGGGAGAATATGTATTGACTAGCCCAATGCTTTCCATTCCAATGGGAGGTGTTGATGTTGTACTAGGAGTCCAATGGCTACAATCCTTGGGTACAATAGCTTTTAATTTTCAAGAACTTTTCATCAAATTTTCTACGGAAGGAAAGGAAGTTGAATTAAGGGGTATTGCAGGGAAACCAGGAAAGATAATCAGCTCTAATGGTATGACAAAGCTTCTAAAAAAGGAGCAAAGAGGTGTAATTGCACAATTATGTTCGCTAGATGTTTCCACATCGGAATCATCTATTTCTCCAGATCTCCAAAAAGTCCTGGACAATCATTCCAAGGTATTTGAGACTCCCAAAGGTCTCCCACCTATGCGTGATCATGATCATGCTATTCATCTGATTCCAGGAAGTGTTCCTCCAAACATCAGGCCGTACAGATATCCCTATGTCCAAAAAAGTGAAATTGAACGTATGGTTGCAGAAATGCTAGAGGCTGGTATAATTCAACCAAGTCAAAGTTCTTTCTCTGCTCCAGTAGTATTGGTGCACAAGAAGGATGGATCATGGCGCATGTGTCCGGATTATAGGGAGCTCAACAAGCTCACTATTAAAGATAAGTTCCCCATTCCTGTTATTGATGAATTACTGGATGAATTGCATGGATCAATTTACTTCACCAAGTTGGATCTTCGTTCGGGATATCATCAAATCAGAATGAAGATTGAAGACATTCCGAAAACAGCATTTAGAACTCATGAGGGTCATTATGAATTTTTGGTCATGCCTTTTGGCCTTACCAATGCACCTTCAACATTTCAAGGTTTGATGAATTCAATTTTCAAACCATTCCTTAGAAAATTTGTGTTAGTATTTTTTGATGATATACTAATCTACAGCAAGTCTTGGAAGGATCATGTTGAACATGTTGACAGGGTGCTACAACTATTGGAGGAGAAACAATTATATGCAAAAAGATCCAAATGTTTCTTTGGAGTCCAGGAGGTGGAATATTTGGGTCATATTGTATCTCATGAAGGAGTTAAGGTAGACCCTAGCAAAATTAAAGCCATTAAGGAATGGAAAATCCCCACATCCATAAAGCATCTGCGAGGATTTCTTGGGTTGACAGGGTATTATCGCAAGTTTGTTAAGAATTATGGGAGAATAGCAGCACCTCTAACAACATTATTGAAGAAAGATGCATTTTCATGGACTCCGAAAGCAACAAAGGCCTTTGAACATCTTAAAGAGGCAATGTGCCAAGCACCGGTCTTAGCTACACCGGACTTCACAAAAACCTTTATTGTGGAATGTGATGCTTCAGGAAATGGAATTGGTGTTGTTCTAATGCAAGATGAAAGACCCATTGCTTTTGAAAGTCGTCCAATCAAGGGAAAGTTTTTAAGCAAAGCTATTTATGAGAAGGAAATGTTGGCAATACTCCATGCACTTAAGAAATGGCGACCCTACCTAATGGGAAGACACTTCAAGGTAAAAACGGATCATGATAGCCTTAAATACTTTTTAGAACAAAGATTATCCTCTGAAGAGCAACAAAAGTGGGTCACAAAGATGTTGGGTTATGACTTTGAAATCATCTACAAAAAAGGGAAGCAAAATGTGGTGGCAGATGCACTCTCAAGAAAGGATGAGGATGTGGAAGCATTGTTGTGCGCCATTTCTATTATCCAACCAGATTGGATAAACGAAGCAAGGGAGGAATGGAAGAATGATGAAGAAGTGTGGGCACTTATTCGAAAGCTACAACAAGATTCCAGTACGTCTGATACATTTAGCTGGCAAAATGATTCATTATGGTACAAAGATCGCTTATACCTCTGTAAGAATTCCCAGCTAAAACAAAAGATTCTTATGGAATTGCACACTTCTCCCTTAGGAGGGCACTCAGGATTTTTAAAAACTTACCACAGGGTTAAGAAGGAATTTTTTTGGGATGGCCTTAAATCAGATATTCAAAAGTTTGTGGCGGAATGTTTGGTTTGCCAACAAAATAAAGTTGAAACAATTAAGACACCGGGTCTATTACAACCTTTATCCATTCCAAGCCAACGTTGGGAGGAGGTTTCAATGGATTTTATCACAGGTTTACCCAAGTCTGAGGGAAAGAGTGTCATCATGGTGGTAGTTGACAGACTTACCAAGTATGCACACTTTTGTGCATTATCACATCCATTTAAAGCCAGTACAATTTCTACTGCATTTATGGAAACAATTCAAAAGCTACATGGAAACCCAAAGATTATTGTAAGTGACAGAGATCCCATTTTCACTGGAAATTTTTGGACAGAATTATTTTCTTGTCTTGGTACTCAGTTAGCTCATAGCTCATCTTATCATCCTCAATCTGATGGGAAAACTGAGATAGTAAACAAATGTTTGGAAGGATATCTTCGTTGCTTTGTATCTGATAAACAAACACAATGGGTCAAATGGTTGCCTCTGGCTGAATGGTGGTATAACACTTCCTTCCATACAGCAACAAAAATGACCCCATTTATGGCACTTTATGGGTATCAACCACCATCCATCACATCATATTTAAGAGAAAATTCTAAGGTTCAGGCAGTGGAACATCACATCGAACATCAACAACAAGTCCTCCAACTCTTAAAGGATAACCTCGTGTTGGCACAAAATAGAATGAAACAACAGGCAAATCAACATCGCAGTGAAAGAAGTTTTGATGTAGGTGATTGGGTATTCCTACGGCTACAACCATATAAGCAAATGTCCCTAAAGCAAGCTAAGAAGGATAATAAATTATCACCAAAGTATTATGGTCTGTACAAGGTGTTGCAAAAGATTGGTACTATGGCATACAAATTGGAGCTTCCTGCAGCTTCTCGATTGCACCCAGTTTTCCATGTTTCATGTTTAAAGAAGGTTATAGGCGACAAGCTCCCAGTTCAAACAATATTGCCAGAACTTGACGAGGAAGGAAAAATTATATTGGAACCAGAAGCAGTCACAGAAACAAGAACTCGACAGCTACGAAATCGATCAATTTCAGAGTATCTTATCAAGTGGAAGAACTTATCCGCTGAAGATTCCACATGGGAGGATGAGAATTTTATGCAGAAGTATCCAGAACTACTCAAGTGTTGAGGACAACACTTTTTTGAAAGAGAGGGGCATGTTGGGTCCCTATAATACTAGTGATTACCGCATTACTATTGTAGTTACACCCCTTATTTATATTGTTGTGCCCATTACCCCCATGTTGTTGTTTTTGTGCCCCATAGAATCCCTCTATTGTTATTTTTGTGGCTTTATATTATTATTGTTAGGTCGGCTGGATTATATTGTGACTCCTTAGACTCCTATATATAGAAAGGAGGTTTTGTCATTTGTATCATCGAAGAATTGTTCATTTATGTAATGTAAAGGAGGTTTCCCCCTCGAAGAGGCTGAATTCTAAGGCGTTGATCTATCTTTTCTATCTTTTCTTGAGCTGGTTTCATAACAGAGAGAGAGAGAGAGAGAGAGAGAGATGGGGGGAGAGAGAAGGGGGTAGGAGAGAAAGGGAGAGAGGGGAAGGACCAGAGAGAGGACTTGAGAGGGAGGGATGGATAGATGGAATTGGAGGGGGAGAGAAGGAGTGAAGAAGAAATACATAGAGAGAGAAAAGTGGGGAGGGAGAGAGGCAGTGATAAAAGAGAGATGGAGAGAGAGTGTGTATGTTTTAGGGTGAGATAGAAAGACAAAGAAGGAGATATGGAAGGAAGGGGGGAGAGAAGCAGAGAGGGAGGGAGATAGTGACTGAGTTGGATGGCAAAGAGAGAGAGAGGAGGGGGAGACATAGGGCAGTGAGAGAGAAAGGAAGAGAGAGAGGACGTGAGAGAGAGAAGGAGAAAGGGAGGGTGGGAGTGGCAGGTAAGAAAAAATAGAGAGAGAGATAGAGGTGGAGAGAGAGAGAGAGGGGGTGATAAGCGAGATAGAGAGAGGGAGAGAGGATAGCAAGATGGAAGAGAGATAGAAGGGGCAGAGAGGGAGAGAAGGGGAAGAGAGAGGGAGAGGGTGTTGAAAATAACAATAAGAAATGATAAAAATAGAATCCAGAAATTCCAATTTTGATTTGTCCTTGAATTAAAATTGAATTTAGTCTCAAAAGCTGCTTGGAAATAATTAATTAATTCATTATGGATTAATTAGTTGGAGAAATTCAAGTTAGAAGTCTTTATGAAGTTATGCAAGAGTTATCCCTTAAATTAAGGAGATTATCCCTTAATTAAGGTGATAAGATTGAGTTATATTTGAGTTATAATTAGTTAACTTAGTTTATTGAGTTAAGTCCAGTTAAATTAGTTCCAAATTGTTTGAGGAACTAATTGTGAGTTATCAGTCAGTTGATGCATGCATGCATTCAACGAGTTTACTCCAGATAACTGAAGATTCCCTCATCAGAAACTCATGCATGTTTATTCCGAGAAAGACCCAGTTGAGCTAAATGTCAAGGATAGTGTACTATCAGTTGCATATGTTTTCCTATAAAGGAAACTCATGCATGCAGTGAAGGCAAGGTTCCTTGAGGATTATGCAGTTTTGACAAGGTGAAGGATCAGTGTGAGAGATCAGTCTTCCACTTGGTAACAGGAGGATCACCCAGGAGAAACAGCGCAAGGAAATAGGAGCTTGGAGGGCAGAGAGAAGGCTTGTGAGAAGATTTGATTGCCTGTGAGCATCTAGGAGGATTGTACTGAGAGCTAGCTAGCTATGAGAGCTAAGGCTTTGTATACTTATGATGTATTTCCACCTTGTATGATAATACAGATAGTGGGGTTTTTAGCTAAGGCTTTCCCCTAAGTATTTTCATGTGTATTGTACATTGATTCTTCTTCTTCTGGTCATATGTGTTCAGCTCGATTCTTGCTCTATCTTTAAACTTCCGTAAATTGATAGTAGAAGTAGATTATAGTATTTTGCTTTGGTATATTGCATTATCGGGTTAATCTACAGCCAGATTTTTTACATGATCTTAGAGGTAGATTTGTAGAGAATTTGCAGAATTTCTACAAAGGGAGATGAAGAGGGAGGGAGAGATAGATAAATATGAAGAAAGAATGTGTATGTTTTGGGGTGATATAGAGAGACAAAGGAGAGGCAGAGGGAGATAGATATATAGATGGGAGGTGAAGAGAGAGAAGAAGAGAGAGATAGAGAGAGGGAGAGAGGGAGAGATAGATAGATAGATATGGAGAGAAAGAGCATGTGTGTTTAGGAGGGGGCGGTGAGATAGAGAGACAAAATAGGAGAGATGGAGGGAGATATAGATATATATGGGGGGGAGGGAAGAATATTTATTGTGCTAGATGCACTTATTTCAGTATAGATGATGATTTCTAATCTTATTTGATTGCTTGCACTAGATGCACTGATTTCAATGTAGATGATGATTTCAAATCCTATTTGATTGCTTGCATTTGATGCATTGATTTCAGTGCAGATGGTGTTTTCTAATCCTATTTGAATGCTTGCATTAGATGGATTAGATGTTGTTAATCTTGAGGCTGTAAATTATTTAAAATATTTTTCAAGATTAGATGGAGGGGGAGAGAGGGAAGAAGATTTCTCTCACTATATGCATTTATATTAGTGTAGATGGTGTTTTCTAATACTATTTGATTGCTTGCACTAGATGCATTGATTTCAATGTAGATGTTGATTTCTAAATATATTTGATTTCTTGCACTAGATGTATTAATTCCAGTGTAGATGTTGATTTATAATTCTATTTGATTTCTTTCACTTGATATATTGATTTCAGTGTATATGTGGATTTCTAATCCTATTTGATTGTATGCACTAGATGCATTGATTTCAGTGTAGATGTTGATTTCTATCCTCATTTGATTTCTTGCATTAGATGGATTGATTTCAGTGTAGATGTTGTTTTCTAATCCTATTTGATTTCTTGCATTAGATGCATTAAATGTTAATATTGAGGCTACAGATTATTAAAAAAAATATTTTTAAAGATATATTTATTAATACCTAGAGGGACACTATTAAGAATTAACTAGTTGTCAAAAGTTGTGATGCTGCATAATCAATCCTCTTGCAAAGTGCAACTTAATCCTTGATGAGATTGTCTCCTTTCTTCATCACCCAGCTAATAGACAATTACATATATTCAAAATTAGTAATAAATAATGGCATACAACAATGTATTCAAAATATTTATAAGAAGAAAAGATATATTTATAAAAAATCAAAACAAATCAAAATATTCTTGAAAGAGATGTGATAATTGTTTGGATGTAAAGATTTTATAAATCTGACCACTCATTAAAAAAAATTAAAAATACATTATTTCTTGACTTTGCAAAATAGACTATAGATAAAAAAAAATGATCAAAATATTCTTAAATAAAATAAATTATTTCAAAAGTAATATTGACTTAGTGAATTATTAAAACTACTCATCAATATATATTTAGTACTATATATAGGGGCACTATTAAGAATTAATTATTTGTTAGAGGTTGTGATACCTAAAATTAAATGAAATAGATTTGTAGTATCAATCCTGCAAACTATTGAAAAGATTGTCTCTTTTCTTCATCACCAACTAGTTATTAATAGATAATTACATACACATATAAAAATATAACACAGTAATTGTAACGTTCACAAAAACTAGGATCCAAATCCAAACATGTAAACACATAAACCACTCAAAACATCCAAAAAAAAGATGTACAAGCCATTCAAGGCAAGCAACGCATACCAAATTAAAAAATAAAATGATATGTTCATGCCAAGCAAAGAAAACATAATGTGAATTCTAAAGTTAATCTCAAACATATACATAATAATTATGGTCTAAAAATATGACATTGTTACCTTCAACTAGAACCACCTTAAATCCATCTAACACAACATGTATCATGAAGGGATCAAATTCCTAGAGGTGCAAATATTTCCTCAAGTTCTATACTCCAAAAAGAAAATTTGCAACTCAAGGGATTTGATCCCTCTCTGCCCATTATAGTTGAGTGTTAAAAGGATATAAGCTAGTTATAATAATATTTACTTCTACTTAGCTCTTTTAGTCACTAACCCGTCTTACCTCAGAGTTTTGTAAATGTGTTAGAAAACCTGCACAGATGAATCTAGCTAGTAAAGGTTGAACACACAGCTTTGCAGAGCAAAAACACTAAAAGAAAATCGAAAGAAGAAAAGAATGATTCTATAGAAAATTATGTTACAATGCTCATAATATAGCATTACTGGGTGAAGATCCCAAGGTAATGACTATAGTGGTGATCAATGAGAAGACTCAACACCTACAACAAGTTCCGGAGATAACTAGTCAGTTGCGGAGTTAAAGAAGGAGCAAATCAAGGAGTAAATCATGCAAAAGGAATTTTGCATGCAATCCCATGCTCTAACTAAAAGTTCGCATGTAGATGTGTGGTAGTTCCAACATGCAAAAGGAATCTTGCATGCAGTCACATGCTCTAACTAAGAGTCTGCATGTAGGTGAGTAGTAGTTCCAACACCCCCCTTGAACACCACTATGGGAAAAATAGAAAATGGGCCCTGGCAACTAAGGCCAAAGGTCACCCAAAATACAGTGCAACTTGTACTAAAATTGAGGAAAGAGGGAAAACCTCGTGGGAAAAACCCCCCCTCAAAATACAATGTAATCAAAAGAGAAGAGGAAGAAAAATACAGTTGCTAAGCAATTGTGTCCTTCACTCCAAGACGATCACGCAAAGAGCGAAACTTCTGCTCAGTGAATGTCTTGGTGAAGATGTCTGCAGTCTGTTCTGCTGAAGGACAGAACTGCAAATCAATGACCTGATTATGTACTAAGTCTCTGATGTAGTGCATATGGATCTCTATGTGCTTCGTCCGCTGCCGCTGTACTGGATCCCTGCAAAATTTGAGAGTGCTCTGGTTGTCACACCAGATGACAATGGGCTGGTGGAACTGGACGCCCAACTCAGTGAGGAAGTGTTGTAGCCACAGAGCCTGAATGGTGATGTTGACTACTCCTCGGTACTTAGCCTCAGCTGAAGAGAGAGAAATAGCAGCCTGCTTCTTGCTCGACCAACAGATAGAGCCAGATCCTAGACTGAGTGAATATCCGGAGGTGGACTTGCGATCAATGTTGTCTCCCGCCCAATCAGAATCTGTGAAGCCAAGGAGATTCAATGAAGTGCCTGCTGCATAGTGAATCCCGAAGGTGATGGTGCCCTGCACATATCGGAGGATGCGCTTGGCAGCATTCCAGTGTAGCTCATGCGGCTCCTGCATGTATCTGGAAACTGCCCCTACTGCGTATGAGAGATCTGGTCTGGAGTGGGTGAGGTACAATAAGCTCCCCACTAGCTGTCGGTAGAGAGTGCTGTCAACTAATGGAGTGTCACCTCCATCCTCAAGGCGGACCCCAGACAGAAAAGGAGTCGGTGCTGGCTTGCAGTCAGTCATGCGAAATCTCTCGAGGAGATCCCGTGCATACTTAGCCTGAGAGACTTTGATGCCTGTGGCATTCTGGCTGATCTCAAGACCAAGAAAGAAGTGTAATGGACCCATGTCCGTCATCAAGAACCTATCATGCAAGGCCCTCTTGACTGTAGCAATGGCTGAAGCCGAGCTGCCAGTGATTAGGAGATCATCTACATACAAAACTAAGATAAGAAGAGAATCATGTGTCCTAAGCATGTAAACATTCGGATCAGACTTACATCTTTCAAAGTTTTGTGATAAGAGAAAAGAATCCATCTTCGCGTACCAAGCTCTCGGGGCTTGCTTAAGGCCGTAGAGAGATTTCTTCAGTCTGCAGACCAAAGATGAATCCTGAATGAAACCATGTGGCTGCTCCATGTAGATCTCCTCAGATAGGTCTCCGTGAAGAAAGGCATTCTTCACATCCATCTGATGTACTTCCCATCGCTGGGCAGCCGCAATGGCAAGTGTAAGGCGTATGGAATCCATCTTTGCTACTGGAGCAAAGGTCTCGTCATAATCAATGCCATACACTTGTTGGAAGCCTTTGGCTACTAGCCTTGCTTTCCGTCTGGTGATTTGCCCATCTGCAGCACTCTTGGTCCTGTAGACCCATTTGCATCGGACAAGTTTCCTTCCTGAAGGAAGGGGGACCAGATCCCAAGTCTGGTTCTCGAGGAGGGAGTTATACTCCTCCTCCATGGCGGACTCCCAAGATGGATGCCCAGCAGCCTCAGCATAAGACTGTGGATCAGAAGACTGAACCAAATGACAATGCCAGGGGGGCGATGGTTCAGTGGCAGTGAGGACAAGAGGAGGCTCAATAAACTCTGAGCTAGTCCTCTGCAGATCAGAATTATCCCCCACAAGACCATTTCTAGCAGCTGGTTGGTCTTGTGCATATATCTCACGTAAGCTCCTTGTTCTCTGATTTATGACAGGGGAATATGATTCACTGCTGGAAGCCCGATCTGGGCTTGGATGTGGATCATCATTTGCATGCACTAGATTTGTATCTGAAGACTCTGTCTTTGCATCTGCATGCTCTTCCTCGGCATCTGCATGATCTGTATCTGCATCTGAATGTACTGAGTCATCATCTCGGACATGAGGTAGATAAAAAGTGTCTGCATGCGGCGCTTGAGGTGCATGCGAGAGACTTTCCTCAAATTTGACACTTCGCTCAATGATGAGCTTGTCCGTAGAGGGAATCAAGAGTCGATATCCCTTCACACCATCAGGGTATCCAACAAAGATGCACTCAATGCTCTGTGGATCAAGAGCTTTCCTCTTTTCATAGGGGATCCGGGCCCATGCTCGAGAGCCGAAAACACGGAGGTGAGTGACCTCTGGTTTAGTGCCGCTCCAAGCCTCAAAGGGGGTCTGATCCTTGACAGACCTATGAGGAGATCTGTTCTGGATGTAGTTAGCACAATTAAGTGCTTCAGCCCAGAGCTTATGAGGCAGTGACTTGGCATGCAACATGCAGGAAGCCATCTCTTTGAGAGATCGGTTCTTTCTCTCAACAACTCCGTTCTGCTGCGGAGTGTATGGAACTGTGTACTGCAACTGTATGCCGGACTGAAGACAAAGATTCCGAAGTGCTATGTTAACATATTCCCCCCCATTGTCTGTACGGAGGGCTTTGATCTTTCTCTCTGACTGTGTCTCAACTAGTGCTTTGAAATCTTCAAAGTGCTCAAAAACTTCAGATTTGTTCCTGAGAAGATACACCCAAGTATACCGTGAGAAATCATCAATAAATGTAAGCACATACCTTGCTTTGTTGATGGAAGGATGAGGAAAAGGCCCCATGAGATCACTATGGATCAGATCTATAGGAGAGGATGCTCTGTGAGTCTTGCCGGTGTCAAACTTTTCTCTGGGATGTTTGCCAAGAACACACCCTTCACAAACTCCTTTGGAGAAACTGATATTTGGCAAGCCTTCCACCATCTCATTCTTGCTTAGCTGCTGCATATACCTGTAATTTAAGTGACCAAACCTCTCGTGCCAAAGCCTACTACTATCATCAGCATGTGTAAGCAATAAGGAGGATTCAGATTCAATAAATTCAGAAAATGTATACAGTCTAGCTCCATTGTTTACCTCACCAGTTGCAATTTTGGCGCTGCTCTGTAGATCATATATGTTCACTGCATCTGGAGTGAATTCCACTCTCTTTCCGGTGCCGGAATGAGTGATCTGATAAACTGAAAGCAGGTTTACCGAAAGTTTTGGAACATGAAGCACATCTTCAAAGCTTCCGTGTAAAAGTTCCACTCTACCTTTTCCGGTGACCTCAATAGGTGAGTCATCTCCCATGAGGATGGGAGGTCCTTTGCATGCATCCAAAGAGGAATAGACTTCCTTTGCAGCAGCCATATGATGTGATGCACCAGAATCTATAATCCATGCATCAGGAGAAGAATTAATTGCAACTAAAGCATGAAAATTGTTACCTTTTCCATGTGGCGGATCCTCAGTTTTCTTCTTGGCACCCTGAGGGATGTGGTCCCCAAGGTTGTGCTTCTGAAGGATTTCTGCCATTTGGTCAATTTGTTTCTTCATGCAAGAGGATTCTGGATGGAATCCTCTTTGACAATAGGTGCATCTGTTTCCTTTCTTCCCTTTCTCATTTCTCGAGCCGGAGGAGTCATTGAAGGGCTTGGTGTACCCTTCCTTCTTTGGATGAGAATGTGCTTTTCCTTTGTCCTTTTGCTGCTGATTTTTCTGATTTGAATCAGATCTGTGATTTTTATTGTGGCTGCCATCATGCACAGCAAGTGCATGTGCTTTTGGAGGTTTGATTTTCCCCATGCCAATGAGTTTATCTTGCTCAAAAATAAGGGACTCCATAAATTCTTTGAGAGAAGGCATAGTGTAGGATTTACCTGTTGCGAGCCTTACTGAATGAAATGTAGACACAAAGACGGAGTATTCCGGTCCGAGCTTTGACATAATAGAGAGAACTTGGCGACTCTCCTCCTTGGATTTGTCAATTCCACAACCCTTGAGTTGCAGCAATAGATCATTATATTTGGTGAAGAAATCTTGAATTCTGTCATAGTTCCGTGGATCCAATGATAGCAGCTCCACTTCGAGCAGATGTCCTTTCATCTCATCCTGTTTCCCGTAGAGCTCTTCAACCTTTTTCCAAATCTCATTGGGAGTATTGCAGGCAGATAGATGAAACTGCAACTCTGGAGAGATGCACATGCATATGGATCCGTGGGCCTCATCCATACGGTTGAGGTACTTGGATTTCTCTATGGCTGAAGTGGGTTCCACTTCTGTAGCCATGGTAATCCTGTACAACCCTTTATGACGAAGGTATCGAGCCATTTGGTCCTTCCATTCATGATAGTTGTACGGTGTTAGGATCGATGCTTTGGGAAACTCCATTTTTCTGTCAATCTTCGATATCCAAGCTGTAATACTTGCAAAATAAAGTACTGGTGTGCCTTTTATCTAGCAACCTGTGGGCTCTGATACCATGTAAATGTGTTAGAAAACCTGCACAGATGAATCTAGCTAGTAAAGGTTGAACACACAGCTTTGCAGAGCAAAAACACTAAAAGAAAATCGAAAGAAGAAAAGAATGATTCTATAGAAAATTATGTTACAATGCTCATAATATAGCATTACTGGGTGAAGATCCCAAGGTAATGACTATAGTGGTGATCAATGAGAAGACTCAACACCTACAACAAGTTCCGGAGATAACTAGTCAGTTGCGGAGTTAAAGAAGGAGCAAATCAAGGAGTAAATCATGCAAAAGGAATTTTGCATGCAATCCCATGCTCTAACTAAAAGTTCGCATGTAGATGTGTGGTAGTTCCAACATGCAAAAGGAATCTTGCATGCAGTCACATGCTCTAACTAAGAGTCTGCATGTAGGTGAGTAGTAGTTCCAACAAGTTTGTCTATAAATCCCTAATTTTACATTTCCATTTGTCTTGTGTGGTTTCGTTTCGGTCGTTTATAAAATCCCAATTGTACATCGCCATTGTCTTATGTGGTCATCTAGGCCTGGCACGTCGGATGCTAGGATCCCCATGGAAGAATATGGTGGCGGGGCATATCATTTTTCCAGCTCATGAACGTCTCCATGCATTACCTGGCTCTCAGGATTCTCAGTCACACTGGAAGCCTTTGTGGGTTGGGTCATTCATGGAAGATGAGAGGCGAATTTGTATTAATAGGTCATAACAGGTATCTGATATACGAAATATCACATACCTGGAAGATTTCAAACTCAATGTATTCAAATTTTGCAGGTATTTTTGGATGATTTTTTTATGATTTGTAAATAATTTTATTCAATAATTTTTTATGCAATTTTCATGGTGATCTTGAAACAGCAAAGGAGCTTGAAGGGATCCGTCTATTTTGATGGAGTTTCCAACGGGTTTGATTGTCAAAATCGAAATAATTTATTTAATTTTAGACTAATTCTACATTTTCATCTGGAAGAAAAGAGTTTCAGGTCATACAGTTGTTTTTTACATCTAGATCTGACTCTGGTTCACTTGATGACTTTTTATTTTTTATACAAATATACAGTGGCGATGGTGTTTGAAGGAATATCTTTAGTCTTGAGTCTGGAGCATGGAGCATGGAGACGACATAGACCTTCACCGTGCCAGAGGTGAAGCATTTCCATTCTCGTGCATCGTGGCAATCGTGCGAGGTGTTTTGATTATCGTATGGGGTCTAACGATTATTGATTATTCCTCCATAATGTTAACGGTACACTTTCTAATGTTCTTGTTGCTGCTATAACGATACGCTTTCTGGCAGCTATTGAACATATACTTCAGAGCTTATCATTTATGAGTTGTCCGTGTTTTTTTTGCAGACAGTTGCGTATTTGCTAAGGAATTTGCAAGCAGTTGCGTATTTGGTGACGGTTCCTCAAAGTCGATTTGAGTTTCCTCTGCTCCCTGGCGTGCAATCCTCGTTTATTCCATTTAAAGTATTCATTGCAAAAGTAATTTGCTAGACTCTCGCAATGAACCCTTGACAGGTTGATAGTTGTACGCTTTGTCTTAGAAAATTCTGATGCATATTCTGCAACCCACTGAATAAATGTGAGTGGGATTAAATTTCTATGCAAACAAATTCTAATTACATTTTATGATCGCAATAAATATATATATGTATAGACAAACATTTTTATTTATAAGTTTAGTGTTTCCTAAAAGAAATGTTATTTCTGTTTTGATGGTTCAGTCTCATAGATAAAATGAGGCAAAACGAAAATGAATACAATGAAAGGGTCGTTTAACTAAGTATTTGAAGCGTATTTCGAAAACACGGAGGAAGTGTTGAGATTAATGTAAAAATTGTTCAAACCAAACCTTATATTAGGATTCTGTTTTTGTTTTCTAGGATTTTGTTGAACTTTCCTAAATGTGTGATTGTTATATATATTTCTCAGGTCATGAATGAATGGGAGAGTGGGTTTTGCAGTGGCAGTCTTACATGTGGTGTTCCACACTTATAAGTTGTTCAGTTGATTTAATAAAGTTTATTCATGGTATGAGAGCTACAGGGCTAAGGACGTATATACCCTGGGTGGAGATAGAGACCGGCGCATTTGAGGCGAGATCATCGCGGAATTTGGCGAGAAAATCGCGTTGATTTCACTTCTGCCCCTACGGGGATTTTTATCTTAAGAACAGTGCGAGTACGCATTGGAAAATCGCCCCGACCTTGAAAGGTGAAAAGGTCGTTGTTTTTTGTCTTTGCGTGTCGTGGAGTTGTGTAGCGGAAGCGTGGTTAGCATCAAAGGAGGCTCGAGGTGGTTCAGGAAGTTGTCAATTGGGGCATGCAGAGAGATCGGATCGGATTGCGTGGTTGAGGAGGTCGTGATTTTTCGAGTTGCCCCAATTTTATTTTGTTGCACCAGCCTGTGGATTGGAGGAGTTGTTCCCTGTGTGAAGCTTGCACAGTACTGAGTTGTTGCCTCCATTAATCGCAAACGCTTTTTGGTCGTTGTCGTCTGGGTAAGAAGGAGGAGAAGACCACAGGAGGTCAAAGACTTGTCGTGGAGGCCACGGGGTGCGTGACTTCCAAGGAGGACGCGCAGGAGACTGGCCATAGCAGAGAAGAAATCAGAGAGAAGCTACTCGCGTGAAATCCGTGGAGGCAGATTTCACTTCAATCCTCGGCGTGAGCGGAGAAGAAATCGGCCTACCCAGGTAGAGCTTTGCAAGCCTCAAAGTCCCAAACCATTTGGATTTTCTCCTTTAACCTCACTACTCTGCGTTGAATTCAGTTATGTCTGTAAATTGGGTGATAATTTGTGGACGTTCTTCATTTTTTATCCTTCTTCTCTTGTCTGGCAGATCTGCTGTTATGACTTTATCACTCAAACGGCATTGCGCTGATCAGTTTCGGTTATATTTTAATTTTTCTCACTTGGGTTCCATTTATTTTCCAGGTTCTGTTGTTTTAGCCTTGCCCTAAAGTTTTTCAAAGCGAATATGGTTATGGATTTAAAAGTTTTCTTTTGTTAATTCCTTTTTGGTGGACAGGATGGAATGTGAAAGGAATTTGAAGTTTTTTATGCGGCTCTTTATTTAAGTTTTTTATTAAAGAAAAAGTTTTTTTAATTCTTTAATTAAAGAAAATGAGGGTTTTTTATTTGATAAAAGGGGGTGGTTATATTTTTTCCTAAAGTAACGAATTAAAGTGATTCTTTCATGTGTTTGGAGGATTTGGGCTTAGTTTTATTTTGGATTAGGCATTTGGCAGTTTTTTTAAGAAGATTCGGGGTTGTTTTTTTAATTGTTGCGGTTGAAGTTTTTTTATTCATTCAAGATGAATAATCAATTAGCAGAAGCTTACCTCAATGAAAACAACAAGCTAGATGGATCCAATTACTTTGGTTGGAAATTCAAGCTGCAGACCATGCTTGAGGGACATAATGCATGGACAATTGTGAACAATGATGAGGTGAAGCCGAACTTGCAGGAGGAACAACACCAACAATCCAACACTGGGTCAAGCGGGAGACTAAAGCGAGAATGCTCCTAAAATTTTCAGTCAAAGATTGCATAATTCCCCATATTCATGATTGCAAGACTGCACTAGAGATCTGGAAGACGCTCAAGGATCTCTATGAGGTCAAGAACACCAGTCAATTGGTGTTCTTAAAGAACAAGATTCTCTCCATCAAGATGGAGGAGAATGAGACAGTTGTAGCATTCATTTCGCGGATTAAGGAACTCAAGAACAAACTGAGTGACATCGGTGAATTTGTGTCAGATATAGATCTGGTCACGATTACCATGAATGGTATGACTGACGAGTATCAGGTGTTCATCACTGGCTTGAATGCAAGAGAAAAAGCCCCAGTGTTTGAAGAATTGACAGGGATCCTCATGCAAGAGGAGGAAAGGCGTCTGACTCATAAACCCCAGAGTTCAGATATGGCCTTAATGGCGAAGAAGCCCTTCAGAGGAAAACCGAATGCAGCACAGAAGAGCAGCGCAACCCCATAGAGAAAGATGCCCCCACCTCAAGGTACGTCTTTCAATATAAATGACTTTGCGACCAAATGTTTTTATTATGGTAGAACCGGCCATATAGCCAGATATTGCATGAAAAAGAAGTTTAATGAAGGCCGGAAGAGACATAAGCAGCATGTAGGTCATTTTGTTGATGAGGAACAGAGTCAGAACATCAAATTTTCATATCTCACTCTTCACTTTCGGTTAAGGAGGATGAAGCAGATACTTGGTTTGTTGACTCAGGTGCATCCATCCACATGACAGGAAACAGACAGTGGTTTGAAGACTTCAAAGAAACTAGCAGTGGAGAAAACATCTATCTTGGCGATGATAGAGGGTACCAAATCAAAGGTTATGGTAATATTCCTGTTGTTTTTCCTTATGGAAATATTAGACATATCCATAATGTGATGTATGTACCAGGGATCAAAAAGAATATGATCTATGTTTCTACTATAGCTGATCAGAATCTCAAGGTAGAGTTTTATAAATCATATTGTGTCATTAAATAACTATTGGATTATATGAAGCCTATTGCGTCATGTATTCATGTGGGAGGATTGTACAAGCTAAATGTCAAAAGCGCGCCACATCAGGCATTTGCATCATCTACCATGACTACAGTGGACTTATGGCATCAGAGGTTCGGCCATATTAACTTCGATGATCTGTTGCTTTTACAGAAAAAGGTATGGTCAAAGGTCTTCCTGTTTTAAAATCTGCTCATATTGATTGTGATGCATGTGCACTAGGAAAGTTGCACAGAGATGAATTTCCTGTGAATCCTGATAGAAAGAAGAGAGATATACTCGAGCTGGTACACACAGATCTATGTGGGCCTATGCAAACAAGATCATTAGGTGGTGCATACTATTTTTTACTATTTATTGATGATTGTACTAGATTTTCTTGGGTGTATTTCCTCGGGAAGAAGAGCAACACTTTTGAATACTTCAAGGAGTTCAGAAGTATTGTTGAAAATCAGACAGGTAAAAGCATTAGGATTCTCTGCTCAGATCAAGGGGGAGAGTACAAGAAAGCTTGTGTACTCAAATACTGCAAATATAATGGGATAAAACAGTAGTTTACAGTACCCCACACTCCTCAACAAAAAGGGGTTGCAGAGAGGTAAAACAAAACCCTTGTGGAGTGTGCTCACAGTATGTTGAAAGGTAAGAATCTTTCTAGTGACTTTTGGGCTGAAGCGATTAATACTGCAATATATCTAAAGAATAGGAGTCCAAGAAGAAGTTTAGATTTCAAAACTCCATTTGAAGCTTTATTTGGTTATAAGCCTGTAGTTAAGAATTTGAGAGTTTTTGGTAGTAAAGCCTTTACTCATATCCCAAAGGAAGATAGAAACAAATTGGACTCAAAGGCCATCAAATGTATTTTTGTTGGGTATTGTACAAAATTTAAAGCTTACAAACTGTATAATCCCTCTAATCATAAAGTGTTTGCAAGCAGAGATGTAGTGTTTCATGAGAAGGTTAATGATGGAAGCCACGAGAGTGCTAATGAAGAATGGCACGTGCCCTTATTGGTGGAAGAAGAAAGTGATGAATCAGGGGACAACAATGAGCAGGTGCAGTAGCAGGAAGGGAAAGAATATGATGTAGTTGTCAAGCTAAGTCCAGAAAATGATGATCATACAAGGTTTGAAGCTACCCCACCACTCAGGAGATCAAGTAAGAAAGCTCAGTTGCCAGCAAGATATAGGGAAAATGATTTTATAACTAGTATGATGAATGTTGTTGAACCCTCTAATTATAAAGAAGCCAGTCAATATAGTGAATGGAGGGCTACTATGGAAGAGGAATATGAATCAATTCTCAAAAAAAACTTGGGATTTAGTTAAACTACCTAAAGGAAAACAACCCATAGGATGCAAATGGTTGTATAAGCCTAAAGTTAAAGTATATGGGAGCATAGATAAGTATAAATCTATGTTGGTTGCAAAGGGGTATTCACAGCAAGAAGGCATAGATTATGATGAAACATTTTCCCCTGTAGCTAAACTTAACACAATCAAAATAATATTTGCTTTAGCTACCAAACGCCATTGGATGATTCACCAGCTAGATGTTAAATCTACATTTTCAAAGGGGGACTTAAAAGAAGAAGTCTACATAATGCAACCTGAGGGGTTTGGCAAACAGGGGGAAGAACATTTAGTTTGCAGGTTGAAGAAAGCGTTGTATGGACTAAAATAGGCACCCAAGTCATGGTATGACAAAATTGATTCATTTTTCCTGCAGCATGGTTATAAAAGGAGCAAAAATGACCCTAATCTTTATATCGTGTTTGATAAAGAGGGAAGGATTGTTTTGATTTCTTTATATGTAGATGATCTAATCATTACAGGGAATGTTGATAATCTTATTAAAGAAATCAAGGAGCAGATGTCACAAGTATTTGAGATGAAATACCTTGGAGAGCTACATTATTGTTTGGGTTTGGAAGTCTAGAGGGATTCTGGACAAACTTTTCTATCACAAAGTAAGTATGTAAGGAGCTTACTGGAAAAGTTCATAATGGATTAGTGCAAAGCTGCAGCAATACCTTTAAAGCAGAACTTAAAATTTCATAATGCTGATGGATCTAAGGAGGCAGATGCGACGTTATATAGATAGCTAGTTGGGAGTCTAATCTACTTGACTACAACTAGGCCTGATTTGGCTTATGCAGTCAGTGCATTGAGCGAATTTATGTCAAATCCCCTTGAGAGCCATTGGGTTGCAGCAAAAGGTGTTTTAAGATATCTCCAAGGAACATTAGATTTTGGTATTTTTTATACTGATTTGTGTGATGTTAGATTGACAAGTTTTTCATACTCCGACTAGGCTAGAAATGTAGATGACAGGCAATCCATAACAGGCTATGCATTTAGCATTGGATCTGGGGTCATTACATGGAGCAACAAAAAGTAGAACGCAGTATCCTTGTCTATTACGGAAGCTGAATATCAAGCTATGTGTGCAACAACATGTGAAGTAGTTTGGTTGAGGAGAATTCTCCTTGATGTTGGAGAAGAACAGAAGGTTGCAATAGTGATCAAATGTGACAACCAAAGCTCCATCAAACTTGCAAATAATCTAGTATTTCATAAGAACACAAAGCATATCGATACATAGTTTCATTTTGTCAGGGAGAAAGTTCAGTCAAAAGAAATCCATATTGAGTATTGTAATAGTTGTGACAATGTTGCTGATATTTTTACCAAACCTCTTGGTAGAATCAAATTTGAGTTGTTTAGGGAAGTGTTAGGCATATCTGTGAATCCATTTCTCCATTAAGGGGGAGTGTTGAGATTAATGTAGAAATAGTTCAAACCGAACCCTAGATTAGGATTTTGTTCCTGTTTTCTAGGATTATGTTCAACTTCCCTAAATATGTGCTTGTTATCCTCATGTAATGAATGAATGGGAGAGCAGGTTCTGTACTGGTAGTCTTACAGGTGGTGTTCCACACCTGTAAGCTGCTCAGTTGATTTAACAAATTTGATTCGTATTTTTGTCAAGAATAACCAATATTCATATGAAAGTTATAACAGAGAACCACTGAGGATTCATGATATTCAATATCTTTGATCACCCAAAATCAAAATGCCTCCTGGATCTCATTTACTTATTCTATAATTTAGATTTTTGATATGTTGCATGAGTTTCTGGAACATGGGAAGGTTGGCAACTTGGGTAGGATGTCAAAAACGACTAAAGGTTTCCCCAAAATTTACAAGAAACAGCTAATGGGGAGTGGTAATAATAATAATAATAATAATAGTAATACTATATATATATATATAGAGAGAGAGAGAGAGAGAGATAATTTATATAATAATCAAAATTAATATTGAATCAAAATATTCAAATATTAAAATCAATTTAAATATATAATCTCTCTTATATATAAATATATTCTTTGGGTGTCTCTCTCCCTGAGTCTCACCCTTTTATATATATATACTAGCCTAGATCCATCTTAACACCGAATCTATCAAGCACTGAGAGGGATCAAATCTCTCGAGGTGCAATCCTAATTTTTGAGTGCAAAACTTGAGGAAAGGTTTGCACCTCCAGATATTTGATCCCTCTTGGCACCTGATAGATCTGGTGTTAAGATGGATCTAGGCTGGTTTCAGTCGTGTGCGGTCATACTAAATTTGTTGAACATCTAACTATTTTGATAATTTTAAATATGTTAAATATGTCTAAGATTAATTTGGTCAATTTAATTTAAAATTTTCTTAGTTACCTGAGTTTGTTGAGATGAGAGAGACTATTAGCAACTTGAATGATAAAAAAATATGAAATACAAATTTTGAGTGCAAAGTGTTAATGTAACAATTTTGATAGATAGAATATGTGAATACTAAGAATATAGTCAATTACAAACAATCTTCATTGCAATCAATCTTAAACTATTTTTTTCCATTTTATCATATCGATCATATGAAAAGAGTGGATGGAATCATAGACCATTCAAATTTTTAACTCGACCTACTGTAATAAACAACATACCTTGTCTCTGTTATTAATAGTAGTTTTCTCCAAAGTCAATCATTGTGACTTATGGAGTGTTAAACCCCAAATAATTTTCAATGGTAGTTATTTTCTATTACCGCGTTTGAATGCAAAGTAATTAACAATGTTGAATGATGGAAAATGGGAATAATAAGAATGTACCCAATTATAAATTCAAGTAAGAAAACATTTTATTTATGATGAAAATTCAAGTATTGTATGTATGATTGAATAATTTACGCTGAGACAGAGTGTGTATGTTTTGGGGGTGAGAAGGAGAGACAAGAGGAGATAGAGATATAGATGGGGGGAGAGGTAAGAAGAGAGAAGCAAAGACAAGGAGGGACGAAGAGATATGGATATGGAGAGAGAAATGTTTGAGAGTGAGAGAAGGGGAAGAGAGAGAGAGGGAGGGGAAGGGAGCGAGGGAGGGAGAGAGAGATAGATATATATGGAGAGAGAGTTTGTATGTTTAGGGGCTGAGATAGAGAGATAGAGAAGGAGAGACAATGGGAGATAGAGATATAGATGGAGGAGGTAGAGATGTTCTTACACTGAAATCAATGCACACTATTAATCTAATTACATTGAAATTAATGTACATCATGCATCTTGTTGCATCAAATCAGAAATCAACATCTACACTAAAATCAATGCATCTAGTGCAAACAATCAAATAGGATTATAAATCAACATCTAAATTGAAATCAATGCATCTAGTGCAAGCAATCAAATAGGATTAAAAATAAATATCTACACTAAAACTAATGCATATAATGCAAGTAATCAAGTATGAGTAGAAATCAACATCTACGCTGAAATCAATGCATCTAGTGTAAGGTATTAAATATGATTAGAAATCAACATCTACACTAGAATCAATGCATCTAGTGCAAGCGATCAAATAGGATTAGAAATCAATATCTACACTGAAACCAATGCATCATGTGCAAGCAATTAAATAGGAGTAGAAATCAACATCGACACTCAAATCAATGCATCTAGTGTAAGGTATTAGATATAATTATAAATCGACATCTACACTGAAATCAATGCATATAGTGCATGTGATCAAATAGGATTAGAAATCAACAACTACATTGAAATCAATACATTCATTTTAGTGAAAATCTAAAACATTCATGACTTTTTAGATCTAACTTCTATGTCTGTATTTGTCACTCTGAGACTCTTTCTTCTTCCCTCTCTCTCCACCTTCCATTCTGTGTCTATCTCCCTCCTCCTCTCCTTCTCTCTCTTCCCCTCCCTCTCTCTCCCCCGTCTCACTCTATCTGCCTCTCCCTAACTTTCTCTATCTTTCTCTTCTTTCCTCTCTCCCCCTGTCATCTATATTTATACCTCCCTCCATCTCTCCTTATTTTTCTCTCTATCTCAACCCCCTAAACATATGTCATGCTCTCTCTCTCTCTCTCCCCCATATCTATCTATATCTCCCTCTTCCTTTCCCTCTCTATCTCTTCCCCTTCTCTCTCTCTCTCTCTCTTTCTCTCTCTTCATCTAGCCCTTGCCACTCCCTCTCCACCTTTCTCTCTCTATGTATTTCTTCCCCTTCCAACTCCATCTCTCTCTCCCCCCTCCATATATATGTCCCCCTGTCTCTCTCTTCCCCTTATTTCCCTATCTTTATCCTCTCCTTTTCTCTCTCTTCCCTCGTCTCCTCTCTCCCTCATTCCATCTTCATCTATCCCTTGTCACTCCCTCTCTTTCCCCTTCAAATCCATCTCTCTCCCTCCATCTCTCCCCCTCCATCTCTCTCATCTCTCTCTTCCTCTCTCTCTCACTATGTCTCTCACCTCTATGTCTCTCTCCCACACTCTATTCCCCCTTCCATCCCACTCTCTTTCTTAAATCTGATCTCATTCTATTGTATTTAAGAAAGTATTTAAATAATAAAAAAACATAATTGGTTGTAAAATATTAAACCTATATTTTGGATCAATCATGTTAAAGAAAATACAATAATGAAAAGATTAAAAGAATCACCCAGTATCTTTCCTCTATGATTGTTAATCACTTTGCTTTCTCACTTCGCTTGGATCCTTAGTTAAGATGCATCTATCCTAGTTCTTTATAATATTATTTATATTATATAAATTTCACATAAGTATATATAAAAGTATTCTCATTTTTTAATTTATAAAAACTTCCATTTAATCTCTATGAAAATATTGTTAGTAGTCGTGAGGATGGAGGGTTTAGATATACCTCAGAAGTAATTATAACCTTTTTTCTCTTAGATTTAATTAAAAATGTTATAAAATTAAATTAAAATAAAATATTTGTAAAATATTTTTATTTTGAAATAAGTTATTTTTTTGGGAATGTGGTATTGATAAGCCATGGTGTTGGCCCATGGTATTTTAACAATTAGAAGGCTAGATCCATAACATAATAATCAAAAGTCTAGATGGCTTGAGGTATTGATAAACCATGGTAGTAGCCCATGGTATTATAATTTTCTTCCCTCCTCTCCCTATCTATCTTTCTCTTGTAGGTTTTGGCCCATGGTATTGTAAAAAAACCTATTTAGAATTTAATAATATACATGGTAAGTATTCATGATTAAAAATATTGTCATATCATAAATATTAAGTTTTTATCCACTTATTAATTAAATTTATAGATGGAACACATCTATATTAAGTGTTACAAATATATTGATTACATAAAATCTAATATTACAATATTATATGTTACCCAATATTTATAACCACCCCCACCTAATAAATAGTGGCCACGGGTGGGGAGAAATACTAATTAAAATGTAATATTATTAAATTTTACCTAATATTTCAGGTCAGGCCCCACCCTAAATATTACATTCTACTCAATATTTCCCCTCACTCCTACTAATTTTATTGAGCACCTTCCATTACATTAAGTTTACCTTCCTACAATCGAAGACCCTGAATGCAACGAAATATAAATTTACCTCATTATTATTATTACAGAAATCACACAACTGAAAACCTGAATGCCACGAAATATAAATTTACTGGGTTATTATTATTACAAAAATCACACAACGGAAAACCTAAATGCCAGGAAATTTACCTTGTTATTATTACAGGATATGCCCAATTGAATCCTCCGCTTCCTTTACCTAATTTTCTTTGTTATTCAATGAATAAGCTAATTGATCTCTTTTCAGATTGTAGATATATCATTTTTAAAATTGATTAATTGAATACTCCGCTTCCTTTACCTAATTTTCTTTGTTATTCAATGAATAAGCTAATCGGTCTCTTTTCAAATTGTATATATATCATTTTCAAAATTGAGTTTGTTAATATTAGCCGACACATTTTTTTATTTTAATTATTTTATTATTATTTTAAAGTAACGTTACACATATCTTCAACATATACAATATATATTAGCCACACATATATAGTAACATTACACATATCTTCAACATATACAATATATATTAATCGAACATATATAGTAACATTACACATATCTTCAGCATATCCAATATATGTTAGCCGACATATATATATCTTCAACATGTGTGTGTGTGTGTGTTATTTTAATGTAACGTTATGTTATGTGACAACATCTCCCTGGGATTTTTGTTTTAATGTAACATTATGTTACGTGAAAACATCTCCCTCATATTTTTATTTTAATGTAACGTTACGTTACGTGACAACATCTCCCCCATACTTTTTGTAATGTAACATTACGTTACGTGACAACATCTCCTTCATATTTTTTAAATATTTTTTAATGTAATGTTACATAACTTGACAACATCTCCCTCATATACTGGGTTGTAGAGTGCCTCTCAGCGCAAAAATATTAAAATGTTAAGTTCATTATGACACATGACGAGTCTTTGAAACAATTTGGCTTAAAAATACAAAGGAACGATTTTACATATTTTTTTCTAGTTATTCTTAAGAGAAAAAGTAAAGAAACTCTAATGTTTAAGCATTGACTACCACATACAATATGCACACACAATCTTCTGCCATATATATACATAAACAACAAAACGAATACTCATCAGCATGACATCCCAGATATCGCCCTTACATCCAGGTGCCACACACTTCCTTAACCCATCAAGAGATTGCTCCAGTTTCTCAATTAAGGATATGGGTGTTAAGGATGTCTTTAACCTTTTTTCTAGCGAAGGTTTCAACTTAGGCTCATGTTTTTTGGGCAGTTCAACATATTTCTCTACAGGCTTTGTATTCCCCAACCCCAGGGAACACGGGAACTCCAAAAAAAAATAGTCTTCAAAGCTATCGAACTTTCCCAAGCTCCCATTGTAGCTCCCACTAAAAAGGGAACATTCTCATATACTTCCAAAGCCCCTGGGAGCGCGGGAACCATTGGAACGGGTTTCCTAACTCTTGGGAGCGGTTCCCGTGTAACAAAGGATTTTTGTTAATGTTGTTTGTGTTTTCAAGCATATAACACATTGTATTAGAGCTTAAATATTTCCCAGCATTCGATTGAGAAATTTCCCAAGTTGTGAGCAGTTGTTGGGCTTTGCATGCATCATGTTGTGTCATTTAAAACCCCAACTACAGAGATTAGGGTTTGTAGGGTGTGAAGCTACATTTATTTATATCTTTCATATTATAAAATATTTTAAGAATCCATAATTGAAATAAATATATTAGCACTAAATCTATATATATCTGTATAATATATTTCTAAAAAGAGAAACCAAATATTATAATAATTTTTATTTTAGTTGATAAGATATACAACAATTTGTGAATGAGAACATTGTAAAAGTATTTTTGTATAATGATTATTAATTTTAAACCTTATAACCTAATACTTAGCTAAAAGTTACAATGATGAATATTAGAAATAATGAATATGAAATTTTGCATAATTACCAAAATTTCTAAACATCTCAGAAATAAACCTTTCACTTTTTTATTTTAAAATATTTATAATACGCTCATTTTAATATTTTCCCATTTTGTCAAACATACTATATATAATTTGGTCACCAAACAAACAAAAAATCGCATTTTAATATATACATACATACATATATATATATATATATATATATATATATATATATATATATATATATATATAGATATATAAAGATCCCCAAATTACATTAGTTATATGAAGTTGTGGTTTTAGAACCATAAATTTACATAATAAAAAATAGATTTAATTAAAAAATACAGATGATAACTTTGAGAGTCTATTATACCTCAAGATTTGACTAGACATAATCATTTTCGAACACTCGATCGCTCAATACAAAAGAGGTTGGTATATTCGAACGTGAGAAATGTTATTTCATAACTATTATTACCCTCATTTCAAATTTTATTGAATGAATTTGGCATCTATGCGGGTTTCTGAATTTTTCAAATTGTGCAGGTTTCTGATTTTATCTATTTAATGATATGAGTTTACATGTTTGACTTTAAATGTTGACATGGTCCAATGCTGCATTGTGACAAATATTGTTTGAATATGAGAATCAACCATGGTCAACCATGGTCCAATGTCACATTATGACAAATGTTTTGTCGATTGGAAAATCAATCATGGTCAACCATGGTCCAATGTCACATTGTGACAAGCATTGCCTCAATATGAAAATCAACCACAGTCAACCATGGTCAACCATGTTTATTTTAGTGTTTATAATCAATAATTGTCTTAACCATGGTCAACCATGGTCCAATGTCACATTGTGAAAAGGATTGTCTCAATATGAAAATCAACCATGGTCAACCATGTTTATTTTAGTGTTTATAATATTTAACTTAGGGTTTAGATACCTTGGGTTTATAATATTAGTCCCTTGGGTTTAATATTATTCAACCATGCTCAACTGTGGTTAATCATGTTTTATAAAATCAATTGTGGTCAACCATGGTCCAATGTTGCATTGTGACAAAGATTGTATCAATATGTAAATCAATCATTTTGTCAACCACGCTCCAACATCACATTATGACAAAGCTTGTCTAAATATGATAATCATCGTCAATCATGGTCAACCATGGTTGAACGCCACATTGTCACAAAGATTGTGTTGCTATGAAAATCAACCATGGTCCAACGCCACATTGTGACAAGGATTGTCTCAATATGAAAATCAACCATGATCAACCATTATCAACCATGTTTATCTTAGTGTTTATAATATTTATCTTATGGTTTATATATCTTCAATTTATAATATTAGTCCCTTGGTTTTAATATATTCCATTGGGTTCATAATCCCTTAGGTTTATTACTCCCTTGGGTTTGTAATATCAATCCTTGGGTTTATTGTTCCCTTGGGTCTATAATATCAATCATGGTCAACCATGGTTAATCATAGCCAACCATGGTCAACCATGGTCGAATGTCGCATTGTGACAATGATTTTCTCAATATGAAAATCAACCATGGTCAACCATAGTCTAATGTTGCATTGCGATAGATTGTCTTGATATGAAAATCAACCATGGTCTAGCGTCGCATTGTGACAAGGATTGTCTCAATATGGAAATCAACCATGGTCAACCATTTTTATTTTAGGGTTTATAATATTTATCTTAGAGTTTATATACCTTGGGTTTATAATTTATGTTGCATTATGAAAAAGATTATCTCAATATGATAATCATCATCAACCATGGTTAAGCATAGTCAACCTTGGTGAACCATGGTCAACCATTTTTTATACAATTAAACATGGTCATCCATGGTCAACTATGGTCGAAGGTCGCATTGTCACAAAGATTGTGTTGATATGAAAATAAACCATAGTTAAGCATAGTAAACCATGGTCCAACATCGCATTGTGACAAGGATTGTCTTAATATGAAAATCAACCATGGTCAACCATTGTCAAAGATGGTTTTTTCAGTGTTTATAATATTTATCTTAGGGTTTATATACTTTGGTTTTATAATATTTGTCCCTTGGTTTTAATATTTGTAACAGCCCTCGTGAAAATTCGATGTAATAAAAGTTAAAAATAATAACCACGGTTGATGGGACACTCATTCCAAGATGAATGTTGGGCAAGACATCCTAGGGGGTGTTAATTTGGTTGTTTATGGCTAGGTAAATTGGCTAAGGATTTGGAAAGGCAAAATGGAATTTTTGGCACAATTATTTATGAAAATAATGGAAATTAGGAGAAAAAGGAGGTGAAAAGTCACAGGTTGCATGTGAGAAGGAAAATGAAGAAAAATAATGGAAAATGAATAAAATAGAGGCCTCATTCATAAAAAGGCTTCTGAGGATCAGTTGGTAACCTTTTGTTAGTTCAGTGTTGGAGCTCTCTCATTATTCTCTCTCTCTCATACTCTTGGACACTTAGAGTTTTCTTGGAGTACTTTGGCATTGGAGCAAGAAAGGTAAAGCAGGAAAGAGGAAGCAAATATCAAGTAGGGAAAGCCAGGATCAAGCAACTACAGCAAGCTTCATTGCGGGTATCGACTTGCATGTGTATTTTCCTTGCTAGATTTGTCATGCATAGGATTGCATGTGTTTCTTTTCTACCATGGCATGGGTTTTGTCAAGTGTGACAGTATTTTCAACCTAACCTTGCCATTTCTTGGTAACTTTGATGAGATGGGTTCTCTCATTCGGTTTATGTGGGATTGTCGGATTGGATTTGAAGTTGAGTGGGGTGGATCTTCGAATTGACAAACACATGGCCTAGTGGTCCTTGAATCGGACTGTGGATCACGGTAAAGCCACTGGCCTAGTAACCCTTGAATTGGACTGTGGGTTGCAGTAAATCCAAATTGTGTGCCTCGATGGGCATAGGAATCCTTGTCGATGAATGGTGGGATATACGGTAAAGCCAAGAGGTGGATTTTGTAGAAACTCATGTAGATTCACAAGCTAATGCAATTTGCTAAAGCAACAGGCAATAATCTACTTCTACTCTTTACAGCAGAAGCCCATAAACATCGAGCAAACAATAATCAATAGAGGAAGAGAATCAAAGGCACATAACACAATAAATATATGGGGAAATCCACAGCTCAAAACCCCACTATCTCTTTTGTATCAATTCAGAAAATCAAGGTGAAATTACAATGCTTGTTCTCCCTAGAACAATCCCAGCACTCAACAAATTCAATATCCAACTCATAAGTAAGCTCATGGCCAAAGCTTAGCCTCTTCACAATCTCTCCAAGTCTCTATTCCAATGTGTAAATCCTATGGAGGCTAGATTGTATTTAAAGGGAAATAAAGCCTCTAAAAACTGTGCAATCCCTCAAGGGTCAGTTCCTTAATGCATGCACTATCAGTGCAACTCAGAAAAATCTAAAACAAATAATACACTATCCCTGCGGTCTAGTCTCAACTGGGTCTTTCTCAGAATCGACATGCATGAGTTTATGATGAGTAAATATTCAGTTAACTAGAGTAGCACAGGTGGAGTTCATTAGTGACACCACTGACTATTAAATCACTATTAGTTCTCTTGATCAGTTTGAGAACTAATTTAACTGAACTGACTCATGAAACTGAGTCTTCTATTTTACAACTCACAATTAACTCACACTGGACTCCTACAAAGTAGGAAGAATATACACATGACGAAAAAAATACTTCCAACTTGAATATCCTAAGTTAAGTAAGTTTATAAACTTAATTAACTAATTTTAAGTTGCTATGAGAATAGAATTCAAATTTAATTCATAGTTTAATTCAAGGACAAATTAAACTGTAATTTCTTGTTACCATTTCTCACTCCCTCTCAACAAGAAAGGGATTATCAACTATCCTGACCTTGTCTCTGTGAAAATAGAATTTACATCTTGACAATGCCTTTGTCAAGATGTCAACACCTTACTCCTCTGTGGGAATGTAAGCTAACAACATGATCCGCCTCAATATACAATCTCTGATATGATAATACTGGATATCAATATGCTTGGACTGATCATGAAATACTGGATTTTCAAAGAGTTTGATACAACTCTAATTATCACAATAAATCATTGTCGAATCCATCTACTGACCAAAAAAACCACCAGTATCTTCCTCATCTAGATATTCTCACATGTTTCTTGACTTGCATCCATGTACTCTACCTCTGCCGAACCGAGTGCAACCAATCTATGTTTCCTATTGTACCAAGAAACTGTCGTTGGCCCAATACTAAAGATCCCTCCTGATGTGCTCTTCTTGTCGGATGGACTCCCTGCCCAATCTGCATCAGTGAAGCCTTGAAGCTTCACTCCCTATGTCCGTCTATACCATAACCCAAACTGAGTAGTGCCTCTAAGGTATCTCAATACATGCTTTTCCACCTTCCAATACATCATGGTAGGCCTAACCATCGCTTCACTCCCTATGTCCATCTGTACCATAACCCAAATTGAGTAGTGCCTTTGAGGTATCTCAATACATGCTTTTCCACCTTCCAATACATCATGGTATGCCTAACCATCACTTGACTAAATTGGTTAAGTGCATAGCACATATCTGGTCCTATGTTCACCAAGTACATGAGTGAACCCACAAGCTACCTATAAACAGTAGCTTCCACTACTTCCCCTGAAGTAGCATCCTCCTTCCTCCAATTACCAACTAGAGGAGTCTCCATGGGTTTACTGCTCTCCATGCAGAATCTCTTGAGTATCTCATTAGCATACTTTACCTGAGATACAAACAACTCCCCATCTCCTTGCCACACCTCTATTCCAAGAAATTAATGCATGAGCCCCATGTCCTTCATCTCAAACTCTCTTGCAAGGTACTCCTTGTAAGATTTGATAAGCTTCTCATCACCTATCAATATAATATCATCTACATAAAGTACAATGAGCAACAACTTACCTTACACCACTATGTGATACAGGTTCGCATCCACTTCAATCTTTGTGAAGCCCGACCCAGTGAAGTAGCTATCTATCTCGGTGTACCAAGCACGGGGTGCTTGCTTCAGCCCATACAACACTCTCTTGAGTTGGAACACATGCAACTCACGGTCCAAGGTACCTTCGGGCTACTATATGTACACCTCTTCCTCAATCATGCCATTGAGGAAGGCAGCCTTCACATCCATCTTATGGATCTTCCAACCCATATGTGCTGATAGTGCCAAAATAGATATGATTGACGAGTACCTTGCAACAAGAGCAAAGGTCTCATCATAGTCAATCCCCTCTACCTGTGAAAAGCCACGACCCACAAATCTGGCCTTATGCTTCTCCACACTACCATCTACATCTTGCTTTACCTTTTAAATCCAACGGGAGCTCACAACTGACTTGTTGTCCGTTCTCGGGACCACATCCCAAACACTATTTCCAACTATGGAGTCATATTCCTCCGCCATCGCATCAACCCAAACCGGTTGTTGCACTGCTTCCTAAAAGGAATATGGCTCTATCACAACACATGCACCCATAAGTTCCATGTATCCAATGTACCTCTCTGGTGACCTTCTTTGTTTGTGTTGAGAAGAGGGTGCTCCCACATTCTCCCGTGCATCATCCAACAATTTGTTAGCCTCTCCAGTGTGATTTCTTCCCTCTATGGAAGACTCTGCCTCAGTGGATGTCTCTACTCTTTGAACCTATGCATGTGGTTGCTCCACCTCAATCTGAAGCCCCTCAACCTTAGGATTTAAAAGCTCCTCATCGCATGTAGCTCAAGCTCCCTCTCAAGGGATACCTGCATGGCCTTCTCCTCATCGAACCTGATATCCCTATGAACCATTGTCATCCAACTGATTAGCATGTACACATGATAGTTGTGGGGTGTATCAATGTACCTCACAAAGATCCCCAACTCTGTTGTTGCCTCAAGCTTCTTCTGTGCATCTTTGGTCACATGGCAATAAACGGATGACCCAAAAATCCTGAAGTGACCAACATCTGGCCTCCTACCAGAATAAGCCTCCTCTGGTGTCTTCATCTCAAGTATCTGATGTGGGCTACAATTCTAAGCATAAACCGTTGTGTTACATGCCTCAGCCCACAAGTGTAGTGGTAGGCCATGATCATGAAACATCGCCCTTGCAGCCCCTACTATGCTCCCATTCTTCCTCTAGGCAACCCCATTCTGTTGAGGGTTATGGGGTGTCATCAACTCTTGTTTAATCCCTTCCGTTGCACAGAAGTTCTTAAACTCATTAGAGACATACTCACCACCATTATCACTCAGTAGAGATTTAACCTTCTTGTCATACTCTTTCTCTACCAATGCTTTGAACTCACAAAACTTTGTGAAATTTTGATCCTTTTTCTGCATAAAAAATACCCAACATTTATGATAATAGTCATCAACAAATATAACATAATACCTGTGTTTGGCCATGGATGTTGTCAAGAATGGTCCACACACATCTGAATGGACTCTCTCTAGAATAGACTCTGCTTAACTCTCTCTATTCCAAAGGAAGACTTGATGTATTTTCCCAAAGTACAACCCTTGCATGTATCAACTTGCTCAAGCGTACCTTTGGGAAGATCGGTAGAGATTTGTTGCAATATCTTCAAAGCCCCATGATGAAAGTGGCCCAATCGCCTGTGCCACAACTCGCTGACATCTCGACTCAAAATATTTTCCACTTTTGAACTCAAAGCAGCACAATCCTCTACCTCTATCTTATATAGATTCTGAACTCGAATCCCTATCTTCTTTACTTAACCCATGGCTATGTGTCGAAGGAACACCTTTCCTTTCGAAAATATCACATCATAGCCTCTATCCTCAAGCATGGAAATGGATACCAATTTCTTCGTCAATCCAGGTACATGCATAACATTCTTCAAGGTGAGTGGAGCCACATGACCCCTCTTAAAAGTAATGGTGCCTCACCAATAACACTATACTTACCATCATCACCCATCTTGATATGCATCTTCAGATCTTTCTCCTCCAGTTCACTGAATAACTCTTTGTCCCTAGTCATGTGGAATGAAGCTCCATTGTCTAAGTACCAGAAACTTCCCATCACTGAAGACACCATGCATGCAATGAGGGAAAAGTCCAATTAGAATTAGGAGGCCAAAGCCTCAACCACCACTCCTCCTGAGGACTTCTCCTTGGACTTCTTCAATGGACAATTTGTAGCAAAGTGTCCCATCTTTTGACAATGAAAGCATTTAACTTTTTTCATGTCCTTCTTCTTACCTCCATGATAAGAATATGATTTGGAATGGGAAAGTTTACCTTTCCCCTTCCTTTCCCTATTCGCTAAGGCATAGTTTTCTTCATCATCAGTCTTTAATGAAGATCCATCCCTGGTGTTCCTCATGATCTCATCCTGCATCAGATTCGACCATAGTTGTTCCTAATCTGGCAACTTCTCCCGACCATTGACAGAGTCTTAATAATTATGCCAACTCTTTGGGAGTCCAAGAAGAGAAATTCTCACCATATCCTCCTCGGCAACCGTGATTCCAACACTTCCAAGTTCATCCCAACATTGAGTAAATTTGGTCAAGTACTTTGGAATCGTCTCGCTTTTCTCCATATTGATTTACGAAGTTTATCCTTTAGTTCTAACTTCCTTTGATCATTGTTATTCTAATACAAGTCCGTCAATGTTTTCCACATAGCATGCGGGGTTTCCTTTCCATGGAGACTCGAGACAATATTATCTTGAACTCCCTCAATGATTATCCGCCTTGCCTTCGCCACACACTTCTTTCACTCGGTCAAGTTTTGTGCATCAGTAATTGTTGGCTTAGGAATTGCTTGTTCAACAAATTCCTTCAAACCATTGTCCTCTAGAACAGCCTCCATCTTGTCCCTCTAGGCTATGAAATTTGCGCTACCTTCCAAGGCATACTCAAGCCTCAACCCATGGAACGGCATCTGCCGATCCTGAAGCATGTATTGCAAATTTTACTTTCACCTGTAACCCAGAAACTTAAATAATTCAAAATCTCCTCTAGTATATTGTTCTCAGCTCTGATACCATATAGAAAATCCTGTAGATTCACAAGTTAATGCAATTTGCTAAAGCAAGAGACAAGAATCTACTTCTACTCTTTACAGTGGAAGCCCATAAACATAGAGCAAACAATAATCAATAGAGGAAGATGATCAAAGGCACATAACACAATAAATATTTAGGGAAACCACAACTCAAAACCCCACTATCTGTTTTGTATTAATCTGGAAAATCAATATGAAATTACAATGCTTATTCTCTCTAGAACAATCCTAGCACTCAGCAAATTCAATCTCCAACTCATAAGCAAGCTCAAGGCCAAATCTTAGCCTCTTCAAAAACTCTCCAAGTCTTTATTCCAATGCGTAATTCCTATGGAGGATATCTTGTATTTAAAGGGAAATAAAGCCTCTAAAAATTGTTCAATCCCTCAAGGGTCAGTTCCTAAATGAATGCACTATCAGTGCAACTCAGAAAAATCTAAAACAAATAGTACATTGTCCCTGCACTCTACTCTCAACTAGGTCTTTCTCATAATCGATATGCAAGAGTTTCTAATGAGTAAATATTCAGTTAACTAGAGTAGCATTGGTGGAGTTCATTATTGACACCGATGATTGTTAACTCACTATTAGTTCTCTCAATCAATTTGAGAACTACTTTAACTGAACTGACTCATAAAATTGAGTCTTCTATTTTAGAACTCACAATTAACTCACACTGGACTCCTACAAAGTAGGTAGAACATACACATGACAACAGAAAGACTTCCAACTCGAATTTCCTAAGTTAAGTAATTTAAATAAACTTAATTAACTAGTTTTAAGTTGCTATGAGAATAGAATTCGAATTGAATTCATAGTGTAATTCAGGGAAAAAATAAACTAGAATTTCTTGTTGCTATTTCTCAATAGATTTTCTGTCTGTTGGGCCTAGTGGTTCTGGGATGGGATGCATAGTTAGTCCTAGAGATTATGTCTCGGTGTAGGACCTAGTGATTCATGGATTAGATTGTGGATTGAAATAAAGCCTGAGAGACTAGGAGGCACTCAAATATCTCATGGTGTAGGCAGATAACTCGGGTGGCATCCATGTTAATTATTGTTTTTGATGTGTTATGAGTCCCATATTCATGCTTGGAATATGATACGTGGGTGATTGGTTGAAGAGAAAATTGGCTCATCTAATCTATGGTCGGTTGGAATGTGGTAGTCCCATTTCCAGTTAGTTCATTGTATTCATTAATGATAATTCATTCCCTTGATTTTCATGAGTAAATGTATTGATGTATATGTGGATTTTGATGGCTGATATGTTTATGGTCATTTTGTTCCTACTATGCTGGTTATATGTATATTTTATGGTAGCAACTATGTATGGATCTCAACATGTTTTTACTTGTACATAAATGGATAATGTATTTATAACCTAATAGATGATAGTGCAACAAATGATATGAGGGAACAATGGTTCATAGTGATTCTCAGGTAAGTATGAGATCCCTACACTTAATTTTGTTGTTTACACCTGTAGGTTACATGTTGATGATATGTTTGATGAAAGGCCTATCATGGATAGTAGGGGTCTAGTTATGGTCTTCTTCAACTTATTTCTTTTTCATCATCATTTCCCTGTATTGTTACTGATTCTAAGCTATCACTCCATTCTGGGCAGTGACCTGGGATCTGGGCCTAAAAAGGGGGCTTAAATCCTGGGCTCGTTGGCATAGAACTGGTAACTTTGGTCTCTTGTTGCTGGCAGGCAAGCCTATTTTGGGTTTCTGGTCACTCCCTTGCTCATAGCATGAGAGCGACTATGGCCTAAGAGATCCAAAACATTAGTGGGACCCAAGGACAGGTTATCTGAGTGGTTGACATGTCTCCTCAGGATTTTGAAGCTGATGTTGGATGACTGTGTGTGATGTTTATATCGATTCCACTTCCTTAAGGTCGCATAAAAGGTTGAATCTTATCATAGTAGCCTCTCGTCTCCTGTTTACCCCGGTTGGCATGGTTACTTGGGTGGATGTGGGATAAGGGTGTTACATAGTGGTATCAGAGCATGGTTCAACCCTTGAACTGGATGGGTAGTGTGTGTTGTTCATGCATGCATGTTAGTTGCATGTGTGTCTTTTACACTTGCATTTCAAGTGCTTGTTGCCTTTGCTTGGTGATTGATTATGGTTGTATTAATGTTGCCATGGAGAATTTGATGTTGATGTTGTGGAATGCATTTGTCATGAGTATGTGAGTGGTTTCATATGGATTATATTTCGACTACATGTTGATTTTATGTCGCCTACTTCCATCCTTGTATGTTAGGTTACATTCTTGTATGTTTTGATTGCATGTATCAATCTTGTAGGTTTATTACAAGAATTGATCGCTTATGTTAGACTACATGCATTTATGCATATGTGTAGTTGGTTAGGAATTTCTTATGCATATTATTGGTTGCATGTGGAAATGTGTACAATGGAGTAACGGTTGTTGTCATGCATGAGGTCATAGCATGCATTGTTGATATGGCCTTGCATTGATGACTAGACCCTAACTAGAGTGATGTTTATGTGTTGATACATTTACTTGTGTATGTATATATGATGGTATGATTATGTTATACATGTATCACACTAATTTGGTGAACTTGCAGACAAAGTATCCTCCCCGAGCTATATTGAGGTATGTTGATTTATTGTGATTTGGTTCATTTAACATATTATACATTCTAGGAAAGAGATCAAATGGCTAGAATGATGGTTGACAACAAAGACTCTCCCTATGAATCCGAAGAGCAGTATGGTATTGGGAACTCTTCCAATTTGGAATTTACATTGATAATTTTGAAGGAAGAGATAAGGAGTTGTAAGGCAGATAATCGTCGAATCATACAGTCACAAGAGAAGAAAGCATATGTTAATGTTATACTTCTTCAGAGTTTGTCAGACTTGTAGCGACAAGGTTCACTCTAAGTCAGTCATGGACATGGGGATACAACTAATGGGGCATATGGCAATAGGTCTCCTGGTAGACACAGGTTGAATAGATTTGATACAGTGAGAGATGGCAGGTTGTTGGACACTACGAATAGAAGGGATGTTGAGCATAGGTACTATTCTAGTTTTGGTTCTGATAGACATCAAGGTCGTCATCGCTATCATCCTTATAGAAGGAATGATAGGGGATACTTGCTAGATGAGTTCAAGAAAGAAAACCCACCTACTTTTGATGGAGATGTGAAGAAGTCAGAAGATGCAGAGGCTTGGATACTTGGGATGAACAAATTATTTGAGTTGTATGATTACACATATAACATGAAGGCCAGAATAAATATCTTCAGTTTGAAAGGTAAAGCAAACATCTAATGGAAATATGTTAAGCGGGTTAAAGACATCAGGACATATGACTTGAGTTGGTGGGAGCTCAAGAGGCTTTTTAGGAAGAATTACTTGTTAGAGAGTTACTATGACAATAAGGCTAAAGAATTATGTGAGCTAAAGATGGGATCAACGACAAATGAAGAGTACACGACCAAGTTTCCAGAGCTATTGAGGTATGTACCATATCTTACTGATGAGAATGCTAAAGTTCATAAATTTTCCAGTGGTTTTCCATTAGCATTTAGAGATTGGATTGAGTATGATGAGCCTTAGTCACTTGAGGAAGTCATTGGGAAATTGAAGCATTGCAATGAACAGTCAAAATGTAAGAATGAATCTCAGCATGGATGGAAGGGAAAAGAAAAAGGTAGAGGTAAATGGCATCCTAAGAGAACAAGGCCTCAGAATGCAGATGGGAAGGAAAATATGGCACTGAAAAAGAATTTTAATGTAGCTAGACAGGGACATGGATCATAGTAGCAGTAGAACAAAGGTGAGGGCACTGGTCGGTTGGACTATTGGACATGTGGTGACGAACACCTTAGGAGAGATTGCCGCAGCATCAAGGTGGTAGGCCTACGATATACAGTGCACATGAAACGCATTCTGTTGGGGATGTTGGTCAAAGTATTCCACGTATCTATGCAGCATTGGACAATAGGCAGGAATAACACCAAGAATTTATCATTGATATGGATGGTAAACTTTGTAATCAACTTATTTTTATTTTGATTAAACCTCAATCTAATTATAGTTATGTTAGTCTTGACTTGGTGGATGAGAGTGGTTTGAGTAAGGAATTGCATGCAGAGTCTTGGTTAGTGCAATTGGATACAAGTACAAAGAAGCGAGTTCATTATTGGGTAAGAGCTTGTGCATTTTATTTGAATGGTATGCCTACCACAACACATCTAAATGTACCACCATTGGGATCATAAAGTATGTTGTTGGGCATGGATTGGTTGTATCTTTATAGAACCAAGGTAGAATGTTGTGACAAAGCTATTGAGTGTGTTGATGGCAATGGGGAACCAAGAATCTTGCAAGGAAATAAGAAAGCCACTTCAGTTAGGATGGTGACAGTTGTGCAAGCAAAGCATAGCAGTAGGAAAGGGTGTATTTTATTTGCAGTACACATTTCTAGTGATAAGAGTAAGGAGGTTGAGGATGCATATGTGTTGAGAAAGTACCTAGTTTTGCAGCAGTTCAGATGTGTTTCTTGAGGACATTACAGAGTTTCCACCTCATAGGGAGGTAGACTTGTCTATTGAGTTAGTGCCAGGGGCAGCTCCAACATCAAAAGCACCTTACAAGATGAGCACACCTGAGTTGGTTGAGCTAAAATTACAATTGAAGGAAATGTTGGACAAGGGATACATTAGGCCAAGTGTATCACCTTGGGGCACACTAGTATTATTCGTGAAGAAGAAAGATGGTACTCTCATATTATGCATTGACTACAGGTATTTAAACAAAGTGACCATCAAGAATAGATACCCTTTTTCGAGGATCGATGACTTGTTCGATCAGTTGAAGGGAGCAATAGTGTTCTCGAAGATTAATTTGAGATCCGGATACCATCAAGTATGCATCAAAGAGGACATTACAAGACTGTGTTCCGGACCAGGTATGGGCATTATGAGTTTCTTGTTGTTCCATTTGGCTTGACTAATGCTCCATATACATTCATGTGCTTGATGAATAATGTGTTGTGTCCATATTTGGATAAGTTTGTTATTGTGTTCATTGATAATATACTGGTATATTCTAAAAATGAGGAAGACCTTGTTGAGCATTTAGCAGCAGTGTTGAGGTTGTTGAGAGAGCATCAATTGTATGCTAAGTTCAACAAGTGTAGTTTCTTTCAGATGTGAGGTACATTACTTGGGTCATGTTGTCTCCAAGGAGGGAATTGCAGTAGATCCAGAGAAGATAAGAGCCATCATGGAATGGGTAGCTCCTAAGAGCGTGGATGAGGTGAGATCTTTCATGGGTTTAGCAGGATATTATCGGAGGTTCATCAAGAACTTCTTGCAGATTTTTTATCCTATCGCATCATTGCAAAGGAAAGGTAAGAAGTTTGAATGCATAGAGGAGTGTGAGGCTAGCTTTAAGAAGCTCAAGGAATTTTTGACACATGCACCAGTGCTACAGATTAGAGATCCGAAAAAAGAGTTTGTGGTATGCGCAAATGCTTGCAAGAGAGGGCTTGGTGGAGTCCTTATGCAGGATGGATAAGTGGTATGCTATGAGTCCCGAAAGCTAAACGCGCATGAGTGGAACTACCTGACACATGATCTTGAGTTAGTAGCGATATTACATGCATTGAAGATGTGGAGACATTATCTTCTTAGCAGGAGGTTTGTACTTATGAATGATCACATTGGTTTGAGGTATTTGTTTGACCAGTCGAATATGAACGCCAGGAAGGCTAGATGGTTGGCCACTATCAGGGAGTTTGATTTCGAGATCAGGTAGATCAAAGGTGAAGAGAATAGGGTGGAATATGCTCTCAGTAGATGGGTACAGGTACATCACTTGGTAGTTATGATCTCCTATGGGACATACTTACAGGATAGGATCTTTGAGGCAGGTCAACAGGATGTTAGGTATATGGAGAATGTGCACAGGTTGCAGCAGAGTAGTGGTACAAGTACATGTGGAAATATAGGTACAGGTATAGGTACAGGCACAGGTGCACAGGGTATGGATTATTGTCTTACAACGGATGGATTATTAAGGTTCTAAGACAAGATATATGTATCGAATAATAGTTAGCTCAAGAAGGTTATCTTGAGGGAGTTTCATGTGAAACCTTATCCATGTAACCCAGGTTATCAAAAGAAACTGACAGCAGTGAAGAGATTTTACTATTGGCCAAATTTGAAGAGGGATGTGGCAGAGTTTGTGGTAAGGTATTTCGACTGTCAGCGAGTGAAAGCAGAGTGTAAACATCTAGGTGGACTACTACAGCTGATTGTGATTCCATAATGGAAATGGGAGGTTATTTCCATGGATTTCATCACAGGGTTGCCTAAGACAGTGAAGCAGCATGATTCCATCATGGTCATTATGGACAGGTTAACAAAAGTTGCACACTTAATTCTAGTGAAGTCTACATTCTCATCTAGCGATGTAGCATAGGTATTCATCAAAGATGTGGTTAGTGTTAGGTCCCTATGCTACTAGTGTAACTCCTTATTGTTATTAGTGCAAACCCCTTATTATATTGTTGTGCACATGTAGTCCCCATATTTTTATTATTATGCCACATAGAAGCCCACTATTGTTATTGTTGTGCCATTACAATATTATTGTTATGTCAGCTCTAATTATATTATGACCCCTTAGACTCCTATATATAGAAAGGAGGTATTGTCATTTGTATCATCCAAGAATTGTTCATTTGTGTAATGTAAAGGAGGTTTCCCACTCAAAGAGGCTGATTTTTAAGTCGTTGATATATCTTTTCTATCATTTTGTGAGTTGATTTCATAACATTTGGTATCAAAGCTTTTGATTCTAGGGTTTCGCTACTCCAAATAGGTCATCATGGAATTTTCTCTATAACTTTTTCTCTACGAATTTTTAGAAGCTAAAAATAAAACCCTTTTGACCTGAAATATTTCTGAACCTTGGGTCCAAATTTCATATCTTGTCTATCTATAGTTTTGGAGATATGATCTGAGGAATTTAAGGTTTTTGCAAGCTCCTCAGACTCTGAAATTAAAACCTATTTGAGCCGAAATCATGGTGAAGCTCAGGCTTAAATTTAGATCTTGTTTCGCAATATTTTCGGAGATATGGTCCAAGACATTTAGGGTTTTTGCAGACTCCCGAATTACATTCCAAACAAGTGACCTTGGGAAAATCGTCATAACTTTCTATCTAAGCATCCGATTGAAATTTCGTAAGAATTTATAGAAAGAGGATGGATTGTATTTTTCTGTTTATTTTTTTCAGTTCCGAAGGTCGAAACAGTGACATGTGACAAGTCGTACAAGTTCACTCTACTAAACCAGTCTATAATTAGGTCATCGTAGGAGATTTGGCATAACTCTTTACTGAAGAATCCAATATTGATCAGATGGGTGGGCTTAGAAAGAGGACTCAGAGGGATACCATAGGCCAAAATTTCAAAACTTGAAGATATGAAATTACATAGTTACAGTTGTTTAAATATCGAGCTCCTAAAAGCAAGAAAAATAATGACTCGAATCAAGAAAATAGAAACACCTAGTAAGCAAAATTGGATGGATGATTTGAAGAATGTGATAAAAGCTAAGATAAATAGTTTTGTATGTGCCATGGAACATAATATCGATGGTATGGAAGCAGATTTGAAGAAAGGCATGGAAGATTTGAAGAAAGACATGGAAGGTTTGAAGGAAGGTGGGACAACGCTTCTACAAGAAAGGCCTCCTAATGACGAAAAGATAGTAGAGGAAACTCATGATGAGAAAAAAATAAATTTTAATCATGATTTCATAGAATATAACATTGGATTGAAGACCCACCATATTCCAAATAGTGATATGAGGAAGTTTGATGGCAAGGATCCCATAACATGGATACTACAAATGGAGAAATATTTTTTATCTACATGATGTGCAACTATTACAAAAGGTACATATTGCATCTTTATATTTAGAGCCGAATCAATTTTTATGGTATAAAGGGCTTTGTTATAGTAAACCACTTATCACTTGGTCAATTTTCACGGAGGAAATGATAGCACATTATGAGGATACAAAGAGCAACACCTTCTTTAACCAAGTGATAAATCTCAAACATAAGTGTTCAATGACAGAGCACATTGAGGACTTCCAAAAATTGAATATAAGGGTAAATGATATTCCAAAGAAGCATAGGATTGATGCCTTCATAGGGAATTTAAAGGATAGCATTCAACATGAGGTTCGTCTTTGGGAACCTAATTCATTGGAGAAGGCATTCAGGTTGGAAAGAAAATTTGAAAGTAAAATCATGGCAACAAGAAATCCTACCACTCACAATTATAAAGATGGAAGTGTTGTTGCTCCTAGCCTTCCACAACCTACAAGGTTGACACCACAAAAATTGGAAGAAAAAGGAGAAAATGGCCTTTGTTACAGTTGTGATAGCAAATACACTAAAGGTCATAAGTGTGCTGAGAAGAAATTATTTTACATTGATTGTGAAGAGGAGGGAGAAAAGGATCAAGAAATGTCAAAAGAAGAGGATATACACTAGAAACAAACCCCTGAGAAAGAAGAAATGAATCCGACCATATCTTGTAATGCATTGGCAAAAATTACCACTCCTCAAACTCTCAAGATGGAAGGACATATCAAAAAGAAAAAGGATAATCTTGCTTTCGCGCAAAATCGAATGAAACATCAAGAAACTCAACATCACAGCGAAAGAATTTTTTATATAGGCGACTAGGTATTTTTACGATTACAACCATACAAACAAATGTCCCTCAAGCAAGCTAAGAAGGATAATAAATTATCACTAAAATACTATGGTCCTTACAAGGTGCTGCAAAATATTGGTACTATGGCATACAAATTGGAGCTTCTTGCATCTTCCCGAGTGCCCCTAGTTTTCCATGTTTCATGCTTAAAGAAGGTTATAGGTGACAAGCTCTCAATTTAAACAATATTGTCGGAACTTGATGAGGAAGAAAAAATCATATTGGAACATGAAGCATTCATGGAAAAAAGAACCCAACAACTACTAAATCAATCAATTTCAGAGTATCTCATCAAGTGGAAGAACTTACTCATTGAAGATTCCACATGGGAAGACAATAATTTTATACAGAAGCATCTAGAACTACTCAAGTGTTGAGGACAACACTTTTTGAAGGAGAGGGGCATGTTAAGTCCCTATACTACTAGTGTAACCCCTTATTGTTTTAGTGCAACCCCCTTATTATATTATTGTGCTCATGTAGTCCGCATATTGTTATTATTGTGCCCCATAGAAGTCCACTATTGTTATTGTTGTGCCCTTACATTATTATTGTTATGTCAGCTTTGATCATATTATGACCCCTTAGACTCCTATATATAGAAATGAGGCCTTGTCATTTGTATCACCCAAGAATTGTTCATTTGTGTAATGTAAAGGAGGTTTCCCCCTCGAAGAGGCTAATTTTTAAGTCGTTGATATATCTTTTATATATTTTTGTGACTTGGTTTCATAACAGTTAGATTTCATGGTGTTCCAAAGAAGACTGTGTCAGACAGGGATGCGAAGTTTGCTTCCAAGTTGGAAGGAGTTATTTGTATGTTTGGGCACAAAGTTGGCCTTTAGCACAGCTTATCATCTACAAACAAATGGATAGATAGAGAGGGTCAACAGGATATTGGAGGACATGTTGAGGATGTATGTGATGCATCAACAGCGAAAGTGGGGAGAGTATCTCCCTTTGGTAGAGTTTTCATATAACAATGGTTATCAAGAGTCATTGAGGATGAGTCCCTTTGAGGCATTATATGGGCAGAGTTGTAACACTCCCATCAGTTGGAGTGATCCAGTTAACAGGGTATTGATTGGACCATATATGTTGGTAGACATGGAACAAGAAATGAAGGTGATTAAGAAGAATCCAAAGGCAGCACAGGATAGGTAGAAGAATTATGCATATAGTTACAGGTTGTTCAAGGAGTTCCAGGTTGGGGAACAAGTGTACTTGTGCATCAAAACGAAGAAGAGATCCTTGAGATTGGATCATGTGCCAAGATGGCTCCACGGTTTTATGGACCCTTCAATATCATTAAGAGGATTGGGCCAATAGCCTATCGACTTGCACTCCTGCGACAATGAAATTCCATGATGTTTTCCATGTATCTTTGCTTAATAAGTATGTTAAGGATGTTGATCATGTGATTGAATGGTCTGTATTTTAGGTGGAACTAGATGGAGAATTCCAGTCGGAGCCCCAGTGTATATTGCAGAAAAAGGTGCTCATGCTCCGGAACCGAACAATTGAGCAAGTTAAAGTGCAATGGAAGCACTTTGGGCCCAATGAAGCTACATGGGAGATGGAGGATTAGATGTGGGCTATGTATCCTTCCTTGTTTGTCGCTTGAGGCAAAGCATCTTTGATATGGTTTTTTGGTATAGCTTTGATATGGTGGTTTGGTATATGCTTTGATATGGTGTGTTTTAGTAAATGCTTTGATATGGTGTTTTGGTATATGATTAGATACGGTGTTTGGTATATGTTTCGATATATTTTTTGATATATGATTTGGTATATATTTTTGGCGATATTGTTATATGTGCATATGTATATGGATGTAAATACCACCATGAGCTATGTTATAAAGCTCCACTATGTGGTATGGGTTTCATGTCATTATGGTTATGTTGTCATGTTACTATGCTATCATGTGGTTATGTTATCATGATGTTATGATGTTATGAGGATTGGCACTCAGAAGGATGATCATTGTAAGTACCATAATGAGTTATGTTAAAAGCTCCACTATGAGGTATGTTGTCATATTGTCATGATGTTTTTATTTTGAGCAATCTTTTCATTGTAAATATTGCATCGAGTTGTGTTATAAAGCTCCATGAGCAGTATGTCTTATTTCAGCAGGTTGTTGAGGTATATGTGTGATTGAACACCGAGGATGGTGTCCCCCAAGGGGGAGGGTTCTGTAATAGCCCTAGTGAAAATTCCATGTAATAAAAGTTAAAAACAATAACCACAGTCGATGGGACACTTATTCCAAGCTGAATGTTGGGCAAGACATCCTAGGGGGTGTTAATTTGGTTGTTTATGGCTAAGGAAATTTCAAAGGCAATGGCTAAGGCTTTGGAAAGGAAAAATGGCATTTTTGGCACAATTATTTATGAAAATAATGGAAATTAGGAGAAAAAGGAGGTGAAAGGTCACAGGTTGCATGTGAGGAGGAAAATGAAGGAAAATAATGGAAAATGAAGAAAATAGAGGCCTCATTCATAAAAAGGCTTCTGAGGATTAGTTGGTAACCTTTTGTCAGTTTAGTGTTGGATATCTCTTATTATTCTCTCCATCCCTCATACTCTTAGACACATAGAGTTTTCTTGGAGTACTTTGGAATTGGAGAAAGAAAGGAAAAGAATGCAAGAGAAAGAAAAGATCAAGAAGGAAAAGGTGGGACAAGAAGCTACAGCATGCTTCATTTCTGGTATCAAATCGCATGTGTATTTTCCTTGTTATATTTGGAATGCATGGGATTTCATGTGTTTATTTTCTACCATGGCATGGTTTTTGCTAGGTGTGACAGTATTTTCAACCTAGCCTTGCCATTTCTTGATAGCTTTGATGACATGGGTTCTCTCATTCGATTTATGTGGAATGGTTGGATTGGATTCGAAGTTGAGTGGGGTGGATCTCCGAATTAACAAACACATGGCCTAGTGGTCCCTAAACTAGATTGTGGATCACGGTAAAGCCACTGGCCTAGCAACCTCTATACCAGACTGTGGGTTGCGGTAAATCCAGATTGTGTGCCTTGGTGAGCCTAGGAATCCTTATCGGTGAATAGAGGGATATACGGTAAAGCCAAGAGGTGGATTTTCTCTTCGTTGGGCCTAGTGGTCCCGGGATGGGATGCATGGTAAAGCCAGAATAGTATGTCTTGTTGTAGGGCTTAGTGATCTCTCAATCGGACTGTGGATTGCAGTAAAGCCTGAGAGACTAGGAAGCACTAAAACTCCTCACGATATAGGCGGAGAACTCCAATGGCATCCATGTTGATTGGTATTTTTTATGTGTTATATGAGTCCCACATTCATGCTTGGAATATGGTACGGGGGTGATTGGCTGAAGAGAGACTTGGCTTAACAAATCTATGGTCAAGTGGAATGTGGTAGTATCATCTCTGGTTGGTTCATCGCATTCATTAATGAGAAAATTCATTCCCTTGATTTTCATCTGTAAATGTATTGATGTATATGTGGATTTTGATGGTTGATATGTTTATGATAATTATGTTCCTACTATGTTGGTTATATGTGTATTTTATGGCAACATCTATGTATGGATCTCAGCATGTTTTTACTTGTACATGAATGGATAATGTTTCTATGACCTAATAGATGATAATGCAACAAATAAAATGAGGGAATAATGGTTCATAGTGATTCTCAAATAAGTATGATATCCCTACACTTAATAATGTTTTTTACACCTATAGGTTACAGGTTGATGATATATTTGACGAGATGTCGGTCATGGCTAGTAGAGGTCTAGTTATGGTCTTGTTTAGTTTATTTCTTTTGCATCATTGTTTCCATGTACTTTTACTTATTCTAAGCTATCACTCCATTATGGGCAGTGACCTAGGATCTGGGCTTGAAAAAGGGGCTCAAATCTCGGGGTCACTGGCATAGAAATGGCAACTTTGGTCTATGATTGCTAGCAAGCAAGCCTGTGAGAGTGGCTTTGGGTTTTTGGTCATTCCCTTTCCCATAGCATGAGAGTGACTGTGGCCTAAGAGATCTAGAACATCAGTGGGACCCAGGGAAAGGATGTCTGAGTGGTTGACATGTCTCCAGAGGATTCTGAAGCTGATGTTGGATGACTATGTGTGATTTTTCCATCAATTCCACTTCCTTAATAAGTATGTTAAGGATGTTGATCATGTGATTGAATGGTCTGTATTTTAGGTGTAACCAGATGGAGAATTCCAGTCGGAGCCCCAGTTTATATTGCAGAAAAAGGTGCTCATGCTCCAGAACCGAACAATTGAGCAAGTTAAAGTGCAATGGAAGCACTTTGGGCCCGATGAAGCTACATGGGAGATGGAGGATTAGATGTGGGCTATGTATCCTTCCTTGTTTGTCGCTTGAGGCAAAGCATCTTTGATATGGTTTTTTGGTATAGCTTTGATATGGTGGTTTGGTATATGCTTTGATATGGTGTGTTTTGGTAAATGCTTTGATATGGTGTTTTGGTATTGATTAGATACGGTGATTGGTATATGTTTCGATATATTTTTTGGTATATGATTTGGTATATATTTTGGTATATATTTTTGGTGATATTGTTATATGTGCATATGTATATGGAATCATGTAAATACCACCATGAGCTATGTTATAAAGCTCCACTATGTGGTATGGGTTTCATGTCATTATGGTTATGTTGTCATGTTACTATGCTATCATGTGGTTATGTTATCATGATGTTATGATGTTATGAGGATTGGCACTCAGAAGGATGATCATTGTAAATAACATAATGAGTTATGTTATAAAGCTCCACTATGAGGTATGTTGTCATATTATCATGATGTTTTTATTTTGAGCAATCTTTTCATTGTAAATATTGCATCGAGTTGTGTTATAAAGCTCCATGAGCAGTATGTCTTATTTCAGCAGGTTGCTGACGTATATGTGTGATTGAACACCGAGGAAGGTGTCCCCCAAGGGGGAGGGTTCTGTAATAGCCCTAGTGAAAATTCCATGAAATAAAAGTTAAAAACAATAACCACAGTCGATGGGACACTCATTCCAAGCTGAATGTTGGGCAAGACATCCTAGGGGGTGTTAATTTGGTTGTTTATGGCTAAGGAAATTTCCAAGGCAATGGCTAAGGCTTTGGAAAGGAAAAATGGCATTTTTGGCACAATTATTTATGAAAATAATGGAAATTAGGAGAAAAAGGAGGTGAAAGGTAATAGGTTGCATGTGAGGAGGAAAATGAAGGAAAATAATGGAAAATGAAGAAAATAGAGGCCTCATTCATAAAAAGGCTTCTGAGGATTAGTCGGTAACCTTTTGTCAGTTTAGTGTTGGATATCTCTTATTATTCTCTCCATCCCTCATACTCTTAGACACATAGAGTTTTCTTGGAGTACTTTGGAATTGGAGAAAGAAAGGCAAAGAATGCAAGAGGAAGCAAAGATCAAGAAGGAAAAGGTGGGATCAAGAAGCTACAGCATGCTTCATTTCTGGTATCAAATCGCATGTGTATTTTCCTTGTTATATTTGGAATGCATGGGATTTCATCTGTTTCTTTTCTACCATGGCATGGTTTTTGCTAGGTGTGACAGTATTTTCCACCTAGCCTTGCTATTTCTTGATAGCTTTGATGAGATGGGTTCTCTCATTCGATTTCTGTGGAATGGTTGGATTGGATTCGAAGTTGAGTGGGGTGGATCTCTGAATTAACAAACACATGGCCTAGTGGTCCCTAAACCAGATTGTGTATCACGGTAAAGCCACTGGCCTAGCAACCTCTAAACCAGACTGTGGGTTGTGGTAAAGCCAGATTGTGTGCCTTGGTGAGCCTAGGAATCCTTATCGGTGAATGGAGGGATATACGCTAAAGCCAAGAGGTGGATTTTCTCTTCATTGGGCCTAGTGGTCCTGGGATGGGATGCATGGTAAAGCCCGAATAGTATGTCTTGGTGTAGGGCTTAGTGATCTCTCGATCGGATTTTGGATTGCAGTAAATCCTGAGAGACTAGAAAGCACTAAAACTCCTCACGGTATAGGCAGAGAACTCCAATGGCATCCATGTTGATTGGTGTTTTTTATGTGTTATATGAGTCCCACGTTCATGCTTGGAATATGGTACGGGGGTGATTGGCTGAAGAGAGACTTGGCTTAACAAATCTATGGTCAAGTGGAATGTGGTAGTATCATCTCTGGTTGGTTCATTGCATTCATTAATGAGAAAATTCATTCCCTTGATTTTCATCTGTAAATGTATTGATGTATATGTGGATTTTGATGGTTGATATGTTTATGATAATTATGTTCCTACTATGTTGGTTATATGTATATTTTATGGCAACATCTATGTATGGATCTCAGCATGTTTTTACTTGTACATGAATGGATAATGTGTCTATGACCTAATAGATGATAATGCAACAAATAAAATGAGGGAATAATGGTTCATAGTGATTCTCAAATAAGTATGATATCCCTACACTTAATAATGTTTTTTACACCTATAGGTTACAGGTTGATGATATATTTGATGAAATGTCGGTCATGGCTAGTAGGGGTCTGGTTATGGTCTTGTTTAGTTTATTTCTTTTGCATCATTTTTTCCATGTACTTTTACTTATTCTAAGCTATCACTCCATTCTGGGCAGTGACCTAGGATCTGGGCCTGAAAAAGGGGCTTAAATCTCGGGGTCACTGGCATAGAAATGGCAACTTTGGTCTATGATCGCTAGCAAGCAAGCCTGTGAGAGTGGCTTTGGGTTTTTGGTCATTCCCTTTCCCATAGCATGAGAGCGACTGTGGCCTAAGAGATCCAAAACATCAGTGGGACCCAGGGAAAGGATGTCTGAGTGGTTGACATGTCTCCAGAGGATTCTGAAGCTGATGTTGGATGACTATGTGTGATTTTTCCATCAATTCCACTTCCTTAAGGTCACATAGGAGGTCAAATATGATCATAGTAGCCTCTCATCTCATGTTTACCCTAGTTGGAATGGATACCTAGGTGAGTGTGGGAGGAGGATGTTACAATATTATTCCCTTGGGTTCATAATCCCTTTGTGTTTTAGTATTAATCCCTTTGGTTTATTATTCCTTTGGGTTTATAATATCAATGCCTTGGGCTTATTATTCCCTTGGGTTTATAATATCAATCATGGTCAACCATGGTCAACTAGGGTCGAATGTTACATTGTGACAATGATTATCTCAATATGAAAATCAACCATGATCAGCCATAGTCCAACTTCGCATTGTGACAGATTGTCTCAATATGAAAATCAATCATGGTCAACCATGGTCCAGCGTTGCATTGTGACAAAGGTTGTCTCAATATTGAAATCAACCATACTCAACCATGGTCAACAATGTTTATTTTATGGTTTATAATATTTATCTTAGGCTTTATATACCTTGGGTTTATAATTTACATCACATTGACAAAGATTGTCTCAATATGATAATCATTGTCAAACACGATCAATCATGGCCAACCTTGGTCAACCATGTTTTCTAAAATCAAACATGGTCATCCATGATCAATCATGGTTGAACATCGCATCATCACAAATATTATGCTAATATGAAAATCAACGATGGTTAAGAATGGTCAACCATGGTTGTACGTCGCATTGTGATAATGATTGTCTCAATATGAAAATCAACCATGGTCAACCATTGTGAACAATGTTTATTTTAGTTTTTATAATATTTATCTTAGGTTTTATATGCCTTAGGTTTATAATATTTGTCCCTTGGCTTTTTAGTATTTATCCCTAAGGTTTATTATTCCCTTAGGTTCATAGTATCAATCATTGTCAACCATGGTCAACCATGTTTATTTTATTTTAGGGTTTATAATATTTATCTTAGGGTTTATATACCTTAGGCTTTTAATATTAATCCCTAGGGTTTATTATTCTCTTTGGTTTATAATATCGATCATGGTGAACTATGGTCCAACGTTGTATTATGACAAATATTGTATGAATATGAGAATCAACCATGGTCCAATGTCGCATTGTGACAAAAATTTTGTTAATTTGAAAATAAGTCATGTTCAACCATGATCCAATGTCACATTATGACAAGAATTTCCTCAATATGAAAATCAACCATAGTCAACCATGGTTATTGTAGTGTTTATAATCAATAATTATCTTAACCATGGTCCAATGTCACATTGTGAAAAGGATTGTCTCAATATGAAAATAAACCATGGTCAACGGTGTTTATTTTAGTATTTATAATATTTAACCTAGGGTTTAGATACCTTGGGTTTATAATATTAGTCCCTTCGGTTTAATATTATTCAACCATTCTCAATTGTGGTTAATCGTGTTTTATAAAATCAATCATGGCCAACCATGGTCCAACGTCACATTGTGACAAAGATTGTATCTATATGAAAATCAATCATTTTCATAATCATGCTCCAACATCACATTATGACAAAGATTGTCTCATATGATAATCATCGTCAACCATGGTCAACTATGCTTGAATGTCACATTTTCACAAAGATTGTGTTGCTAGGAAAATCAACAATGATTAAGCATGGTCAACCATGGTCCAACGTCACATTGTGACAAGGATTGTCTCAATATGAAAATAAACCATAGTCGACCATGTTTATGTTAGTGTTTATATTATTTATCTTAGGGTTTATATACCTTCAGTTTTTAATATTAGTCCCTTAGTTTTAATATATTCCCTTGGGTTCATAATCCCTTGGGGCTTTAGTAGTAATCCCTTAGGTTTATTACTCCCTTGGATCTATAATATCAATCATGGTAAACCATGGTTAATCATAGCCAACCATGGTCAACCATAGTCCAACATCACATTGCGATAGATTTTCTCGATATGAAAATCAATCATGGTTAAGCATGGTCAACCATGGTCCAGCGTCGCATTCTAACAAGGATTGTCTCAATATGGAAATAAACCATGCTCAACCATGGTCAACCATGTTTATTTTAGGGTTTATAATATTTATCTTAGAGTTTATATACCTTGGGTTCATAATTTATGTCATGTATATGACAAAGATTGTCTCAATATGATAATCATCGTCAACCATGGTAAACCATGGTCAACCTTGGTGAACCATAGTCAACCATGTTTTATAAAATAAAAAATGAGCATCCATGGTCAATCATGGTCAACTATGGTCAAAGGTCACAGTGTCACAAAGATTGTGTTGATATGAAAATCAACCATGGTCAACCATTGTCAACGATGTTTATTTTAGTGTTCATAATATTTATCTTAAGGTTTATATACTTTTGGTTTTATAATATTTGTCCCTTGGGTTTAACATTATTCCCTTGGGTTCATAATCCATTTGGGTTTTAATATTAATCCCTTTGGTTTATTATTCCCTTAGGTTTATAATATCAGTGCGTTGGGTTTATTATTCCCTTGGGTTTTTAGTATCAATCATGGTCAACTATGGTCAATCATATCCAACCATGGTCGAATGTCGCATTTTGACAATGATTATATCAATATGAAAATCAATCATAGTGCAACGTTGTAACACCCTCCTCCCACATCTACCCAAGTAACCGGCCAACTGAGGTAAATATGAAATGAGAGGCTACTATGATTAGATTCAACATCCTATGTGACCTTAAGGAAATGGAATCGTTGGAAACATAACATACAGACCTTCCACATCAACTACAGGACCGGTGAGAACCATCCCAACACTTTAGCCAGCTTGCCCCTAGGTCCCACTGAAATTTTTGATCACTTGACCTCTAGATGCTCTCATGACATATTCCTTCCACCATCCAGGAGGTTCTGTATGCTATAATCCTATAGGCATGCCAACGTCCAGGGACTATTTTTTCCATTTATGTGCTAGCGTCCCCAGGATTTAAGCCACTTTTTTAGGCTCAGAGCCCAGGTCACTTCCCAAATTGCATGACATCTTCATAATAGTTAAATAACAGGAAACAATGATGCTAAATAAAATACTTGAACAAGCCTTTAACCATACCCTTACTAGCCATGACAAGAATTTCATCAAACATATCACAAATATGTAATCTTTTGGTGTAAACAACAAAATTGAACATAGGGATGTCATACTTATCTGAGAATCGCTAAGAACCATTATTCCCTCATGTCATTTGTTGCATTATCATCTATTAGGTCATATATACATTGTCCTTTCATTTGCAAGTAAAAGCATGATGAGAGCCATACATGGTTTTTTTCATAAAACATATACATAACCAGCATAGTAACAACAAAAATACCATAAATACATCATCAGCCATAGAATCCACATATAAACCAGTACAAGTACACATGAAAACCAAGGGAATGAATTCCTCATTAATGAATGTAGAAACCAACCGGGGATGGTACTACCACCTTCCACCAGACCATAGATTGGTTGAGCCAAATCTCTCTTCATCCAATCACCCTTGTGCCATATTCCAAGCATGGATGTGGGACTCATAACCAACCGAAAAGAACCAAACAAGCATAGATGCTACCAGAGTTCTCTGCCTACACCGTGAGGAATATTAGTGCCTTCTAATCTCTCAAGATTTACCGTAATCTGTAGTCTGATCCAAGGATCACTAGACCCTACATCGATACCCACTCTCCATACTTTACCGAACATCCCATCTTGGGACTACTAGGCCCAACGGAAAGAAATCCACCTCTTGGCCTTACCGTATATCCTGTCATTCACTGGAAAGGATTCCTAGGTCCACCGAGGCACACAATCCTGGCTTTACCACAACCCACAGTCTGGTTAAAGGGTCAATAGGCTAGTGGCTTTACCATGATCCACATTCTGGTTCAGGGACCACTAGGCCTTGTGTTTGTCATTTCAGAGATCCACCCCACTCAGCTTCGAATCCATCCGAAAATCCAGCTCAACAAAAGTTGAGAACCCATCTCATCAAGGCTATCCGGAAATGGCAAGGCTAGGCCAAAAACATTATCACACTTGAAAACCCATTCCATGATAGAAAAGAACCACATGCAATACCATACATGCGAAATCTAGTAAGTAAAACACACTTGCAAATCGATACCTGCAAATAATATTGTTGTAGTTGCTTGATCTTGCTCTTCCCTGCTTGCTCCTTCCTTCCTCTTGACTTCTTTTCATTTATTGATCTAATGCTAAAGTTCTCCAAGAAAACTTCTAAATATCCAAGAGTGAGAGAGAGATAATAATGAGAGAACTCCAAAACTAAACTAACAAAATTCCATGAATTGATCCTCAGAAGCCTTTTTATCAATGAGGCCTCTATTTTCTTCATTTTCCATTATTTTCCTTCAATTTCCTCCTCACATGCAACCTATGACCTTTCACCTTCCTTTTCTCCTAATTTCCATTATTTTCATAAATAAATGTGCCAAAAATGTCATTTTTTCTTTCCAAATCCTTTTCCATAGCCTTTGCCAATTTCCTTAGCCATAATAAACTGAATCAACACCCATACTAGGGTGTCTTGCCTGCCATTCAGCTTGGACTACATGTCCCATCACCGTGGTCTTATATTTTTTACATAGAATTTTCAACAGGTCAATTACAAACGTCACATTGTGACAGATATTGTCTCAATATGGAAATCAACCTTTGTCAATCATGGTCAACCATGTTTATTTTAGGGTTTACAATATTTATCTTAGGGTTTATATACCTTGGGTTTATAATTTACGTCGCGTTGACAAATATTGTCTCCATATGATAATCATCGTCAACCATGTTCAATCATGGTCAACCTTGATCAATCATGTCATGTTTTATACTAGCAATTGCCCCAAAAGGTGCAAAGAGAGGCCGATATGAATGCTAAATTGAAAAAATTGTATTTTGGTTTAAAATAATAAATGTTGTAATAACTCAATCATTCAAAATAAACCCAACCAATAAATTTCCCAAAATAAAATAAATTCGTAATCAAAATTTGTTGGGTCCCTATAATACTAGTGATTACCCCATTACTATTGTAGTTATACCCCTTATTTATATTGTTGTGCCCCTATTACCCCCATATTGTTATTTTTGTGCCCCATAGAATCCCTCTATTGTTATTTTTGTGGCTTTATATTATTATTGTTAGGTCGGCTGGATTATATTGTGACTCCTTAGACTCCTATATATAGAAAGGAGGTTTTGTCATTTGTATCATCCAAGATTTGTTCATTTATGTAATGTAAAGGAGGTAGCCCCCTCGAAGAGGCTGAATTCTAAGGCGTTGATCTTTCTTTTCTATCTTTTCTTGAGCTGGTTTCATAACATTTGGTATCAGAGCTTTGGATTCTAGGGTTTCGCTGCTCCAAACAGGTCATCGTGGCATTTTCGCTATAACTTTTTTCTGTGACGTTTCAGAAGTCGCAAAAAAAACCCATTTGAGAAGAAATCTCGCTGAACCTTGGGTCCGAATTTCAGAGCTTTTTGCACGATATTTGTGGAGATATGATCTGAGGAAGTTGGTCTTTTTGCAGACTCCTGAATTACATTCAAAATAGGTGACCTGGGGAAAATCGTCATAACTTTCTCTCTGGGGATCGGATTGAAGTTTCGTAAGAAGGTACAGAAAGAGGACGGACTGTAGTTTCTTGTGGGTGATTTTCAGATCCAAAGGTTGAAACAGTGACTCGCGGCACGTCGTACAATTTAGCTCTACTGAACTGGTCTATAATCACGTCACTGTGGGAGATTTCTCATAACTCTTCCTTGGAGAATCCAATTTGGGTCAGACTTGTGGCATTGGAAAGAGGACACAGAGAGCTACTACAGGTCACAAGTTTAGAACTAGATGATTGGAAAGTACAGAGATACATCAGAGGCAATATCGAGCTCCTACAAAGTGAAAAAAGGTGTGTAGATTTTTTTTAAATTTTTGCTTAAGCTTGGTTTGAAAATTGATTTTGAAGGAATTCAAAGGGCATAGTAGAGAATTATTATCGGTAACTGATGCCCCGAGGAAAGAAAATGCAAACACCTAGTAAGGAACCTGAAAGCTCTAGCATGACTCATGAAGAAGAGGAAGAAATGCTACATGATATATCAAAATTACAAGAACAAGTGCAACAAATGTCACGCTCACAAAAGTTAACAGATGCTAAGATAAATGGCGTGGAAGCTAAGATGAATGGCATGGAAGCTAAGATGGACAATTTGAAGATAGATTTGAACACAAATTTGAAGACAGGCATGGCAGATTTGAAGACAGATTTGACTAATTTTCTACAAGAAATACTTACTAATGGTGAAAAGGTAGTAAAGGAAACTCATGATGAGAACAAAAGAAATGTTAATCATGATTCCATAGACGCTAATGTTGGATCGAAGAATCACCACATTCCAAAAATCGATATGAGGAAGTTTGATGGCAAGGATCCCGCCACATGGATATTACAGATGGAGCAATTCTTCGATCTCAATAATGTGCAAAACACACAAAAGGTACGTATGGCAACTTTATATTTGGAACCAAATCAGTTTGTATGGTATCAATGGCTTTGTTCTCGTAAACAATTTATCACTTGGGCAATTTTTACGGAAGAATTGATAGCACATTATGAGGATACAAAAAGCAACACTTTTTTTAGCCAATTGATAAGTCTCAAACAAAAGGGTTCAATAATGGAGCACATTGAGGAGTTCCAAAAATTGAACATAAGGGTAAAAGATATTCCAGAGGAGCATAGGATTGATGTGTTCATAGGGTCTTTAAAGGATAATATCCAACATGATGTGCGCCTTTGGGAACCTGATTCATTAGAGAAGGCATTCAGGTTAGCAAGAAAAATGGAAAGCAAAATTATGGCAACTAGGAAGCATACCATTCACAACTATAAAGATGGAAGTGTTGTTGCCCATAGTCTTCCACAACCTACAAGGTTGACACCACAACAATTGGAAGAAAAAAGAGCAAAAGGGCTTTGTTACAATTGTGATAGCAAATACACAAAAGGTCATAAGTGTGCTGAGAAGAAATTATTCTACATAGATTGTGAAGAGGAAGAAGAAAAGGAGCAAGAAAGGTCAAAAGAAGAGGATATATTCCAGGAACAAAGCCTAGATGAAGAACAAATAAATCCGACCATATCTTGTAATGCATTGGCGGGAATTACCACTCCTCAAACCATCAAGATAGAAGGACAAATCAAGAAGAAAAAGGTAATAGTGTTGATTGATTCAGGAAGCACCCACAATTTTATTCATTGTAGGGTAGCAAAAGAATTGAATTGCTTCCTATATCCAGCACCAGAGTGTCAAGTGATGATTGCAAATGGAGGAACAATAAATTGTTCTGGAAAGTGCCATAATATCAAGCTATCCATGGGAGAATATGTATTGACTAGCCCAATGCTTTCCATTCCAATGGGAGGTGTTGATGTTGTACTAGGAGTCCAATGGCTACAATCCTTGGGTACAATAGCTTTTAATTTTCAAGAACTTTTCATGAAATTTTCTGTGGAAGGAAAGGAAGTTGAATTAAGGGGTATTGCAGGGAAACCAGGAAAGATAATCAGCTCTAATGGCATGACAAAGCTTCTAAAAAAGGAGCAAAGAGGTGTAATTGCACAATTATGTTCGCTAGATGTTTCCACATTGGAATCATCTATTTCTCCAGATCTCCAAAAAGTCCTGGACAATCATTCCAAGGTATTTGAGACTCCCAAAGGTCTCCCACCTATGCGTGATCATGATCATGCTATTCATCTGATTCCAGGAAGTGTTCCTCCAAACATCAGGCCGTACAGATATCCATATGTCCAAAAAAGTGAAATTGAACGTATGGTTGCAGAAATGCTAGAGGCTGGTATAATTCAACCGAGTCAAAGTTCTTTCTCAGCTCCAGTAGTATTGGTGCACAAGAAGGATGGATCATGGCGCATGTGTCCAGATTATAGGGAGCTCAACAAGCTCACTATTAAAGATAAGTTCCCCATTCCTGTCATTGATGAATTACTGGATGAATTGCATGGATCAATTTACTTCACCAAGTTGGATCTTCGTTCGGGATATCATCAAATCAGAATGAAGATTGAAGACATTCCGAAAACGGCATTTAGAACTCATGAGGGTCATTATGAATTTTTGGTCATGCCTTTTGGCCTTACCAATGCACCTTCAACATTTCAAGGTTTGATGAATTCAATTTTCAAACCATTCCTTAGAAAATTTGTGTTAGTATTTTTTGATGATATACTAATCTACAGCAAGTCTTGGAAGGATCATGTTGAACATGTTGACAAGGTGCTACAACTATTGGAGGAGAAACAATTATATGCAAAAAGATCCAAATGTTTCTTTGGAGTCCAGGAGGTGGAATATTTGGGTCATATTGTATCTCATGAAGGAGTTAAGGTAGACCCTAGCAAAATTAAAGCCATTAAGGAATGGAAAATCCCCACATCCATAAAGCATCTGCGAGGATTTCTTGGGTTGACAGGGTATTATCGCAAGTTTGTTAAGAATTATGGGAGAATAGCAGCACCTCTAACAACATTATTGAAGAAAGATTCATTTTCATGGACTCCGGAAGCAACAAAGGCCTTTAAACATCTTAAAGAGGCAATGTGCCAAGCACCGGTCTTAGCTACACCGGACTTCACAAAAACCTTTATTGTGGAATGTGATGCTTCAGGAAATGGAATTGGTGCTGTTCTAATGCAAGATGAAAGACCCATTGCTTTTGAAAGTCGTCCAATCAAGGGAAAGTTTTTAAGCAAAGCTATTTATGAGAAGGAAATGTTGGCAATACTCCATGCACTTAAGAAATGGCGACCCTACCTAATGGGAAGACACTTCAAGGTAAAAACGGATCATGATAGCCTTAAATACTTTTTAGAACAAAGATTATCCTCTGAAGAGCAACAAAAGTGGGTCACAAAGATGTTGGGTTATGACTTTGAAATCATCTACAAAAAAGGGAAGCAAAATGTGGTGGCAGATGCACTCTCAAGAAAGGATGAGGATGTGGAAGCATTGTTGTGTGCCATTTCTATTATCCAACCAGATTGGATAAACGAAGCAAAGGAGGAATGGAAGAATGACGAAGAAGTGTGGGCACTTATTCGAAAGTTACAACAAGATTCCAGTACTTCTGATACATTTAGCTGGAAAAATGATTCGTTATGGTACAAAGATCGCTTATACCTCTGTAAGAATTCCCAGCTAAAACAAAAGATTCTTATGGAATTGCACACTTCTCCCTTAGGAGGGCACTCAGGATTTTTAAAAACTTACCACAGGGTTAAGAAGGAATTTTTTTGGGATGGCCTTAAATCAGATATTCAAAAGTTTGTGGCGGAATGTTTGGTTTGCCAAAAAAATAAAGTTGAAACAATTAAGACACCGGGTCTATTACAACCTTTATCCATTCCAAGCCAACGTTGGGAGGAGGTTTCAATGGATTTTATCACAGGTTTACCCAAGTCTGAGGGAAAGAGTGTCATCATGGTGGTAGTTGACAGACTTACCAAGTATGCACACTTTTGTGCATTATCACATCCATTTAAAGCCAGTACAGTTTCTACTGCATTTATGGAAACAGTTCAAAAGCTACATGGAAACCCAAAGATTATTGTAAGTGACAGAGATCCCATTTTCACTGGAAATTTTTGGACAGAATTATTTTCTTGTCTTGGTACTCAGTTAGCTCATAGCTCATCTTATCATCCTCAATCTGATGGGCAAACTGAGATAGTAAACAAATGTTTGGAAGGATATCTTCGTTGCTTTGTATCTGATAAACAGACACAATGGGTCAAATGGTTGCCTCTGGCTGAATGGTGGTATAACACTTCCTTCCATACAGCAACAAAAATGACCCCATTTATGGCACTTTATGGGTATCAACCACCATCAATCACATCATATTTAAGAGAAAATTCTAAGGTTCAGGCAGTGGAACATCACATCGAACATCAACAACAAGTCCTCCAACTCTTAAAGGATAACCTCGTGTTGGCACAAAATAGAATGAAACAACAGGCAGATCAACATCGCAGTGAAAGAAGTTTTGATGTAGGTGATTGGGTATTCCTACGGCTACAACCATATAAGAAAATGTCCCTAAAGCAAGCTAAGAAGGATAATAAATTATCACCAAAGTATTATGGTCCGTACAAGGTGTTGGAAAAGATTGGTACTATGGCATACAAATTGGAGCTTCCTGCAGCTTCTCGATTGCACCCAGTTTTCCATGTTTCATGTTTAAAGAAGGTTATAGGCGACAAGCTCCCAGTTCAAACAATATTGCCAGAACTTGACGAGGAAGGAAAAATTATATTGGAACCGGAAGCAGTCACAGAAACAAGAACTCGACAGCTACGAAATCGATCAATTTCAGAGTATCTTATCAAGTGGAAGAACTTATCCGCTGAAGATTCCACATGGGAGGATGAGAATTTTATGCAGAAGTACCAGAACTGCTCAAGCGTTGAGGACAACAATTTTTTGAAGGAGAGGGGCATGTTGGGTCCCTATAATACTAGTGATTACCCCATTACTATTGTAGTTATACCCCTTATTTATATTGTTGTGCCCCTTTTACCCCCATATTGTTATTTCTGTGCCCCATAGAATCCCTCTATTGTTATTTTTGTGGCTTTATATTATTATTGTTAGGTCGGCTGGATTATATTGTGACTCCTTAGACTCCTATATATAGAAAGGAGGTTTTGTCATTTGTATCATCCAATATTTGTTCATTTATGTAATGTAAAGGAGGTAGCCCCCTCGAAGAGGCTGAATTCTAAGGCGTTGATCTTTCTTTTCTATCTTTTCTTGAGCTGGTTTCATAACAAAATTACACAAACTATTATTTCGAGGGATGGGCTTTTCGAAATGCCCTCTGGGGTAAATAGATCAACTTCACTTCTCAACAAAAGAAATACAATATATTCATTGTCATGAACTAATTATAACCCTAATTGTACATTATATATATAGCGTTGCCTTTAAACATACAAATAGCCAGTGCTAGACATTGGTTCTATATCCAGTCGCAAACACAATCGGATCAAAATCCTCACTGTACCCATCCGTAAATTTTTCTCCTTTTTCTATGAAACACGCTATATGTGGAAGAATCTTAACATGGAATATAAATTGTATCATGTTTCTGTTGGATGGAGAGCAGAAAAGGGTTGGTTATATATAGAGATGAGATTAATTAAGGGGTAATCAATATTTTTGGAGTTATACCTCACAGTGTAGTATATGCTAATCCATTAGATTCCATACTTGCTTAAATAGAATGAGTGACATATATTGCGTCGTGAAATAATGGAAATTCAAAGGAGCAACATGCCTTGATATCGCCATTTTTAATGAGAGGATACGTGTGAGTGTCTAGAACGGGGGTCTTTCAAAATCTCCTTTTGATGGATAAAGGGCCTTTGGCATGTCTCTTCAACCCGTATTTATCTATGTTTCCAAGCACTTGCCACGCACCTAGCAGGAGCAACATGTCAACCATCCATATGAAGAACACCTTCAGTAATGTGGAAATAATTATATGTGTGTGCATGCATAGCATTTTCGTTGGTAAGATATGCTTTTGCATGCATCAATTTACAAGTTAGAGTCGCATTATAATAATGATTTAAGTTTAATAATAACATTAAGGTGACTGTTGAGTACACTATTAAGGTGACTGTTGAGCACACTAAATTGGTATATGGGAAATTTATTTCTCTCGGGTTTGGGATCTATTTCTCTTATTTTTCCATAATGATTTGATTTTCTTTTTAAATAAGGGATTTATTTTTCTTATTTTTGCACAATTTTTGCACAATGATTTGATTGAAAAAATATTATGAAAATATAAATTTCAACTTACAACTTTTAAAAATAAATATATTGAGGTTGTATCAGATGAAGAAGCATCAATCAATTGACATCTTCCTCGAAGGTCTGAATGAAATTCGAGACCATTTGACTGTTGTAGGATCAACACCAGATTAGGAGCTTATGGTGAGGACAACCCTGAATGTTGTCTCAGAAGATTGGGAAGTATTTGTCCAAAGTATCCTGGGTAGAGGGACTCTCCCACCTTGGGACGAGATGTGGGCAGCTCTTCGCCAAGAAGAGATCAGACGGCAATCAAAAATAGGTAGCAGCAGCAAAGGGATCAAGGTCAAGCAGGAGGAGGAGGATGTGGCTCTAGCATCTGAGGGAAAGCAGGAAAAGCAGGAGAAGAAAGATCTCTCCAAGATCAAGTGCTTCCACTATGGGGAGCTAGGTCATTATGTGACCCAGTGCCCAAGGAAGAAGAGTAAGGGAGAGTCGTCTGAGACTAAGGCAGCGCCAGCACGGGCAGAGAAGGAAGTTTTGACAGATGATGATTGTTCCATGAGCACACACGCACCACTTGAGTGGAAGTGGGGAGACATCAAGTTGTAGTCAGATGGACTAAAGGCAATGAGGGGCAGGATCCTCGAGGTACCTAGCCTCTTCGATTAGACCTTGCTATGGAAGCCACGATGAGGAGTAGCAGGACTGGCTGGGTGGGTAGAGACGGATGCGGATGGAGTGACAGAGAGAGCTACAGTGCAGGAGTCCCGAGACAACACAGAGCTAGTATGTTGCAGCAGTGCAAGAGGCATAGGAGTGTTGTAATAGTGCAGGAAGGCAGAGAGAGGTGTTCAACGGTGCGAGATGCAGGGAGTTGTTGCAACAGCGCAAAGGTCAGAGAGAGGGAGCACTTGTCAGCAGCAGAGGGAGGTTCAGCATCAGTAGGTGTTTCTAGTCCAGCAGGGAGGTCAGTTGGGAGATCAGTTACTTACTTCTCAGTAACTAAGTTGCAGTGTAGCAGTAGGCAGCACGATGCAACATGATGAGAGGAGGTGCAGTGCAGATGTAGTGCTGGGAGGAAGGACCAGTAGTAGCACGGATGTAGAGCGAGTTATCATACAGATGCAACAGTGCAAGTGGTAGAACCATGGGCAGTAGTACAAGAGGTAGCAGTGCAGAGGATGTTGGGCAAGAAGGCCTAGCATTATCATAGGAACCGATGCTGGATAATCACGGTGATACTCAGTAAGGAGTATTGCTATAGCACAATCCTCGCTAAAAGGGAGTGTTGATTTGGGGTAGCATCGGATGTGCTCTAGCCACGAAATTTGGTGGAAAGGTTGGGGCACATGAGATATCCAATACCAAGAAAGGGTTTGGGTAGATTCTAAATAGATCAGGAGATATTAAAAATAATTAATATTTTTAATGGAGTCCCTAAGTCTAAACTTAGGGAAAATAAAATATTAATGTGTATTAATATGAATCTGTGTTAGAGTGGTCCAAAAGACATGGATCAAGCCAGATCTAATCTTAGCCATTGATTAGGGACTTAATCTTGGTCGTTGATATGTCAATGAGAAAAGTATAAGAGGAGGCTTGAGGATCACTTAGAGAATACACCAGAGTGATCAGTCATTCTATTTTCTAGTGCGGGGTTTACTAAGAGAGATAGAATTAGTGATTGGGAGAGCAGCTGAGGGGCATTGAGTACAGAGAGACAGAGAGGCAGAGATAGTGTCGGGATAGTAATAAAGTAGCCAGAGAGAGAAACGCGGGAGTAGCCAATGCTCACGCAGGGCCACACAGAGGCAAGTAAGTGCTGCGTAGAGCACCAGAGGAGCCAGCATAGCTGACACAGAGGCTCAAAGAGATGATGCAGGGCCTCCTAGGGCTGACGCAGGCCAAGATAGGCTGATGCAGTGCCAGCGTTGGGCTAGGAGAGGCAGACGCTGGGTTTTCTGGGGCAGATTGGTGCTAAGTAGCTGCCAGAATGATTATCTGAGGTTTCAGCCAGTAGATTTGTCAAAAACTGAGAGGTATTACTGCTAAAGAAATTCTCTGTTGGGTAGGCCAGTTTCGGCACCCGGATTGTACTATGATATTTCTTAATAAGAAAACCCTTAGATAGTTGCACCGGTTTTCCCACATTGGGTTTTTTCGGGGACATTAGTCCAAAAATAATGGTGTCATGTGGTGTGTTTGTTGTTGTTTCTTTTAGTTGTTGATTCGTAATATGTTAAGCATGCACTGGTGTTTATTTTCAGTATTTACTTTGTAAGTAACTTGTTAAGGAAAAATAACAAGTAGGTAGGAATAAATCATAAAAAGTGCATGAAGGGTTACTAACTAAGTAAACTTAGAAACTTCAAGATGTATTACTCATATGGTTTATAATATTAATATTTGGGTTTAATATAAATTCATTAGGTTTATAATCATGGTCAACCTTGGTCCAACGTCACATTTTGATAAATATTTTCTCAATATGAAAATCAAGCATGGTCCAACGTCACATTGTTACAAAGATTGACTACATATTAAAATCAATCATTGTCAACCATGGTCCAATGTCGCATTGTGAAAAATATTGTCTTGATATGAAAATCAATCATGTTTAACCATGATTGTTTTAGGGTTTATAATATTTATCTTAGGGTTTTTATACCTTGAGTTTATAATATTGATCCCTTGGGTTTAACATTATTTCCTTGGGTTTACAATCCCTTGGGTTTTTAGTATAAATCCCTTAGGTTTATAATAGCAATCCCTTGGGTTTATTAATCTAAGGGTTCATATTCGTTGGGTGTAATGTTATTTATAGGCTTTTTAATATTAGTCCTTGGGTTAAATATAGATCCTTGAGTTTAATTAACTAATAATAATAATAATATTAAATATTTTTAATATAAAACAATATTAAAACATTATTAGTTAATTAGTTAATATAAAATAATAATAATAATTGGTTATTTATATTTATAAAACATTATTAATAAGCAATAATAATAATTAGTTAATTATATTTATATTTAGGTCCCCGATGGGGGTGACCAAGGCAAGAGACACATGGAGGCGCATTGGAGAGTGGAGCCCGATGGGCCTCCACGCTCCATACAAACGACTTAATGGGTCATTGGGACTCGGACCCTACTCCCACGAGTTCTACATAATGCACAACATAGGCAGGAGGGTGTTCTGTTGCAATTGTTGGGTGATGAGGAGAGAGTGTTAGGCGAGATAGAGTAGCGAGGTATTGGCATCCTAGCTTAGGTTGTGGCTTGGGACAACATTGTAGGGAAAGATCTGTGAATGCGGATGTGCAGAGGATTGGAACCTGTAGTCAATTTGGCCATGGGATCCAGTGGAGGAATTCACTAGCAGGTGCGACTAGTGGTACCGCTTCGAGGCTGTAGAGTGTGGGTGGGAAGAAATTGTCCCACCATCCTTAGTCTAGTTATACCTTTGGTTTGTGGTTATTCCTCTGGAGAGACAATTTGGTGGGGAGAACGGGTCTTGGTCCCCTTACTGGAGCGGCTCGCCCAATTATGGAAATGATGACGTGCCCCTTGTTTGCCGGTAGATTATGGTTATGGTTACGGAACTTGAACTAACTGCTTAGGGCTCCCTGGCTCGGGAGTGGTCATTGTCTTTGGTTAACATTCGGCTCGTGTGGTGGGTTTCATGGGGCAGGAATTTTCCTCCCTGCAGTGGTGCAACTAGTGGTGGTGTTGTTGGTTGCACGTTGAGATAGAGAGGATGTGCCTAAAGGGGGAGAACCGACCACTATATGGATGAACGCCTGCACTAGGGAATGACCAGCTCGAACTCGGATTCAATGGAGAGCCGCCATTCTGATGCGGACGTTTCCATGTCCCCAGGCTACTCCTCGGGCCACGTTGAGGCTCCAGCCACCTTGGAATCCATAGCGGCCCAACTGAACAATCTCCAACTCAGCATGGAAACTTTGAGGGAGCAGAGGTATGATGAAAGGAATGAACTGGTGGCTTACATTAATGACCTCCAGCATATGCAGAGTGAGCTCCTGGACTCCATAGATGGCCTTTGGAGGCATCTACAGTGCACAAACAACCATCTTTGTGCTTTGGAGGCTCGGGTGGAACACATCAACTATCATACGCATGAGCGGGCTGTGTTCTTTGTTGCTCCTCCAACATTCCCCCCCAACCCCTTGATGTGTATTCCTAAGATATATTTTTTTTCTTATTTTGTATCGGCAATAACCAATGACATGGATTGTCTTGGCCTCTTCACAGGCTTATTTTTGTTTAGAGCAAGGCCCATGCCAGCACTTAAGCTTGCTACTCAACCTTGTACAGCAGTAGGGAGGTATTTTGATGGTGTGATGCTAATGTATTTTTCTTTTGAAGCTATGATAATATAATGAATTTTCTTTTTACCGACAATATATATATATATATATATATATATATATATATATATATATATATTTTATTAAATTAATTAATATTAATATATGCACTTCGATGTATCTCAACCACATTTACTAATATAAATATGGTTGTGCTCTTATTTAGTCTCAACTAGTTTTCCCTTTCATTCTAATAAAGGCTCCACACACAAATATTTCTTGACTTCATTTGTTACCATTTGCGTAGTTAGACATTGTACTTTGACTATGAAATGCTTCTAATGAAACACTTTAATTTATTTTTTTCTTATATTACAAGGTAAAAAAAGTTGGCTTCGTGCCTTATATATGTATTCCTAATAATGTATGTGACCTAAACTCAATTCACGATTTCCTTTATTGTTGTAATATTACCCATAAGGTATTTTTCCTCGTCATTATACTATGACTCGTTTTCCTTCCTAAAAATATGTTTGTATGCCTTTATGGTCAAATTTTTAGTTTTGTAATTAGATTAACCCAATTCCTATTGTTACAAATATAAACTATGGATAGCGTCACAAACGAATTTGTTTCCACACATAACTTAATCATTAATATACCTTTACCATAACATTGTACATATTCACCCTTTGAATTGGTCTTATTATACATTGAAAAACCATTACACAAGCTATACATGTGGTATATATTACGAATACCTTCGGGAAGGTTTGGAACCTTGGCAAGTTAATCAAGCTCCATGTCTTTTCTTATTGATATGCCACAAGGGTTTGTGTAAGCCCAACAATTGACTGTTGTTGGTGTTTTTGTGTACAATCAACGGTGATTTTTTTTAGGGTTTAATAATTCCCATAAGCTACCACCTCCATTGACTTCTGAAATCATCTTCTCTATGGTCTGTAGATAATGCTCTGACTCCTTCAAGTCTAGTGTACATTGTCACCCTTTTAAGAACCCAAACAATAGATATGCATTAATTCTTTTGTATGTTTCGAAGTAGTTACTAGGTTTCCTTGTAACCACAGTTCGCATTTAATCTAAGGGTATATTCACTTATTTGCCAAAATTTCTTTCAAACATTTAATTTACCAGCGTTCTCCTTCCTTCCATACAAATGATTTAACTTCTTGGCATGTTTTATATTTAGGTTCTTTGTGTGACAGGATTATCTTAGGTTTGGACCATATCTTGGTTGAGTTTTTCTAGCAAGGTTCTATTCCTAGTCTCAGCGTCTTTACCAGTTGTACAAGCCTTATTTCCAAGTCACTTTTGTTTATATTATCGCTTAGGGTTTATTCTTCGAAATTTTTTTTGGGTTGAATGTAACTTATAAAGTTACAAGTTTGTAAACCCTAATGCATTATCTGAAGTAATTTTCGTAGTCTTTGTACACAAGAGCATTTTATTTTATAGGTTTTTTTTGTTTGGTTTCATTTTCAATATGGAAATAGTTTGTTTCCTCTTTATATACTTTGTTTTCAAATCTATTTTTCCATTTAATTCATTATTTTGATGGTTGTATTTTGTAGGTACATTCAAGGTTTGATGTGCCCAGGTCTTTCTCTTGTGATGTTTTTTGTGAATTACCATTCCCATCAACTTGGCCTTTTTAGCTCAAACGATTAGCTTTACTAGTTCTACCAAAACGACTCCAACATTCCAAGTATATTTATTGTACACATATTCTTTACTTTGGTTTTCTTTGTGCTGATATGTTTTTATAATTCTATGGTTTTTCTGTAACCCTAGACATTCCATGAAGCTAAATTGATTAATATCCTCATTGTGTTATTCTAAAATTTAGGATTTATAATTTCAACCCTAATCCTTTGGGCATATCTAGGTATTTTTTTTCCTTTGAACAAATATAAACCTAAACATGGTCTTGGCATTCCATGCAGATGCATGGAAAAAGTTTTGTTAAACTTGTCTGTTAAGGTTTTCAACCCTACAAAGCATTTAACCATAATTATTTATGTAATACTGTTGAATTTATCTTCTTAGTTACAAATTAGAATTTACTCTAGGGTTTACAATTTCCTGCTCTCTTTTTTTAATTCTTATTGTGTGCAGGAATCTCTTTCATGGTGTAGAGATCATAAATTTCTATATTTATAACCCTACTAGTTTATTTCCTTTCTTAGACAAATGTAGTGGTAGGCTTCCTATAGCTTGGACTCTGTTCAGATATGATTCATTATAATCCTTCCTTTTTTTTTACCAATTTCTCGTTACTTCTTTTAATACTTTTTTGTGCATAGTTGTACATATTTTAATATCATGTTTGAAATTTTTGACAATTGTTCACAGATATTTACAGTTCTATAAAGGTTTTTAGAGCTATATTTCGCTAGAGATAAACTAAAGTTGTATTCTTGTTCATGGGAGTTTCAACTATCATTTACTAGGTCGGGTGACCTGAACCATTGGTTTCCTCCTCTGCTTGAGTGTGAATGTTGTGTTCAGAGCAAGATTCGAGGATTTTCAGTCCAAAATTATCCAGAGGGAATCTCCCAAAACTGGATCCAAATTGTAGATCTTGTCGTTTTGATTCCAACGACGCTTGAATTGCCTCAATCTGACACTGTATGTGAAATTTATTGCGTTTTGAAATTTCTTGGAAACAACTAAAAAGTCAACATGTAGGGTTGAATGTGTAGATCGTATAGTGATGTCATGATGACTGGGATGTATAGCAAACAGGTGGACCAATCTGGGCTTGACAAGTGGCAGTGTCGTACAATGTTATATGTCGAGATTTCATTGGTTGTTGGGTGTTTGAAGTTGCCCAGTGATAAGGTGCCACATGTCCCAATGCTAAGGCACCATGTGAGAGGGCACCACGTGGCTCTCAGTAATTGGCCAAAATTTTATAGAGGTATGACTGACCTCAGTGGGGTTTGACCCCTAGACCTCTGGTTGAGCAACCCAATGACTTACAGCCACACCATGGTCGTGTTTCTTATTATATGAAGATCGTCATTTATATTTTATCACATGTTGCTAGTGAGTTGGGGGGAGGGGTCGGATCAGCGGACCCTCCTGATTGACCCTGGCCCCGGTCCCATGTGTCACATATGACCACGCACATAGATATATGGCAAAGGGGGTGGGGATAGGCCATGTTCCTTGATTGCATTTCCAACCATACGACCATAGCAGCTGGGGCAGGCAGATAGGCCCCGGACCCCAGTCACAATGAGCCACCATATGACTGGCGGAGAACATGTGGCTAGGGGCATTTGAGGCTGAGATAGTTATGCTTGCCGAGATTTTGGGTGGAGATGATTCATAGGAGTTCATGAGGACTTGAGATAGTTGATGGAGGCTTCATGTTGTTTGGAGTTGATGGAGTTGCAGTGATGATGATGCCTTGGTGGCAACACTTTGTCATGGGTTGAGCTGAGACTTAACCACTTTAGTACATCATGGCTGATTAGGTTATGACCATGGGAAGCACATGGATGATGAGATAGGTGTACACTTGTCCCTTTGACAGAGTTGAGGGATGGCATATTACAGATGACATGGAGGTTGCTTCATGGACCAATATGTGGCACTTTGAGAGTTGGTTTGTTAAGAGGAGATCTTCATTTTGAGGAGATGGGCCTCACACACATATGGGTGATGATGCTTGGATAGATGTGACTGATTGATATGCAGCACATTGATACTAGCATCATGGGCAGCATGTTGTAGGCGATATGGAGGCTACTTCATGGACCTAAGCATGGCTTACTTACATTTTGAAGGAGATGAGATGGATTCTTGATTGAGTTGATGTTGTGATAGGATGTTAAGAGAAACAACTAATGATGGCATGAGGAGGTGCATTTTCATGATTTGAGCATGATAGTTGGATTGATCACCCAACTACTTCGAGTCATGGGAGCTATAGCAGTGTACTGAGCTATGTCTGAAAGATATGTCGAGGTTTTTACATAGTTATGTTAGAGTTGAGTTTGACACGATATATGTTGCAGTGATAGCATGTAGCTTAAGTTGGAGGGACCAGCCTTCCACGTTAGGGAACCATGTGGAGATTGCGACAGGATGTGGTTGATGATCATGGATTGAGGAAACTTTCCTATTCATGCAGGCATGAGCCTTGATGGTTTATGCGATGAAAGAGCAGAGGTGGGCAACATGGACATTTTGGAGATGTTGGAGCTAGCGACACTTTGCAATGTTGTATCATGGAGTTATCGAGGACGAAAACCCTTTAAAGTGGGGGAGTATGTCACGACCATGAGTTGGGCACGCTCATGCGCGATGAACGATGGTGGAGACAAACTTCGGTTAAATGTGATGAGGCGAGTTTGCGATGAAGAGCGGGTGCGTTCGGTTAAAAGCACCCCGGTGAGTGTGCGAAAACGAGTTGCAATGGTGCGACAAGTTACTTGGAGAGTCAAAAAACCAAGATTGAGGAAATCGACTAAGTATGGGAGAACGTGCAATGAGTTATAGGAGGTGTCAAAAAACCGACGAGTTGGTGGGCCGACATGTAGAGAGGATGAGTTGGCAAGCCGACATGTGGAGCGGACGAGTTGGCAGGACGACGTGCGGAAAGTGGATGAGTTGGTTGGCCAACGCACTCTTTGGAATTTTTCATGGGCAACTTGGGTGGTCGGCCTACACCTTAACACATGGAAAATCTGTATATATTGATGACGCCTTGGAGGAGGAAAGGATCATAAATTATGAGTGAACAAGCATTGGGTTAAGCACTTGGGCAATTAAAGGAAAGAGCGAAAGAAGAGGGTGAGGTGCAGGTGGACTGAGGGCCACAGTACCGAGCCAAGGGAAAAGAGAGCACAGGTTTCGGGCAGACTGTTTTGGTAGACGAGTTGCAGGTTGGCGCTCCTGCCTGGTAGACAAGCCGCAGGTGGGCGCCCCTACCTGAAGATTTGCGGAGGGCAACCCGACCCAGCGAGGTGGGTGCTCCTGCATGGCGACGAGTTGCGGTAGGTTCTCATGCAGACGAGCTAAGGGCAGATTGTTTGTGCGACGAGTTGTGGACAAAGTGCGACAAGCTACGAAGGATGACCTAGGGTGGGTGCTTCTGCCCGAGGGTGAGTTGCACGACATGACACATACGTGGGCCACCTAGAACAACAAAACATAAGCGTTGCTGAACAAAAGGGTGACCTGACACGGTGAGGTGGGTGACCCGACGCGAGCAGGTTGACTTGCTGTCTTTTGGCAGATTTGCTAAGGTGAATCTTGGGGTTTCTTGGCCAAAGGTTGTACATGTGAAAATATTTGTAAAAGACTGTATTATTATTATTAGGCAGACTCTAATTTGGGAGTTTCCCCTCCCATTAAAAGTAAGTATTTCCGTTGTGCATATTTATATGATGATGACGAATGTTAATTCTGTTGTGCAAATGATGAATGCTCGGTAGAATTGAAGAAAAATAACTAAGTGTTGAATGTTAGGCGTAGCCCGTACTCATTAGTATTAGTGGAAATAAAGTGGGTAACGGTGCCGCACCTGCCTATCTGCGATTGAAATACCACCGCCATGATAGGGGCGTGACACCCTGGGCCCCTGGGTGGGGCTGAAATCTGATTCTCATAATCAGATTTCATCCCCGCCCCCTTAAATATATATATATAGCAAACAAACAAACAAAAAATTGTTAATAATTTTTTTATTTTTAAGTGAGCGATAAATAAATTGGAGGGCAGGGCTGAAATCCGATTCTAAGAATCAGATTCTAGCCCCGACCACTTCTAAAAAACATATATGTTAATTTCGTTGTGTAAATGATGAATGCTTAGTAGAATTGAAGAAAAATAACTAAGTGTTGAATGTTAGGCATAGCCTGTACTCATTAGTATTAGTGGAGAGAAAGTGGGTAACGGTGTCGCACTTGCCTATGTGCGATTGAAAGACCACCATCAGGATAGCAGCATGACACCTCGGGCCCTTGGGTGGAGCTGAAATCCGATTCTCAGAATCGGATTTTAGCCCCACCCCCTTTAAAAATAAAAATAAAAAATTGTTAATAATTTTTATTTTTTTTTAAGTGGAAGGGGTTGAAATTTGATTCTCATAATCAGATTTCAGCCCCGCCCTCCAATTTTTGCTAAAAAACTGAAGAAAGAAAAATTATATATATATATATATATATATATATATATATATATATATAAATTAAAAATAAAATAAAATCGCGCGCGCGCCTGCTCTGCACCAGCCACCTGCTGCAGCTCGCCCCAGCTCCCTGCGTCCCTCAGTCCGCTCTGCCTCACCAATGGAGGCCAGCGAGGACCCTGATCCCCCTCCTTCACCACCTCTGGAGGTGCTAGTCTTCCGATCAATGATCGCAGCAGGTCCCAAGCGCCCCCCCTCAGCTGCACAACAGAAGTTTGTTAAAAAGCTGGATACGATTCCATCGGCAGCCCTACCAAAAGAAGAAACTTGTAAAGCCGCGTTGAACCTCGCGAAGAGGGGCCTTATAGGCCAGTTCACTGGCCTCTGGCCATCTCCCAAGTCGGTGGATGAATAGACCCAAAGAACTGGAAGCCCCTGATCAAAGAAGGAGTCAAAAGCTATTTTGTAGGCAAGGGTTTCTTTGTGTTTGTCTTTGAAAACCCAGATGACAGAGGATTAATATTTAGAAATGGACCGTACTTCATGGGGCCCCAGGGCCTTTACCTGAACAAATGGTCCCCTGATTTCGATCCCACCCAGGACATTACCTCTCTCGTCCCGATCTGGGTTAGGCTCCCACATTTGCCTCTACACTACTGGAATCAAAAATCACTACAGATCATAGGTAACGCTCTGGAAAAATATATAGATCAGGCAGCGAGAAAAGACCAGTACTCATGCGCCCGCATCTGCGTAGAAGTGGACTTAGAGGAGGGGTTACCGGAAGCTATCAAACTCACTGTAGCTGGGTGGACGCATGTCCAGGAGTTGGACTACGAAAAGTTACCCTTTAAATGAAGACATTGCCATGGACATGGCCACTTCGCAAAGAACTGTAAAAAGAGAGCAGAGGAGCAAGCAGACAAACAGAATGGGGAACAATGGACCCTAGTTCAGAAGAACGCAACCTCAAAAAAGGAACAGGCAAAGGCAACACGGACGGAGGCCCTAGCAGCAGCAAAGCCAACCAGGAAAAGGAACTAAAGCAAAAAGGGACAGAAAGGGCTCAGAACAATCAAGCTACCCCACCCCAGGAGAATGAGGAACAAGTGGACATTCCACCTTCAAACAAGGAGGAAGGGGAAGCAATCCAGATCGAGGCCAACCAAGGCAGCCCCAACAATCCCTCATATGCAGAGATAGCAAGAAAAAAACCAGTTGAAAGCTTTGGTTCCTCGAAGGATGAAACCTATGAGCTACAAACAAAAAAAGCTGGAAGGAAATCCCGTAAAGAAAAAAGGGAGGAGGAGGCAGAAAGACTCAAAACACAAGGAAGCCAAGCAACCATAGAAATGACTATTGGGCAAAACATCAGACCAAGGCCCTCCAAGGGAGGGCTCAATACCCCCTCAAGTAAATAATGAATCTCGTCTCTTGGAACTATAGAGGACTGGGGAACCCCCCCAAAATAGAAGCAGTCAAGGATCTTATGAAAGCAGAGCCCTCAGATATCCTCATGCTCCAAGAGACCAAAATAGAAGGCCAAGCCCTTCTAGAGATCAGCAGCTCAAAGTGGAATAAAAGAGCAGGCAAAGTTGTCAGCTCAAGGGGTACTTCTGGAGGACTGGCAACACTCTGGAACGATGACCTTTTTCATCTGAAAAATCACAAGGAAACACAGCACTGGATACACACGGAATTGATGCACAAAACAAGTAAGTTGTCTATTTCCCTTTTCAATCTTTATGTCCCAGTTACTTATTATGAAAAGAGAGAATGTTGGAACTCCCTTTTAGCCTTTCTAGAGCAGACATCCCCCAGCAACATTATCATAGCAGGGGACCTCAACATCATCATGGAAACAAAAGAAAAGAGGGGAGGGACAAGCAACAGAGACCCCATGCTAGATGAGGTGGAGGAACTCTTTCAGTGTTGGGACTTACTGGACTTCAATCCCATCAGAGGCATTTACACCTAGTCCAATAATGGAGTGGGAATTGATCACATCTCAGCCCGGTTAGACATATTCATTGTACAAAGCTCCATAATGATGAACAAAAAGATAATCACCACTAAAATCCTGCCCAAACTAGCTTCTGATCATAAGCCTATTCAGCTTCTCCTGGAATATGAAGAAGATCTGGGGCCTATTCCATTCTGATTCACCCCCCTATGGATCGAGAAGGAAGGCTATATAGAGACAGTGAAGGCAGCTTGGGCCAAAACTTTCATGGGATCCCCAAACTATGTCTGGGAGCAAAAACTAAAAGCAACTAAGCAGGCGCTGAAGAAATGGATAAAGAGACCAGGACCTTCTCCTACTGAGCAAAGAAAGGAGTCAGTTCATGCATTGCAGACTCTGCAAACAGAGATGGAAAACAAAGACATCATAGCTAAGTTGCTGGAAAAAGAAACAAGAGCCCAACGTTCTACTCACCAAACTTTCAGAAAGGAGGAAGAATACTGGCGATTAAAATCTAGAAGTTTGTGATTGAAGGCTGGAGACCGAAACACCTCCTTCTTCCACCGACAATACAGAGTGAGATTGACAAGGAACCACATAGCAGAAATTAAAACATCAGAGGGTATTGTTCACAAATGTTTTAACCAGGTCAAAGATGCCGCAGAAACCCACTATAGGAATCTCTACAGAGAAGAAATCCACAGAAATAAAGAGGATGTTGTTGATTTCATTGCCAACATCCCCACTCTTATTAGCCCTGAAGAAAACACAGCTCTCTGCAGGCCAACCACGGAGGAGGAAATTATAAAAGTCATCTGGTCTATGGACGCAGATAAGGCTCCCGGGCCTGATGGATTTACAATCCATTTCTACAAGTCTTGTTGGCATATTATTAAAGCTGATCTCTGCAAAATGACAGGCTGGTTCATGAAAAAAGCCAAGGTAGGCGAAGGAACTAACGCCACTTACCTCGCTCTAATTCCCAAAGATACCAATCTGGAGACATTCGCAAGGTTCAGACCGATTTCGTTGTGCAATGCTTCATATAAAATTCTGGAAAAATTGATAGCAAACAGGATTAAGCCGCTGTTAAAAAGATTGATCTCTCCTCCTCAAGGCAGTTTCGTTGAAGGCAGGCATATTCTAGATAACGTAATCCAGGTACAGGATATCATTCATTCTAGCAAACAACGTAATGAAAAAGGCATGCTGATCAAATTAGACATGGCAAACGCCTTCGACAGAGTGGATCGCTCTTTCCTCTACAATGTCCTGCTCTCATTTGGCTTTTCGCCCCATTTCGTCAATCTCATCAAAGCCTGCATAGATAAACCTTGGATCGCCCCTTTAGTCAACGGTCGCCCCACGAATTTCTTCCAAAGCCAGAGGGGCATCAGGCAGGGATGCCCCCTCTCCCCATTCTTGTACATCATAATGGCGGAAACTCTCAATCGTAAACTCACTGCAGAAAAAATAAACGGCAACATCCCGGGTCTCAAGCCTTACCACGGAGCTGAAGCCTGAACCACGCCTTATTCGCGGATGATCCCCTCCTTCTAGGCGGAGCCTCCATCAGAATTGCCAATGCCATAAACGCAATCCTCAACATTTATTGCAGAGCCTCTGGGGCATTAATAAATGAGAACAAAAGCGAAGTTTATAGCTGGAACATAGATCAAAGGGAGCTCTCTGGCATAACCACTCTCCTCAGTTTCAAAGGACAAGCAATCTGGGAGAGATTCAAGTACCTGGGCCTCCCCATTATATCGGGAGCAAATAAAAGATCGCTCTCTAGTGAAATAATCTCGAAAATCAAAACAAAAATTGCAGCATGGGGAGGTTATTGGCTGACGAAGGGAGGCAAGGTAATCTTAATAAAAGCCATGCTGTCGGCACTTCCAATCTACCAGGCAGCGTTTCTCCTAGCACCAAGAAATGTGGCGGAGCAAATATCCAAACTGCTCAGAGATTTCTTGTGGCAGGGAGGAAAGGAAAATGAAAATAAAATGCATCTGGTGAACTGGGACGTGGTAAAAAAAATTAAGGCAGATGGAGGGCTGCAAATCAGAGATCCAGCTCTCGTAAATTTAGCGCTGGGAGGAAAGATCTTATGGAAGCTGATACATGAGCCTACCCATCCGGTTAGTATAGTGCTGAGCACTAAGTACAGACCCAACAAATCCCTCAGCAATCTTCAGAATGCAAATGCAGTCAACAGCACGCAGGTGTGGAAACTATGCTGCAGGAGTAGTAAGTTCTTCAAAAAACAGGTCTACATGATCCCTGGTAATGGCAAGCGCACCCATCTGTGGCTGGACAGTATTATGGGGAAAGAACCCCTACAAAATAATGAGGACATAGCTGATCTCAGGGACTGGCTGAAGCAGGCAGGAGTCAATACCATATACGAGCTGTCAAACTGGGATCAACGTGGAGACTAGGCAGGATGGGATTTTCATGGAGTACCAGAGCGATTAACTCACCAACAAATTCTACTCAAAGATCTACTGGAGGAAGCAGCGCCTGTCAACAGAACCATGAAAGACAAATGGGGATGGGGTCAATCTAGAGTCTACACTACATCAGCAGGATATAGAGCATTGCAGGCTTCAAGAAATAGCAGTCAAACCCCGGCTTTTTGGAGGAATGTCTGGGAACCCCTAGCCCTCCCAAAAGTGAATTTCTTTTTCTAGACCCTGGCTCATAACAAACTCCTAACTGGTGATAATCTAGAAAAAAGGAATATAGTAGGGCTGCACAGATGTGTATTATGCAACTGCAACTTCGAAATAGCCCAGCACCTTTTCTTGGAGTGCAATTTTGCAAAAGAGGTATGGGGAATTATTTTACACGATTTTCAGATTATACTGCCTTCACAAATCTCTGTTGCAGATCTCTATGCCACTTGGAGTCGTTTATATCCCCATTGCATCCCTTCCAAATCATTCTGGAAAAAAATATGGACAGCTATCCCAAAATATGTTTGCTGGCAGCTTTGGCTAGCTCGAAATCAGCAGATTTTTAGAGAGATGAGGCACACTCCACTGCAAGTCGCAGCTAAAGCTAAATCCTTTCTACTGGAAGCAGCCCAACAACAGTATTCCAAAGAAAATCCATTGTTATTGCTTGAAGAAAAAAGATGGCTCGGTCCGCTAGAGCGTTGCCCGCATAAGCAGCTCCCCTCCCCACAGAAGGCAAATCAGGAATGGTGCATAAGAGATGAAGATGACAAATTCCAATTATGGCGACGGTCACAAAACTTAACCACAATTTTCTTCGATGGAGCGTCTAAAGGTAACCCCGGAGCCGCAGGTGCAGGGGGATTCATCTACTCTACGGACGGGGCTTCAAAAGATTGTTTCAGCTAGGGATTAGGTCAGAAATCTAACAATCAAGCAAAGATTCTTGGGCTTCTCAAAGTTTGCCACATTGCAAGAGACAAAGGTGTCAAAGACCTCCAAGTTTTTGGAGATCCAGAGCTAATAATAAAAAGCATAAAGTTGGGAAACTATTTAGCAATGCCAGCCTCAACAAAATGTTGGATAGATTGAAGAGAGTTCTCCTAGACTTTGACACATGTAAGTTTTATCATATTCTCAGAAATTCAAATAGCGAAGCAGACCAGCTGGCAAACAAAGGCAGCTCTCTGATGAAAGGACTGCTAATTGTAAACAGTGAAAGCTCTGTACAAATGCCCTGAAAATCAAGTAGATTTTAACTAGCAACAGTTAGAAATCTGCAATGTAATAGGAGCCGCTTGGGCATAGACCCAAGGTTTTTCAAAATAAATAAAATCATAACCATTTTAGTTAAAAAATAATAATAATAAAATAAAAATAAAAATTAAAATAAAAATTTATTAACAATTTTTTTTAATAATTTTTATTTTTCTAATATTTTAATATTAATGTTCTAAATTTTTTAATTAATTATGTTTTTTTTTAAATTTAATTTTAATAGCTTTTTCATTTTTGTTAGTTTGTTTTTTTTTTTTAATTATCTAAAATTGTTTTAATTTATTTGCCTTTTTTTTTTTAATCAGGTTTTTTTATTTTTTTTATATATTTTTATTTTTTTAATAGTTTTTCTAAATTGTTGTATTTTTATTTTTATTTTTAGAAAACATGTTTTTGTTATTATTTATTTCTTTGTATTTTTTTAATTTTTTAATTCTTCTTTTTATAGGTTAATTTTGTTTTTCTCTTTTAACATTTTTATGATTGATTTTTTTGTCTTTTTAAGTTAATTTTGTTTTTTATTTTTTTTATGTTTTATTATATATATATATATATATATATATATTTCATTTTTGTTATTTTTTTAACCTTTTTTTTTTTTGTTTTTGTGTTTTTATTGTTTTTATTTTTGCTTTTATTTTTAATTTATGTTTTCATTATTCTTTTGAAATTTTAATGCTTTTTGGAATCTTGCTAAAATCTTTTACACCATTTTTTCAAAATGTTGAAAATTTATTAAAAAAAACCAAATGTTATTTCAACATCAACACATCAACACTTTTTGTTTTCAGGGTGTTTTTTGCACAATTTTTGCACAAAAAAATGTTTTTATTGCCATTTTTAAAACATGTTGAAATTTTACCCTAAAAAGAAAAAAAATAATAAAAATAATAAAATAATAAATAAAAAATAAAAAAAAAAAAAAAAATGTTATTCCAGCATCAACACTTTTCATTTTCGAATTGATTTTTCATGTTTTTGGGGGATTTTTTTGCTAGAGTTCTCGTTTTGAGTTTATAGTTCCTGTTTCAAAGTTTACATTGTTAAAAACTTAACAATTCATAGTTGAATATATGATGAACTAAGTTAACTTTTGAAGACTCAAATTTAACTTGCAAAGTGTCAAAGGACGATCGAAGTTTCATTTTCAGATTAGTCCTAAATGTTTAATAGTTCACTTGCTTATATTTTTCCTTAAATGTTTTCTTCCTAATAAGAAGTAACATTTCAAGGGCTTCAAGCCTGTCATGTAATAATTTCATGGGACAACCATGTCCCAAGTTTTCTATTGATCATATGTATATTCCTGTTGATAAATCTTTTATGGCCATCTACAACCCTCACTATGTTCTCTTCACAATGACTTTTTAAGTCATTGAACTTTGATATAATATTAAATGATTATAAATGTATATGAAATTATTTTCAAGCGAATCTATATTTTGCTTTTGTGTTCTAAACATGTCTTTGTATAAGTTATTTTATTTGCACTATTACTTATTTCTCTTAATATAAACTACTACTCATTCTTGCTCTTGATAGTTTGAATACATGTATAGGATTACTTTGTATACTACTGTAATATTCAAATTTTATTTTCTAAGAGGTTGTACATCTATATTTTTGTTTTATTATAGGTCTTTATATGACCCTCTACCTATTAAATTGGCTCCATATATATATACACACATGCACACACACTCTTTTATTGAGTAAATACTTAAACTTACTGTGTGCGATAACTAAACCAGCATAACCATATTTCTATATTTTTATAATTTGCATGTAGAAATATTCTTTAAGTTCTAGACCAAGTCAATATTATTCAGTTGCATATCTACTCTTGTATACAGACCATTGTACAAGTATGCAACAAATATACAGAACAAATAATGGTTTCCTTCAATTTAACTACTACATAGCTTTCTTTTTGTACAAACATTCAAGCATTCATAAATGCATATAAAATAAAACTTGCCAATAAATAGCATAATATATATTGTTTTAAATCATTAATAAGGTTGTCTAAAAATGAGAGTTCAAGGTACCGAATTGATAGTTTTAATTTTGGAACTTACAAATCAATTCACCAGCTCCTCCCAACCTTTGATGCGTTCCTCAATAGTTCCCCACCAAGCACTTTGACTGCAAGTAATCATTTCTCTTCACTTGGTTATTTCTCTTGCCATTTTAACCATATTATCTCTGCGTGATTTTTTCTTCTCGGCAAGATAACCAAAATTGGATTACCCTCTCTACCGTGTATGTGGTAGTTGGTAACTACTTCCACCTTACCCTTCAAGTGGCATGCAGTTTCTAGCTCATTTATGAGCTTTGCTTCCCCACTTTCCAATACAGCTTCCTATCTTTTAGGGAAGTTAATGATTAATTACTTCCATGATCATTAATAATTTAATCATTTAGATTAAATACCTAGGACTTAATGAGTGGTAATCAATATTCAAGAATTAAGTTGCAACCATAACTCATCCATCTAGGTGTAATTTCAGCATCAGTTCTAGATTTTTATTTTATTAACAATATTATAGATACAAGTTTACATTCAACCTTTATTAGTATATCACATGATACACTATTCTCAAATGATACTCTTAAAGCTAAGACACAGTCATGCTAATCCATAAATACAAATTTACTTCAAAAGCTTAAAGTCAAGGGATATCACATCCTCTCCCACTTGAATTTGGCATTGTTCCAGTGCCTGCTCATAAACTCTAGAACTCATTCCAACTTGCTAAAACAAATATGGATATGCTTCTTTAAAAACATCCTCCAACTCCCAAGTTACCTCTTCTTGGATGAAATGTTTCAATTGAACTTTCATTTGAGTTGTCTCTATTCTGAAGCGTGACTACCCTTTAGTCTAGAATACGTAGTGGTTCTGCCACAAATTCTCCCTTTGGTTCCACCTTTACAACATTCCAATCAATTATATGAGTTGATTCATATACATATTTCTTTAATAAGGATACATGAAATGCATTATGAATTTTTGGATTTTTTGGAAAAGCAAGATAATAGGAAACTGGTCAAAAATTCTAGGTAACACCTCAAAAGGTCCATAATACCTTGGTGATAACTTAGCACAATTTCCAAAGCTAATGTGTTTTTCTTTGGTTTCACTTTTAAGTATACATGATCACCCACATTGAACTCTTTATGAACTCTTTTCAACTCTACATAACTCTTTTTTCAATCTTGAGCTATTTTTAAATTATGCTTGACCTGTTTAGCCACTTCTTCCATCTCCTTTAATATATTTGGTCCCAACACTGACTGATCTTTAGGATGATCCCAACTTGATATAATTTGCATATTTTTCCATAAAGTACCTCAAAGGGATTCATTTTCAAAGAAGTTTGATATCCATTATTATAGGCAAACTTAACTAAGTGGAGATAATCCTCCCACTTAATTGCCCTGTCCATAACATTCGTTCTTAACATAACTTCTAAAATATGATTATTCCTTCCTGTTTGACCATCAGTTTGAGGATGATAGGTTGTGCTAAATTTTAACTATGTTCCCATACCTTCAAAAAAACCCTTCCAAAATTTAGAAGTGAACTTGGCACCACACTGTAAAATCACAATTTTAGGCATACAATGGAGTCTAAATATCTCTTTCATGAATATTTATGTTATTTTAATGGCCTTGAAGTTAGACTTAATGGGAATAAAATGTGAAACTTTACTGAGCTTATCTACCACTACCATAATAGAATCATGTTTCCTCCTAGTTTTTGGTAAACCATTGATGAAGTACATTGATGTTATCTCCCATTTCTGTTCTAAAATGGGCAAGGGTTCTAACAACCCAACTGGATGTTGATGAGAAGCCTTCACTTAGTGACACTCCGAGCATTTAGCTATGTATTTAGATATTTCAGTTTCATGTTAGTCAAATAAAAATCCTTTCCCAAAACAGTTTTTTACTTTTGATAACCTAGATGCCCAGTTGTTGGTTTCTTGTGCAATTCATCTAGGACAAATATTTTCAGTTCTGGATCATTAGGCAAGTAAATTTTGTCTTTGTACATTAGTAAATCCTGATTATTTATATAAAAATTACTTTCCTCTTCACCTAACAATTGAAATTTCTGAATTTTTCTTTTAATTTACATGTATTCTTCATCAAAAACTGATGTTGATTTAATATTTTTTATCATATTTGTCTACCAACTAGTGGCTAAAATGGCACAAATTTGATTTAATTTTCTGCTCAAGGCATCAACAATTTTTTTTCTTTTTATTTAATGTGTACGATTTCAAAATTGTATTCACTAAGGAATGTCGGCCATCTTGCTTACCTATCATTGATATTTGGCTAGTCAAATATGTATTTGAGACTAACATTGTTTGTTTTTATCTTAAATCTTATTCCTATGAGATCGTGTCTACACATTTTTAGAGCATGAATGATAGTTGCTAGTTCTAGGTCATGTGTGGCATAGTTCTTCTCATGATATTTAGTTCCCTAGATTCATAATTGAATACATGGCCTTCATGCATTAAAAACCTCCAAATCTGTCTTTAAAGGCATTTGTACATACAACAAAATATGTATTGGGGTCAGCTAATTTCAGATGATATATATATATATATATATATATATATACTCTTTTACTAAGTAAATACTTAAACTTACTGTGTGCGATAACTAAACAAGCATAACCATATTTATATATTTTTATAATTTGCATGTCTAAATATTGTTGAAGTTCTAAACCAATTCAATATCATTCGGTTGCATATCTACTCTTGTATACAAACCATTATACAAGTATGCATCAAATATACAGAACGGAGAATGGTTTCCTTCAATTTAACTACTACAAAGCTTTCTTTTTGTAAAAACATTTAAGCATCCATAAATGGATCTAAAATAAATCCTATCAATAAATAACAAAATATTATATTGTTTTAAATCATTAATAATTTTATCCAAATATTAGAAGTTCAAGGTATCGACTTGATCATTTTAAATTTTGAACTGATACAGTAATTCACCAGCTCCTCCTAGCCTTTGATACTTTCCTTAATAGTACCCCCCCTTAGCACATTTGATTGCAAGCAATCAGCTCTCTTCACTTGGTTCTTTTTCTTGCCTTTTTCATCAAATTAGCTCTACGTGATTTTTTTTCTTCTTAGCAAGATAACCAAAGTGGATTACCTTCTCTACCATTTAGTTGGTAACTACCTCCACCTCACCCAACAAGTGGCAGGTAGTTACTAGCTCATTTATGAGCTCCACTTCCCCACTTTCCAAGACAACTTCCTATATTTTAGGGAATTTAATGATCAATTACTTCCATGATCATTAATAATTTAATCATTTAGATTAAATGACTAAGACTTAATGAGTGGTAATCAATATTCAACAATTAACTTGTAGCCTTAACTCATCCATCCAGGTGTAATTTCAGCATCAATTCCAGATATTTATATTATTAACAAAATTATAAATACATGATTCACATTCAACCTTTATTAGTATATCACACTAATAAATTGTTTTCAACTGAGCCTTTTAAAGTTAAGACATGGTCATACTAATCCATAAATACAAATTTAAAAAAAAACTTCAAGTCAATGGATATCACATCCTCTCCCGCTTGAATTTGACATTATTGCAGTGTTTGCTCATAAACTTTGGAACTCATTCCAACTTTTTAAAACAATGATGGATATGCTTCTTTAAAAGCATCTTTCAACTCCCAAGTTGCCTCTTCTGGGATGAAATGTTTCCATTGAACTTTCACTTGAGCTATGTCTCTATTCTGGAGCATGACTACCCTCTGGTCTAGAATATGTAGTGGTTCTGACATGAATTCTCCCGCTAGTTTCAAGTGTACAACACTCCAATCAATTATATGAGTTAATTCATGTACATATTTCTTTAATATGGATACATGAAATGCATTTTGAATTTTTATATTTGTTGGAAGAGTAAGCTGATAGGAAACTTTTCCAATTTTGGCTAACACCTCAAAAGGTCCACAATATCTAGGTGATAACTCAGCACAACTGCCAAGTCTAATGTGATTTTCTATGGTTTCACTTTTAAGTGTACATGATCACCCACATTGAATTACTTCTGAACTATTTTCAACTCTGCATAACTCCTATGTCGATATTGAGTTATTTTAAATCTTGCTTGACTTGTTTAACCACTTCTTCCATATCCTTTAATATATTTGGCCCAATGCTTACCGATCTTCAAGATCATCCCAACTTAGAGTACTTTTCATTTTCTACCATGCATTACCTCAAATGGATTCATCTTCAAAGAAGTTTGATATCCATTATTATAGGCAAACTCAACTAAGTGAAGATAATCCTCCCACTTAGTTGGCATGTCCATAACATACATTCTTAACATATCTTATAAGATATGATTATTCCTTTATGTTTGACCATCAGTTTGAGGATGATAGGTTGTGCTAAATTTTAACTTTTTTCCCATGCTTTCAAATAAACCCTTTTAAAATTTAGAAGTGAACTTGGCATCACGGTATGAAATAACAGTTTTGGGCATATAATGGAATCTAAATATCTCTTTCATAAATATTTATACCATGTTAATGGCCTTGAAGTTAGATCTAATATGAATAAACCATGTTGCTTTATTGATTTTATCTACCACTACCATAATAGAATCATGTTGCCCCCTAGTTTTTGATAAACCAGTGATGAAGTCTATTGATATTATCTCCCATTTTCGTTTTAGAATGGGCAAAGGTTCTAGTAACCCAGCTGGATGTTGATGAGAAGCCTTCACTTGGTGACACTCCAAGAATTTAGCTATTTCAATTTTCATGTTAGTCTAATAAAAATATTTTCTCAACACAATTTTTTACTTTTGATAATAAGGATGCCTAGTTTTTGGTCTCTTATGCCATTCATCTAGGAAATATATTTTCAATTCTAGATCATTAGGAAAGTAAATTTTCTCTTTGTGCATTCGTAAATCCTAATTATTTACTGAAAAATTAATTTCCTCTTCACCTAACACTTTATGTTTCTAAATTTTTCTTTTAATTTACGTGTATTCTTCATCAAAAACTAATGTTGATTTAATCTTTCTTATCAAATTCGTATACTAACTAGTGGCTAAAATGACACAAAATTGATTTAATTTTTTTCTCAAGGCATCAACAATTTTGTTTTCTTTTCATTTAATGTACGATTTCAAAATTTTATTCACTAAGTAATTCCAACCATCTTCCTTGCCTGGAATTCAGATTTGGTTGGTCAAATATGTATTTGAGACTAACATTGCTTGTTTTTAGCTGAAATCCTCTTCTTGTGAGATACTCTCTCCACATTTTTAGAGTTCCTAGTTTTAGATAATGTGTGGCATAATTATTCTCATGATATTTAGTTTCCTAGATTCATAGTTGATTACATGGTCTTCTTGCATTAAAAGCTTCCCAATCCTTCTTTACAGCCATTGCTACATACAACAAAATTTTTATTAGAGTTTGTTAATTTCATAATTGGAGCAGTAGTTAGTTGCTTTGCTTTCACAAAACTATCTTGACACTTCTGACTCCATTCAAACTTTGTCCCCTTCTTTTGCAAATAAGTAATTGGATATGCCAATTTAGAGAATCATTTTATGAATCTTCTGCGATAACCTTTAATTCCAATAAATGAACTGATATCGTTTATATCTTTAGGTACTGGTCATTCAATAATAATTTTTATTTTTTATGGGTCCACAACAATCCCTTCCTTAAATACTACATGTCCCAAATACTAAATTTGTTTCTGGTAAAATCAAAATTTGCTAAAATTAGCATACAGTTATTTTCTCTAAGTGTTTGAAGAAGAATCTGCAAGTGTTGATCATGTTCTTCTTTACTCTTTGAGTAAAACAAGATATCATCTATAAATAAAATGACAAATTTGTCATGAAAAGCACCGAGCATACTATTCATCAAGCACATGACAGCGGTTGGTGCATTATTGAATCCACATGGGAGTGCCACGAGCTCATAGTGTCCATATATTGTTCTGAATGTTGTTTTGTCAATATCCTCATCCTTAATCCTAATCTGATGATATCTGGATCTTAGATCAAATTTTGATAAAAAGTGAAGCTCCTTGGAATTGGCCAAATAAATCATTAATCTGGGGAAAGGATATTTATTTTTAATTGTCATTTTATTGAGATGCTTGTAATCTATATAAAGCACAAGAGTCCCATCTTTCTTCTTATCGAATAAAACTGGTGCTACCAAGGAGATACACTAAGACTTCTGTACTTATTATCTAGCAACTATTACAGTTGAATTTTTACTGCCATTAATTTAGGCATGCTCGCTCTATATGGGGTTTTGATACCAAAACTACTCGAAGAATGAGATCAATAGTGAAGTCTATATCTCTTTTTTGAGGAAGTCTTAGTATTTCTTTAGGGAAGACATCTTTATATTGCTCCAATATAGGGTAGTCTTCTAAATATGGTTTCCATTTTTTAATTGAAATATCTTCAATTTGGACTGCAAACATTTGACAGCGCTTTCGAGCACATTTCTTTAATTGTAAGACAGAAATTTGCCTCACATAAATAGTTCATAGCACTCCTTTGACTATACATTCCTCTCCTTCCTCATTAATACAAGTGAAATTTTTTTCCAGGCAATTTAAAATTACTCTGTAAGGTTCCAAACAATCCATCCCAATAAGTATGTCTCATGACCCCAAAGTTAAAATGTTCATATTTAAATGAGTAATACTTCCCTTTAGGTTTAATATACAATCTTTGCTTATTTCTGTAACTTTTCTCTTAGCTTTTGTGGCCCATTGTACCAACAAGGGTTTACATTGATTTTCCTTTTTAAGTCGACACTTTTCAATTTCAGCAGGTAAATATAGCTTAAAGTACCACCAAGGTCAATTAGTATTGTGACCTTTTTGTAGAAATTATACCTTGGAATCCCACCATACTGTATTGGTGATCCGCTTGTCTTCCATCTAGTGTTGCACTAATACTTGGGATATTGCAAGCAATGTCATTGATTGTATAAGATCCTTGCATGTTATTCATTGTTTCTTTTTTGTTTACTAGGTTTTGTGGGCAGTTCCTCCACAAATGGTTCTCATTGTAGCCCCAATACTTGATTGATGGTCTAACTTATTCACTAAAATTCCTATTTCCTACTCCTGCGCCTTTTCCACCTTTCTGTCCTAGATTTTTCTATTGATTTACTCTTATGTTATAATTCCCCCCTAATTACTTTTAAATGGGTTAGAAAAATCATGTTTCTTAAACCTTTTTTTCTTAGCATTGAACTTCTCATGTTTCTTGGTCATCCAACCCTTAGAATTATCACTCTTCGATTTGTTCTAATGAAAACAAAAAAAATTTCTTCCTTATAGTCTCATCCATGGTTTTTAGATTGTCAAATTCAATCCTTTCTCTATATGAAAAAGGTAATCAACTAAAGAACCTTTGTATTTTTTATTTTCCCTCTTTCAAATATGGTACATATCTCAACAAACTCGTGAACTTATTTACAAAGTCATCCATAGTGGATTGTCCTAGCCTTAACTCATGGAACTCTCTATCCTTCTCATCAAAAGTTCATTTTGTAAAGTATTTATTTTTAAATTCCAGAGTTTCCATGTCAAATTTTTTCTTTTGATCCTCTTTATGACTTTATTTTCCTCCCACCATAAGGTTCTTTACTAGTTAACTAGTATGAAGCCAATCTAGCCTTCAATTGCTTGGATAACTGTAAACCTTGAAACACTTTGACATATTTAGAAGTAAGGCTTTAGCTCCCTCTTCAAATTCTCCATCAAAGTTTGGAGGTCTAATCTTTTTTAATTCTCCTTGTAGTTGAGATGTAATCCTTCTCTTTTTGAAGATATAAGTACTACTTTCAGATTTATGTGTTTTCCCTTCATCAAACTCATGGGTCTTACTTTCACTATAAGTTTTAGAATCAGTTGTATCGTTGGATTCACTTTTCATTCTCTTCTTATGAGTTTATTTTGTTTTCTTGTTTCATTTATTCTCTTCCAGCTTCCTCAGTAAGTAGCCATTAATTTCCTCTTGCTCATCCTTAGCTTTGGACAATTTTTCTTGGTTGAAATTTACATTATCTAAATATACCTTCAAGCTACGCATTACTTTAGGATTTCATATTAATGATTATCTATATCATCGGTTCCTCCTCCCATCATTCCAATTTCACTATTAAGCTCTTCACCTCCTCTAGGTGACCCTATAGAAGTTTGTCCATTATTTTCTTTAGCCATACTTCAAACTTTCTTAATTGTTCTTTGATTATTTGATCATCACATTAGAAAGTAAGTGTTTCAGTTTAGTACCCATAAGAGGTTTAATATTGTAACCTACACCTCTTACACCACTTGTAATGAACCTTATTATAACACTAACATACTAACATTTTATTTATTTTATTTATTTATTTATTTAAAGTAAGTATAACTCATACCCTATATAATTTTTGTCTTCCAGTTATCGCTTCTTGCCAAACGTAACTTCATAAGCATTCCCAGTGATAATCCATTGATTATTTTTTATGAGAACTTCAATTTTTCCTATACTCTTCTTTTTGCTATTAAATCTTATTCCTATCTATACTTAGTTCTTTCCATTTCCCATTTTTTTGTAAAGGTGTACAATTGTGCACCAGAAATACATATATTTATATTAATTCGTCTCAACAAGTTTTCCCTTTCATTCTAATAAAGGCTCCACCCACAATTTATTGACTTCATTTGTTACCAATTGGGTAGTTAGGCATTGGACTTTGACCATGCAATGCTTCTAATGAAGCACTTTAATTTCTTTCTTTTCCTTATATTACAAGGTACAAAAAGTTGGCTCCATGCCTTATATATGTATTCCTAATGATGTATGTGACCTAAAATCAATTCACAATTTCCTTTATTGTTGTAACATTACCCATAAGGTCTTTTTCCTCGTCATTATACTATGACTCGTTTTCCTTCCTAAAAATATGTTTGTATACCTTTAAGGTCAAATCTTTAGTTTTATAATTAAGTTAACCCAATGCCTACCGTTACAAATATAAACTACAGATAGCTTCGTGCATGAATTTGTTTCCACAATGTTGTAGCCGCTACAACCACCCTCCAAAATTTTTCCTTAGCTTCATTTTGGAGCCTCCCTACCAACCATCCTCAGCAACATCTCTTGCACTGTCAAATACATGAGCTTCAGTGGTTTTCTAGCAGATTGTTAGCCTATGCATGATAGCTTATTTCACTCCCCTCACAGGTTGTTTCTCCATACTTGGTCCAGTTGTTAGCTGAGTAGCTCTCTCAAGAAATTGCACAATTCTGGAGGGGAACCATCCTTCCCTCCAGAAATTGTGCAATCCTGACTGGCAGCCTACTAGGCTCAGAAACTGTGCAATCCTGTCATTCAACCTTCCCAGTGAAAATTGCACAATCTGGCCCAGCAGGAATGCTAATCCCAGAAATTGCGAAATTATGGGCAGTGCTCAGCTGCTCCTCCCATAAATTATGCAATCCCTATGGGCATCCAGCCCATCTCCATCCCTTAAATGCGCAAATTTCTCCCTCAGGTAAGCAGGTTGTTGCATGTGCCATCAGGTTGACCGATTCCACCCGGGACCGATAAAACTTGACTTGCATGTATGGGCTGCTTTTTCCCGAAATAGAAAAAATCATCCCTAGATTGTAGGGAGCTATTTTTAGCAGTTGGAAGTTACATGCAAAGATTGTTTTAGAAACTTCCCTCCAAGTGTCGCTTTTTCCTAGATCTATGGCATGCACATCATGAGCCTCAAACTTATTTATTCGACACTTCATAGCTCACTTCTTCACATCAATCTTGGAGCTCTGACATCCCACGGCACATCCAGGAGTCTTTGACACATCCTCGCCTCTCAGTGAAAATTGTGTAATCCTTTCCAGTCAATCCCCAAGTATGTTGCATGTTGTTCCTCAAGTTTGCTTTGGTTTTAACTAAGAAATTTCTTGCCATGCATGTCACCATGTCTCCAGTTCTAATAGGTGTTTGTCCATCACTCAGCAGTTTAGGATCAATGGCCTCCAAGAGAGAAGGATCAAAGGGCACCGACGGAAGCGCAACTGGAGCAACGGTTGAGCGAGTGTCTACAAGTTTTTCGATCTATGAAGACACCAAGTTGATTGTAGACAAATATGTCAAGTTGAAATGGAAAGAGGTCAATGATGCATTCTCAAGCACATTTGGGGAAGATCTCGAAAACTGCCAAGTCTATGTGAACATTCACAAGTCCGGCTTGTATCGTATTACATGCAGGTATCCCACGTTCCCATGCGCATACATGATACATTGGTTCATCTCGCACACTAATCCCAAGATGATGACATTGAGCAGTGTCAGTCAGATGGAGATTGCTACCTTCAGGGCACAGGATTATTAGTAGATGTACCATTTTTCGAAGCCAGTGATCACCATGAAGACACCTTTTAGCCTACCCAGCAGCAATGCCAACTCTAGGGATATCTTGAAGAACTGGGTAAAGGAGCCAGCCAAATTCAAGATGACACCCAACCAGATCTACAAGATGAAGATACTATGGAAGGCGTATCAATACTTGGTCATATTTGCATGTCATTTGTATGGCCAAGAGAGCATGGAGACCTTCTCACAGAGTTGGGTGATTGCATTGGACCAACTGGCCAGTGAAGGAAAAGCATGCAAATAATCCCACATGTTGGCTCACAAGTTGAAGGAACAGGTAATAAGAGCTCGGCAACCACCCAAAGGTCGGCAAGAAGAAATCTACATGTCTACTTACATCTTGGATGCAATCTGTGCCCTTGAAGTGGGCATGGACATCGGCAAAAACCTCTATGAATACTTATTGTAAAATGTTATTTGAATGCAACTTGAGAGGAGTTATAACACAACTGTCAAATCAATTTTTCACCCCGGTGTACAAGATGATATTTGAGCAGGATCCACCTCGCATGTCGAAGGAAACAATGGAGGCACTGATCAACATAGCTGATTAGTATGCCTCACCGCCTGACACCTTCATACGAATGTCCAGTGCGAAGAAGCCTCCGCATGTTTTACAAAAGTTTTCCTTGAACAAGCTCATCATGCAGGAAGTGTCATACCACATCTTGAAAGAATTGTTAGCTAGGCTGCACCGGAAGAAGAAGGCACCTTCGCCAACTCTTCCATTTCGGATTGGGTTATACGAGATACGAAATTTCAAACACACATATGTCGAAGCAGAGGATATCAAGAAATATCCTTTCGACGTCTGAAGCTACAACCCATATGACCCGCATTGTTTTGTAAAAGAACACTACGCGAGAGTACAGTTTCAGTGGATCCATGGGGCATGTCATTGGGCGATGGAGGACCCATGGAGATATTGTTGCAACTTCTCCAGGTCTAATGAACCAGTTAGCATCATTGTGGAATTCTTATCGAAGCAGCATGAAGCAGCATCCAGGCGAGCACTAGCAGCAACAGCAACAGAGGTAAACATATCAGTGCGCGACAAAGGAAAGAGGAAGATTGTTGACAGCGCGGAGGAGGAACAAAGATGAAAGTTCCGAGCAGACCCACTTGTACAAAAAGCATCTTTGGCAATAGAGGCGAAGAGGCAACAATGCGACAAGAGGAACACGCAAAGGCAGAGAGAGAAATGGAGAATGGAGGAAATAGAGAAGGAGTTGCATGAGTTGAAGGAACAACTTCGAAAGGAACAAGAGTTGCACAAAAAAGAGAAGGAAGCACAAAAACAATAGGTACATAAGGGGGAAAAACATGTACAGATAGATGAAACTACACCTGTACAGGTAGTAGACTCATTCGAACAGCTGGCACCAAGCAAACAGGGTGAGCAGTCGCAGGAACAGGACTTTGTTCAGGAGATAGAACAAGCACTTGAACAAATGGATATGGATGTGTAGCAACAAGATTTAGAGTAGGACATTGATCTCATGCCTTATCACCAAGAGGTCGACCCACAAGCTTCACTGGATCCAGAAGCGAAGAAAGTCCTAAGCGACCAAGGAGACACTAAGATCCTTGGAGACAATTTGGAAGGAGAGATTCACAAATATCATTCAACGAGTGGCAGCATAGAGTTGTGTAATATCGCAGAGTGTCTACTCCAAATGACAACACATCTCCTGCACAATTTGAGGAACGAGTGATCGTGTCTGACGTGTGCAAGCATCCAGCAGCATTGGTTGATGCTACTAGAGCATATTTCGAAGCCACTAGCTCGAGTGTTTGCTTCTTGATAGTTGAGAACAAGTGAATGGCAAAGGAGCTACATACAACCAAGCAGGAAGGAGAACTGTGTATAGCATCCGCCCAAGAAGAGTTGAAGAAGGAAATATTGGATGAAGTATTTTCCTTCGAGGCAGTCATGTGGCCATTGTATTCTAAGTTTGGGACTTTGCATAAGGCAATTTAACGGTTGGAAGCAGCGATGTGATAGGAGAGCATGTATCTTGCCAAACGTGCATGTTGTTGTTGACTACATGCAAACATGGAAAATGAGATACAAGGGAGCTCCGTTACACTTGCCCAAGATGATGAAGCCTAGAGCGTTTGAGCTGAAGGCATGCATCCAGAGTCAGATCCAAAATTATGAAGATCTCTGGTAGCTCATCACTAGTTTGTAGGCTTCCCATGCATGGGTATTCAAGAGTATGGATGTTGTTGTGTGCGCACATGCGATCCCATCTATCGGGACACTCACCGAGGCAAAGACAATTGCACAAGTCCAACTGGAGCTTAACTCGCACTTTGACGAGTTGATGCGCATAGCCACCAACCCAGACTTGGTGATCAATGCAGACATCATGCATCAGTATGTCATTGGTCTAGCTTCACTCAGGAAAATGATGTGCATGTTATCAGACGAGTTGAACAGAGGAGCTAGAGCAATGTACTGAGATGCTAGAGAGACAAGAGTTCAGCTCTAGAAAGATGTCGCCATAGAGTACACGAACACCATCACGGACTACTGAGCTTGGCATCAGTTCGCTACTGTCGACCACTATGAGGATGTTGAAGATCGGGTCTTCCCATAGTTGTCCGAGTCATAGTGATGTCTTGCATGTCTTGCTCAAACATATTTTTTATCACATGGGTACATGTGCATATTACATGTAATGTCTTGTGAAGTGGAATTTCAAGTGTCAATACTTGGATATAACAGTCATAAATTAGATGAAGAGTCATGATAGATTAACAGTCACAAAGGGGAATGTCAAGGGCCACCCCACCCTTTGCTATATATAGTCCCTCATAACTCATTGTATAGGATTTTGGTCAGCCAAGCTTCTGATAAGAGTATCTTAGAGAAAGCTTGGAGAGTATGGTAATGAGCCTTGGTTTCTCCACTGTGCAGAGCTAGTATATCTCTTTGGACGAGCAGGCAGCAGTGACTGTAACGTTCCACTGTCAGAACTAGTGGTTGGTCATGGTTGTATTGTATGACTAGAACTTACACTTCTTAATATAATAGAGCCAACACGTTTCATGCATGTGTCGTATTGTATTTTAGCTATCTTGTTTACTCTAAATGATATATGTATATGTTTGCTTAAGCATGCATGTGTAGCTATTTTTTTTATATGTATGTATGAATCTTACTGAAATGTGTTGTTGGTTCAACCATCACTTTGGATTGCTAGCTTGCTTGCCTTCCATGTTGTGATGCATCTTTGCTCGTGTGTTCCCTTCTTAACTCGTGCTTTCACAGGTTTCCAAGGGGCGCACTCACCTCACCCTCCATGTGTTAGAATCACTCATGCACCTTCCTTGACTTGCTCCATATCTCACACCCTTGCTACCAACAGCAACATTTTACTTGCCTCTATGCAAAACCGTGATCAATGCAATACCGTATGACCCACTGCTAGGACTCCTACACCAAATGGTGTGAGGTCTAGTTGGGACATCTTACCGGGGAGATCCCTTAACATGTTGGCGGGTTCAGCACTGCCAACATTTCTAGTGCTAGAAGAAGGGCCAGATGACAAGCTGTGTCCTTTCATCCTATTTTGAACCTTTGCACATCTATCATGGATTTTGTCACACTCACCACTCCACAATGTTTTTCGCATGTCGGACCTCTCTACATCACAAGGGAGTTTTTTGATCTCTTGTTATAATTCACATATGATGGTGAAGGAAAAATGGCATGGCCTGGGTACTTAGAAGACTTTTATGCATTCCTTGAGAATGCAGTTGAGTTCTATGCGGAAGAGGTCAGTATGTTGCTTGCATATACACTTTGTGAATCCCCACAATGGTGGTGTTGCAACCTACCAGCTAACAGTGTGCACTCACTTGAGCAGTTTTGTGATCTCATTGAATCTACTTTCCATCATTTCGATCCAGAACCTCTTGACCAGAAACTGATACAACAATGGAAGGCCCCGCATGAATCGCCTATGTATTTTTGGCAATGCTTTCGTGTATTTTCGGTTTCAAGCTCTGAAAAGTCAGATGAAATTCCCATATCTTTGGGATAGATTCGAATATTGTCTTAACAAATTAGTCCATTCCAAGAAGAAGTTTGAGCCCAAGCCTCGCTCAGCATACTTCAACATAGTTACGAATGAAATAGGAACTATTACTTCAAAACAGGTACTCGAGCCCAAAAACCCCAAAAAAACATGAAAAAACAACCCAAAAATGAAAATTGTTTATTCTAGAACGATGTCTTTTTTTAGGGTAAATTTTCAACATGTTTTTTAAATGGAAGTAAAAACCATTTTTTTTTTAAAATGGATGAAAAAAACACCCTTAAAAAAAATCGTTTATTTTGGAATAACAAACAAAAAAAATCGGGTTACAATTTTGACATTTTTTAGCAATGGAGTTAAAGAGAAAATATCTGAACTTTGAAAAACTATAAAATTCCAACAATTCTCAAACATGACGTTAAAGATAAAATATCATGTCTGATAATTCCAACTATTTCCATCCATGTTAAGGATAAAATATCATGACTTAGAAAAACATTAAAATCTTAACAATGGTGTCAAAAATAATATTAACAAAGGTTTCATTGAAAAAAATATGTCAATGGTGTTTTGAATTCCTTTTTTTTCACAGCGGGAGTGACAGTGAAAAATTTAAATCTGCGCATGCATACCCCTGGTGCGAAACATCTACCATCACCGCCATGGCCCCAGGAGGGTCCTAAGTCCCCTCCTCCTTCGCCTCCTCCACCAGAGATCCTTTCTTTCAATAATTTGATCAGTGACAGTAGTAAACGCCCAGCAAGGGAAACTCAGCGCAAGTTCATGAAGAAACTTGACAGCATCCCCACAATCGCCCTGCTTGTTGAAGATTCTTGCATATCCACGATGAAATTAGTTGAAAGAGGGCTCATCGAACAATTTACAGGGCTATGGCCTTCCCCCAAGGCTGTCGAGGCTTGGGTACAGAGGAACTGGCGACCATTAGCAAAGGAAGGCATCAGTAGTTTTCTGGTTGGTAAGGGCTATTTTGTCTTTGTTTTTTATTTGGTAGAAGACAGAAATCTCATTTTTAGGAATGGACCATATTTCATGGGACCTCAGGGTCTGTATTTAAACTCATGGTCACTAGATTTCGATCCGACACAAGATGTGCCGATAGCAATTCCAATGTGGGTGCGCCTCCCTCATCTACCACTGCACTGTTGGAACCTGAAGTCACTAGAAACGGTTGGTAACACCCTGGTAAAATATGTAGATCGAACAGAGAGAAGGGATCAATACTTGTGCAAGAATATGCATCGAAGTCGATTTGGAAATAGGGTTACCTGAAGCTGTAAAGTTAACAATAGCATACTGGTCTTATATCCAAGAGTTAGACTACGAGCAGCTACCATTCAAATGCAGACATTGCCATGAATACGGGCATTTCGCAAGATACTGCAAAAAAAAGGAGGAGGAAGATCTAGAGAAGTCGAAAGGAGAAAAATGGACCCAGGTGCAGAAAGCAGTCCAGGCCAAGGTGAATAACAGGAACAAAGGGAAAGAGGCACTGACGGAATCTGGAGCTCCCTTAACAGAAATGGTACAAGCGAAAGGAAGAGGAGAACAGCCAAGGACAACAGCCTCAATAAACCCATTCGAAACCCTCAGCACACCAAACGAAATTCCAGAATCAGAGATAGAGGAGATTGAACGCCAAGTTCCTTCACTCGAAGCATAAAAGAAGAACATAGAAGTAACCCAACTTGACTCCCCAGTAAGAACCTCCTCCTCACCTACCTATGCAGAAATGACAAGGAAAAAACCTCCGGAAACCTCTGGGTCATCAGAAGATGAGACATTCGAGAGACCCTCCAAAAGAGTTGGGAGGAAATATCATAAGGAAGCTAGAGAAGAAGAGGCGGAGAGGCAAAAATGCAAGGTAGCCAATCCACCATTGAAATATCTATCGGGAGAAACACTAGAGCAAGGCCCCCTAAGGGGGGATCAACTCAATCCACTCCCGTTAAATAATGAGACTAGTATTTTGGGATTACAGAGTCTTGGGGAATCCTGCGAAAGCTGAAGCAATTAAAGACCTTCTAAAAATAGAAACCCTGATATCCTCATGCTCCAAGAGACTAATATTGAAGGGGAAACATTGTGGTTGGAGGACAAGTTCCAATTAGAAAGTTCCTTTGAGACTCAACATTGGATATACACTGAACTTTGGCATCTATCTAGTAAGCTCTCCATCTCTCTAGTAAGTCCTCCTTACAGAGAAGAAAGAATGTTGGCAGACCTTGTCTGATTTCTTAGACATTTACTCCCCTCAGAATATAATAGTGGTTGGAAATCTCAACCTCGTCTTTGATCCAAAAGAAAAGAGAGGTGGTAATAGTAGCAGGGACCAAATGCTTCCATTAGTAGAGGAGCTAAAACTTCACTGGGATCTTCTTGACTTCAAACCAAAGAAAGGCCTTTATACCTGGACAAACAATAGCACAGAGCTCTTTGTTGCTAGGAAAAAGACTGACCTCCTCGAAAATTCTTCCAAAGTTGGCCTCAAACCACAAAACCTATCCTCTTACAGTTGGAAGAGGAAGAAAATTTGGGCCCTATCACTTTTAGATTCAACCTGCTTTGGTCAGGAAAAAAAGGGTTCATGGAAATTGTTTTGGAGGCATGGTCCACACCTGTGATAAGATCTCCCAGCTTCGTGTGGGAGCAGAAAATAAAAATAACCAAGAGAGCTCTGAAAAATGGATTAAAGAACCCTCAAATTCTCCCACCAGCAACAGAAAGGAGACAGTTCAGTTTTTAACAGATCTGCAAATGGATATGGAAAATAAGGAGATCTCTGCTTCAAATTTAGAAAAAGAACAAGCTGCCCAAATCAAATCTTTCCATGCTTTCTGCCAAGAAGAAGAGACTTGGAGGCTTAAGTCTCATAGCCTGTGGCTTAAAGCTGGAGACCGAAACACCTCGTTCTTCCATAGGCAATATAGAGCTCGGCTATCCCGAAATCATATCTCTGAAATCACTTGCTCAGATGGGACTATGCTCAAAGGTCAAGAACAGCTAAAAAAGGCAGCAGAAGATCATTTCCAGAATCTTTATAAAGAGGATGGGAATGGTAGTGAAGAAGTCATCTCTGAATTTCTCTCTCACATTCCTTCTTTGGTAAGCAAGGAGGACAACACTAGTCTTACGAAACCTTTCTCAGAGGAAGAAATTTGTAAAGTAATTTGGTCCATGGAGCCAGACAAGGCACCAGGACCTGACGGCTTCTCAATTCATTTTTATAGAATCTGCTGGGAAATAATAAAAATTGATTTACTGAGGATGATTAAAGCTTTTCATCAAAAAGCTAAAGTGGGAGGCAGTACTAATTCTACCTTTCTTGCATTAATACCAAAAGAAGTGAATCCTGGCACTTTTGACAAGTTTAGGCCAATCTCGCTCTGCAATGCATCATACGAAATCTTGACAAAATTGCTGGAAAAAATAATCAAGCCATTGCTTGGGAAACTCATTTCTCCCACCCAAGGCAGCTTTGTCAAAGGGAGACATATATTGGACAATTTAATACAGGTGCAAGAAGTCATACATTCCAATTATCTTCGGCAGGAGCAAGGTATGCTCATAAAGCTAGACATGGCCAATTCATTCAACCAGATAAATCTTTCTTTCCTGTACAAAGTCCTCCTTTCCTTTGGTTTTAGCTCTAACTTTGTCAATTTGATTAAAGCTTGTACTAAAAAGCCATGGATAGCTCCTTTAGTTAATGGCAGGCCAGCAAACTATTTTCAAGCCTCGAGGGGAATAAGGCAAGTTTGCCCCCTCTCCCCTTTCTTGTTCATTCTAATGGCAGACTCGTTAAGCAGGAAACTAACAGCTGAAAAGAAAGTAGGGACAGCTCCAAGAGTCAGGTTAACGAAAGGGCTAGAGCCTCTCAATCACGCACTATTTGCAAATGATACTCTTCTTTTGGGCGAAGCCTCCATCAAGATAGCCAAAGTTTACAATGGAATTCTTCAAAAATTCTGCAGCATATCAGGAGCTCTTATAAATAAAAGGAAAAATGCAATATGCAAGTGGAATATGGATCAACAAACAATTCAGAAAATAGCCCTCTCCTTAGGCTTTTTTGGATTCGCTTCTTGGGATAAAATCAAATATCTCGGGTTACTAATAACCCTGGGCCCTAACAAATTATCATTGTGGAAAGAGGTAATAAGCAAAATTAAGTCCAAGATTACATCTTGGGGAGGCCAATGGCTCACCAATGTTGGCAAACTCATCCTTATAAAATCTGTTTTGCCCTCCTTGCCTATTTATCAGGCTTCCTTTCTTCTGGCTCCAAAGAAGATCACAGAATAGATCTTCAGACTTATCAGGGATTTTCTGTGGAGAGGAGGAAGAGGAAACCAAAGAAAATTCCACCTACTGAATTGGGATACAGTTAAACGCCCCATCTCTGAAGGAGGCCTGCAAATAAGAGATCCAGGCCTTTCCAATCTGGCTCTTGGAGGTAAAATACTTTGGACCCTCTTCTCAAACAATAAACACCTTGTCAGTCAGGTCATAAAGAAAAAATATCTAAAAGGCTTAACGCTAAGGAACATTCAGATAGATAACAACATCAAAGGGACATTGATATGGCATCTCTGCCGCCGTGGGATAGAGTTCTTCCAAAATCACTTGTATCGCATTCCTAGCAATGGAAAAAACATGATGTTGTGGCAAGACAGCGTAATGGGACAGTCGCCTTTGAGAAAAAATGAAGCAATCAAAGAAATCAGAAACTAGCTCATGCAGCAAGGATTCCTCACCCTAGCAGATATCTCAACATGGGATGACTCGAAAAATGGTGAAATTGGGAAATCCCACTAGTTCCAGATCAAATGTGCAGTCAAAAGACCCTCCTGGAAGAAGCGTTAACGGGACTGGCACTGGTTCACATGCGTTTGATGGACAAATGGGGATGGGGAAAGACTAGAATCTACAATGCAAGGCATGGATTTGCCTCTCTTCAACCACAGCAAGCTTCAAGCCATACTGCATCTGTGTGGAAACATGTCTGGGACCCTCTCGGTCTCCCCAAAATAAATTTCTTCACCTGGGTATTAATGCATGGGAAAGTGCTAACCGGAGACAATCTAAGTAAAAGAGGTATTCACGGGCCACATTGGTGTTCTCTCTACTGCAAATTCCAGGAAACCATGGAGCATGTGTTTGTGGATTACTCTTTTGCTCAAGAAGTTTGGGACTGCATCCTTCAAGGCCTCAATGTCTCTGCCCATCACAAGTCAAAGTAGCTACCTTTTTTAGCACCTAGAGAATGTGTTATCCTCACATGACCCAAAGAAAGACAGCATGGAACAGAATCTAGAAAGCAGTACCTAAATACGTCTACTGGAAAATATGGCTCGCCAGAAATGACCAGATCTTCAACAGCATTCCAAACTCCCCTTTGAAGGTGGCAGCAAAAGCAAAAGAATTACTCCTCGAGACTGTGGCCAATCATCCCCTTAAAAATGATAACATGCTTCTCCCGGAAGAAAAAAAAATGGATGGGAACTTATATATTTCGAGACAGGATAAAGAACACCACTTGCCCCAGTAAAACTCTTGTATGGAGACTACGAGAAGCAGACTCAGATTTTCAAGCTTGGTGGAGGAAACAAGGTAAAACAACAATCTTTTTTTATGGTGCCTCCAAAGGCAATCTAGGGACAGCAGGAGTAGGCGGAGTGATCTACTCCCTGGAGGGTATTCGTGAAGATAGCTTCAGTTGGGGACTTGGACAAAGAACCAACAACCAGGCAGAAATCCTTGGGCTGCTAAAAGCCTGTCAGATAGCACGTGAAAAAGGCATTAAGGAAATACAAGTCTTCGGGGACTCAGAAATTTTGATAAAGATATTAAATTCGGAGGACCACTTCAGCAATCTGGCGCTCAACAAGACACTTCAAAGGCTGAGATACGTGCTCCAAGACTTCTCTTCCTATCTCCTTTTCCATATTCTACGTGGCTCAAATAAGGAAGCAAATGCAAAAGCAAACCTGGCATGCCTCCTGCCACAAGGAGCCTTAAGCAAGAATGATGAAGAACCTACATGGAACCCGATCCCGTAATCTAGAGTAAATCTACACCTATGTAAGGAAAAGGAGAGCTGCAACTAAAAGGAATTCTGAATATTGTAATGATGGTTGTTTTGGTTTCGGCCCAACCGGTTTTAAATAATTAATATAATCGTTATAGTTTAAAAAAATCCTGACAATTTTTCAACCATGCAATTAAAACCAAATAGTATGACTACAAAAAAAAAATCTCAAGTTTTCAAAATATTTCAAGCATGACATTATGGAAAAATTTTATGACTAAAAAAACTTTAAATAAACCCCTGAATGAAAAAGTTATTATACCAAGAGTATTTTTTTTAAATGTTAAATGTATTGCAATTTTAAATTCTTAGCCTAAGACAACTTAAGACATTGCAAAAAAAAAATTAAAAATCAACTATCAAATTGACACGCAGTGTAGGTGAGCTCAAACTATTGTAATGAAAACTTAAAGACAAACCATGAAATTAACATTGTGGGGCAGACTCGATTCATTATAATGAAAAATTTAAAATCAACTATTTAATTCCACATAATGGGATCAGTTGCTAGACAAGCATCGGTACGGACCCTAATATATATATATATATATATATATATATGAATGAATATGAAAGATACATAAGAAAACAAAAATTCAAATATTGAAAAAAAAAAATAATAATAATAACAAGTAATAAAACATTAAAAAAAAAAACATGACAAAAAAATGAAATATAAAAAATATATAGAAATGCAAAAATCCAAATATTGAAAAAAAAAAAAAAACAATAAAAAAACACAAAAATACAAAAGAAAACAAAAATTCAAATATTGAAATAAAAATAAAAAATAAAATAATAACAAGTAATAAAACATGATAAAGACATGACAAAAAAAATAAATCAAATATAAAAAATATATAGTAATGACAAAAAAACTATAAAATGTAAAAGAAAAATTAACCATACCATGTAAAATTTTAAAAAAAAAATGCCTAAGAAAAATATACAAAAAGAAAATACAACATTAAAAAAAAAAAAATTAAAACTAAAGAAAAAGAAAAAAAAAACGATAAACCTATAAAAAATTTAAAAAAAAACATAACACATAAAACATGACAAAAATAAAAATAATAAAAACATGTTAGTAATAAAGCATAAAAATAAATAAATAAACATAACAAAAATAAAAATAAAAAACAAAAAACATGAAAAAAAAAAACATAAAACATGTTAGTAAAAAAAAACTTGACAAAAAAAGCCAAATACAAAAAATATATACAAGGGAAAAAAAAAAAAAAAAAACCTATAAAAATGTAGAAAAAAATCAAAATTAACTTGTAAAAAAAAATTGAATAAAAAATTAACAAGGAAAAACAATTAAAAAAACATATAATTTAAAGAAAAACAAATTGAAACACAAAAAAATTCAAAAAACATATTTTTTTAGATTAAAAAAAAAACCTCATTTAAAAAAAAAAAAAAAAACAAAGCAAAACAAAACCAAAAACTTTAAATAATTACCCAAAAAAATAAAAAATAAAAATTAGAAAAAAAAAAATCAAAATTAAAAAGATATTTAAATTAAGTAATTAAAATAAACAAAATTAAAAATAAAATAAAAATTTAAGAATTTTTTTTTAAATTAAATTTATAAAAATAAAGAAATAACATAATAAAAACAAAATTTTAAAAAAATTCAAAACAATTAAAAAATATATGTATATTAAAAAAAAATCAAAACAAATTAAAATTACAAAAATGTATTAAAAAAACAATTAAAAACTATTTAATTGATTAATGCCTCTTAACCCATTACGCAACTTTGTTTAATAAAATTGCATGATATTAATTTCATTGATTGAAAATCTTTAAACTAAAGTAATATATTTATTTTTAAATAATAATAAAAAATTATTTTTTTTTAAAATAAATAAGTAAATAACCATTAAAATAAATTCCAACAAGATAGTAATTTAATAACTATATTAAATTTGAATTTTAAATATTTTTAACATAAAATATTTTAGGTTCATTCCAATAATATTGAAGTTACTACCAATATTGAAGGCTGATCATAACCATCTTATAAAATAGGAACGGGGATTTAAAACAAAACATCGTATCAAATTTGAATTTTAAATTTTCCCTAATTTAAATTTATGTTTATTAAAACAAAATATTTTGTCTCACATTTCAATTAAACAAACCAACAAAAAATCCTCTCTTACATTTTCATATTCAAACTAGTTCATAAAACCTAATAAAAAAACCCTGGTTAACTATTTATTCAATGTTCTTTAATAAATTACATCACATTTATTCACTGACACGTTATCATCTTTAAAACATGCACACTAAACTATTACGTTCCATGTTATTTAAAAAAAGAGAAGTTAAATCATTATGATTATCATCCTATAAAATAGCCCAGGGGGCTTTGGATTGATAGTGAATGGGTGCACTGTTAAAGCACTCCTTGCAACAGGTCACTGGTTCAAATCTCTCGTGAGTGCTTACCTATCAAAAAAAAATATTATCATCCTATAAAATAAGAATTAGAATTTGAAAAGTATTCATCAAATCAAGTTTTAAATTTTATATGAGTTAAATTTTTATTTAAAAAATAAAAATAAAAATCAGTAAAAAATAATTTTTCATATTCAAAATGAAAACATTCCTAATCTTAAATGCCCTCCCCCACCGGCCCGGGCCCCACCCAGCAGCCAAGAGCTCGCAGGCTAGGGGCCGAGCGGGGAGGGAAGGGTGATGAGCGGGTGCCGGGGTAGGAGAGAGGGGGGTGAGGGACATGGGGGGTAGAGAGGGAGAGGGGGGTGAGGGACGTGGGTGAGGAAGACAGGGGAGGAGAGAGGTGAGGGGTCAGGAGAGAGGAGAGGGGAAAGGTCGGGGGGCTCGGTAAAAAGGAGGGGAGAGGGGAAGCGTCCAAGTGATGAGGGGAGATTTTTTTTTTAAATGATTTTTTTTAATTTTTTTTAATTTAATTTTTTTAATTTGTTTTGTTTTTTTATTTTTTATTTTTATTTTTTTTTATAATATGTTTTGAAATTTATTTTCTTATTTTAATTTTTTTCTTTTTAATTTTGTTTTTTTATTTTTATAATTTATTTTTTTAATTGTTTTTCAATTTTTGTTTTTAAATGTTTTTTTTTTAATTTTGTTTTCTAAATTTTTTTTGTTATTTATTTATTTTTATAATTTTATTTTTAAAAAAATAATTCTTAAATTTTTATTTTATTTTATCTTTTATTTTTAATTTTGTTTATCTAAATTATTTAATTTAAATATTTTTATTTTTTATTTTAATTAATTTTTTAATTTTAATTATTTTTAATTTTAATTTTTCTGGCAATTTTTTTTTTTAATGAGGTTTTTCTTTTATATTTGTTTTTTTAACTTCAAATCACTAAAAAAAAAAATGTTCACACTTGATACATAAAAAAATTTATAGAGTGTCAAAAATAAGCCCTCTAAAAAATGTGTTGATGCTGCATCAACGCTTTTCAAAATCGTCATGAAAATCACTAACATTTAAAAAATGTGTTGATGCTGCATCAACACATTTCAAAATCAGCATGAAAATTACTAACATTGAAAATAAAAATATTCATACTTGATACATAAGAAAATTTAAAGTGCCAAAAATATGCTAAAAAAAGTGTATTTTGGCATCACCACTTTTCAAAATCGGGTGATTTTTTGCTACCTCAAAAAAACAAGTACCAGTTCACTTTCTCATTTGATCGGTAACTATGTTCTTCAGTGATGGAGCTGCACAATCACAGACGGATACGGTCATTGTCACTAGTGACTGTCCGTTGTCCCCTCATCAAACAGCGCCACCACTACAGAGTGATGCAGGAGAACAAGCACACACATATATTCAACTACCGCATCCTCCCAAAATCACTTGGCTTAATTTTTGCGCAGATTTGGTTGTTAGTCCATTGAGCTGTCACATGCATTTTGTACCTCAACCTCTGTCTTCGTACTCAGATGATCCTCCGAATGATATTGTCTTGTGTTCTTCCATTCTAGACTCTACACTTGTTGTGAACGAGGATCAAGCCATCGACGAAGTTAGTGTTGCACAACCAACATGCGCTCTCATTCATGAAGAGTATCACTAGGAGCTTGAGCATCAACACTCAGCGAAGGATGACTCCCTTATGTTTGAGCCTCCTCCATTCTTTCCTGACATCTTTGGTGAACCTGTCATCCATGATTTTGCATGTGTATCTCCGTCTACATATGCACCCATTGTTGATCAATCGCAGGACTCACTGGATGTTAGCCCATCATCCGACAACGGAGAGGATAAATTATTCACTGAAAATCCACTTAACTATTCATCTACTTTTTCTGGAAACACAGAGGGTGAATTTGTCTGCTTCTCATCTACCCGTCCATTTGATTCATCAAATTATGAGGATGTCGATGAAATCATCGATTTTACTGATCATAGCTGTTGTGATATATTTACTCCCGTATTCGATCACGATGTTGATTCTATCGCTACCAATTTTTCGAAGCCACCTATTTATGATGATCTATTTGTCGACAAAGTTGAAACCCCCTAAACTATCGAGGCACTTCAACCCGAGTTGATGGTTATGTCAGGCCCTCGTTGTCCTGAGGTTGGTTTCACTTTCGATCAAGAAATTGTTGAAATACCCAAGACTCCTCATCACTCATTTGTATGCATTGAAGATCAATCTCACACACAGATCATACTTCCTCCACTCAAACTTCAAGATCCCATCGCTCATGTACTGGAGGAATCTTACATGGCAAGCACACATGCACGACGCAAGTTGTCTTTGTTTCTTTCGTTTGCTTACTTGTCACAGTTCATTTGCTTACATGTCACGGTCAAGAGTATGTGTATGCTTCACAGCTGCACGTAGTGTCGCATAGCACCACGATAAGTCCACGGATTGAATCTCATATACTTGCACTCACTTATGTTTTGTGGACACATTTAAACTTGGAGTGTGTTTGTCTTCATTGTTATATCTTTCATGTTTGCTAATTCGCACAGTTTTGTTGCTTGCGAACCATGCCTTCACCAATATGGGTCAACCAATGCGTCGGTGGTTACATTGGAATTATCACTTCACGTGATTAGGCCCATGCACCGTTAGATTAGGAGTAGGAGTAATGTTTGTTTTTGGTTGTTTGCTTGCATGCTTGTTTGCTTACTTACCTCGCATGTTTGTTTGTCTGCTTGCTTGTTTTCTTTCCGCTTTGCTTTCGCAGTTACTCCTGTTTTTTCTTTGTTTTATTGTTTGTTTTCTTGTTTTTCGCTCATAGGTTAGTTTCACATGAAACTGTGTGCAGCTCTTGAAACAAGATGGGTAAAGTACAAGAGGACTTGTGCAGTTCTGTTTCCTCTTTTATTTAATTCTTTTTACTCTCTTTTATCTTATTTACTTTTACATTTGCATTGCCTTTAATATTTTATATGGCCTCATTGATTGTTAATTTGCACTTAGGTATTAAGTGTTACAACCATTCATTTATTCGAATCTATTTTGGGTCAACATCAAATCTTCGAGCTTCACATCCTTCCCCCAAACACTCAACTAGATTTTGGATTGGTGTGTTTTTGCGTCTCTAACTTCTTAGGATTATGAACTAAGAAGAGTCAACAATTCCTCCTCTTTTTAACTATTTACAAAGAAGAGCTCTTGAAGACAATAATCGAGCAACAATATGAATGCTCAAATATAACTCCTCTTATGCTTTTATCAACTAACAAGTGATGTCTTACTATGGACCCAAATAATAATTTTGTCCTCTCCTTCTTCTCTTGGTTTTAGTAACAACTATTTTATCTATAAAAACTACTCCCTCTTTATGCATACAATATTGGATATCTTTCTTCGTTGTGCTCACGTTGTGCTATAGTATGGCGAGTCTCCAATTTGGCCTATGATTCCCTATCAATCCAACTACTAATTATCCATGTCTATTTTGGCTCTACAATGAACCCAACTACGTAAACACCATATTCTCTCTTCCTTTTTATGCTAATATTTTGTCTCCTTTTCTCTATATGACCAACAATATCTAGAATTTGATTATGGAAATGGTTGTATACCTTTTCCTCATGGATTTCTCCCACATGTTCCCATTCTTCTAAAATTCCAATTGTCCTAGGAAATTACATACGTCCCTCGGGCTCTAAGTCTTAAAGCATGACTATCTTGTCCCTTTTCTATATGCCACATGGTAGTTTCTCATTGGCTACATGGACTTCCCATGGAAAACCCACTTCCTTTGGTGCCCTTTCTTATTTCCACATGTCATGTGGCTTTTAATGTGAGGATAGGGCCATAGGGTTAATGTTTTAAACAATCACTTCAATCCATATATGTTTTTCTAGTTAGAGTGGAGGGTGTACATGTAACCCTCTCCTTTGTATGCTTCATTCTCTACCTCAAATTATATCCCACTCTCTTTTAGTGTGGACATAGAGGACAAAGGATGAAGAGGTAAACCTTTCCCATTTTCCCTACTCCTTATCCCCCTTACCCCACATTTCTCTACTTCCTTCCATTGGGGTGGAGGGTGGAGATGTAACGTTGTCCCTTTTCCCACCCATGCTTCTCCTTTCACTACATTATTTTTTCCTCTTCCCTCTAGGACTAAAGTTGGAGATAAGGTTTCTCCTTTCAACCCTTTCCAATCTTTTTATTTTTGCCTTACACTTGAGCTTTTAAAATTAGGTTCAATACCACCCTGGGACACAAGTATTGGAGTAAGACAAGGGGCAGAAGTTGGGATTATTTTTCTCCTTACCTTCTTGAAGACTTGATACAAAGGCTTCAACCAAGACTTAAACACAAACTTGTTTTGTAATTAAACCCACAACTTTGGGTGAATCAAGAACATGGCTTGCAACCAATTCTCACCATGAAGACTTTAACATGTCTACAAAAGGTTCTTAATAAAATATTTGACAAGGCTCAAATAAATTTCATCCAATAAAAAAGGAAATATAGTTTATATTCAATAACCTATATAAAGTATTGAAATGGCATAAATCAAATACTACTTCACCTTAACTCTCAATATTCATATGTTATCTACCATTCAAACTTTGCTCAATGTACTTCATAGACTATAGATTCCACTTCAAGGATCCATTTCATATTAGAATGGGATAGATATAGATCCTTCTTGATAAATCCCATGATTAAACTAAGGGGGTGACATGGCTGAATAGTATGGGCATCAAATAAATTAGGAAGAACATATAAAATCTCCACGGGCCATAAAGTTTCCCTATAGGAGATTAGAGAAGTAAGGAATGAATGGAGATAACATGTAATATGGAAATAAAAAAAGTCCACTATAATATAATATCTTGCTATGGCTAGTACTTTGACACAAGTTAATTACTTAGGACACTCTTTAAAGAAGGTCATGGCAAGAAACGAGCATTTGTGTACTCTGCATAGAATAAGAGGAAAGTGTTCACCATATATTTCTCTCTTGCCATTTCACCAAAAATATCAGGCCAATTGTTAAGGAGATTAATGGAAAAATAGGTATATGGGAAGGTCATCTATAGAATAAGTTCTCCAAAGTTTAGTGGATGACGAGAGGACTGGAAGGAAACATAATTCCTTGCCGATGTTTGTCTTGTGGCTAGTATGGCTTTCACAAAATGTATCACTCTTTCATGAAAAATTCATTTCCTTGTATTGATATTTTACAAGTTACAAGATACATATAAATCCTACAGACATATTGAGAAGAAAAATATACATATGAAGAATGGAAATACATAGGTAGACATTTCCAAACCCTTTTGTTTTTTTATGGGGTGCCAAAACAAAATTATTCAGAATGTAATGCATGGGGTAGATTGCATATTATAAATCCCATAAAATTTGTTTTGAATGTGGTTTACATAAAGGAACTATTAATAATGCAATAAAGCTCATGGCAGTGTCCTTATTGATGACAATAAATATGGAGGTGGGAATTAGGAACATTCAAGTATATGGAGACTCTAATTTAGTCATCTCCTAGCTTGATGGACCCATGGAACCACATAATCTACTTTTACATGGATTAGTTATTCAAAGAGCCCAAAGCAATTTATCCTTTAATTTATGTGCATGCAATCATTTCATGTGGGAACATATTCAAGAAGCACTATTTGGTGAAACAAGCAAGTGGGAGATTGGCAGGCTCAATTCTAGTTACCAATTTTCACAATGGGATAGAGGAGGTTCTCCTTTCAACACAAATTTACGAATAATGATTTTTTGCTTATGAACATGTTTTGCTCATTATGATATAAAAATTGTTTTTCTTTGTATGATGTGGATAAAATGAATCCCATGGTGATGGTTTTTGGACTTAGTGTGTAACAACCCCGGGTCAAAAGTTCATGTAATAAAGTTAATGAAGGTAAAATAAGACCAAGGACATGGGACACATATTCCAAGCTGAATGTTGGGCAAAACATCCTAGTGGGAATCACTTGTTGTTTATTATGGCCAAGGAAAAAGGAAAAGGTATTGGCAAAGGCTTTGAAACGGAAAAGAGGCATTAATTGTCATTTTATTTATGAAAATAAAGGAAAATAGGAGAAAAGGAAGGTGAAAGGTCACAAGTTGCATGTGAGGATGAAATTGAAGGAAAATAGAGGAAAAATGAAGAAATTAGAGGCAACAAAGATAAAAAGGCATCGGAGCATGAGTTTGGGGCCTTTTGTCAATTCAGTTTTGGAATTGGTTTCAAAGAGAAGAAGAGCACCAAGAGGAGGAAAGCAAGGGAAAGAAAAGGAAGGACAATAAAGAAAAGGAAAAAAGGATTAAGAAAGGAGGAGTTGGATCAAGCATATTCAGTGGAAATACTTGCAGGTAACAAGTTGCATGTATGGTTTCCTAACTGGTTTTGGCATGCATGGTACATGCATATGTGTATCTGGTCATTTGTTTTCATTGGCATGGGTTTTTCCTGGTTTAACCATGGTTTCATCCTTGCCTTGCCAATTCCCAGATAGCCATGGTGTGATGGGATTCATTCTTGGTTGAGATTTGGATTGTCAGAAGGTTTTCGATCCAGGTGAGGTGGTATCAGGAAAATCCCAATGGTTAGGGGTGGAAATGGGTTTCTCCGAGAAGCCCTCAATAGATGGGTGGAGATAGGAAAATTCCTCAAGGGATGGTGAAGAAATTCTGAGGCATCTGTTATCTCTTAGAGAAAACCCTAGTTGCGGGAAAAACTCTTAAGGTAACCTTAAACCGCTTTGAGGTTGAAAAGTTGGCCCTTTCAAATGGAGAGGGACCTCTCCCTAAACTCAGCTACGTAGGGTCATAGTGGTAGAAGGTTTGCAACGAATCCTATAGCAAGATTTATTTAAGAAAAACTGAGGTTGGTTGGACTGTAGGAAATTTCACCATTGGGCATGGAGTTTGACCCAACCAGGCTCATATAATCACAGGTTCAATGATCAAACATTATAAAAGTGAGATAGTAACAAATCCTTTGACAAATTTCAGGAAATTTGGAGGATAATGGAGGAAAATATTGTGATATATATGTGATAAAATAAGCATTTAAATATCTGAATCATAAGAAAATGGAGCACAACAATATTAATTCCATATTCAATCACTTAGCATTCAGACATTGAGGAAAATATTACACTAAGAGACAAATAGGGAATTGCAACACAGGAATTTTTGCAAACTACTCACATAAATTGTTTTATTAAAATATGATCACACAGTAAATATAAAGGATATCTTTCAAAATTTGCAACCCTTTCTTCTTCATCAGAAACTGTTTATATAGAAAATACAATAGCTAAGCAGGTTTCTAGCTAAACTTAATTACAATAATATAAAATTAACAATGTATATCCTTTAGGTACATGCATGTAAAATATCTTCAAAACATATTTGTTTTCCAATCAAAAACTGATATAGGTGGATATTGGTGGCCACCTGCCTATTCCACTTGGACCCCCAACGTTGTTTCTTTTTAGTTTCCTTAATTGTAGCAAAACTTAATATTTTTGGCAGTTTTTTTGGTCGTAAACTTCAAAGTCGTTTTGAGGGATTAAAAAACATTTTTAGGGAAAATAGAGAGGCCGAAAAAGTCCCAAACTAGTCGCCTAATTTGTTTTCAGACTCATCTTTGAGATATTCGAAACGAGGTAATATGATAGCCAAACAGAGATCGTATGCCAAAGTTACAACCTCGGGAAGTTTATGTACCAATTTACCCAAAAGGGGCCCACAGGTTTGGCACTTCATCTCCTAGGTTAGGTTTTTGGATATTTAGGGTTTTCCATTGTTCTCAATAATAGGCCTTTGAGCCTCATTGTAAGACAATCCGGAGGCATGTAGCTACCACATATATTCTCATAGATAAACTAACATCGCCTGAGCTAGTTTATTTCCATTTTTGTATGTAACAATATTCTAGTTATTTGATATTAATGAAATGAAGTTTTATTTTTGCTGCATCTCTGTGTTTATGTGTATATTTGTATTTTGTTGCATTCCTTCATAAGTCTGGATCAGTGGTATCAGCGTGGTCTACTCTCTCTTTCTTTTTCTTTGCATGTCCCCAACGAGGTCAGGGTATAAGGAGTTAGGGCTCGAACTAGTTGAACCTTTACAAGACCAGCCTCGCAAACCCCAACAACCTCCCATGGCAAAAGAAAAGAAAGACAAGAGGGCAGGAGATCCTTTCAAAATATTGCTCGAGGAATCCTTCGAACAACAAAGGAACATGATGATGGATAACTTTGCCCATATTCAGCAGCTACCCACAAGCGACGCATCTTCATCCAGCAGCCACTCTAGAGGTTCCACTCCTTTTAAGATATAAGTTAACTTTTACATTCCCGTATTTGAAGGACGTATAGATGTAGAAATTGTAGATAAATGGTTAAATCTATTGGAAGGATGTTTTTCAGTTCATGACTTTTCCAATCGGGAAAAGATTACTTTTGCACTCCTCAAAGCCACCCCACATGTCAAGGACTGGTGGGAAACCTACTTTGAACAAAAGGATGAGAGGGAATCCTCATTGTTTTAAACCGCACCCACTTGGAATTCTTTCCGAGACGCCATCAAGGAAAAATATTACCCTGTCAGGAGCTATGAAGATAATACATAAAGTGGGCCATGTTGCTGCAAGGAAGGGACCAAGATGTGTCATAGTTCACAAATGTTTTCCATACCCTTCTCACGAAGCTGGGTATCAAAGATTCTGAGTGGCATTTGGTACTCAAGTACCACGGTTGTCTACATAAGTACATCTAGGAAGAGATGGAGTTCCTGGACATCTCCTCGCTTGGCGTCACCTATCGATACATTGTCAAGGTAGAGAAGAAATGTAAATAGAAGAAGAGAGACTTTGGATTTGTGAATCTGAAGCAATGGAAATGCGCTCCCAAACCACAAAACAAAGGAAAAATCCAAGGCAGGGCGACCCAGGACAACCCATCGAAGCTGCAAGCAAAGAAAAACACCACGAAGACAAAGAAGGACACATGAAAATGGTGTGATTTCCCTAAGATACCCACTCACAACACAAGTGAGTGTCGAGCCAAGCATTCACTGGTGGCCAAGCTGGAGGCTTCTGAATTAGATACATGTTCTGACCCTGAGTCAAAAACTGACAGGGGGAATGACAAATGGAAGCAGATTATCGATTTGCAGCCTAGTGCCACTGTTGCCACCTCCAAGATCCAGAAAGATGAGCCCAAAGATCCATAGGAGGGGGGGTGGATCCTCCACCCACATGTGGGTGAAGGGTTCTCCGTTGTAGTTCATTGTCGATAGCCAGAGCCAAACGAACCTCATTTCAATATAGGTCATGAAACGGTTGGGCCTACCACACACGACACTCACAGACATACACCATCGAGTGCTTCACCAAGGGCGAGATCTTTTCGTCAACCAACAATGCGCCTTCCCTACTTGACGTTGCTCCTCTTGAAGTTTGTGACATTTTATTAGGAAAACCATACTTGTGGAAGCGGTATGTTCTATATGAGTCTAGGCCTCACACTATTATTATTACTATGGGAAATAAGTTGTACATGATACGAAGGTAGCACCACCTACCGTCGTTTCTTTGATCACTATGAAGTATGCAGTAAGATCATTTCTAAACTGGGACATTTGTTTTCCCTATGATTCGCCCTCAGGGCAAGAAGAAGATTGTGGCCATGACCTCCAGATAGGACTCCTCTGCACGGTAGCAGCAAAATTAACAACGTTGTAGAGGAGTACAGGGACATCTTCCCCTCACCCACAGGGGTAACTCTACACTATCAGGTCAAGCACTCCATCGATCTGACCTTGGGTGCATCGCTACCCAATGGAACGATCTATCGGCGTTCTATTCTGGAGAATGATGAAATCAAGAGGAAAATTTAAGATTTGTTGTAGAAAGGGCACATCAGGCCAAGTTCATCACCCTATGGAAGCTTGATCATGTAAGTATAGAATAAGTACGGGACCTGGAGAATCTATATTGATTATCGGGCATTGAACAAGATCATTGTCTGGAATAGCTATCCAATCCCACGGATTGATGACATTTTGGACCAGCTCAGGGGGGGGGGGGGGGGGGGGGGGGGGAATATTTTAGCAAAATTAACTTGAATTATGGGTATCACCAAGTACCAATCAAACCCTCCGATGTGTGGAAGACTACCTTCAAATCCAAGGAGGGCCTTTTCGAATGGTTGTTCATGCCTTTCGGTTGACGAATGCCCCCGCAACCTTCATGAGGTTGATGGATGACATATTGCGACCCTTCACCAACTCTTTCATGGTAGTGTATTTAGATGACATTCTGATTTTCAACCAAAGTTGGGAAGAACACATCCACCATATTCAACATGTCCTCCAAACCCTGCAGCAACACAAGTTGGGTGCCAATTTGGAGAAATGCAGTTTTGGTATGACACAGGTTCAATATCTGGGGTACATCATTGATGATCAAGGTATGCATGTGGACCCATCCAAGATACAAGTCATTCGAGATTGGCCAGTCCCAACCACTCTAACAGAGCTCCGCAGCTTTCTGGGCCTTGCCAACTTATACTACAGGTTTGTATTGGGGTTCTCTCATATCACTTGGCCTTTAAGTCAAGTCACCAAGTTAGGAGTGAAAGCAAAGTTCTTTTAGTCTGAATCCCAACATAAGGTGTTTGTCGAGTTGAAGCATCACCTCTGCTCTAGACCAGTGCTCACATTACCAGACCTACAACAACCATTTGAGATCGAGATAGATGCCTTCGACTATGCTATTGGTGCAGTTCTTACTCAGCAAGGGCATCCAGTGGTATATCACAGTGAGACACTTTCAGACATAGTCCAAAAGTATCCCACCTATGATAAAGATATGTATTCTATTATGTAGGTCTGCCGATAATGGAAGCATTACATTCTGGGGAAGGCAAACGTCATCCACACAAACAACTGACCCCTACAATTCATACAGACGTAAGGGAAGTTGTTGGATGATCGTCATCAGAAATGGTCCACATACCTACAACAATTCCATTTGAACATTAAGTACAAGAAGAGAAGCACCAACAATGTTGCAAACTAACTCAGTTGACCATCAAGCATAGCGCTGACCACTGTGCTTGATTCTTGGGGGCATGAGACTGAAATGTGGCCACATATTTATTAGAATATTTAGAATTTGGCAACACATACTAGACACTCCTGGAAGGCAATCAAGTTCCAAATTTTCACCTCCAGGATGCACTGTTATGACACCTGGGACACTATTGTGTTCCTTCAAGTGAGTGTGCCAAGATGATTTGGGAGGTGCACTACAGTCGATTCATTGGACATTTAGGGGTAGAGAAAACAGTGGTGGTGCTACAAAAGTATTTTTATTAACCGAACCTTCAACAAGATGTTGGGAAGTACATCATATCTTAAACTGCATGTGTCATTGCCAAACTGACCATCAAGAAGCAAGGCCTATATATTCCTCTGCTTACACCTAGTCGACCTTGGGAATCCATCTCCAGGGATTACATGCTCGGCCTTCCTTCTACTAAGCATGGAAAATACTGCATTTTTGTGGTTGTCGACAGATGCTCTAAGATGGTCATTCTAGCGGCCTGCAAGAAGAGTATCATACAGGATCCCACAGTCTATTATCTCAGATCAGACAGCGGGTTCCTAATTACATTTCGGTCAAGTCTCTGGTTGATGTTGGATAGCAATCTCACTAAGTCCACGACTTTCCACCTCCAAATTGATGGCCAAACAGAGGTCATCAACAGGATGATCATACACATTTTGCGTATGTACAAATCGAAGAATCCATGCACATGGGATGAAAGCCTCCCCTATGTCCAACATAGCTACAACATAGCTCTCCATATCTCAACTGGCCATGGCCCCTTTTAGATGGGGTTGGGATTCCACCCACTATGTCCCATTGATGTGGCCATACCATTTGCAGCTACTTAGGCAGATTCGGCTCATGTCTAGTCCGAAGGTGACAAGGCTAACAATGTCATTGAGCACATTCAACACATCTACCAACAGGTCCATGACGTATTGGACAAAGCCAATGCTAAGTACAATCAGCATCATGATCATCATTGGGTGCCACACAAGTTTTGGGTGGGCGAAAAAGTTTGGTTCCATTTGCAGAAGGAGCGCCTCGCTGGACCCCACCGCAAGCTTCGCCCGCTCTGATATGGGCCTTACACCATCACTAAGGTTGTAGGGGACAATGATTTTGAGCACAACTTTCCTTGGCCTGCACCCAATGTTCAATGTGGATTGCCTTCGACCATACTTTCCACCATTAGTAGACACATCAGACATTGCAAAGCATCTCACACCACCAAAGTTAAACCCAGACTTCATGGAACAAGCCACAACTGATTGGATCATGGACATGTAGATCAAAAACACTCACAAACAAAAGATCTAACTATATTGGGTTGTCAAATTTGGCCAACTCCAACACCAAGGCAAGTGGCTCACCAGGGACCAAGTTTAGCATAATTTTCCCCATCTCATGGAGGCACTCAACGCAATCGTGACCATTGCTTCCTAAGGGGGGAGGACTAATCCAGGTGTATATTGGTGGCCACCTGCCTATTCCACTTGGACCCCCACTGTTGTTTCTTTTCAATTTCCTTAATTGTAGCACAACTTACTATTTTTGGTAGTTTTTCGGGTCCTAAACTTTCGAAGCCATTTTGAGGGACTAAAAGATGTTTTTAGGGAAAACAAAGAGTCCACAAAGGTCCCAATGTAACATGCTTATTTTTCGGCCTGCTATTCGAGACCTTTGAAACGAGATATTATGATAGTCAAATGGAGATTGTATGCCAAAGCTACGACCCCAAGAACTTGATGTACCAATTTACCCAAACGGGGCCCACAATTTTGGCACTTCATCTCCTAGGGTTAGGTTTTTGGATGCTTATGGTTTCCCATTGTTTCTCAATAATAGGACATTGAGCCTCATTGTGACACGGTTCGGAGACTTGTAGTCGCCACAACTCTTCATAAAGATAAGCTACCATCACCCAAGCTAGTTTATTTCCATTTCTGTATGTAAGCATATTTCAGTTTTTTGATATTAATGAAATGAAGTTTTATTTCAGTTGCATCTCTGTGTTCATTTGTATATATATATTTTATTGTGTTCCTACATAAGTATGGATCAAAAACAACTTGTTGTAAATCGTGCTAAAAACGAGGACTCAAACTGCATCATTGTTATGCCTCCTTCGTTGGGAATCAAGCCTTGTAATTCCTTCAAAAACGATCTTTTGTTGCATAGCTCCTGCTTCCTCAGACACCCTTCCTACAATTTGTTGATAATCTTACTATTAGAACTCATAATTATGCTGACGGACGGATTGTCAGCGTTTTCATCCAGATTGTCCACCAAAATGTGTTGACAATGAAATAGTCAACGCTCTTCCGTGCTTTCTTGTGCTAAAACTTTGACAAGCGTTTTGTTAGTCGAAGACAAAAATTGCCTTTTGATAGCATGGGGTCAAAAAACTCAAAAGAACAAAAACAACTTCAGCTAAGAATACTAGTTGCTTCCAACAAAACATCGACATTATCAATCCTGCGTCTTTTGCTTTGTCTAGTCTCTATGGAAATTCTTTTCTTGGTAGCTTTTGTTTTCTTTGACTTTCGGGAACCTATAGCTTTCTCAATTTTTATGATTAGGTCCTTTAACGGGATATCATCCACATCTATAATTTCTTTAGCAAGCTTTGGGTTATGTTTTAGTTTGATGTTCAATTTGAGCTTGTTCCAGGGCCTAGTGTGAGGCTTTTCTCCCCCTTTAAACATCTCAAACAGGGTAGGATCTTTCTCATTTGAAACTCCATCTTGGGGCTCAGACATATTTCTTTTGGTTTTCTTTGGTAATTGGCTTCCTGTAGGTAGGATTTCAGCAAAAAGGTTTTCAACAAGAGAGCTCTCAATATGAGGGTTTTAAGTAGGATGGTTTTCAATATGAGGAGGAAGGGTTTGTTGTACTTTTCTTAGCCTATCACTCCTTCTAGTATAAACTTTATGTATTTGAGGAACAGGGGGAGAGGTTTTCTCTATATTCTTTCGACTTATGGTTTTCAAAGTAGAGGTTCCTTGAGAGGAGGTTCCAAACTCAGGGTTTTTTACTTGTTTGGCCCTCTTTTTAGCACCCTTTTCCTACCCCTTTTAGACTTAGTAGGTCGGGGTTGAAACCCTCCCAAGAAAATGAAATGACCCCATGTTCTCCTGGACTTTGATAACTAGTTTTCAATTAATAATTTTATCAAAGCTTCGTGATAAATTAAATGTGAAAATGGTTCTATCCTAGCTCGAACCTGAGAAACCATATGTTTCAAACATTCTAACAAAAAGTAAGAGGCATTGATTCTTATTTGACCTACCAGATGAATAAGAAAACATGAATGGTAGAGGTTGACCCTGTTGTAGGACCCCTCGCAGGTGAAATAGGACTGACCAATATACATCAACTCATGTCATTCGTCTTTCAGCCATGCCCTCTACACCCCTACCCTCTAGTCCTTTTCGTTGAATTCGTCCCTTAGGAAGAAAGGCACATCAATTCCATATATCATGTGGCTCCACCCTCCAGTCCTTTTCATTGAATTCGTCCTTTAGGAAAAAAGGCACATCAATTCCATATATAATTTGGCTCCTAAAAGCCTTCTCTCCATATCTGGGTAGAGTTGTGACCTCAAAAATTACTCTATCACTTGGAAATAAGTTCCTCCAACCTTTACTCATTGTCCGTCGAAAGCCTAGGCAAACGCTTGTGCTACCTCATTGTGAAAATCGGTGCACCGCTTGAAGAATTCCTCCCATCTTGCCTGTCGAAACTGTTGTTGAATATTCGAGTAGATCTCAAGAAGATCAGGCCCCTTTAGCTCATTTTTGTTCAACTTCCTACCTTTCCCCATTTATTTTTTTCTACCTACTAAATACGCAGAGCAGAGGATTAGGATTTGATCCTAGATCTCCGCTGAGCAACTCAACAGAACGAGTGTTTTCAGAGACAAAAGATAACAATAATTACAACTAAAATAGAAATAATTCTATATGGGTAAAATTGATTAAAGATCATATTCTGGAAGGTGTACTATCATAACTAACTGACAAAAAAAAAATAACCCTTCGATCATTATAATTAACCCACTTACCTCTTCGTTGGCAAAAAGGATCCTTTCAACACATGCTTTTCTCTTATCCAATTTAATAGATCATGATATGATAATAATCACCTTTTTGCTGGAACGTTTTGGAGTTGATACCCTGGTTACCCGCAAAAATCCATTGGTTTGCAGTTTAAAACACCTGATAATGTTGACACTTCCGTTGTCAACGTATTTCTTCAAAAAAAAAATTGAAATCACAATAGCGTTGATAGTCCCATTATCAACATTTTTTCTTGTTTATTACAAATATTTCGTTGATACTGCAATTGTCAGCATGAAAAAATTTCAAACTTAAACAAATGTGATAACAACATCCAAGCTTGGTTTGGTTTTGTGATCTCCAGACCGCTTTAGGTGAGATCACAATAGTGTGAGGGTGTAGGTTGTTTAACCTCTAGATTCCCTTTGTTGTTTATGTCTTGGTTTATCCAATGAGATCCCACATTCATGCTTGGAAGATGGCACGAGGATGATTGGCTGAAAAAAAAATTTGGTTCATCCCAATCTATGGTTGGGTGGTACGTGGAAGTCCCTAACTTGGATGGATTTTTCATATGTTAATAAGAGCTAATTTCCTCTTGTACTTTATGAGCAAATGTACTTGTTATGATGTGGATTTGATGGTTGTTCTATCAATGTTATTATTATGGTTATATGTTGGTTATAAACATGGTTTTATGACACATGCTAGTTATGGCTCTTATCATGTTTTGATTGGTAAATGAATGGTTACTAAATGCATGACCAATAGATGTTATTGCAGTTTTTTTGAGAGGGAATTATGCCTTCTTTATGATTCTTAGATAAGTATCAGATCTCTATGTTCAAATATGCATTCATGACATGTGGATTTCAGGCTCTCAATGTGTTTGACAAAATTACTATCACAGTTAGGCCGGTTTAGGTCAATTCCTTGATCAAGTTTTGTGTTAAAGGCTTTTTATTTAGGTCATTTATCAATTCTGAAAGTCTCATTAAGGCAGTGGTTGAGATTCAAGCCCTAAAAAGGTGGCTCAAATTTCGAGGTCACAATCTCAAAACTGGGAAATCTAGACTGCAGTCGCTAGGAGGAAGGGTTATCAGAGCGACTGAAGGCTTAAATTCATTAGCTTGCCTTGTCATGGGAGCAATTAAGGCTCTAGATCACTGAAAAAGAAAGTTAACTCAATGTTTGGGCACTTGTGGTTGTTTAGCTCTTGGGGTTCCTGTAGCACCTAAGGGAAATTAGTAAATTTTTAGGTTGTTGATTCCACTTTATTAACTATACTTAGGGAGTTGAGTTAAGTCATAGTAGCCCTTTGCTCATGTTTACCCTGATAGGCTAGTGAAAGTGGGTAAATGTGGGAGGTGTCGTTACAAAGTGGTATCAGAGCATGGTTCAAACACTTGGATTAGATGGGCTAGATTCATGTTGTTATGCATGCATTGTCATGATTATGGTTGTTGTAACACCCCCTCCTCCCAGGTCGACCCAAGAAACCATCCAGTCAGGGTAAACATTCGATGAAGAGACTACTATAAGAGATTCAACTTCCTTGGTGACCCTAAGGAAATGGAACCAACTAAACATATCAAACAAATTCATCCACATCAGCAACAACACCCTCAGGAGACATGTCAGCCACTCAGGCATCCTATCCTTGAGTCTTGTTGATGATTTAATCCCTTTAGCCCATAGTTTCTCTCATTTTATAGGCTTGACAACGTCTAGCAACCCAAAGTCGCTCTCATAGGCCTATGTGCTAGCGACTGTGGACTTTTCTCAATAGACTTGTACCAATGACCCCAAGATTTGAGCAACTTTTCTAGCCTAGAATCTCGGCCTCTACCCAAAACTTGCTACAACCTTCAGAATTCATCAAAGACATGATAAAAATGATTATAAATCAAAAATCAACCTCAGGACTAGGCCTGAGCATCCCCAACCGGGACTGACTTTATGTCAAACACTTGGCATCAATGCAACCTATAGGTCTAGGATACAAGGCAGAGCATAAATGACTGAAAGAACTTATGAAACATAATTAGAAGGATCACCTCCTTCTCCATTGATCTATTATATCATCAATTAGGTCTAGAATCCATCCATTTAACAATTACAAGTAAATACATGAAATAACCATGACATGAACCAGTCATTTAACCATTCTTATAACTAGCATAAAACCATATAAATATTAGAGATATGATATCCATTAAATCCACATTAAATCAGTGCAAAAGTAAGAGAACTTAAATCTTATTAATCATAGGCAAATCCGACCAAGTTCGGGACTTCCATGTACCACTCAACCATAGACATGGCTAAACCAAATCTCTCTTTTAGTTAGTCACCCTCGTTCCATAGTCCAAGCATGAATGTGGGATCTCATAGAACAACCAAGGGAATCCAAAGGTTAAACCACCTCCACCCTCATCAAATTGTGATCACACCAAAACCGATGCTCTGATCACAACCTAACCGAACTTGGAATTCCATCCAAAATCCATCACTATCCCTGAGGAATTTTTTGTCTCCTTGTCTCTCAGGTTTTACCACAATCCAATCCCAGATCACTAGGCCCTAAACCGAGACCAGTCTCTTAGGCTTTACTGTAATCCAAACCCGGACCACTAGGCCCTAAACCAAGACTTGTCCCTCGGGCTTTACCTCATATCCCTCCAAAACTGGTCAAGGGATTCCTAGGCCTTTGGGAATGAACCTTGAGACAACCTCCACCCTGGATTCTGAAATCCATCCGGAAAACCAAAGTTCAAAACTGAGATAAACATCCCAACATATGATGGCATTTGGAAAAAGGAAAGGCTAGGCTGAAAACCACTATCATAACCCGAAAACACCATGCCACCGATAGCAAGAGAACCATACACCAACATGCAAAGCCATGCATGTCCCAATCAACGAAGAAATCACACATGCAAAATGTTACCTGCGAGTATTCCTACTGAAGTTGCATGATCCCGCTCTTCTTCTTTAATCCTTGCTTCCCTTACTTTCCCTTTGCTTGCTTTTTCCTTCCTTGATCCAAAGCTAGAGTGCTCCAAGAAAACTCTAAGTGACCAAGAGTGAGAGAGAGAGAGAATAATGAGAGAGCTCCAAACTTGAATTGACAAAAGGTTACCAACTGATCCTCAAAAGCCTTTTTATGAATGAGGCCTCTATTTTCTTCATTTTCCATTATTTTCCTTCAATTTTCTCCTCACCTGAAACCTGTGATTTTTCACCTTAATTTTCTCCCAATTTCCTTTATTTTCATAAATAAATGTGCCAAAAATGTATTTTTCCCTTTTAATGCCTCATCCTTAGCCTTTGCTAATTTTCCTTAGCCATAACACGTGTCCAATGATGCCCACTAGGATATCTTTGCCCAACATTCAGCTTGGAATAAGTGTCCCTTAACCATGGTCTTATTTTTCCTTTATTAACTTTTATTACATGAACTTTTCACCAGGGTTGTTACAGTTTTCATACATGAGGTCATGGTATGTAGTTGGTATTTTCATGCATGATGTCAGTATAAGTATATTGATACAATTATGATTATACATGTATCGTGCTAATTTGGAATGATTTTGTAGATGAGATAGCCCCCCCTGAACGTCATTGAGGTATGATTTTGATTATGGTATCTATTTGGTTTATCTGACATGGTACGTTTGCAGGAATAAGAGAATCAAAGATGATGAGCAACATGGTGGGCTATAATTCACATGACTTTCCCTACAGATTAGTTGGGCAACAAGGAGATGAGTATTCTCCTAATATCGCAGATATATTGAGGAGTTTAAAGACAGAGATCAAATGTTGCAGGGCAGACAATAACAAGTTGGTTGAGGATCAGGAAAGACTTGCAAGGGATTAGGAAAAGCAAGCAGAGGTCAATGTAGTCATCCTTCAGAATTTGTCAGAATTTCAGAGACAGGGATAGTTGAGGATAAGTCAAGAACAGGAAGAGAAGACTAATGGAGCAAATGGTAGTAGGTCTTGGTCAGGATACATGTTGGATAGAGGCAACACAGTCAGAGGTGGCATATAACTGGGTACACCTGACAGGAGGATTGGTATCTACAGGTTTCATTCTAGTTCATCATCCAGGAAACATCATCATCATTACCACCGGCAGCATCCTTATGGGAGGAAAGAGTACTTTCTTAAGGAGTTCAAGAAAGTCAAACCTCCTACATTTGATAAAGAGATGAAGAAGTCAGAAGATGCAGAGGCGTGGTTGCTTGGGACAAGAAAATTCTTTAGATTGCATAACTATTCAGAGAACATGAAAGCCAAAATAACTACCTTCAGTCTTAAAGGAAAAGCAAACATCAAGTGGGAATAAGTGACAAAATTCAAAGGCATTCAATAAGAAGAGTTGCTTTGGGAAGAGTTTGAGACACATTTCAAGAGGAAGTACCTATCTAAGAGATATTACAATGAAAGAGCTAAGGAGTTTTATGAGCTGTAGATGGGTTCCATGACAGAGGATGAGTATACTAGCATGTTCTTGGAGCTGTTGAGGTATGTTCCTTACCTCAAGGATGAGAAAGCAAATATTCAAAGTTTCATCAACGAGTTTCTAACAACATAGAGAGACCGAAATGAGTTTGATGAGCCTCGGTCACTAGAGGAAGTGTTAATTTTAGCTAACAATGGTATGTTCTATGCTTAGCAAAATTACTTCAATGTGCTATAAGCATCCCAATGGAAATTTCCGAATTAGTTTCCAATATAAATCACATTAACCGTAAATCGCATTGACAATAATTGTAAAGAGAACATAAAATAAAATGCAGAAGACAAGCCAAGACAAGAGGACACCAGATTTGGCAAATGCCAGGGAAAAACCCCAATGTGGGGAAAACCTTTTGATCAATTCTTCTTGTTATTATATTAAATGTTCAATAGAGAGAGTAAAAAAACTCATGTCAAAGTCAAACTTGACTTTTCAAATCACTGTCCAATATAAACCCAGTCAAATTTGCAATCTTTCCTTAGTCAACAATAGTCAAACAACAACGGTGTGTGCCCTAACCAGTCAATGTTCAAGGGACAAAACAATCCCTTTGACGCTCGGTCAAAGTTCATCTAATTCGGCCTCCTTAGATGGTCAAACAACAGTCAAAACAGACCACTTTTGAGCAGTCAAACCTGGTCAACGCATAGAAGAGGCCTACGGTCAAAGTCTACAATTGGTATGTGGTCAAAGTGCCCATACGTCCTTGATATTTTTGCCCTCCAATGTGGCCTAGATAAATAAAAATAATCCCAAGAAAAATGCAGTCAAACTTAGTGAAATACTCCTTGGTAAAATCTGGTTAATCCCCTACAACAGTCCTCAAATTCGTCCCCGAAATCTGCCTAGAAAATTCGTCCTCGCCACATGCGTGAGAGAGAAGATTTGCCCAATAATTGTACAAACCAATGTGAGAAAGAGAGAGAAGAATGTGTTAGTGATGATGATTCCAAATGAGGTGAGAGGTCACTTGTATTCATACAATTCGTTGAGGGTGAAGAGACATGTCTATTGGGCTTCAGGAGCCTACATGATGATTTGGTCGACTTGAACAATTTACACATGTATGGGCATAAATTCAAAAACACATTTGTGTTTGTCCAAATTCAATGATATTTAGGTCGATTTTGGTCCTCTAAAAAAGGGGAATTTAATGCAATCATCATCTCCATCAAATGATTTTTCTAAAGTGGAATTTGGCCCTAGTTGCCAATTCAACACTCCCTTTCAACTAGGGAAAATTCCACCTTCCAATCCATCCATCGTCATCGATCATCATGCCACCTTGTCATCATGAACCATCTTTGTATCTCATCTCATCTATGCTTTGCTGAACACTGATATGAATAATGAAGAAGAATTGATCGAGAGTGAGTCACAAGACCTTTCCATTCTCCACTGAAAAAAGTCAATCCAAAGGTAGAACCTCAATCAAACTTGATCCCAGATCAATTTATTCAACACCATGCATCCTAGACATAGGCAGTACGACAGTACACGATGTGTTCATCGGTAGTGCTAGGGCCCCTATCCACTTTTCCCAACTTATAGACCAAATGAGAAGTACTTCCCATGAGTCTCAGACTACATGGGTAGGATGTATGTTGGGGCATCAACAGGAGAAGGTGAACCACTCATCCTACTCATATGCCATAGGAGAAGGTGAACCACTCATCCAATGCATATGTCAATCGTAGGGGAAGGTGAACCACTCAACCTATTGTTACGAATAAAATATATATAAATAATGAGGATAATTGTAATAATGATTAGTTAATTAGTAATTAGTACTAAAGAGGCATGTCTAAATGGGACATGACCTTCCATGAAGTGGCACTGCCTAGTATATAGGCCCCTTACTCTCATTTGTAACATCATTCATTCATATTTTTTAATATATATTATTGCATCTCAATGGAGATATTTATATTCCAATTCTTCTGGAGTATTTAACTTGAAGAACGAACTTGTTCATTTTATTTGGTATCAGATCAGTTCAATCCTCTGGCTACTCCATCGCTGCATAGAGCCATGTTCGTCGATCAAGGTCTTTGGTCATCAACTTTGTGTCAACGTTGTTGTCATCACAATTGAAGCATTTTGCTACACACGATTGGAGTTTCTAAATGGGACATGACCTTCCATGAAGTGGCATTGCCTAGTATATAAGCAAGCCCCTTACTCTCATTTGTAACATCATTCATTCATACTTTTTAATATATATTATTGCATCTCAATGGAGATATTTATATTCCAATTCTTCTAGAGTATTTAACTTGAAGAACGAACTTGTTCGTTTTATTTGGTATCAGAGCAGTTCAATCCTCTGGCTGCTCCATCACTGCATAGAGCCATGTTCGTCGATCAAGGTCTTTGGTCATCAACTTTGCGTCGACATTGTTGTCATCACAATTGAAGCACTTTGCTACACGATTGGATTTTCTCCATCGTTGATTCGTCAAAGGCCCTAGGCCATTAGGAATAAAAAAATCAAGATAAGGAAAAAAATTATCATATAAAAGGAAGAAAAAAAAATAGTGTTCGTAGAAAAATCATAATAATAATATTATAAAAAATAAAAAAATAAATAAAAAATAAATAAAAAAATAGATATATATATTTAAAACAAAACATTATAAAAAAATAAAAAGAAAAAAGCATATGCGTTACTTTTATGTTCCGCCCAAAGAATAGGGCTCGACGAGCCCAACAGCCTTGACAGCAATCGGCCATGGTTGAGCCTTCCATATCTGTATAAATTGTGTACTTTGCCTTTCGACTCCTCTTTTACACAGCGTCATACGACTACAAGTCGCCTACTAGTCTTCATACACCGTCAACGCCACAACTAACAAACCACCATTTTACAACTGCCATTTCCATCATTACGTCAACGCTACCATGCTAGGTTCTAACCGGGCTTCTCAACCTAGCCAAGGTTCCCATTGTTTTCGGAGTTCTCTGAGCCGCCTGTAAACCAAGGGTCGAATTACCCTTCAAACTTTTCTTGATGCTTGCTCGAGCCTCATGAGAGGAATAATTGCTTGCGCTTATTTCTCTTCCAATGCTTTTGTACTCGTCCATACATAGTCGTACACATCGTGGGCTATCTACACAAATTCCCACCAAGAAAAAATCCCGACCAAGAAAAAATCATGACAGTTTTTTAACTGCATATTCGGATTCAGCACCCTGAAAAACACGAGTAAAGCAATAATATCTTCTGCGTACTGTCCGATATGACAAATCCGTACTGTCCATAAAAAAAAAAAATCGTACAGAACTGGTTGTACCCTGCCACATTGTTCAACCCGGAAGAAGCAATCAAAGGCTCACTTTGAATTGAATCAGGTGTAAGAGAGACTAATCAAACAATAATAAGGCTCACTTTGAATTGAATCAAAGCGTCCCAACCTTACAAATTATCAATTTATTAAATTAATTAATAGACCAAGTTGGAGATTATCACGATAAAAAGAATTTTATAAAGTATTAAAAAGAGTATTTATTAAAAGTGGATACAAATAATAAAAGAAATTATTAAAAGAAAATCAAGAAACGGAAAGGGTTTAAGTTTTGAGTTATATGTAGAAGTATATAGTTAAAAAGTATTTAAGATTTAAAAAAAACAAGAGTTAAAAAAGAAGAAGTAGTCAACAAAAAAATATTTGAAGACCAAGCAAAAAAAAAAAAAAAATCGAAAATGAAGGTCGGAAGATTCCCAGAAACTAAATATAACTATGCCTCAGTGTTATTTAGAATTAAAGGGTATATTGCAGGAAAATATGTTACTATCGCTATCTCACCGGCTAAAAATAAAAATTATATAAAACCTAAAATCACAAACCAATTAGTGCTTCCCAAGTCAAATATAATTGAAAATTTTGTCTGTTTTAACAACAAAATATATGACATAACCAATTTACAATTAAACGTTGGAGAGTATACATTCGTATCAAAATTCTCAATTCAAACCCTTTGGAGCAATCAAGGTGACATTATTTTAGGTTCACCCTCGATGGAAACCCTTGGTTCCTTCATCCTGAATACGAAAAAGAAGTTTTCAAGACATCCAAGATATTTCAAAAGTAAGTTTTCAAGAAGGTAAAAAAGAATTACAAAATATGCAAAATGATATTGACAACATCATTGCTGATAGAAATGAAGAAGTCTTGCGACTTAAGGATCATAGCGAAAAATTACTAACACAAATTAAAAAGTTTAAGAAGGACAAGAAGTTGTTAAAAGACAAGTTAGAACATTGTATTCAAGAGGAAGTATCGAAGTCGCCAGTCGTAACATCCCCAATTGAAGATAAAGAAACAAATATCAAACCAGTAAATAGAAGAACTCAAGAAGAGGATCAATCAGTTGAAGGAAAAACACACTCACATGTTACAATACAGATGATGAAAATTCCCAACGAAGATTGTGTACCTAACTCAACAATCGTAGCACCAGAAGGAAATCAAAAAATTTCCACACAACTAATATGGGAAATTCAAACCAAAAAAGTTCCCTATCGACATCTGAATCATGAGAGTAGACAACTCAACCAAGCTACATATCGTGACCATTCAGAACAGAAACAACAAACTGATGTTCCAAAGAATATTGATGTAACCTCAATCCAGTCCTATGCTGACAATTTGTTACAAAATTCCAGTGATCAGAATATTCCACAAAAGATTAACCTAGGATGGTATGATCCCTTCTCAATGCGACAATTTTGTTTGTCACGTAGAAGATCATATCAACTTGTATCAATGAAGATGATAGTGTTGAGATGAGAAAATTTTAGAAACCGTAAAAGAGATCAAGCCTTTTGCATCAACAAGTTTTGAGGACAAAGCTTTTTTAAGGAGGAAGGCAATTTTACGAATAAAATATATATATAAATAATGAGGATAATTGTAATAATGATTAGTTAATTAGTAATTAGTATTGAAGAGGCATGTCTAAATGGGACATGGCCTTCCATGAAGAGGCACTGCCTAGTATATAAGCAGGCCCCTCATTCTCATTTGTAACATCATTCATTCATACTTTTTAATATATATTCTTGTATCTCAATGGAGATCTTTATATTCCAAGTCTTTTGGAGTACTTAACTTGAAGAACGAACTTGTTTGTTCCACCTACACACATTTCAACCATCATGGGTTATCACAGGGGAAGGTGAACCACTCACCCTGTACACAATGCACCAACAGTGGAAGGCGAAGCACTCACCCTATGGTCGCTCATAGCTCCAAGAAGTACCCCAAGCCCCCAGGAGCTCCCAGAGCTCAATGTGCAACTCAAGTGGGACCCTCATGGGAGGGTCTTTCCACGACTCCAAGTCTCTCTCGGAAGGCTAAAAATTTGACCTTCCCTAAGGGCTTCGTGAGGATGTCTATGACCTTCTCATCTGTCTTGTTGTGTTGGAGCCTTATTGAACCTCGTTGTAACATATCCTGGATAAAGTGGTACCTAATATCAATATGGTTGGAGCATTCGTGGAACACATGATTCTCCGAAAGGTGAATCCCACTCACAGAAGATTACAGTGGTACACAACACGTTTTCAAATAGCTCACTGAAGAGCTTCCTCAACCAAACAGCTTCACAATAGGCCATACTAACTGCAATGTATTCAACCTCTGGGGTACTTAAAGCAATTGATTTCTGCTTCCTTCTCATCCACAAAATCGAAGCAGACCCAAATGAGAAGAAACATCCTGATGTGCTCTTTCAATCCATCACACTGCCAACTCAGCCATCATCAGTATATCCATGTAGCTTCAAATTCCATACAATGTATCTCAGTCCATAGTCGATTGTTCCATGGAGATATCTCAAGAGATTCTTAGCAGCAATCCAATGTATATGATGAGGTTCGACCATTAATTGACTCAATTTAGTCACAATGAAGCATATTTCTAGACGATAGTTAACCAATAACATCAGGGCCCCCACAAGTTGTCTATATTCAAATATATTTGCCAATTCGAACCCAACAACACTACCACATAGCTTTTTAAAGTTTAGTCCCATTAGAGTAGAAACAAACTTGCAATTCACCATCCCACATCTCTCGAGCAACTTCAAAATGTATTTTCCATGACAAAGGAAAATCTCACCTGGATTTTGCCAGACCTCCAGAACTAGGAAGTAGTGCATCAGTCCTAGGTCCTTCATCTCGAACTCGGAAGCCAACTTCCTCTTGCATTAATAAATGAGAGGGTTTGAACCTGTCAGAAAGATATCATCTACATAAAGGAGAGAAATAAGAGGCATGTCCTTTTCAACCTTGAAGTATAGGTTAGGATAAACATCGCTCCTTATAAATCCCAATTTCATAAGACAGATATCAATCCTCTCATACCAAGCCCTAGGGGCTTGCTTCAACTCATAGAGGAATTTCTTCAACCTACATACGTGTGTCCTTCGATATTGTACTTTGAACCCTTGAGGTTGTTCCAAGCAGACTTCCTCCTTAAGCAAGCCATGTAGTAAAGCAATATTAACGTCCATTTGATGTAGGCTCTATCCTTGAGTGGCAGCGAGAGCAATAATAGATCGAATAGTGGTATATTGAGCAACGGGTGCAAATATTTCATCATAGTCCACTCCTTCCTTTTGAGAGAAGACATGAGAAACAAACCTGGCCTTATATTTCTCAACACTACCATCTACTCCATGTTTAATGTTGTATAAGCATTTTGAGGTGACTACAGACTTGTCCTTCAATCTAGGCACCACATCCTAGACATAATTTTTCATGATAGATTCATATTCCTCATTCATTGCATCCTTCCAGACTTGGTGCTTTATGATTTCTTCAAATGAGCATGGCTCAATTTGAACAATAGTACTCATAGCAGCTAAGTATCCTTGACAATTGTTTGGCTTCTTACTTTCACGGAATGTCTCTCTTGGAGCAATATATCTTTCAACATCTTCAAGAGTATCTTTGAGCCACAAAGGTATTTTCCTTGAGGTAGAGGAATCACCTAGAAGTGGATCAATGGGATCCATCAGACCATCAAAATTTGGCATAGGCTCATCTATAGGAGGTTAATCCAATTTTTCTGCAGCATCATCGTTATCCTTCCTTGGAATCGAGAGATCTCTGGCTTTCCCAAGGGCATTGTCTTCATCAAAGATGACAGCATGGCTTACTTCCACATCTCTTTGACTAGGCACATAGATTCTATATGCCTTTGAATTTTCACTGTAGCCCACAAATATTCCTTTCTTCCCAGATGCTTCCAGCTTGTTTCTTTTCTCTTTAGGCACATGAAAATATACGACACAACCAAATATTCTATAATGAGAAACAACAGGTTTCTTACTAGTGAAAACTTCTTAGGGTGTCTTGAAATCCAATTCTTGATGCGGGCTCCTATTTTGAACATACACACCAGTGTTGCCAGCTTCTCCCCATAAGAACTTCGATAGACCTTAATCATGGAGCATGGCACGGGTGGCTTCCATAATAGTTCGATTCTTCCTTTCAGCAACTCCATTTTTCTCAGGAGTGTATGGAACAATTATCTCCCTCTTAATGCCAGCCTCTCTGCGAAATTCATTGAACTCATTTGATTCATATTTGGTTCCATTATCGGTCCTTAATATTTTGATTCTCCACCAAGGCTTTGAAAGAACATAACCATTTGAACACTTCATCCTTCTTTTTCAAGAAAGAAATCCATGTTTTGCGAGAGGAGTCATCCACAAAAATTGCATAATATAAGTATCCTCCCAATGACGTTACGATCAACATACCAGATAGGTCATATTGACTAATTGAGGAATATCGGTAGTTTGACTTGCACTTGAAGGGAATGGTCCCCTTGTAAGTTTCTCAATTGCATAACCTTGACAAATTACTTCACGATTCATGTTGAAATCAGGCATACTTGTGACCATCTTCCTTACCCCAGGTAAGGATTTGTAATGAAGGTGGGTAAATCTTCGATGCCATAATTTAGATTGAAGAGAATTATCACAAGTTAAGGCTCCCAAAGGAATTCCTCCAACTTGATAAAGACCATCAACCCTAAACCCAAGTGTTAATGCATCTTTGCGATTTCTTTGCCAAATATGTACCTTTCCATCAATGAATGCTACCTTAAAGCCTTTATCTTCCATCGCAGAAATAAACACCAGGTTCTTCTTCAAATCGGGCATATGCAATACTTCTTGTAAATGAATGGTTTGACCTTGATTTAAATGAAGAGTGACAACATTATCCCTTTCATGGGGTGGGTGGCATTATCTCCAAGTATGATCTCCAAATTAGTCTTCATTTCGATCAAATTTTAGAGGGCCTCTTTGTATCCAATGAAGTTCCTTGAGGCTCCACTATCAATCAACTAATGATCCAAAGTATTCGAAGGAGAGGCAGTAGATAAAGTAGAAATAAGATAAAACTCCTTTTGTTTTTCTGCAACATTATTTTCCTCATACCTAGAAATTCTAGATCTTTTTGGAGGTTGACCATTTCCATATCAAGCAATGGGAGCATTCCTCTTTCCTTTATTGTTAAATTTGTTGTTTATTTGATTTCCATTTCCTTTGAAATTGTTGTTGTTATTGTCATCATCCCTTGAAGAATTCTTCTTGTGAGGACACTCTCTAGCATAGTGCCTGAACTTGTTGCAATTGTAGCACATTCTTTTTCTTCCTTCTTTGAATCCCTGCTTGAACCCTTGACCCTGTCTCCTTGGACCAACATTATTTTTCTTCTTTGCATGGGTGTAGAAAGTGGTAGGTTCATTTCCATTTGAGGGCTTGTCTCTCTTGATCACCATTGTCTCCTCACGAGTGCATCTAGCCAATAATTCATCAAAACTAGGGATCATGTCATTGTTGAGAATGGTGTTGTTAAACACATTCCATGCTCTTGAAAGACCTCCAAGTTAAATGAGAGTGAGTTCCCTATCAGCAATAACTTCTCCACTAGATAGAATTTCATTCTTGATTCATGTGATCCTCATGAAGTATGATTGGATAGACTCCCCTTTATCCATCTTGACGTCGTTCAACTTGTCTTTGAGAAAGAGGATTTGATTTGCATTGTTCACTTTGAACATCCCAACCAGCTTATCATATATCTCCTTAGAAGTTCCAAATCAGAAATATAGGTAACCAAATGATTTTGAATAGAGTTAACCAAAATTTTCTTTGCTTTGACCTCACCTTTTCTATACTTCATCTTAGCAGCCACAGGTGCATTTGAAGGAGGTTCCACCATTTTTCCCTGCACATAGTCCAATACTTCATGCTCCTCCAAATTCAATTCCAAAGTCATCTTCCATGCATGATAGTCAAATTTTTCATTGAGCCTGTACTCGGCCTTGAAATAAGATGAAAAATCCATTGAAACTTGTCCAATAAATCTCTCTTGGTGATTTGTTTTCTCTCTCTTGCTTGGGATTTTTTTTCACCTGTGCTCTGAAACCATGTTAATTTTAGTTAATAATGGTATGTTATATACTTAGTACAATTACTTCAATGTACTTTAAGTAGCCCAATGAAAATTTTCAAATTAGTTTCCAATAGCAATCACATTGGCAGTAACTGTAGATAGAACATAAAATAAAATGTCGAAGACAAGCCAAGACAAGAGGACACTAGATTTAGTGTATGCCAAGAAAAAAACCCAATATGGGGAAAACCCTTTGATCATTTTTTCTTATTATTATATCAAATGTTCAATGGAGAGAGAGTGTACAAAAATTCAATTCAAAGTCAAACTTGCCTTGTCAAATCATTGTATAATATAAGCCCAATCAAATATGTAATATGTCCTTAGTCAACAATAGTCAAATAACAACAACGTGTGCCCTAACTAGTCAATGGTCAAGGGTCAAAATAGTCCCTTTGCAGCTTGGTCAAAGGTCATATAATTTTGCCTCATTAGCTAGTCAATGAGTAGTCAAAATAGTCCACTTTTGAGCATCCAAACCTGGTCAATGCATAGAATATGCCTGCAGTCAAAGCCTGCAATTGGTCTGCGGTCAAAGTGCCCAGACCTCCTCGATTTTTGTATCATCCCATGTGGCCTAGAGAAATTGAAATAATACCAAGCAAAACACAGTCAAACTCAGTCATATAATATTGGGCCAACATTGGTCAAACCTCCACAACAGTCCTGAAAATTTAGCCCTGCAATCTGCCCGGAAAATTCGTCCTCCTTGCCACACATGTGAGAGAGAAGATCTGCCCAATAGTTGTACGAACCAATGAGAGAAGGAGAGAGAAGAATGTGTGAGTGGTGATGATGCCAAACAAGGTGAGAAGTCATTTGTATATATACAAGTCGTTGAGGGTGAAGAGACATGTCTATTAGGCTTCATGAACCTACATGATGATGTGGCCAACCTGAACAATTTACACATGTGTGGGCATAAATTCAAAAACACATTTCTGCTTGTCCAAATTTGATGATCTTTAGGTCGATTTTATTCCTCCCGAAATCAGGAATTTAATGTAATCATCATCTCCATCAAATGAGTTGTCTAAAGTGTAATTTGGCCCTAGTTTCCATTTTAAACAAGAAGTCATCAAGGCACTAAAGCATTGTTATTAGCAATCAAAGCGTAAATTTGAGCCTGAGCGTGATTTGAAGGGGAGTGATAAAGCTAAAGTGAAGTGGCCACCGAAGCAAGGAAGACCTCGGGATGCAGGTGAGAAAGAAAATGTTACTCCTTACAAGAAGTTTAATGTAGTTGAGAAGGGAAATGGCTCGCATCCTGGAAAGCAACAAAATAGAGGCGATGCTAGGGGACCGTTGTAGTGTTGGATTTGTTGTAAAGATCATCACAAGAAGGATTGTCCATTATACCAGGGTGGCAAGTCTAAGATCTTTAGAGCTCAGGAGGCGCAGACAATTGGGAATGTTAGTCATAGCATTCCTCGGATTTATGCAATTGTGGACAACAAGCAGGAAGATCACCAGGCATCCATTGTTGAGATGGAAAGTAAGCTCTGTGATAGATCTTTTACTATTTTGATTCACCCTGGATCGAATTATAGCAATGTTAATGTTGACCTAGTGGATAAGTGTGGTTTGAGAAAAGAAGTGCATGCAAAATCTTGGTTGGTGCAGTTGGCTATAGGTATTAAGAATAGAGTTCATCATTGGATAAGAGCTTGTGCATTTGAGTTGAATGGTATGCCTACATCATCACGTCTAAATGTGATTCCATTGTGATCATATAATATGCTTTTGGGTATGGATTGGATGTACCTCCATAGAACTAAAGTATATTTTTATGACAAGGTTATAGAGTGCCCTGATGATAATGGGGAAAAGGGAATCTTATAGGGAAGGAAGAAGCCTACATTAGTGAGGATGGTCACAGCTATGCAAGAAAAGCACAATTGTAGGAAGGGGTGTGTATGGTTTGCATTCCATATTTCTAGTAACAACGGTAAGGATGTTGAGGATGTGGAAGTCCTCAAGAGATACCCTATCTTACAGTAGTTTTAGGATGTATTTGCAACAGAGATTTCAAAGTTGCCTCCCCACAGGGAAGTGGACCGTTTTATTGAGTTGGTACTAGGAGCAACACCAGCATCAAAGGCATCGTACAGGATGAGCACACCAAAGTTAGTGGAATTGAAGTTTAAGTTGAAGGAAATGCTTGACCAGAGATACATTAGGCCAAGTGTGTCACCTTGGGGTGCACTAGTGTTGTTTGTGAAGAAGAAGGATGGTACTCTTAGATTGTGCATTGATTACAGGAAGTTGAACAATGTAACCATCAAGAGCAAGTATCCATTTCCAAGGATCGATGATTTGTTTGATTAGCTGAAGGGAGAAGCAGTGTTCTCAAAATTGACTTGAGATCATGATATCATTAGGTACGCATCAAAGAGGAGGATATTTACAAGACTGATTTTTGAACCAAGTGTGGTGAAGTAAAATTATAAGTGCGGACACAAACAAATTCCTCTAGCCCGATAATGGGTCTAACCACAACTGATACATTCTATGGAAGATTTTATTAGGTTAGAACTAATTAAGAGGGCCTACCTCTTAGTACGCTTATCCCGTTTGATGATGTCCTTGCTTGCTCACTCCAGCTATCTCTTACTTCCCTCTTCAAACACCTGAAACAAGTAAACAACAGCAAACAACAATTGTGATAAAGACAAAATGTAATTCAACCTACTTAACAAGTCAAGAAAAATTAAGCCATGAATGTGTAAGATGACAAATCATGTAGGAAATCAATCGATAGTTGCATATATATTGAATCAAGAAGAGATTACAACCATTGTCTTGAAGTTGTTGTTCTCTTCTGACAAGACCAGGTTCCCACACACTTCTGCTAGCATTCCATGATGGCCTCAATCAACAATAGTTTTAAGGCTCTTCCATTTAGGCTTCACTCCAAACCAAAATCACACTTCTCCCTCACACAACTAGAGAGCTACAACTATGAATAGATTTTTGTTTACTCCAAACCAAAATAGCACTAACACGCCAACATTAACACTAGCTTGTGCTTAGGAAGAAGGGGGGTTTATATAGGATGAATGGATGGGAGATGGATCCTCTTCTCATGGGAGAAGGTCTTGTCCCTTGAGGTAGTTCCATCATTATAGGGGAAAGGAGCCCAAACTAACATCCTCGACCCCATCCAGCCAAATCATTTACCATACTTCTGTTACGAAGCTTCTAGAGCTGGAAGCTTCGACTCTTAATTTAAAAACTTTCCATAATAGGACCGACGTGACTGGAACATAGCTCTGTCGCTCCGGCCGGTGCTAGGGACAGTGCTAATCCTTGCATATTGGTGCGACGAAGAAAAGGGCCATTAGCGTCGGTCTTGTAAACTGGGAAAAACAGAAGTTTCAGGGGAAATGGTGCAAAAGGGAATTGATTTGCTCATGAAGAGGAACACAATGGGGGTTTCTTCATGAAGGGAAAGCATGTAGGGTTCATTGTAGAGGTCCTCCAGGATCAAGGAACGGGGAGTACAGGGACAATGACAAAATGATGTGTAACGCCAAGTATGGGCATTATGAGTTTGTTGTGGTTCCTTTCAGTTTGACCAATGCTCCAACTACTTTCATGTGTTTGATGAATATTGTGTTGAATCCTTATTTGGACAAGTCTGTGATTGTATTCATTGATGATATATTCTAAGAATGAGGAAGAGCATGTCGAACACTTAGCAACATTGTTGAGATTGCTAAGAGAGCATCAATTGTATGCAAAGCTTAGTAAATGCAACTTCTTTCAAACAAAGGTACATTTCTTGGGACATGGTGTTTCCAAGGGAGGCATAACAGTGGATCTAGAAAAGATCAGAGCTATCATGGAATGGGTAGCTCCTATGAATATGGACGAAGTCAGATCATTCATGGGGTTAGTAGGTTACTATAGGATGTTCATCAGGAACTTCTCATGGATTTAATATCTTATTACATCATTAGAGAGGAAAGGAATGAAATTTGAGTGGAGAGAAGAATGTGCAATTGAGCATTTGAAGCAGTTGCTTACAAATGCTCTAGTTCTAAAGATTGCAGATCCAAACAAAGATTTTTGTTGTGTGTACAAATGCTTGCAAGAGAGGAATTGGTGGAGTCCTGATGCAAGAGGGACATGTGGTGTGCTATGAGTCAAGGAAACTAAATGAGCATGAATAGAATTATGTTATGTGTGATCTTGAGTTGGAAACTATTATTCATGCCTTAAATATGTGGAGCCATTATCTTCTTGACATGTGGTTTATTTTAATGAGTGACTGATTCAGGGGCATCCAACACCCTTAGACAAAGAGAGGAATCCAAAACGGAAAAAGAAATAGGACATGGACCAGGGGAGCAAAACAAGGAAAAATCTATTTTAAAACAAATTTAAAGGATGGAATGGATAAGTCTCAAAGACTTGTTATTAAATGTAATCTGCCATGTGTTATATGCATGCATGCATATGAGTGCTTTAAGGGCTTTTTGTTAGAAGATATGATCGGATCCTTCCGTGATCCGATCCAACACTTCTTATATATATACGTTCGTGAACCTGCATGTTCAAGAGGAGAGAGCATAGAACAGAACTTATGTAATAGAGCAGTAGATAGACAAGATGTAGTCGAAAGGAGGGTTTTTCCTAAGGCTGAAATGCCTTAGAATTGTGACTGTGCTCTGTATATAATAGAAAGTGTTTGTTCAGTGTTGATTGCGATTGTATGTATTTCATATGTATATGTGTTAATGACTTGAAAGCCAGCTTTTATAAGTGTGTTCATATGTTGCGGGTTTGATCGACCATCGACCACGGTTGGATCGATGGAAATCCACAAATTAATGGATTGTTGTTATATATGCATGTTCATGCATAAATGGAATGATGGCATGCTTAACCGGAATGTTTCCAGACTATGGCAGAACTGTGTTTAATGCAGAAATCCACCAAAGGCAAGCAAAACCAAGTCCAAGAGGAGGTTGAATAATTGATACACAGGGACCGTTAGATCTGTTAGATCAATGGCCTGGATCAAGTCGCAGAGGAGTGGAGTAATTTACATCACGTCGGCGAAGTTATTTAACAAGTGATAGTTCCGCAAGCAAATCCCAATTACACTAAGAATTAGTGTAAAAACCCTTAGCAGATTCGAGAGTCCGGACTTGAAAGATTATAGAACATGGTTTATAACCTGATTGGTTCCAGAAGGCTGATCGCAAATCAGCAAGTCAAAGGACCAAAGGAATTGGGACATTGGAGTGCTGACGGCCGATAGGTCAATCGGCGATCGGGGGTTGTGGTGATCGGAGCTCTGTGCGAGCGGAGGTGTCAGCGATCAGAGGTCGGTCGATCAAAGGTCTGAACGGTTGGAGGAACAAACCTGCCGATATTTATAGAGCAGGTCTATAATATTTGAAATCCAGCATATATGTTGGGAGCGTGGTTTTCCCGTGTAATGTTGTTTAAACAAATATATAGTGTGGCCGAGTTTTTAAGGCTTGAACGCCTATGTGTAATGCCTCCGATGGGGAAAAAGCTCCCAATAGTTATATTGGACCCGATAGTGTGGTGGCTCCGATTCTAATGTAATTCCATGGTTTAAAGGCTTAAAGCCTTGCGAACGCTTCCAATAGGTTTTGTGGGCCATAACCCACAAGCCTCAAGATCGATTTTTTAAAGAAAATGGATTTTGGCTACCCCCCCCCCAAACTCTCATTCTCATCATTTGGTACACAGCAGGGAAATTTTTCCTGCGAGGAGAAGGATTCTAGAGAGAAAGAAGAAGCAGGAGGTACAGTTGTTTAAAGTATGGAGAATTATGGTCTTACTGTCGCATAGAGAACGATAGCCGAAAGTGAGAAGATTGCAGCAAACCTAGAGCATGGAGTGCTCATATGGTTCCAGAGAAGAGAACCTGAGTGAGGAGAGCTTGGTGAGGTATCATGTAGCAGAAGGAGACTGTTACAGTAGAGGTTTGGTTGAAGCTCACAAAGATCATGAAGGCAGTTCCACTGAAGAATGCAGTGGATAGAATTGCTAAGGATAAGGAGAAGCATATGACCAGGGGGTCATAAAATTTTTGTGCCTCAGGAGTCTAATGCAAGACCATCCAGCACCCTTAGACAAAGGGAGGAATCCAAAGCGGAAAAAGAAAGAGGACGTGGACCAGGGGAGCAAAACAAGGAAAAATCTATTTTAAAACAGATTTAAAAGATGGAATGGATAAGTCTTGAAGACTTGTTATTAAATTTAATTTGCCATGTGTTATATGCATGCATGCGTGTGAGTGCTTTAAGGGCTTTTTCTTAGAAGATATGATCGGATCCTTCCATGATCCGATCCAACACTTCTTATATATATATATATATATATATATATATATATATATATATATATATATATAGATATATATGTTCGTGAACCTGTGTGTTCAAGAGGAGAGAGCATAGAATAGAACTTATGTAATAGAGCAGCAGATAGACAAGATGTAGATGGAAGAAGGGTTTGTCCTAAGGCTGAAATGCCTTAGAATTGTAACCGTGCTCTATATATAATAGAAAGTGTATGTTCAGTGTTGATTGTGCATGTATGTATTTCATATGTATATGTGTTAATGGCTTGAAAGCCATCTTTTATAAGTGTGTTCATATGTTGCGGGTTTGATCGATCATCAACCATAGTTGGATCGATGGCGATCCACAAATTAATGGATTTTTATTATATATGTGTGTTCATGCATAAATGGAATAATGGCGTGCTTAACCGGAATGTTTCTAGACTATGGCAGAACTGTGTTTAACGCAAAAATCCACCAAAGGCAAGCAAAACCAAGTCCAAGAGGAGGTTAAAGAATTGATACACAGGGACCGTTAGATTTGTTAGATCAACGGCCTGGATCAAGTCGCAAAGGAGCGGAGTAAGTTATATCATGTCAGCGAAGTTATTTAACAAGTGATAGTTCCGCAAGCGAATCCCAATTACACTAAGAATTAGCGTAAAAACCCTTAGCGGATTCGAGAGTCCGGACTTGAAAGATTATAGAACATGGTCTATACCCTAATCAATTCTAGAAGGCTGATCGCAGATCGGCAAGTCAAAGGACTAGAGGAATCGGGACAATGAAGTGCCGACGGCAAATAAGCGATATCGCCGATAGGCCAATTAGCGATCAGAGCTCTGTGCGATCGGAGGTGTCAACGATCGGAGGTCAGCCGATCAGAGGTCTGAACGGTTGGAGGAGCGAACCCATTGATATTTATAGAGTAGGTCTATAATATTTGAAATCCGGCATATATGTTGGGAGCGGGGTTTTCTCGTGTAATGTTGTTTAAACAGATATATAGTGTGTCTAAGTTTTTAAGGCTTGAATGCCTATGTGTAATGCCTTCGATGGGGAAAAGCACCCGATAGTTATATTAGACTCGATAATGTGGTGGCTCTGATTTTAATGTAAGTCCATGGTTTAAAGGCCTAAAGCCTTGCGAATGCTTCCCATAGGCTTTGTGGACCATAACCCACAGGCCTAAAGATTGATTTTTTAAGGAAAAGGGATTTTGGTTACCCCCCAAAATCTCATTCCCATCAGTGACCATAGTGGACTGAGGTATCTATTTGACCGACCTAATTTGAATGTTAGGAATTCTAGATGGTTGGATACCCTCAATGAGTTTGACTTTGAGATCAGATACATTAAAGGAAAGGAGAATATGGTTGCAGATGCTCTCAGTAGAAGAGTGCAGGTAAACCATGTCGCAGCAGTGAGCTCTTATGGGACAGATTTACATGATCAGATCTTACAGGTAGGACAATAGGATTAAAGGTACCAATAGCTTAAGCACTGGTTACAACAAGGTATAGGTGAATAGGATGTGGACTATCATCTTATAGTATATGGCTTGTTGAGATTTAGGGACATGACCTATGTGTCAGATGACAGTGAGCTCAAGAAGATTATCTTGAGGGAGTTCCATGTCAATCCATATTCAGGTCACCAAGGGTATCAGAAGACATTGACAACGACGAAGAATTTGTACTATTGCCTGAACTTGAAGAAGGAAATGGCGGAGTTTGTTGTGAGATGTATGGACTTCCAACAGATGAAAGTTGAGTGTAAGCACCCAACTAGTTTGTTACACCATATTCTGATTCTAGAGTGGAAATGGGAGGTCATTTCCATGGGTTTCAATACAGGTTTGACGAGGACCTGGAAGTAGCAGGATTCCATCATGGTTGTGGTTGATAGTTTGAACAAGGTAGCTCAATTAGTTCCAGTGAAAACTATTAATTCAGCTAGCGAGGGAGATAGTGAGATTGCATGGTATCCCTAAGAAGATCATATCAGATAGAGATGCCAAGCTCAATTCCAGGTTTTTGAAGGAGTTATTTTAGGTTTGGGTATAGAGTTCGCCTTCAGTATAACTTATCATTCACAGACAGATGGACAAATAGAGAGGGTCAACAGGATTTTGGAGTACATGTTGAGAATGTATGTTATGCATCAATAGAGGAGGTGGGAGGATTATCTTCCATTGGTTGAGTTTGCTTACAACAATGGTTATTAGGAGTCATCGAGGATGAGTCTGTTTGAAGCACTCTATGGGCAGAGTTGTAATACTCCCATCAGTTGGAGTGATCCAGTGAACAAGGTACTTATTGGACTAGATATGTTGGTAGAAATGGAACAAGAAATGCATGTTATAGAGAAGAATCTAAAGGCAGCACAATATAGACAAAACATTATGTAGATCGACATAGGGCATTTAAGGAGTTTCAGGTTGGGGAGCATGTGTATCTATGCATCAAGCCAAGAAGAAATCCTTGAGGATGGATCATGTTCCAAGTTGGCACCTCAGTTTTGCGGGCCTTTTGAGATCCTTGAGAGGATTTGGACCAATGGCCTACAGACTTTCACTGCCTCTGACAGTGAAAGTTAGTGATGTTTTCCATGTTACGTTGCTTAAAATCTGTGTGAAATATGTTGATCATGTGATTGATTAGTCTCTATTGTAGGTGGATCCAGAAGGATAATTCTAGTCGGAACCTCAGTACATATTGTAGTGGAAATAGCTCATGCTCTGGAATCGAGCAATAGAGCAGGTTAAAGTGTAGTGGAAGCACTTTGGGTCCGATGAAGCTACATGGGAGATGACTGATCAGATGTGGGCCATGTATCATTCATTATTTGTCAATGGATGCAAACAAGTTCTTGGTATATATACATATTTATGTATGGTTGTTATCGTAAATACCGCAATGAGTTGTGTTATAAAGCTCCAATAAGCAGTATGGTTGTTAGGCTGTCATGTTTGTCATGATGGTTTTGCTTTTGAGCAGGTTGTTCATTGTAAATATTGTAACAAGCTAGTTTATAAAGCTCCATAGGAAGTATGTTTTGGTTTTCATTGGTCTTGCTGGTTATAAGTGTCATTGAACACCAAGGACGATGTTCCCCTAAGGGGGAGGGGTTTGTAACAACCCTGATGATTAGAAAATGATCCTATATGACTTTTTACTCAAAAAAGAAAGTCAAAGGATGCTTCTGAAAATAGTCCCATTGCATAAATATTTTCATTCTGAATCTACTGCAATTTGAATGCGCTAAAATGGACTTCAGGTGAAGAAGTTATCACAGAAATAAGTTTGTCATGGTCCTTTGAAAAGGATGCAAATTCTTATAAAAATGGCCTAAAGGGCTCATTGAAGAAATCGCATTGCAAAAGGCCAAAGGGAAGGACTTAGGCCAAAATCGGAAGGAACCCCGATTGCAACCTCCGACTTATCACATCAGAGATAGGCCCGCATGCGATATCAGGACCCCAGGCGGAGGGATTGCGATATGTGATGCATCAGCGTCAGCGATCAGCTATATGTATAGATATATATATATATATATATATATATCAGGTCAACATAGTCCATAGCAATGGAAAGAACCCTCGGACCGTTACAAATTCAATAGCGATATGCGACATGCGATGTCAGACATCGAATTGAAGAGTCAGATCAATGATCAAGATTTGATCAGAGTGATCGGTGGATCGACGATCGGCATGATCAAAGGGAAGACCCTCGGGGCCGTTGCAATTGCGATGTGTGATATAGCGATGGAGCCGATAGAGAAGCACCGATATCGGTGATCGGTGATCCTGATAAAAGGGTCGTTGACATGCGATATGTGATTGCAATATGCTGATAAATCGCGGACCCGATGGGGATTATCAATGCGATTTCATAAGTTTTGAAATCCGAAAATTCAGGATTTCTGTGTATTTCCTGTGTATTGGTTTTTTTTGCCAATACGCCATGCAATTGCAGTTTGTGATGGAATGGCGAACCCGATAGGATTTTAAGCACGGTCCTATATTATTTGAAGTCTGGTTTTTGTGCCTGATAGTGTTTTTCCTGTGTATTTCTGTTACAAGCCAGAAATGCGTTATTTCATGGATTTCGTTCAGAAAGAGGCAGCTGGTTCATTTTCCATTGGAAACAACCATCATTCCTTGTGCCATGCTGCAGGCTGGTGTTTCTGTAACAGGGATGAGTTTTGAAGCGCGAAGAGGCAAAGCTGGGGAAAAATAATGATTCCTCGTGATCGAAGGGACAGAGGAATGATCACGCACAGAGAAACAGACAGGAAGCTACAGAGCCAGAAGGAGGCCTCACAAAATCCAAAGAACATGATTGATAGGCAGCGCAGAGAATTTTGGAGTCGCTTGGAGGTCAAGCGAAAACCAGAGAGCTCAGAGAAGCCAGAGCCAGAGCCGAGCAGAAGTAGAGGCCGACAGAGGTTTGAGGCAGTTGTAGAGAATAGAGCCAACGTTCATTCTCAAGGTTCCAATAGTCGAGGTGAATGTAGGGGACCGGTGAATCCATTGAGATGGAGTTCAGAAAATCTTGATAACTTCTAAGAGCCATGGAGCAGTAATGAAGCTTCAGAATAGCAAAGAGATCAAATGATATAGCTGATGCTAGTGTTCCAAGTGTGTTGAAGATAGAATAAGGCATTCCAGAGATAGTGAGATAATTCTAAGGGAGTTGGTGGAAGCTAGAGCTCAAGACAGCTTAGAGCGTTGATTGAAGGAGTCTAGTCCAGAGAAGCCTAGATCTGTCTGCAGAGTATGGACAACTAGTGGGACAAGATGGTATTCTAAACCCACAGGTTTAGTTGTAAACCAATGGAGTTGAGCGTGGAGCTTGTACAAGAATTTATGCCATAATCCCAGAGAGCCTAGTTGAGTTGACCAGAGCTCAAGGAGACGTAGCCCAAGAGGTTTGGGTGAACTCCATATTATATTGTTGTTATGTGTGATGCTTATTCGCTGCATTGTTTCACTATTATATGTTTTTATATTAGTTTAAGCAAATCAACTTAAAGCACATAAACAATTTAAAAACAAACACAAGCATACACCTATTTTGAAGCACTTTTTAATTCCGCAATTGGTTAATCATAAGGTCTTGGAAATATATAAGCTTTGGAGTGGGAGAGGTTCTTGTAAGCTTCACAAGAAGCCTTTAGTGCCTCATTTCGGATCAGGTGGTATCAGAGCCTAAGATTGATTAACCCCACCTTCGGGAAGGTGATATCAAAGCTGGTTATACCAAAACAAGTGGTATCATATCAGAATGCTTGATTGGCAGAGCAAAGGATTGCTTGTCAGAAAGGTGTTTGGGCAGTCAAGGATTGATTTTCTGATTGATTGTATGCTTGTTTGTAGACTAACTATTGTTTGAGTTTGTAGAGGTGAAGGGAAAGCTATTATTAGCTGAGTCTAGGAGAGGACAAGAAGGAAGAAGGACTGAAGGCATTCTTCTCATCCCAAAGGACCTCAAGGCAATCCTTGAAGCACAAGAGGTTTCTTGCAAAAGGTTTCTTGAATAAGCTCTTTGTTGATCTTGTTTGAAGTTCTTTTGTTCATTTTCATAATGACAACTTCTACAAGTGAGTCCTCAAATTCCTTCTTCATCACAAGATTCTTTGATGAAGACATGAAGTAAGACTTATTCACCATGATGGAAAAGGTGAGATAAATGTATGAGGATGGAAGGAAGAGCAGCATACTTAGAGAGCAATTGAATTCCGTGGAGGAAGAGAAGCAGTTGCTTTCTGACAAGTTGTAGGAAATGGAGAGGCAACTTCATATTGCAAATATGAACCTGAAAAGGATGCATGAGTTGGAGACACAACTCTTTGTTTCCAAAGAAGCCTTAGTAAAGTATCAGCTTGAAGAAGAGGTAAACAATTCATGTTTGTCTTCAAACTATTCTAAGAATGCTTATATTGGTTCTTTTGAAAAACATACCAGAGGCATAGGTTCCAAGTTAATGTCCAAGATGGGCTATGAAGGAAAAGGCTTGGGTAAACATGCACAGGGTATTGTTGAGCCAATAATGGTTGAGGAAAGGCCTAAGTATTTAGGTCTTGGCTATGGAAAGTCTTATGGAGAAAGTTCCAAAGCTGCCATGAAGGCCACTGAAACAGTTCCAAGAAGGAGTTTCATTTCAAGTCTTCTACCTCAAGAGTGTGAAGATTGTATTCATGGAGAATGCAAAATCTTGAAACATAATTTGCAAGATGCAGGTGTTCATAAGCATACCCTTGAATCAGACAGTTATGGAAACTCTTAAACCATTGAAGAGGTTGATGGTGTTCCAAAGGGAGATACTTCTTCATTCAATTCACCTCCTCATGAAGGCAATAAAGGTGAAAGAGAAAGGTATAAATCTGGTTCTAATCATATTCCTTTTGATTATGTTCAGCATGGTACATTTCCATATAAGCATTGGAAAAGAATTGCATGTTCCTTTTGTGGTTTGGATAACCATAATGTTTCTAGATGTTGGAAGACAATGGCCACATACAGGAAAATTTTGAAGGAAAGGAAGCAAGAAGCCAAAGGTCCACTGGACAAGGCAAATCATGCTACCAAGAGGATGCACATGTGTTGCACTTACTGCCATAAGCAAGGACACATTGCTAAAAAGTGTTGGACTCTGAATCCAACAATGCTTCCACAAAACTTGAAGAAGGTGGAAAGAGAGAATGGTAGGAATGGAAAGAAAGTTTCCATGAATGATGTGCTTTAGGATGATTCACATGTTGATGCTGATGTGCAGATAAAGGAAGCACCTTTGAAATAGATTGGTAAGAAATGGTTAGAGTTCTTATCCAATTAAGATTGCATGTCTATTGGTGCATCTATTTTAATTTCTTTGTTAATGGAATGCAAGTTGTAGGGTTTTACCAGGAAGGTGAATGGAAAAAGTTGAGTAGGAGACTCACTTTGTTGCTGCAATATTATGTTCATTTCAACATCGAAAGTATAGTGTGCTTAAGCGAAAGTTGAAGGATGAAATGCACGCATGAGAATGATGTGCATGAACACAGGGATGTTGATGATTTCCTTGTATTTGAACATGTATGTGTAATTGACTTGAAGGGTTGATTGCTTTGTTTTAAACATGCATGTAATATTGACTTGAGAAAAGTTGATTTGGTCTCCAAGATGGAGATAATGATGAAGTGTTTCATCTTTTGAAAAGAATCCTTGAGATCTCTTCTACATGCTTGACTTGAAGGGTCAATTGTTGTAAAGGCATGTTTCGTGGGCTTGGTATCTAGTCCATCATTTGTATGCAGATGTAAGACATGGAGGTAATTCACAAGATGTGAAAATCTGTTTCTTTTGTTGAAGCAGGAGTTTAGGCCATCCAGTTGTTGTCTGTATTTATGTTGTTGTTAACAGTTATTGTTGACAGCATGTCAAATAGGTACAAATGAAAATTTTGTGAAGCAGATGTAACTTCACATTGGTTTGAGCCACCTTGGATCAATGATCAAGGCAGAGAAGTTCAAACTACCTTCTGTGACCTTCTCAGCAGGAGTTCTACATGAAGTCAAGGAGGAAAATAGTTCTTCCCAGGAGGACCAACACATCCAGGAAGGAAAGTGGTCAAAGGCTTTGGTTCAGAGGCACTATGCAAGGCAAGTGTATGGAGGCTGAAAGAAGAGGGTGTTTTTACTCTCATTTATTGTTCAGATCAGTATATTAGTCTTTTGGAGACCAAAAGCTTTTTAGTGGGAAGGCGTGATCAGAAAATGATCCTAGATGACTTTTTACTCAAAAATGAAAGTCAAAGGATGCTTCTTAAAATAGTCTCAGTGCATAGATCTTTTTATTCTGAATCTACTACAATTTGAATGGGCTAAAATGGACTTCGGGTGAAGAAGTTATCGTAGAAAGAAGTTTGCCATGGTCCTTTGAAAAGGAGGCAAATTCTTATAAAAATGGCCTAAAGGGCTCATTGAAGAAATCACATCGCAAAAGGCCAAAGGGAAGGACTTAGGCCAAAGGCGGAAGGAACCCTGATTGCGACCTCCGACTTATCGCATCGGAGATAGGCCCGCATGTGATATCGGGACCCCAGGCGGAGCAATTGCGATATGCGATGCATCGGCGTCGGCGATCAAGTCAACACAGTCCATAGTCAATGGAAAGAACCCCCAGGCCATTACAAATGCTATAGCGATATGCGACATGTGATTCAAAGATTCAGATCAACGGTCAGGATCTGATTGGAGCGATCGGCGAATCGACCATCGACATGATCAAAGGGAAAACCCCCGGGGCCGTTGCAATTGCGATGTGTGATATAGCGACGGGGCCGATAGCGATATGTTGATATCGGCGATCAGTGATCCCCAATACAAGGGTCGTTGACATGTGATATGCGATTGCGATATGCTGATAAATCGTAAACCCAATGGGGATTATCAGCACGATTTCATAAGTTTTGAAATCTGGAAATTCGGGATTTCTTTGTATTTTCCGTATATTTTTTGGCCAATACGCCATGTGATTGTGATTTGGGATGGAATGGTGGACCTGGTAGGATTTTAAGCACGATCTTATATTATTTGAAGTCTGATTTTTGCGCCCAATAGTGTTTTTCCTGTGTATTTCTGTTACGAGCCAGAAATGCGTTATTTCGTGGTTTCTGTTGAAAAGAGGTTGTCGTTTCATTTTCCATTGGAAACAACCATCATTCCTTGTGCCAGGCTGCAGGCGGGCATTTCTGTAACAAGGATGCGTTTTGAAGAGCGAAGAGGCGAGCAGGGAAAAAGAATGATTCCTCATGATCGCAGGGACAGAGGAATGATCATACATAGAGAAATGGATAGGAAGCCACAGAGCTAGAAGGAGGCCTCACAAAAGCCAAAGAGCACGATTGAGAGGCAGCACAGAGAGTTTTGGAGTCGCTTGGAGGTCGAGTGAAAACTAGAGAGCTCAGAGAAGCCAGAGCTAGAGCCAAAGCCAGAGTCGAGAGCAGAAGCAGAGGCCGACAAAGGTTTAAGGCAGTTGCAGAGAATAGAGCCAACGTTCATTCTCAAGGTTCCAATAGTCGAGGTGACTGTAGGGGACCGCTGAATCCATTGAGATGGAGTTTAGAAAATCATGAAGACTTCTAAGAGCCATGGAGCAGTAATGAAGCTTCAGAACAACAAAGAGATCAAATGATCCAGCTGTGCTGGTGTTCCGAGTGTGCTAAAGATAGAAGAAGGCATTCCAGAGACAGTGAGAGAATTCTGAGGGATTTGGTGCAAGCTAGAGCTCAAGACGGCTCAGAGCGTTGATTGAAGGAGTCTGGTCTAGAGAAGCCTAGATCTGTCTGCAAAGTATGGACAACCAGCAGGACAAGATGGTATTCTAAACCCATACGTTCAGTTGTAAACCAATGGAGTTCAGTGTGGAGCTTGTACAAGAGTTTATGCCATAATCCCATAGAGCCTAGTTGAGTTGACTAGAGCTCAAGGAGACGTAGCCCAAGAGGTTTGGGTGAACTCCATATTATATTGTTGTTGTGTTTGATGCTTATTTGCTGCACTGTTTCACTGTTATATGTTTTTATATCAGTTTAAGCAAATCAACTTAAAGCACATAAACAGCTTAAAAACAAACACAAGCATACACCTATTTTCAAGCACTTTTTACTTCTACAATTGGTTAACCATAAGGTCTTGGAAATATATAAGCTTTGGAGTGGGAGAGGTTCTTGTAAGCTTGACAAGAAGCCTTTAGTGCCCCATTTCATATCACCCAACTCAAAAGTTCATGTAATAAAGTTAATAAAGGAAAAATAAGACCAAGGTCATGGAACATGTATTCCAAGTTGAATGTTAGGCAAAACATCCTAGTAGGCATCACTTGTTGTTTATTATGGCTAAGGAAAGTGGAAAAGGATTTGAAAAGGCAAAGAGGCATCAATTGGCATTTTATTTATGAAAATAAAGGAAAATAGGAGAAAAGGAAGGTGAAAGGTCATAGGTTGCTTGTGAGGAGGAAATTGAAGGAAAATAGATGAAAAATAAAGAAAATAGAGGCAACAATAATAAAAAGGCATCAGAGCATCAATTTGGGGCATTTTGTTAGTTCAGTTTTGGAATTGGTTTCAAAGAGGAGAAGAGCACAAAGTGGAGGAAAGCAAGGGCAAGCAAAGGAAGGACAAGAAAGCAAAGAAAAGCAAGGATCAAGCATGGAAGAGTTGGATCAATTAGCTTCGGCGAGAAAACTTGCATGTAACATGTTACATGTATGATTTCCTAGTTGGTTTTGGCATGCATGGTACATGCATGTGCGTATTTGGTTCATTTGTTGTCATTGGCATGGGTTTTTCCTAGTTTGACAGTGGTTTCAACCTTACCTTGCCAATTTCTAGATAACCATGGTGTGATGGGATTCATTCTTGGTTGAGCTTTGGATGGACTGAAGGTTTTGGATCCGGGTGAGGTGGTCTCAGGAAAATCCCAAGTGTTGGGGGTGTAGATGGTTTTCTCCAGGAATCCCTCAACAGGTGGGTGGAGACAGGAAAAATTCTCAAGCGATGGTGAAGAAATTCTAAGGCATCCAAGCTTGGTTTGGTTTTGTGATCTCAGGACCGGTTTAGGTGAGATCACGGTAGTGTGAGGGTGGATGTGGTTTAACCTTTGGATTCCCTTGGGTTTTTATATATTGTTTTATCCCATGAGATCCCACATTCATGCTTAGAATATGGCATGGGGGTGACTCGCTGAAAGAAAGATTTGTTTCAACCCAATCTATGGTTGGGTGATTCGTGAAAGTCCCTGACTTGGTTGGTTTTTGCATATGTTAATAAGAGTTGATTTCCTCTTGTATTTTATGGGAAAATGTACTTGTTATGATGTGGCTTTGATGGTTGTTCTATAATTGTTATTATTCTGGTTATAAGCGTGGTTTTATGACAGATTTTAGTTATGGATCTTATCTGTTTTGATTGGTAAATGAATGGATATTTAATGCATGACCTAATAGATGATATTGCAGCTATTGTGAGAGGGAATTAGACCTTCTTGATAATTCTTAGATAAGCATCAGATCTCTATGTTCAGATATGCATTCATGAACTATAGGTTTCATGTTCTTAATGTGTTTGACGAAATGACTGTCATGGTTAGGTCAGGTTAGGTCAAGTCCTTGATCAAGTTGTGTGTTAAAGGATTTATCTTTGTGTCATTTATGTTATGCTCTTAACCTGCAAAATAATACCCAAATACAGAATATGCGAAGAAAAAGATACCCAGAACACAGAATAGCAATGATTTTATTATTCAGAGAGCAATGTTCACATGCCTCTTCGAGGGGGAAACCTCCAATAGAGCAGAGCTTGATTACAGAAATAAGACACAATGCTCCTCACAGGGAGTCTCTATCCTTTATATATGACTCATACATGCAATACCACGGGCCAATACCGTGGGTTTTATTAATACCATCTATCTAATACTACGGCCCATTTGCAACTAACTGTGGTCCCGTCATTAATTGCGGGTTAACCACTTACAAATATTAATATGGGCTTTATTGACTCTTGACTATGACGTGATCCCATGACATAAATAAGGGGGTTAGGGTGGGACCCTAACATGCCCTCCCCCTTAAGACTAGCCTTGTCCTCAAGGCTGAAGCTGCGGAAACTGCTGAAGAATAGTGGCTGGTTCCCAAGTTGCATCTTCCGGAGAGGTGTCTTTCCATTTGACGAGGACTTCCTTAATCATGCGGCCGCGTAGGTGCTTGTCTCGAGTATCTAGAACTTGTTCGGGTTGAAGCCAGATTGACCCTTCTTCGTCCAATTCAGGTAGACTGGTTTGAACTCGGCAATTGTTCCCAATCGCTTTCTTGAGGCACGATACATGGAAAACTGGATGGATTTTTGCCGTAGGTGGCAAAGCCAACTTGTAAGCCACTTCTCCAATGCGCTGAATTACTTGGAATGGTCCGTAGAATTTTGGAGAGAGCTTTTGACAACCCTTGTCTTTGAGTGATGTTTGCTTATATGGTTGCAGCCTTAAAAAGACCTGATCCCCTTCTTGAAATTGGCGCTCTGAGCGATGTTGGTCGGCCTGTTGCTTCATGCGGTTCTGAGCTTGATTAAGATTCTCTCTAAGATGGGCGAGCATGGTGGCGCGGTGTTGTAGGAGTTGATCCACTGCTTGTACTTTGGAGCACCCCTTGAGATAAGAAGTAGGGGAAGGCAGAAGTTGACCATAAACGGCTTCATAGGGAGTCATTTTGGTGGTGGCATGATAGTTGGTGTTATACCACCATTCAGCCAGAGGTAACCACTGTACCCAAAGGTGTTGCTTTTCTGAAGTGAAACACCTAAGGTAGGTTTCTAGACATTTGTTGACAGCTTCGGTTTGACCATCTGTTTGCGGATGATATGAAGTACTGAGTTTGAGTTGAGTGCCTTGTATTCTGAAGAGTTCCTGCCAAAAATTACTAGTGAAGATCGGGTCACGGTCGGACACAATAGAAGTGGGCATGCCATGCAATTTGAAGATCTGATCCATGAAATATTGAGCAACCAAAGTTGGTGTAAACGGGTGGGGTAGTGCGCAGAAATGAGCATACTTCGACAGTCGGTCCACAACCACCATGATGACTGACTTGTTCCCTGACTTTGGAAGACCTGTAATGAAATCCATAGAAACCTCCGTCCAAATTGATGCCGGAATGGGCAATGGTTGTAATGAGCCTGGTGTGTTGACTATTTCCCCTTTGTGGCGTTGACAGACATCACATTCTGCTACGAAAGTAAGGATGTCCTGTTTCATGCCTGTCCAAAAAAATGATCTTCTGGTGCGAGCATACGTCTTCTGAAAGCCCGAATGTCCTGCAATGGGAGATGAGTGCAATTCTGCCAAAATGCGACTTTTGAGGGTGGATGTTGGTGATATTACAACTCTGTCCTTGTAGCGAAGAATATCATTCTGCCACGAGTCCTTGCTGGAATTAGGATCTACCTACAATTGAGAAATGAGTTGGGAGAGCCCGGGGTGTGAAAACCATTCCCTGCGAGCCTCTTCAATCCAGTCTGGAATGGGGAGGGAAATTGCGAGCAGAGTACTTTCCTCCTCAAATTGGCGAGATAATGCATCTGCTACACTGTTGTCTTTCCCTTTCTTGTAAATGATCTCATAATCATATCCCAGCATTTTGGCTAACCATTTATTTTGTTGTGGGGAGGATAGGCGTTGCTCCAAAAAATATTTAAGACTGTGATGATCTGTGCGGATTTGGAAACGTCGCCCCAATAAGTAAGGTCGCCAGGTCTCGACTGCATGTAAGATGGCCATCATTTCCTTCTCATAGGTAGATTGGCCCAGATTCCTCCCACTGAGTTGTTGGCTTGTGAAGGCCAATGGTCGCCCTTCCTGCATTAAGACCGCCCATTACCTGTACCCGAAGCATCACATTCAATGACAAAGGATTTGGTGAAGTCATGTAGTGCTAAGACTGGAGTGGAACACATGGCGTTTTTGAGAGCGGTAAATGCCTGTTGTGCTTCCTCGTTCCAGAAGAAGGAATTTTTCTTTAGGAGTTGAGTGAGGGGCTTCGCTATGCGGCCATAGTTGCGGACAAATTTACGATAATAGCCTGTGAGACCCAAAAAGCCTCTCAAGCTCTTCAAGGTCTTAGGTTGAGGCCATTCTTGCATTGCCTGGATCTTTTTGGGGTCCACCTTGACACCTTCACGCCCCACAATGTGGCCCAAATACTCAACTTCTTCCATGCCAAACGAACACTTAGACATCTTGACAAATAATTTATGCTTGCGGAGCAGTTGCAAGAGTAGATCTACATGCTGAAGATGTGCCGCCCAAGTGCCACTATAGATGAGGATGTCATTGAAGAAGACAAGGACAAATTTTCTGAGATATGGTTTGAGAATGTGATTCATAAGGCTCTGAAAAGTAGAGGGGGCATTACAGAGACCAAATGGCATGACCAGAAACTCATAATGGCCTTCATGAGTTCTGAAAGCCGTCTTGGGAATGTCGACTTCCTTCATGCGAATTTGGTGGTAGCCTGAGTGAAGATCCAACTTAGTGAAGAATTGAGCCCCATTGAGTTCGTCCAGCAAATCGTCAACCACCGGGATGGGAAATTTATCTTTAACTGTCAACTTATTGAGGGCCCTGAAGTCGGGACACATCCGCCACTCCCCATCTTTCTTGAGGACCATGACCACTGGGGATGAATAAGGACTAATGCTGGGACGAATGACACCTGCTTCCAACAATTCCTTGATGATTTTTTCTATTTCATTCTTTTGGGTGAACGCATATCTGTATGGCCGCACATTTGGGGGTTGGGCCCCTGGAACCAAGATGATGTTATGATCATGTTCCCCTCGCGAAGGTGGAAGCTCATGAGGCTTGTCAAAGACCGTCTGATGGTTATTTAAAATCTGTTGCATCTCAGGATGAATTGGCAGAGACAGGGTTTCTACTACCTGGATGGCATTAAATTGAGCGACCACTCCATGATGGCCCTTTTTTAACAATTTTTCCATCCTATGCGAGCTGATGATAGAAGGGGCTCCCGCTTGGAGTCCACGGAGGGTATGTGTGGAGTTGTTCTGCTTAAAACTCATATATAACTCCTGGAAATCCATTGTGATTGGCCCAAGAGTGCGGAGCCATTCAGCGCCTAGGACAATGTCGCAACCCCCCATGTGTATGGCAAACATGTGGGTTTTCAACTGATAATCCCCCATTTGAAGTTTGACATTTTCACAGCGGCCTTCACATTTCATTGTGCCCCCATCTGCAATTTGGACTTGGAAGTTAGAGACTGCCCGTACAAAACAATGCACTGCTTCTGCGATTTTTTGATGGATGAAATTATGGGTACTTCCACTATCAATCAAGACGACTATTGGGCGATGTTTAAGAAAACCCCTGATTTTGAGAGTTTGAGGGGAAGAAATTCCTGCCAACGCATTTAGCGAAATAACTGGTTCGTCAGATACAATCTCCTTTTGGTTGTCTTCTTCGATCGCCTCTGGTTCCTCAAGTGGTGGATCTTCCTTGGTGGAGCTGTAGTCAGTGGCATCTATTTGAAAAAACTTGGGCTCCTTGCATTTATGACCCGGGGAATATTTTTCATCACAGTAGTAACATAGTCCTTGCTTCCTTCTTTCGGCCATTTCCGCAGGTGACACCTTTTGAATCTTAAGTGTCTGAGTCGTGTTGGGAGCCTGTGGGGGACAACCTTTAGCGGGGAAATTGGGGTGGCTGTATTGGGCTGCTAATGCACGTTCCACCTTACGAGCTACCTGGCAAGCCTCTGTCCACGTGGGAGGGTGGTGGAGTAGAACTTGAGCTTTGATGGCTTCTTTAAGACCACTGATAAAACATTCGGTGTAGAACTCATCTGTGAGACCCTTAGTGTGGAAGGCTAAGGCTTCAAAAGCGGTAATATATTCATCCACTGTACCCGTCTGTCGGAGCTTAGTGAGACGCCCCAAAAAAGAGTCTTCCTGTTCAAAGCGATTTCAAAGAGCTTTGGTAAATTGGTCCCAATTCTGAAAAGGTCCATTGCAACGTTGATGCCATTCCCCCCATTGCCATCGTTCATTGTCCAAGTACATGGTCCCCACCATAAACTTAGTCCAATCATCTAGGATATGATTCAATTTGAAATACTGCTCCATTTGTGCTAGCCATGCGAACGTGTGAGAACCGTCAAATTTAGGCATATCCAACTTGGGAGGTCGCTGACTGGGTGGTGGATGGGTGTGCCAGACGTGAGGAGAGTGGCTCAACTCACCCTCATGGTATTCATGGCCCTTATACGCCTCCTCATGGGCTGGTTCCTTGCCCTTCGAGAGTGCTTCCTGTACCTGGAGACTTAGTCCGTTAATCTCATGTTGGAGGGAGCTCATGTTTGCTTCAAGTTTGTCCAACCTTTCATTGGCCATCGCTTGAGCTCTAGTTTTTACCATACACCAACTTCATGAAAAAACTGGGACAGCCTAAAAAAATTTTTACTAATAAATTGAATGGTACCACCTTGCTCAGCTCGTCGTCCTGATGCTTATGGGCTAGATCACCAATAAGCGCCTCGGAAGATCTCAGACTTTTTTTTTTGGAAAACTCCTAATGGAGTTTTACTCCTTCTTGATCAATACTACAGTCGCCAAATCCTCAAAATGTCAATGCTGCCAAAAGTCCTGCGAAAAGTATACCCCGGTATAGGAACCCTTCACAACAACTCCGATCTGGTGGATCTGAGAGATCTGAATGGTGGAACAACTGTTGCTGCGAATCTGATGGAGCTACGGGACTGATGTCTGCTGCTGCGGCACGTCTTTGCACACACGGATCTGGAATAGATGATGTGTGATCCCCCTATAGAAAAGGGAACTATGGTCTAGAGGAGTGTCAAGTGCTACAGATCGCAATATACATAAGGGTCTGACAGTAGTACTCGGCCCAATGTTTCAGGGCTCTAACTAAGGAGGATCGACCGTACCCTTAGCCGTACAACCCGACTACCCTATCGTACGGGCGAGTAATCTCTCCGAGTGTTGTTCTCGGTGTACTGTAGCCACAAGACGGCCGAAGGTTTATCTATGGCGAGGTTTCAAGGGAGCCTAGGGGGCTTCCTATATACCCAGAGGGTACGTGGAAGACAGTCCGTGCGCGGTTCTGTCTAATGCGCTACTACTCGAAGGGGTACCCACAGGGGTTACAAGGGAGTCCAACAGACGTGACCACCTCTTGTATTTCCTGCGTGCATGCCTCCCCAAATCCGCAGGTTTATGCGCTTAACGACAGATCCCGTGGTTTTTAGACGTCGGAACACGTCTCTAGCCAAAAAAAAATTTGCTAAAAATTGGAGATCCCACCGAGCCCTGGAAAGTGCTCTGATACCACTTGTTATGCTCTTAACCTGCAAAATAACACCCAAATACAGAATATGCGAAGAAAAAGATACCCAGAACACAGAATAGCAATGATTTTATTATTCAAAGAGTAATGTTCACATGCCTCTTCGAGGGGGCAACCTCCAATAGAGCAGAGCTCGATTACAGAAATAAGACACAATGCTCCTCGCAGGGAGTCTCTATCCTTTATATATGACCCATACATGCAATACCACGGGCCAATACCGTGGGTTTTATTAATACCATCTATCTAATACTACGGCCCATTTGCAACTAACTGTGGTCCCGTCTTTAATTGCGGGTTAACCACTTACAAATATTAATATGGGCTTTATTGACTCTTGACTATGACGTGATCCCATGACATAAATAAGGGGGTTAGGGTGGGACCCTAACAATTTATCATTTCTGAAAGTATCATTAAGTTCTGGGCAGTGGTTGAGAGTGAGACCATGAAAGGGTGGCTCATATTTTGGGGTCGCTGGCTCAGAACTAGGAAATCTAGATTGTAGTCACTGGGAGGCAGGGTTATCAGAGTGACTGGAGGGTTACACTCGCTGGGTTGCCTTGTCATGAGAGTGACTGGAGCTCCAAATCACTAAAATGGAAAGTTAACTCAAGATTTGGGCACCTGGAATGGTTGTTTCGCTCTTATGGGTCCTGTAGCACGTAAGGGAAGTCAGTAAAGTTTCATATTGTCGATTCCACTTCCTTAACTATAGTTAGGGATTTGAGTTATGTCATAGTAGCCCTCTGCTCATGTTTACCCCGACAGGGTAGTGAAAGTGGGTAAATGTGGGAGGTGGTGTTACATAGTGGTGTGGAGATTCTATGACTCTTTGGTTTATTATGCCTTCATAGCTTAGAGAAATTTCACACGTAAATTTTGTTTTGTTTTAAGTAAAGGAAAAGGATACAAATTTTTTTGTGGAAAGATAAGATCTAGGTGATAATAGTTAGAAAATATAATCTATATTATGGTAATATAATGCAAAATTCATATCTCCTTGCCAAAAAACATTTATTAACACCAAAAATAATTATCAACAAAGAAAGATCACTAAGGGAATCCAAGTTGCAACAAGGATGTTTCCTACGTAGTAGCAACTTTTATATTGCATTGGGATGTTAATGTCCCCTTCATCGTTGTGCATTATCTAAGACCTATTGTCTCATAAGGTTTGGGATGTTTATAAGCTACAAAAAACATTGAGCTCTACCAACTTGGTAGCAATCATTTCATGTTGTGATGTTGAAGACACTCCATTTTCTTGTTTCTTATTCATCATTTTTCCATGTCATTGGGCTTGGGGTATTCATATGTTGCAATATTGGCTAATAAACTTTGAATTGCACCATGTTGCTTAAATTTTGCTTCCTCTTATTTAAGTGTGTGTAGTATCAATAATCTCATACACGAGATAATTATGAGACATGGGAGATTCATTAAAAAATATCAACAGAGAAAACTTTACTAGTATGAAAGTCAACTTTGAAGTGTGAATCCTCAGTTGACGTGACAACATCTTAATTATTCACAAATTTAGTGGCACATCTAATCCATTGAGATTAATGTATATATCAAAGTTAAAAAGAACAAATGACCTTATAGAGGGGCTTTTACATTCTACTTAGATGTCATGATCAAGGGATATTTATTTCATCGAGTTCAACCATGACCTAAAATTGGTGTCATTCATTGAGATGTGTCATATTTGTAGGTTGTCAAGGTTGTTGAGACTCCATCTTAGTCTTAACCATGGTAGTTAACTTGGTTTATTTTTCCATGTAACAAAGTACCCCACCCACTAGCCTGTATGCAAGGGTAATACAAACTTAAGGGCTCAAGGCCATTCAACAACAAGCCTAAACATTACAATAATATACTCAATATGAGCTCATCATGTCACTTGCAAGAATTGAACCTAGGTGGGGAGGATAATAATCATTCCTCCCAACCACCTGAGATAAACATAATAGAAATATTTTAAAAACAAATATATAGGAGTGGGCTTTGATCCACTTATGTGTGCATAGTTCATGAGATCATTAATATGTGGGTTTTGATCTAGGTGCAACAACATGTTCGACCACCACCTCAAGTCGTCCCCATGGCTTTTAGGGTGAGCAACCCTCATGAGAATTGAACCTTTCTCAATGGTGAAAAACTCCTTGCCTCTCACCATCATATCCAACCCCTTTGGGCTCATGGTAGAATAAATTTGTTGGCAACATTAACACAACACATATATATTCAAGGAGTTTGAACTTAATCCCATGAACTAAAGTGCTTACTAACAACTCACTCAACACACATATTTAACATGTTTTTGCTTCCCCTTATCATGATATGCTAGAAAACTATTTTCCAATATAGTGATGCAACATATTACAATCAAGTTACAACACTTGTAAATATTCTTTCTATTAAAAAACTACAAGTAGGGTATCTAAAGATTCATAGGACTTGCAGCTAACTCTAGTTGCTTGGGACTATCCGACCAGGCATTGATAATTCCACGAATAATTCTTTTCCATTAAGAAAAATCATTAATAAATACAAGGAGAGGGAGACCCTTGGAATTCATATTCCAGCGTCTCTTCATCTTCTTTATTCTCATATTTATAATATTTTCCTAATCCCTAAATATTAGGTGTCAACATTCCTCCGCTCAATCTAAAGGGATGTTGGTGAGTCCAAGCATTATTTTGAATCTTTCAAACTTTTCTCTTCCAAATGCTTTGGTGAAGATGTCTGTAATCTACTCATTTGTGGAACAATGGCATATGTGAATAGTCTTGGCCTCAACATGATGTCGAATCAGATGATACTTTGTATTGACATGCTTGGTTTGATCATGGAACTTTGGATTATTGGCCAATTTTATTGTAGAAGTGTTATCAATCAAAAGAGAAGTAGAATGCACTTGTTTCTCTTGCGAATCTTCAAGAATTTTCCTTATCCACACAATTTCCTTTGTTGCTTGTGCAGCTGCCACATATTCTGCCTCTGTTGTGGAATCTGCTGGAACTGACTGTTTCTGTGACCTCCAGGAGACAACTCTTGATCCAAGACTCATAACATAACCTAAAGTAGATACTCCATTTTCTTTTTCTCCATCAAAATCCGAGTCAGAGTATCGAATCAAGATGAAGTCATCTACCTGTGTATACTTAAGGCCAAAGTCTTAAGTTCCCGTCAAGTAACTTAGAACTCTTCTTGTAGCAGACTAGTGAGCCTCACAATGTTTTTGCATTAACTTGGAAAGGATTCCAACAACAAATGAAATTTTTGGTCTGGTAGTAGTGAAGTAGTTAAGACTTCCTATGAGCCATATGTACTTTGTTGCATCTTCAAATTCATTTCCTTCTTTAGATGTGAGCTTTAAATTTTGGTCCAATGTACTTCTTTTGGGATAGGAATATAAATTTCTAATGTTAGGTAACGTCAATACCCAAATAGTAGTGAACATGTCCCAAATTTATTATCTCAAAAACTTTCCTCAATTCTTTCTTTGTGGATGCAATGTAATTTTCAATTTTCCTTGTCATCAGTAGATCATCTACATACACCACAAGATATACAACAGATTTACAAACTTTCTTGACAAATAAAGTTGCATCATCAAGATCATAGTGTTTGAAATTTAGTTTCAGATTATGCTCAATCAATTTCTCGTACTAGGTTCGCGGTGCTTTCTTGAGGCCATACAAGGTTTTGATAAGCTTGCATACTTTGTGCTCTTGTCCCTTCACAACAAATCCTTCTAGTTGAGACATAAAAACATTTTCTTTCAAATCTCCATCCAAGAAAGAAGTTTTTGCATCCATTTGATGGGTTTTCCATCCATTTTGAGCTACCAAGGCAAAAAGAGTTCGGATGGTAGCTCATTTTGTTGTGGTGGAAAAATTCTCCTCATTATTGACCCCTTCCTTATGTGCAAAACCTTTTTCCATGAGCCTTGCTTTGTGCTTATGAGGTGATCCATCTACTTTATACTTGTTCTTGAGGACCCACTTACAATGAATCAATTTAGTTCTGAATGGAAGGTCCACCGACTTCCAGGTTCCATTCTTTATCAGAGCAACATACTCATTTTGCATTGCTTCTTTCCATTCATCATGAGAAGCAACTTCTTTAAAGGAATTTGGTTCGAAATTTGTAGACACATTTAATTCACAATCATAAGAAACATCCATTTCAATGGCTAAATCAGAATTATCTACATCACCTCCATTCTGCCTAGTAGAAAATCTTGTTCCTATCTTTCCAACCTCATCAGGATGGACACTTTCAAGTGTCTTAGTGAGCCACTTTGGAAGACCCTTCTGAGATGGCTCGGGTTGTTCAATTGACTGAGATGGGATTAAATCAATATGTAGCCTTCCAATTATCTCAGTCACATCACTTAAAGTGTCTTCTTGATCAATAGTTGTAGCTTCATGAGAGGGAGAGTGTGATTCAGAAGGAGATTCCATAAATTGATCCAGGGTAAGGACCCCCCCCCCCCCCCCTTCAAGATGTGGAATCTCATTATCAAATTCCTAAAAAGATTTTGCATGCCCGAATCTATCAAAGTGATCAAGCTATCACTCAACAGCAATGTCAGTCTTGGAATATTTAAGAAAAATCTCATCTCTAGACAATATAAACTTCTTATTTACTTCATCATAAAGATGGTATGCTTTGAACGTATTCAAGTACCCCAAGAAGATACACTTTTGAATCCTTACACCAAGTTTGTTTCTTTGTTCCTTAGGTATCAAGGCATAACAGGTGGAACCAAAAACCCTGCGATGCCTCATTGAAGGAATGTGGTCATACCACATTTCAAAGGGAGTCTTGTTTTTTAGAGCATGAGATGGACATTTGTTTTTAGTATAAACTGCACACAGAATTGCATCACCCAGAACATTAGCTTTACATTTTTTTAAAACATCATTGAACGTACCATATTTAATATTTTCATGTTCAGTCTTTCGGCTACGCCATTCTATTGACGATTATAAGGCACCATTGTTTGATGTTGGATCCCACGCTAGTGAAGATAGTTTTCAAATTCATTTGAAGTATATTCTTTTCCATTGTTGGTACAAATAGGGCCAATATGAGATTGTGCATTATTTTCAATCCATGCATGAAAGTTTTTTAAAATTTCAAAAGCTTCATATTTGTTTTTCAACAGATATACGCCACACATTTTGGTGTAGTCATCAATAAAAGTCATCACGTGTTTATTTCCATTTGCAAAAGGAATGGGCATAGGGCCACACAAGTCGTAATGATTAGTTCAATCTTTCTATGTGCTCTGGAATGAGAACCATGAAATGTTTGTTTGTTGTGTTTTAATAAGATACAAGCATCACATTGCTTAAGTTTCCTAAGAACGATGGGAAAATCAATAACACCATTTTTCTTCAATAAACAATGATTGTCATAGTTCAGATGTCCAAATCTAGCATGCCATAATAGACTAGATGGTAGTGTACTTTCAACATACTAAGAACTGTATGCAAAGTTTTGAGCATGAGTAGAGGTTCCTTGCAGCTTCAAGAGTCTTTCTTCTTCTACCCCAGTCATGACAAGTGAGTTGTCTCATGCTTTTATCACCTCAATCTTGCTATCAAACATGTGAATGGAGTGCCCTTGCTGGTGGATGTGAACCAAGGACAACAAGTTTCTTTGTAACTCTAGGAGGTAGAGAACATCATGTAGAAGAAAGTCAGGGAAATAAGGCAATTTGAGCCTGATGGTGCCAAGTTCAGATGCTTGATTTTTTATTTGTCTACAAAGTAGACTACTCCATTTACATTGTCACTGAGTTATTCAAAGAAATCCTTCTGAAAGGTCATGTGGCAGGTTGCTCCTGAATCAAGCAACCATGCATCTTTCCATGAAGCAAGTGAAGCATTAAACAAGTCTTCAATGACTCCAATATTGCATTGTGCCACAATATAATGAGTGAATTCAGGTGCTTTACCTTCCTTAGATCTAGTGATTTTCCTTTCTCTTCATTTCTTTCTTATTTGATTTTGTCCCAAGGGAGCTTGCATGTGGAAACATCATGTCCATTTTTATCGTAGTGTATATAATGAAGATCAGGTCTTCCTCCTTGGTAATGTTCCCCCCTTGCCTATTTTATTCTTCTTTCCACATCTTCTTATGCCACCTCTTCTTCTAGAAGAATCTTGTGCCTGATTCTTCTCTTTCTGTGCAAGACACACAACTCCTTCAAAAGACTAAGCAATTGTCTTCTTCTTCATAAAATCTCTCTCTCTTTTTGCAAACTTCTCCATAAGAGAGTCAAAGGAAATATCTTTAAGTTTTCCACTAACTTGTAATGATTCAAGATAATTAGGTATGTGGGATATAGTGCCTTGACAAAAGTTGTGAGAGGAACATCTATTTTAACGTTGGCGGCTTCTACATTATGCATAATAATTCTGATTTTAGAGTCTAGGGCAAGAGGATCGTCATCTTTCAATTCAAGATTGAAGAGTTTGATCATAAGTTGGACTACTTCAAGCTCAAAGTGTGAGTCATATGTCTTATCACTTATTTAAAGCATTAAAAGTATTTGTAAATGGTGCAATGTGACAACTCACCTCTTCATTGATTGGCACAACAATCAAGGCATAGGTCTTACTGTTCTTGTTCTCCCATATGGCAAGCTCTTTGTCTAAAGTTGGATTTTCAAGAGGATTGACACCTTCTCATTCACAAACACCTTTCCAAAGTTTATTGAAAATGAGGGTATGCTTTGTCTTTCTGGTCCATTCATGGTAGTTCTCTTTTCCAATGAAAACAAATACAATTATGGAGATGAGTGAATGTATTATTAAAGAAAGAAAGAGAAAGAAAGAAATTATTTTAACGTCCACGAGACTAAAGATAACCTATGGGACATATTGCTTCTTCATCTGCTTGATGTATTCAACCCTTTTTCTGTGAAGCTTCAAAATAAATTCTCCCAACTTTTCGACAAACCCCTCACTAAATAGATTAGCCCAAGAGATAGTTGCTAGCATATCTGCATAACTTTCCTTGTTGTCTTTGAAGGCCTCACATTCTAAAATGAAATGTTTTTCTATTTCCACTTTTCCGGATGAACAAAAAAAGCATACTCTTTCCTCCCACACTTCTTTTGGCCTTTTCCAGCGCCATGTTTCACAACAGAGTTGATGAGAATTAGTCCTTAACTAAGCAATAAGAATTTTGGCTCTCCAAGAGATATTGGCCTCTATACATGCTTTTGGTTGATGACTATGAGGGGGATTAAACACTTCAATATAGTACTTTTTCTTTCTTCCTAGCTCCTTATCCCAAGTACACTTGTGGAACTTTTCCATAACAAAAGCTTTTACCTCCTTGTTATTTATGGGACACACATTCAAGTGAATACCCCATTTACTAAACCATTTGTTATTTTGCTGCATCCAAGTTTTTTTTCTCTTGCACAATATGTCATTAAAGACAACCTTAGCTTATCTACCCTCTTCCATTTGCTCAATTTTTTTTAAATACCTTATGACTCGCACCATAGCAATTGCTTCAATAGGAGCAATCCCTATTTCACTTAACAAGATAGCATAAGGCACTGCACTTTTAATCTTGAATTTGTTTGTAATCAAACGCTTCTGAATTTTCTCAATTTGTCTCCACTGCATGTCGGATGTACTGCTGGCCCATAATTCACAACCATAGAGAATTATCAGAATCACTAGAAGCCCAAAAAGAGTTTGAGTGGTTTTCTAGTCCCATAACTCTGTGTCTCTACACCTATTTTGAAAAGCATAAAATGCTTTCTAACTCCCCAAAGTTCTTTTCTTTCTATAAACATTCCAACTTAGATTTTTGTTGAAGTCAATTCTGAGGTATTTGTAATCCGCAACTTCTTCCAGAATGTTTCTTTCAAAGTAGAACTTATGTTGGTTATGTTTTCTTTTCTTAGAGAAAATCTCTACTTTTGTTTTGCTGATATTGACTTGCATTCCCACACTTCTAGAAAAATGCTCAAGGGATAGTAAGTGCTCTTGCAAACCAAGAGTCGATTTAGCAATCGAAATAAGGTCATCTGCATACAAAAGAAGCCTTATAACAAACTTGCCAAAATAGATACCATTACCCCCTTGCGAATTTAACCACTCCTCAAGCTTGTCGATATATAAACCAAAAAGAGTAGGAGACAGTGGGCAACCTTGCTTGACCCCGATATCACTTTTAAAACTTTCAGAAATGCGTGCTAAATTATGATATGTGCTCTAAATAGTCTCTTACAACTAACAAACTACCATACACCTTGTCCTTGTCTTTGTCTTCAAAGAGAAATCATGAAATAACCCAAAATTCATGATAAAGGTTGACAAAGAGGAATCATGAAATAACGCAATATCAACCAGCCAATGCATTAACCGGCGCAATCAATCAACCAATGCACATTAATATTTAATTCAGCCCTTGAATGGAAACCTTCACAACATTCAATACAAAACCCACGTCCATTTGTTCAACACACATATATGTTACACCAATTCAACGCATATAAATCTTCAACGTTGTATATAAAGCATATATATGAACCACCACACATGTAAATCTTCAATCAATGCATAAAGAAACCGACCTGAAATAAACTGACGTCACTTTAATCAAGCTTGAAGCAGAAAACACAGGGAGACCAGCATTGCTGCATTCTCACGTTGATATTTACGTTGAATATCAACTCAGCATTCCACGCTAATATCTACGCATGAATTATGCACAGAGACCGATGCTTCAACGTTTTGTATTCTGCAAACCTCAAGGTCAATGCACATAACTCAACGCTCAAAGTTTTGTAGAGGATAGAGAAGGAACATCTCTGAATGGGAGTATAAAAAGGAGTCAACGGTGAGAGAAATGCTAAAAATGGGACTTGTGCTTTATATGAGGCGAGGTATTGGTAATTCTACGAATGATTTTTTTTAATAGGGGAGGGAGATTTTTGGAATTCATAAGTGTTTCTTTATCTTTTTAATATTTTTCTAATCCCTAAAGATTGGGTGTTACGAATAACTAGTTTTTGCACACAAAATCAAACATAAAAGACAAAATATTTAGGTGATAAGGATAAGAAAATGTAATCATGTTAATGCAATAAGAATCTATTACTCATTGCAAAAAAACCAAAAACCATTTACTTTTCTACCTAAGAAAAATAAGCATTTATATTCATAGTTGAGTGGAATTATTTTTATTTTTATTTTTTTTAATATGTTATTACATTAACACTATATGAAGATAGATTTTAGACTTATCTTTAAGTATCCATACAAAAATGTGGGAAAACCTTTACACCCATTGTGACAAAGAAAATAGAAATTTCCAATCCAAATATTTCCTATTTGATTTTATTCTAATAAACGAAGGATCCATAAAGACACTAAATGACTTCAAAAACTTCCACATGGTGCATAAATCAAACTTTTATTTCGTAAGTAGAAATTATTTTTCCTTTATTTCCTTTGATTTTTGGGTTCCTTCTATTACTTGTTGAACCATCTATGATAGAGTGATCATCTTTTCATTCTACTCTTTGTAAACATGAATAAATGAAACGATATCAACAAAACTTGTCACCTCTTTTAACCAATTCCTAATAGGTCTAAGAGAGATATTACAAAGCTAGCATGACTTTGTCCTCTAATTAATAACCAAACAAAAATCACCATAAATTTGAATCTATTTGACACTTTTATCTAAAGGGAACCTTGAGAGGAGTATTAAAACCATAAATTCAATATAGGTGTTTGACTATTCTCCTAAACATGACTTTAACTTTATTGTGTGATTCTCTAACACATACAAAATTCAACCCACACTACTAATCCTGGAGGGACTTTCTTGGCTCCATCTAGAAAATCCCATCCTCGAACATTGTTGATGACTAATTAAGTTCCTCCAGATGTTTACTTTTTCTTTTTTTGATAGGCAACTTATAACTTGAAGAAATATATGTAATTTTGGAAAAGAATTAATAGGAGGGAATGCATTTATTCTTAAAAAGGCACAAGATCCTTTCTAACCATATGCCTCAAATGATCAAGCATGCTAGTTGTTAGTGTCAGTATATGCATACTTCCATCGGGGATCAAATCTGATCTTTGCATTTTCATTTTAGGTGTCTCATACTGAATTTTTTATCATTCCACTAGGTCATGCCAAAATGGTCCATTGATGGTTGTCTTCTTCTCAAAAAATCAAATTTTCCCTCATGAGGTACATTTGCTGACCCATCTCCATGTTGCATTCAATTATGGTTTCAATTATGTTATTTTTAGAGTCAAAGCAGTCATGTTTCCATTAGGTCTTAGGGTTCATTTCCAAGGTCAAAAGCATAGTTTCAGTGTAAATAAAGGGCAGTAAATGTATGAGGAAGACCAATAAACAAAGAGTGATTGGTAGTAAGTCATGGTTATTATACAAAGATCTCATTTCACTGATGTAATTTTCATACAAAGTATTTTAATTGATTCATATTTTTTTTTGTGTAATTCAAGTCATTTCATGTAACAATTGTTCCCATAAGCTGCCCAGGGATTTCTCCTTGCTGCAAGAAATGAGCCATTAAAGAAATCAATTAAACCAAAGCATCATCCCCCTGAAAAGAGACAAAGAAAGAAAACATTAAACAGAGATTTGAAGACAAAGTAAAAGTTCCAAAAAACATTATAAAGTGGGTTTTTTCTAAGGAAAAATCAAAATCATCCTCTATATAAGATTTCAAAATCATTTTTCAAACTTCATCATACTCATTTGACAAAGAGAGAGAAGGGAGTTGAAGTGAATTGGTGGTTGAGCAAACCGTGGGCGTTGCGCATTGGGCAAGGAGCGTTGCGCACAGGACAAAATTGTGGAGGCATTGTGCATAGAGCAGAGAGCGTTGCGCATAGAGCCTGTGTGCCAGTGTATTTTTGCACAGCGTTGCGCATACAATAGAGTGTTGCGCACCTGTACAAGGCACTGCACATAGGGCCAAAAAACACCAAAATTACCCTAACAACCATCTAAAACACTCCTTTTGCTACCTAGAGCCTCTAAGCAAGTAAGTACACTCCTTAAACCATCCTCCCAGCACTCATTTCACGATTTTTGAGTTTGTTTGCTATTTAAATTTTCAAACCCTAGGTTGTCTAAAACCCTCCCTGCTTACCATTTTCCTTCATTCCCACATCTTGTTGTCATATCCCTCATTCCCACATCCTGTTGTCATATCCCTAAATATCATCCCTATTCCTATTTCCTACTGTCAAATACACTTATCCCCTATACCCTGATCCCCCAAAACAAAATCCCTAAACCCCTACTTACAAAACAATCCATACTATAAAAAAACCCCTTTCTCACTCTCACATCATACATATCTCATCCTACATCACACAAAATCCTCTCCCCTTCCCATATCCCCATTCACCATAACTCACTTCCTCATTACCTTCTCTAGGGTTTCTAAAGCTTCAGATTCGAAAAACATGGATAAAGAGGATAAAGATTATGAGGAGGAAAACAGTGGCAGTGAAAGCATGGGAGATGAACCTCAGCATCAGAGAAAACCACATAAGGGAGGCAGAATTATCAGAGAGGAACCATCAAACATTAGAGAATTAGAGGCTTCCCATGACTGTCTCTTGTTTCAAGCTTCTGGCGTGTTATGAGCTTTGTGAGCAGGTACAAAGAGTTCAACATCATCCTGAGCTGACCAGGCTTTTTGTAGCCAATCTCCGTGATAACAAGGTAACTCTTACCAGGGTGACATTTATAGTTTCCTCCTCCATCATTGTTGATGCTACAAGGATTCCGAATGTGGGGGAAAAATTGTAAAAATCACAAGATTTGGATGAGCACTACTATGAGCCATACATCAAATCTAGGTACAGGAATGTGTTAGGCCCCTATACTACTAATGTAACCCCTTATTGTTATTAGTACAACCCACTTATTATATTGATGTGTAACCCTTTATTGTTATTAGTACAATCCTCTTATTATATTGATGTACCCATGTAGTGCCCATATTGTTACTATAGCCCATAGAAGCCCACTATTGTTATTATTGTGCCCTTACATTATTAATGTTATGTCGGCTCTGATTATGTTATGACCCCTTAGACTCCTATATATAGAAAGGAGGTCTTTTCATTTGTATCATCCAAGAATTGTTCATTTATGTAATGTAAAGGAGGTTGCCCCCTCGAAGAGACTGAATTCTAAGGCGTTGATCTATCTTTTCTTGAGTTGGTTCCATAACATTTGGTATCAGAGCTTTGGATTCTAGGGTTTCGCTGCTCCAAATAGGTCATTGCGGCATTTTTTCTATAACTTTTTTTCTGCGACGTTTCAGAAGCTAAAAAAAAAACCATTTGAGAAGACATCACGCTGAAGCTCGGGTCCGAATTTCAGAGATTTTTGCACTATATTTGCAGAGATATGATCCGAGGAAGTTGGTCTTTTGGTAGACTCCTGAATTACATTCCAAACAGGTGACCTGGGGAAAATCGTCATAACTTTCTCTCTGAGCATCAGATTGAAATTTCGTAAGAAGGTGCAGAAAGAGGACGGACTGTAGTTTCTTGTATATTTTTTTTAGAGCCAAAGGTCAAAACAGGGACACGTGGCACGTCGTACAAGTTCGCTCTACTGAACTAGTCTATAATCAGGTCACTGTGGGAGATTTGACATAACTCTTAGAGAATCCAATTTGGATCAGACTGGTCGCATTGGAAAGAGGACGCAGAGGGCTACTACAGATCGCAATTTCATAACTTAAAAATTCAAAAGTACAGAGTTACAGTTGTTTCAAGTTTGAGCTCCAAAAATCAAGAAAAATCAAGATGAGGAAGTTTGATGGCAAGGATCCAGTAAATTGGATACTTCAAATGGAGCAATATTTTGATCTACATGGTGTACCATTGTTACAAAAGGTATGTATTGCATCTTCATATTTAGAACCGGATCAATTTTTATGGTATGAAGGGCATTTTTCTCGTAAACAACTTGTTACATGGTCAATTTTCACATAGGAAATGCTAGCACATTATGAGGATACAAAGAGCAACACCTTCTTGAGAGCAACACCACAACAATTGGAAAGAGTAAAAGGGCTTTGTGACATATTGGAAAGAAAAATTATGGAAACCAGGAAGCATACCCCTCACAACTATAAAGATGGAAGTGTTGTTTCTCCTAGCCTTCCACAACCTACAAAGGTTACACCACAACAATTGGAAGAAAGAAGAGAAAAAGGGCTTTGTTACAATTGTGATAACAAATGCACTAAAGGCCATAAGTGTGCTAAGAAGAAATTAATTTTACATAGAATATGAAGAGGAGGAAGAAAAGGACAAGAAACATCAAAAGAAGAGGATATACGCCAAGATCCCACCCCAGAGAAAGAAGAAATGAATCAGACCATATCTTGTAAAGCATTGGCAAGATTTACCACTCCTCAAACTCTCAAGATAGAAGGACATATCAAGAAGAAAAAGGTGCAAAAAGTGAAAGATCGCATCGAGAAAGAAGAAATTAATCCAACCATATCTTGTCATTCATTGGTCAAAATTACCACTCCTCAAACTATCAAGATAGAAGGACATATCAAGAAGAAAAATGTTCAAGAAGTGAAAGATCACATCGAGCATCAAGAAATGAATCTGACCATATCTTGTAAAGGATTGGAAGAAATTACCACTCCTCAAACTCTAGAGATAGAAGGACATATCAAGAAGAAAAAGGTTCAAGCAGTGAAAGGTCACATCGAGCATCAACAACAAGTTCTCCAACTTTTAAAGGATAACGCCTCTTCGATGCAAAATCAAATGAAACAACAGGTAGATCAACATCATAGTGAAAAAAAATTTGATGTAGGTGATTGGGTATTTTTACTGCTACATCTCAAGCAAGCTATTTATGAGAAGGAAATGTTGGCAATACTACATGCACTTAAAAAATGGCGACCTTACCGAATGGGAAGACTCCTCAAGGATGAGGATGCGGAAGCATTGTTTTGTGTTATTTATATTATCCAACCAGATTGGATAAACGAAGCAAGGGATGAATCGAAGAAGGATGAAGAAGTATGGCCACTTATTCAAAAGTTGCAAAAGATCCCAATTCAAACAATATTACCAGAAATTGAAAAGGAAGGAAAAATAATATTGGAACCTGGAGCAGTCACAGAAACAAGAACTCGACAGCTACAAAATCGGTCAATTTCAGAGTATTTCATCAAGTGGAAGAACTTACCCGCTGAAGATTTCACATGGGAGGACAAGAATTTTATACAGAAGCATCAAGAACTACTCAAGCGTTGAGGACAACGCTTTTTGAAGGAGAGGGGCATGTTAGGCCCCTATACTACTAATGTAACCCCTTATTGTTATTAGTACAACCCACTTATTATATTGATGTGTAACCCCTTATTGTTATTAGTACAACCCTCTTATTATATTGATGTACCCATGTAGTGCCCATATTGTTACTATTGTGCCCATTGAAGCCCACTATTGTTATTATTGTGCCCTTACATTATTAATGTTATGTCGGCTCTGATTATGTTATGACCCCTTAGACTCCTATATATAGAAAGGAGGTCTTTTCATTTGTATCATCCAAGAATTGTTCATTTATGTAATGTAAAGGAGGTTGCCCCCTCGAAGAGGCTGAATTCTAAGGCGTTGATCTATCTTTTCTATCTTTTCTTGAGCTGGTTTCATAACATTATGAAAAGAAGAGGACCTTTCCTTTCAGGTTCCTTCACGACAAGTATGTCCCCATGATGGGGATCATTATGAAGTATTTTACATGTGAGGGCAGATTTTCCAGATTATACACCTATCATATTAGGCTTCTTATGCACTTCACAAGAGTGAAAATGATGAACATCCCGTATTTCTTATTCAAGATCATTGAGAAGATGGCCTACATTGTACAGAAAAGGCCATACCCCCAATAGATGAATAGTATTTATCACTATTCCTTGATTAAAATGATTGTGCTACATCATCTTAACCTCCTCAACATCTCCTGGGATACATTTATTGCCAATGACATCTTCAATGGTCCTTAGATTCCTCCACCAATGCCTCAAGAAGCAGAAAGGCCTTCCAGCAGTGCCAAAGTAAAGAAAAGTAAGAAGGCTAAAGAGACTAAAGTTGTTGAAAAGCCAGAAACCTACAAAACATATAAGAGAGGGGCTAGAAAGTTGTTTGCAGCAGATAGGCAAGTGTTTACTCCACCTGATGTGGAAGGGGCCTTGCCTTCTTCACCAGCTCATAGGCAAATGCTTGCTCCACAAACTGTGGAAGGGGCTTTGCCTTCTTCATCAACACAACAGGTACAACAGGTGCAGCAGGTGCATAAAGGAAAGGATAAGATGCTGGAGGAAAGCCTCAATGATGAAGAGGAAAGGGAATTTGATTTGATGGAACATGATGGACCAGAAAAACCACACATTCATCATGGCATTGAGATAGTCGACTTGGAGGCTCAAGATGAGGCAACAAATGAAAATATAACCATAAGGGAAAAAGATGCACATATCCAAGCATTGATGGACGACTTGGTGAGAGCTAAGTATGTCATTTCATACATTAAGCAAGAGAAAAAGCAGCTAAGTGACAAACAGGTCCTCATGGAGCTGGAACCTCTCAAAGCAAAGAGGCAAGGTGACAAAGGAAAATCAGTAATGCAAGAGGAAGAGACCCCAGCCACCTTGACTACAAAACAAAGGCTTGAAAAGGAGATTGAGGAGGATAGAGAAACATGGCTTGAGAGGATTAGTTTGCATTTTGAGAAGCTTCTACAAAGGGCCAATAGGGACAATCAAATCATTTGGCACATGGCTCGCCATTACAGGACTCGGAACAAGATTTCTAACATAAGAGTCAAGCAAATGAAGACAAGGCTAAAACAAGCACTCAAAGGCAAAAATGAGGGTGATGGGCTTAGGTTACTTGTTGAAGCTTCCTTTGTTGAAAATGGAAACAAGAAATGCTAAAAATAGCACTGTTATAAATAGCAGTTTGGGTACCAGTGTTGGATTGAGCAACATGGAATGAAAAATGGAAGTGCTAAAAATAACATTGTTATTTTTAGCAGTTCGGGATGGATTCCAATTTTAGTCAGTCCCTGGACTAAAATAGGTAGTAAAATTCGAATTTGAACTTAACAGTTGTTTGAAAATAAATTAATTAATTCACCATGAGTTAATTAGTTGTGAAAAAACAAACATGAAGTCTATGTGAGGACATGCAACAGTTTCTCCATTAATTGAGGAATTTATCCATCAGTTAAAGAGATAAGGATGAGTTCTAATTTGAGTAATAATTAGTTGGCTCAGTTAATTGAGTCAAGTCCAGTTATATTTGATTTAAATAGTTTGTTTAAATTAAGTAAGTTCAGTTAGTTAATGCATGCTAGCATATAACTGTTGTACTTCAGATAACTGAAGATTCTCTCATGAATAACTCATGCATGTCAGTTCAGACAGAGACCCAGTTGAGATCAGAGAAGGGACAGTGTACTATTAGTTGGATGAATATTTTTCCTATAAAGGAAGCTCATCCATGATAAGGATATATCTTCTTCAGAATTGTGTAGCTGGATCAGAGGTTAGTGAGTGTGTGAAGAGGCCAATTCACACAAGTGGCTGCATTGGACCCCAATCAGAAATGCGCAAAGAAATAGGAGGCTTGGAGGGTAGAGGAGAAGGTTTGAGAGAGGCCTTTGATTGTCTATGAGTAGCAGAGGTATTGCAGAGAGAGCAGGATAACTTTTGAGCTGATTCTTTTTGTAATACTGGCTCTATTTCCACTTGTATGATAATATAGAGTTGGGGTTTTAGGCTGAGGCTTTCCCCGAGTTATATCTTTTGTGTTATGTGTGATTGATTTCTCCATATCAGTTATATGAGTTCTTATTGATGTTGCTCAAATTGATTAAGCTTCCACTTAATTGATTGTAGAAGTAGATCAAGTATTTTGCTTTAGTATATTGCATTATCAGGTGATATACCGGTGGGAAATTTCTACATCCTTGGCTAACCCAAACACTTGATGGTAGTGTTCTCCACAAATTTTGAGTAAGTTTTGAGAATTTTTGCCTTTTTGAAGAATTTAGCAAGTTTTTACTCAGAAAGATTGGCTTTTCCTAGGGGCATCCAATTAGGAAATGGTCAGAATTTTTGGATTCACAATGATGAGTACATGCACCCTGTGCATTTTCTAAGCTTTTGGAGCAAAACTGGTCAGCCAAAAGGTCAAAAAACACCTAAAAAATGACCTTTCTGCCCTCTTTTTGACCATGGCGCTGCGCATAGAAGCAGTCTTGGGAGAATCAATTTTTGAGGGGTCAAATCAACTCCAAATGGGAAAATAAAGGCAGATTTGGAAAGTAGATAGGACAAGATTTCCAATGAGCTATCATGAGCTCAATTTGGACACCAGGAAGACCTCCAAAATGGTCCTACAAAAAGTGTTGCGCATAGAGCTTGGGTGTTGTGCATAGGACAATTTTATGTTGAATTTTCACTTTATTGTGCCATGACTATAATTTTTGGGTTTTCTCTCATGGATGATGTTTTTACTGATGTAAATGGTGACTAGGCATGTAAATAGGATGGATATTAGTTACTGGAGGGTAGATTCATTAGATCAAAAGTTATCTTGAGGACAAATGAATCAGTTCCCTCCCTTTTAGAGGCAAGTTGTTAGGGTTGCCTAGATTCCAGTTTCTTGTTCAGCTTTTGATGGATTAGTTCCTCATCTTATGGATTCGACCCCTGAGGATGGGAGGAAGTTGAATTGAGGACTATATCTTCTTTTTCTTTCTCATTGTAAAGGGTTGGACTCAGTGGGATGCTTAGGCTTTGATAGACATCATTTTGTATCAGTTACAGCAGGAGATTAATGAAAAATTGCAGCTATTTCTTTGGGATCCATGTGGTATGATGCTCAGTTAAGTTTTTCTTACGTTTTCATGTGTTAAAATGTATTGTTGACTCCATTTCATCATTTCATACTCTTTATGTGAATGTATACAAGTCTGAAAAGGCAGAATCCATAACTTTTATGCTATGTTTTGGGTAGAGATTTCACAGTCTGTGTTTTCTTCAGTTTAGGAAGAATCCATGAAGTTTACATGCTCTTCCTAGCTCCTCACCTGTCTTTTCACCTCATCCATCAAACCCTAAGGTTCTGATCATTGTGCCTACCTTGCCTCATCGAACACCCTATAGTTTTGACCTAATTTCCTTACCCTAACTGTTTGGCTCCTCCTAATCCAACAAAACCCTTCAAAATTAAATAAAACCTTGTGCTGCTATACCTAGCCTAATATTGGTTTCTAGATCCAGTCAATTTGGCTGAGATCCTTACGGAGAGAGCCCTCTCCTGGCCTATTAGGGCTAGCTATTTGGCTAAGAGTGGTTTGTGGTTACCCTGGCATTGCCTTCCTTCAGCCTGAGGTTCAATCCACGTGCTAACACTAGTGCCTTGAATTCTTGTTCATCCATCTTTTAAAGAATTTTTTTATAGATCAACAAAACACCCCTCTTTTACTCCAATTAATTGATCTAAACCTTTCTATCACTGGGTCACAATTCTTAGCATGAGAAGATTTCTAATATAATTTTCTTGTAGTTTCGCTAAATTTGTACATGAATTCCCAGATATTTCATCGTATAACATAAGCATTCTTGAGAGATGAACTTGAGCTGCTCCCGCCCGCGCTTCTGACCCGACCCCCTGCGCGCGCCTGGGCCTGGCAGCGCTGCTGCTAGGCTGCAGCCTCCTGCTGCTGACCCCCGCTGCTCCCCAGGGCCTCCTGCCCTCGCTTCCTCTGGGCCTTCTGCCCTCCCCTCCCTTTCTGGCCTCTGGCAGAGCGCCCCCGCGCTGCTGTCTCTTTTCTTCAATGGATCACCCCTTCCAGGATCAGGCAGAACTGGAAAAGGCCTTCGCTTCCCTCATTCCTGACACCAACTCGGAAAGAATCCGCCCCTCAGCCTCAAAGTTCGTCAAAAAGCTCGACGAAATCCCAGAAGTTTCGCTGCCTCCCTCCCTTCCGAGGAGAGCTGCGGTGGCCCTTGCCGAACGTGGCTTGGTTGGCCAGTTCACAGGTCTTTGGCCTTCTCCACGATCGGTCCAACGCTGGGTTGAAAGAAACTGGAACGCAATGGTTCAAGGCAAGATTGCAATTAGGTTTTGCGGAAGGGGGTTTTTCACCTTCCTCTTTGAATCAGTAGAAGACCGCAACCTCATCTTTAGAAATGGCCCCTACTTCATGGACACAAGAGGCCTCTATCTAAACCGTTGGACCCCCGACTTTGATCCTGAAATGGATGTTCCCAACGCCGTCCCTGTTTGGGTTCGCCTTCCTCACCTGCCTCTCCACTGTTGGGGAGATGAATCCGTAAGAGCCATCGGGAACGCGGTCGGGAAATATATTGACAGATCGGAGCCAAAGGAGAATATGCATGCATGCGCCCGGATATGTGTCGAAGTGGACCTGGGGAAAGGACTACCGGAGGCAATCAAACTCAAAGTGGACCAGTGGACGCACATCCAGCAGGTGGACTACGAGCAGCTGCCCTTCAAGTGCAAGGTATGTCATGAATATGGGCATTTTGCTAATAGGTGTAGCAAATTAAAACCAACTGACAATAGTGAAGTTGAAGCTCCGGAAGAAGCCTGGGAAATAGTTAAAAAGAAAAAACCCAACCCTCCTCCAGCCTCATCAAAGCCCTCCGTTGAAACCCCAATCCTCCCGCCTCAAACCTCAGAACCTAGTCCCTCCTTCCCCTCTTCCTCCAATCCTTTTGAATCATTGGCAGCAGAAGATCCCCCATCCCCCCCCCTTCCCCAAAGGGCACCAAGGTATCCTCTCCCCTTCAGGCCTCTCCCCCCCCAACAGTGGAAAGAATTCTAACAAGAAACAAAACAAAGGAAAACTTCATTGCCACAGATCCACCAAGGAAAGTCGGAAGGAAAACAAACAAAGAGATAAGAGATGAAAATGCCGCAAAGGAAATGGCCACAGGGACTCAACAGCCAATGGATACATACCTAGACAAGACCAAAGGAAGCGGAGAGAAACTGAAGGAGAAAAGCGGGACCCACAACAAATCAAACAAATGATGATTTTGGTCTCTTGGAACTGTAGGGGGATGGGCTCCTCCCTAAAAACCAATGCAGTCCGAGACCTCTTAAAATCTGAACATCCAGACTTCCTCCTACTCCAGGAGACCAAAATCACAGAACAAGAATTCCAAGACAGCTTGAAAAGAAGCAGAAATTATGCAGGACTTGCCATGAGTGCTAATGGAGCCTCAGGAGGCATAGGGATAATTTGGAACAAAAACAAATGGGAACTCAAAGATAACAGACAGAACAGATGGTGGATTAGGCTAGACATGCAAAATCCTACCAAGACGGAAGAGTACACAATATATAATGTGTATGCTCCACCCCACTTCAGAGACAAAGCATCTTGCTGGAACTCTCTTTCTTCAGACCTTATGACAGTCCATGGAAGAAACATTCTCCTAGGAGGAGATCTGAATTTAATAAGGAATGCGGATGAGAAAGTAGGAGGGACTTTCTTGGCTGACCCCTCAAGAGATACACTGGAAGAAATCATTCAAACGCACAGTTTAGTTGATATTCCTCCTCAGAATGGGCGCTTCACCTGGTCAAACAAAAGAACAGGCAAAAACAACATCAAAGAAAGACTAGATCGCATTCTGGTCCAGGAGAGGATTGTGGCACACTTCACAAGGATACAGAGCACAATTATTCAGGGATACATATCAGATCACAAACCTGTAGCGTTGCATTTAGATAAGGGGGAAGACATGGGTCCGCTGCCCTTCAAATATAATAGGGCATGGGACAGCAACGCAGACTTCAAAAATTTGATAAGAGATACCTGGGCAAATGAAATAACAGGCTCCCCCCACTTCATTTGGGAATCAAAACTTAAGCTCCTAAGGATAGCCATAAAACAATGGGCAAGGAAGTACGCATTAGAGGAAAGAAAGGAAAAAATTGATCTGCAAATGAGAATAGAGCAATGGAACCAGGATAAGGAAGCTAGCCAAGACACAGAAGAAGACCAAAGAAAAGAAAGTGAGCTGTACAAGGCACTATACAGCCAAAATCGAAAGGAAGAGGACGAGCAAAGGCAAAAATCAAGATGCCTTTGGCTCGACTCTGGAGACAAGAACACCTCGTTTTTTCATAACAACCTCAAATTAAGGAGAGCTGCAAATAATATTGAGAAGATAACAGTCGAGGGAAGAGAGATATCGGACAGAATGGAAATCAAGGAGGCAGCTTCTAGACATTTTCAATCTCTGCTCACAGCTGACCCTCAGTATGTAGAAAACCCGGACTTCCTCAATATAATAGAGAACAAGATCTCTGAGGCACAAAATGTAGAGTTGGACAAAGAGATCACTAGGGAGGAGATTGAACTGTCTATCCGCAGCATGCCCCTGGACAAAGCCCCAGGGCCAGATGGCTTCACTGTGAGCTTCTACAAAACTCATTGGGACACCATCAAGAAGGACTATATCAGAATGGCGAAAAATTTCTTCAAAAAATGCAAAATTGGAAGCAGCACTAAGTCCTCCCACTTAGCTCTAATTCCCAAAGAGCCCAACCCGCAAACCTTTGACAGATTCAGACCTATTTCCTTGTGTAACGTTTCTTATAAAATCATCACCAAGATTCTGGCAAATAGGTTAAAAAAAATCCTCCCTTCCATAATCTCTGAGAACCAAGGTGGCTTCGTTCCCAAGAGGCACATTTCAGACAACGTTATTCTCATACAAGAGGCAATCCACAGCAGCATAGCCAGAAAAGAAAGTGGTATGATCATCAAGTTGGACATGGCAAACGCCTTTGACCGTGTAAACCATTCCTTCCTTCAGGCAGTCTTAAAAAACTTTGGCATCTCAGAGTTATTTATCAGAAGGGTTATGGAATGCATCTCCCACAACTGGACAGCCCCTCTAATCAATGGTAGACCATGTAATGCCTTCAAAAGCTCAAGAGGCCTGAGGCAAGGATGCCCATTATCGCCCTTCCTCTATATCATCATGGCAGAAACGCTTAGTCTGCACCTGGAAAACAAGCGCAAGTCAAAGGAAATAACAGGAGTTGACATTGTTAGAGGAGCCAGGGGGATCAATCACTCTCTATTCGCAGATGACACCCTTCTAATTGGAGGGGCATCAAGCATTATGGCTAGGAGATTCAAGAATACATTGGATCTCTTTCTCCAAGCTTCGGGGGGCAAACTAAACAACCATAAGTGCATGATATATACCTGGAATGTACCAAGACATATAGCTCAAAGAATTTCGATGATCATGGAAATCCCAATTCATTGGAACTGGTCCCATTTTACATATCTAGGGCTTCCCTTAGCTAAAGATTCAATAAAAGCTGAGGTCTGGGTTAAGTTAATAGAGAAATTAAGAGGGAAAATTCAGAGCTGGGGGGTTTACTGGCTCAATTTAGCAGGCAGAACAGTACTTATTAAAGCAATCCTTTCAGCACTCCCCATCTATCAGTTTGCTACTACTCTAGCTCCAGCCAGCATACACAAGCACATGGAGCTGCTTATCAGAAGTTTCTTGTGGAAGGGGGGGAAACAAGACACAAAAAAATTCAGCCTGGTAAATTGGGAAAAAGTCATCCTTCCTCTTGACAAAGGCGGGCTTGGAATTCGAATCCCAAGGCTTGCAAATATGGCTATGGGCTTCAAGTTAACTTGGAGAATCCTCAATGAGAAAGGGTCCTGGTGGACTGAGGTCATCAAGAGGAAATATATGAATGGAACCAATAGCAATATCCTTACAGAACCTATCACTGACAGGCAATGCACCCCTGTGTGGAAATTGATCAAAAAAACTCTCCCTCTTTTCAAATCCAGCATATCTAAAGCCCCAGGCAATGGAAGACACATCAACATATGGGAGGACAGAATTATGGGCACGGAAGCTAGGGGAATGTCCTCGAACTACAGGCCTCTTCAACATTGGATGACTGAGACAAACCATAAAACCCTCTTCGATATATCCCTATGGGATCAGAACTGCTGGATTGGATGGAGACCTTTGTCCCCTCCCAATGGCATCAAGAAACTCTGGGATGACCTAAAGCTCTCACTCATTGGCTCAGCCCCTACAAACAGAAAGGCAGATGACAAATTTGTTTGGGACCCCAGTGGTGGCAACTACACGGTAAAAGAAGGCTACAAAGCTCTCCAAAACACTTCAGCAATCAATAATTGGCATCTCAATACTGCAGCATGGAAAAATGAAAGCCTGCCAAAGATTAAACTCTTCAACTGGACCCTGCTCCACGGTAAACTCCTCACAGCAGAGAACCTCAGAAAGAAGGGAATTCAAGGTCCCTCAATCTGCTGTATGTGCAGAGAGGCAGAGGAAAGTAGCAACCACCTGTTCATTGATTGTCCTGTAGCTCGGTCATGCTGGAAACTGATAATCAGCCCCCTAATCATTGGAGATCTCCCCAATCAGATCTCTCTCCTTCAGAAGGGTTGGGGGAAGAGTTTCCCTTATGGCAATAAAAACATGAAGCTAGCTAAAAGAATTTGGAGCATTATCCCCTCAAATCTCTGCTGGCAGATTTGGCTAGCTAGGAACAAATGCATATTCCACAACAAAAAGTCCAGTATAGCTAGCATCCTGGCCAAGACAACTGCTCGCATAACTGAAACCGTTGAAGCTAATGGAATCCCCCAGGCAGACATGGACTTGCCAGATGACAGAGTAAAGGAGTGGTTGCGGAGTTTCCATTATGAAGCAAGAGCTAAAAATAACACAAACACTGGGTTAAGACTCTTGGATTGGAAATTGAGAGGATCCAGGGACGAAATCAATAACTGGATTCAAAATCAAAGGAGGCATACTCTCTTTTTTGACGGGGCTTCAAAAAACAATCCAGGCAGAGCTGGAGCTGGGGGAATCATCAGAGATCCCCAGGGGAAAACTATTGTTACTTATGAGTGGGGACTGGGAACCATGTCTAACAATAAAGCTGAGGCATACAGCCTCCTTAAGGGGACCTATATCGCCAAGAACCTCGGCATTCAAAACCTTCTTGTTATGGGAGACTCCGCCATCATTATAGCAGCTATGTGCTCAGGGAAAGAATTCAGACAATTAGCCCTGAACAGAATCAAAGGCAGGATCATGGAACAAACCAGGTGTATCAGAGAAGTGACATACAAACACATTCTAAGATGCAACAATGTGGATGCGGATGAGCAAGCAAATAACGCCACAGTCAGACCCACGGGACAGGTAAGGGAAAATGATGAGGTTTATGAGCAGGACATTCCATAGATATGGCCCCATCCCGTCTCACCAAGCAATCGGTCACCTCAGACAATCGTATCAATGCATGTGGAACTTAAATAAATCCCCCTCATCATCCCTTATCTACCTCGACTGCTCAACCAGGTATCAAAAGACAGATGACCGGCCTCAAAGCCCGAAGGACCCAGACAAGCATATGATTTCCCTCCTGATCACCGCAGCCATTTCCAGAGGGCAAGATCGAGCCCATACCGGTGGCAGGTACCTCGAGCGTCCTATCATCACTTCAACAGATCTCTCCTATGTCAGGAACAGATCCTCTTCTACTCAAACTAAGAGCCAGCATGTCATCTCCGCCTCTATAAAAGAAAGCGCGAGCCTCAGCATATCTACAGCCCGAAGCCATTCAAGCAATTTGCGCGTTGAACTCTTCAGGAGCAGACATCAGCCAGCGGGCCCAAGCTATCATCCGGATCATGATCTTCGCCCCTCGACCCCGGTAAAAGTTGGTTTCCTCTCGTTTGTTTTAGTTAAAACTGACTCTGTGTTCTGTTTGTATTTCAGAGGCCAGCGTTCACCTTTTATCCCTCAGAGCACTGCGCCCTTTTCCTACCTGACCTTCCCTCTTCGCAATTCTGCCCCTCCTCCCTCTCTTCCCATTCATCCCGCTCTCCTCCACCATCATCATCCCTCAGTCCTTCTTATTACACCCAGTACCATGGAGAACCAGGATCAGAGGATCGTTCAGGACCCAGCCAACATGCAAATCAACAGGCTCTTCAGTAGAGACTGCACTATGTGCAAATCTCATACCATAATGATCAACAGTTTCGTGAAGCAGTTCAATGAACTGAAAGATGATTTTGAAGCTGACCGAAGATCTAAGAGGAAGAAGTTAGAGAAACAGAAGGAAGAGATTGAAAATCTCAAAGGGAAATGCAGTCACTTAGAAGAAGCCATCATTCAGATCCAAGCACTCACTCATAGCTACCAGGCGGAAACTTCTACCAAAGCCAGTGCAAGGAGGGATCCCATGCCGGATGACTCGGCCACTCAAAAGCTACCTTAGCATTTTTCCATGGTTTGCAAATTCTGTTGGCTTGGAGGCACTTTTGTAAGGCAATATAGCCACTCTCTTTTAAACTACAGTCATCATAGAGGCAGAGTTGAGGATTATGGGTCTGTGCACCCAGTTTTGTTCCTCCTCACTCTAGACTTCGATACATATGTACTTGATCTCTATTTTCAGCTTTTATAATATGAAAAGTAACCGATATTGTTAAAAAAAAAAAATTGATCTAAACCTTTCTATACCTGTCCAATGTAAAATCACTCAATATGTATAGTGATCATTTCTTCATTCTATATACATAGAATACATATCCCTATACCTTATCTACTTCGTTTTTGCATTACCTTTCATGTGAATGCTTCATTCTTTATAGTTAAGTAAATAAATAGCAAACAAATGTTCATTGATATCAAAAACAACATGAATTGATCAATATCATCAAGGATAAATCACCAAGGGAATTTGGTTACAACGTTGAGGGTGTTGCAAACCTAGTTGTAAGTTTTACATTACATTATGAAGTTAAAGATCCCTTCATCATAATGTTATCCAACATTAATTGTGTCATAAGGCTGCAGATGTTTAAAAACTACAAAAGTGTTTGATCTTTGTTAACTTTATAGCAATCATTTTGCATTGTGATGTTAAAAATTATTCATAAGTTGCAACATTGTCTAGTAAACTTTGAGTTGTGTCATGATGCGTAAACTTTGCTTCCTCTCATTTAATTCTCATTGTGAATAATCCCACATCCATAACAATTGCGAGACATAAGAACTTCATAAGGCATTATCCACAACAAAAGCTTTCTTGGTTTGAAAGTCAACTCTGAGGTGCAAGTCACGAGTTGATGTGATAACATCCTTTCTCACTCAAACATCAAAAAAGTTATTGAGCCTTAATTTTTGGCAAATTTAGTGGAAAATCAAATATGCTAAGCATTTGTTAAAAGAAATTGTAAAAAACGTCAATATTTGTTTTTCTATCAAACTTCAAAAAATAAAAAAGAATAAACGACCCTTTGTTTGTAGAGGGGCTTTTTATTGGCATAAAGGGATATTTATTTCACCAAATTCATCTAAGATTTACAATTGGTCTCATTCATTAAGATATGTCGTATGTGCAGGACATCAAGGTTGTCAAGACTTCTACTTGGTCTTGACCATACTAGTTAACTTTGTAGGAAAAATCAACACAATAATATATATTAAAGGAGTTTGAACATGGCCTTGAGCATTGAAAGTGCTCAAGTTTCACTGCTTGCCATGACCCACTTAACACAAACATATTAAACATGTTTTTGCTTTGCCTCACCATGATGTGTTAAGCACACCTTTCCTTAATCTAATGATACAATAGTAAACTTACAACACTTAAGTAAGATTCTTTCTCGTTAAAAACTATAGGTGGCCTGTCTACATTTATCTAGGATTTGCATTTGCCCCTTATTGCTTGGGACAGTATGCACGCATATGCAAGTGACCTCTAAGAGACAAAATAATATATCTAAAGAATTTGAACATGGGAAGGGGATGTCAACACCCGTTGAAATGTTTTTGAATTTTTTGAATTATATATATATTGTGAATTAGAAGAGCATTTATTAATTAGAGAAAAAATGCATGTATCTTGCCTTTATTGGGTTGTGTTATATTCTTTCCACGATTAGCCTATGTAGTTAACCAGGGGGTTAGAGGGGGGGCAGAGATTGCGCAGTGAGGGGCTGGTATCCTCCCTCTACAGGGTTCGAGGCAGCACACAGGGAATTTTTTTTATTGGACTCTATATTAGGTTGGGTGGACCTACCTATGGTTTTGTGCATGATTTTCGCACATGGTTTTGGATGCGATGTTTTCGGTCCATGGTTTTGGATGCGATGGTTTCCGGTCCATGGTATTGGATGCTTCGGCATGTATAAATATGTATTGTAACATTGAAATGAACATAATGAAAATTCAAGTTGGTAGTCCCGGTTTTGGGATCCAAGGGAAAATCTCTGTGTATGTGTGTTTTATGTGTTATGCTCTCGCATTGTTTATTTTCTGTGTTTTAGAATTTGTATGCAGTTAATTCATGTATGGGGTTAAAACCTACAACCTTTTCAAAGTCCATAAATTGTCATTTATCATAAAAGGATTACAAATCTTGGCCTATCAACCAAAGATATTATAAATATACTAATTAACCACAAATGTTCAGAGACTGGCAATAACAATAATTACAACTAAGAACATACTTATTCTCTGAAGATTTGGGATGAAAACTTCAGGGTTTTTTGGGTCTAGAAGGAGGGGATGCCTCTGACATTGGCACGACTTTCCTTAATTGACTAACCTTTTTCCATCTTCTTGGACCAAGGACTTAATACTCTTACGACCCTTTTTTATGTCCTCCTTGGCCATTTTGGGGGGATCTTTGAATGATTGTGTATGAACTCTTAAATAGGGATTTGAAGAACTTGAACCAAAATAAACATTATTTGTTTGATGGTTTGGCATGGATTGTAGGTCTTCATTGAGGCAGGCCTTTGCCGCAACAATCACACATGGAACATCTACATCCATGTTTTCCAAGGAGGTCTTCAATCTCATCCTCTCCCATTACTTAGCTAGTTGGTTCCTTTGGCAAAGAATTTTGCAGATTACAGTATGGATTCTTTTTCTCAATATTTTTTGGTAGTGGTAAAGACTTGGGATTACTTCCAACAACTCACCAGGGGATTGATTTATTAGCTCCTTACACCAGGGTTTTGTATGGAGAGGAGAGAGATGCAAACCTATTTCCAAATCTAGGGTTGTGACCAGAATTTGTGGCTCTTTGAGGTCTCAAAATCCTTGTCCTTTAGGGGAAATTTCCAAAACCCTCTTGATATTTATGAGTTGATTAATATATTGGTAAATCCTTTGCAATCAAAGGACAATCTCTAAAAAGATGCCCATATTCATGACAAAATTGCATATAAATGGGACATTTTCATGATCCATTATTTGTTTCCAAATATTAACTTAATAATAAATGTCTATTGAAGTTGAAAGAGGTTGCGAAGTATTTATATAGACACAAATATTTGCATAAGATGTGTATCTCTCTCTCTTAGTTGCCTCACAAACCTTGACAAAGCTACCAATGGCATTTCCAATGCCTTCAAGGATTTCTTCCTCCCAATATTCCTTTGGAAGAGAAAAGAGTCAAACCCATACTGGGGTAGTAACGAAGTCTTCCTTCTCAGGATTGTACTACTCTTTCCAAAATTTCATGAAAATCCCAACAATATTAAAAAAGCAAGGCCCTCCTTCAAAAATCCTCATTCTCGCTTCCAAGTTGGAAAAAATTGTTATGAAGAACCCCTTTACTCTTAGCTCCAGATCTATTTGTCCCTTAAAGTTCCATTTATTTTGGATCCAATTGATCAAAGACTTTTCAAAGGGCCATAATCCGATGAAGTTGCAGATCAGAGCATGATCTTGCATATATTGGACGTGTTCTACAATCTTGTTAGATATAACCTCACTTTGGATCTTACACTACTTTTCGAAGGAAATGCCCTTGAATTTTATTTTGTCAAAATTCTCCAAGTAGTGGTTTTTCTAAATGACCAGAATCTCCATTACCTCCATCGAAGCTTTGAAAAGGATGTGAATGATGAGGAGTTTGGGAGGGATTGCTAGTAGATCTAGCATTCCTACAAACTCTTAAGACAATATGATTGAATGTGGGGGCCGAGCAACCATGGATGGCTACATAGAAGAAACCATAATCGAAAACCATATTGCATAGTGTCTAATAGACACTATATAAGTAAAAAATATCACAATCTTACATTCACTTTTATTTTTTTATTTTTTATTTTTATTTTTATGGTTAGAGGAATCGACGACTGGGCTAGTCTCGTACTTGTGTAACACATAGTCTATTCCAATTGCTATAAATATAACCCTTAGGTGTGTACGTATGCCACTTTCGCAAACACAAGTAAATTGGGGGGATTTTAACCTCGAACCTCCTTGTACATAACACTTCATTTTCACAACTATCGCCAACTGAGCTGCCCCTCGGGGGGCTACTGTTGTTTTTAAATATAAAACTATAAAAATTTTATTTAATATCTCTAGAAAGCTTAATAATAATGTACCATATACCCTTGAGTGTGGAGTAAAATTACTTATAGTTAGTTGATTGCAACTCAAATTAGCATTAACCATTAATGATGACATATATGATGATGCCATATGGCATAACTGGAAATACGCTCAGACATATCCTTATAGAATACCATGATATTGTGTTTTGATTAAAAATCTATATTTATATTATAGATAATTCTTTAACACAAATATAATTAAAAATCATTTTTTATATGGAATACAAAGTACTTATATTTCTAAAAAGAATCATTTTTCATTAAATTATATCTATATATATATATATATATATATATTCAAGAGTGGTGAATGGAGCTTAACTGAAGTTATCCAATATTTTTGAAATTTCTCATTTAGTTTCTATGAATATTTTTTGTGACTTTCTTTAAAAAAACTTGTTTATGTTAAGGGTGGCGGGATTCTCTTTAATCTCGATGGAGATTAGGGAATCAAGTTCGCATGGGGACTATGTCAACGTTCAAACAATCTCACTGAGATGTATGGCCTTTATCTTGGCCTTCAACTTTCCAAAGAATGTGCCATCTCATCCATTATCATTTTAGGGGGCTCCCTCATCACAATTCAGTTCCTCCATTTGGGCTTTCTCCCTAAGAACAATCTCCTCTCTCAACTTCTTAGAAGAATCTACTACACTCTAGACTGCTTCACAAACAAGAGCTTCCTTCATATTCTTTGCAATCAAAACTAAGAAGTTGATGCCCAAGCACACATCTCTTTCCAATTGAAAGAGGGACAATGTTAGGGTCCAACCCTAACCCCCTTATTTATGTAATAGGGTCATGTCTTATTTTGTAATCGAGCCCTGCTCTATTGGAGGTTGCCCCCTCGAAGAGGCAAGTGAACATTGCTTTCATCTCTGAATAATAAAATACATGCTGTTATTTCTCATTTTGTTCAGTGTTCTGGGTTGTGTTTCTTCGTATATTTGGTATTTTGGCATCTTCTCGCAGGTCAAGAGCATAACAAGTGGTATCAGAGCGCTTTCCAAGGCCGATGGTATCTCTATTTTTAGCAGTTTTCTTTTTTTTTTTGGCTAGAGACGTGTTCCGGCGTCTTTAAACCATGGGATCTGTCGTTGAGTGCATAAACCTGCGGATTTGGGGAGGCATGCACGCGAGAAATACAAGAGGTGGTCACACTTGTTGGACTCCCTTGTAACCCCTGTGGGTACCCCTTCGAGTAGTAGCGCATTAGACAGAACCACGCACGGACTGTCTTCCACGTACCCTCTGGGTATATCGGAAGCCCCCTAGGCTCACCTGAAACCTCATCGTAGATAAACCGTCAGCCGTCTTGCTACTACAGTACACCGAGAACAACACTCGAGGAGATTACTTGCGTGTACGATAGGGTAGTCGGGTAGTACGGCTAAGGGTACGATTGATCCTCCTTAGTTAGTGCCCTGAAAGATTGGGCCGAGTACTACTGTTGGACCCTTATGTATATTGCGATCTGTAGCACCTGACACTCCTTGAGACCATAGTTCCCTCATCTCTCTGAAGATCGCCCATCATCTTCTTTGCCAGATCAGATCTAGCAGTTGGGGTTCTGTCGCCGCCGCAACAATCAGATCCACCAGTTTAGGGTCTACCGCCACAATACCATTCAGATCTAGCAGCTAGGGTTCGGTCGCTGCTGCAGTCCAACTCACATTCAGCAGTTGAGGGTTTCACAGACAGATCTGACCATTTGTGTAAGGAGGCTTGTGGCTCATATACCCTAGGTTGATTTTCGCTGGACATTGGGCAGGATTAACTTTTCTAGAAATTGGCTACTGCAGTATTGATAAGCGAGGGAGTAAAACTCCATTCGGAGTACAAAAAAATAAAAAAATAAAATCTGAGGCCCGCCCGGGATGCTTATAAGAGACTTAGCCCATAAGAATTAGGACGACGAGCTGAGCGCGGTGGTACCATTCACTTGTCAGCTTTAATTTTCGGGTGGTCACAAATTTTTTCAAAGTGATGACAAGTGACCTAGATCTATGTATGGTAGAAACCAAAGCTCAAGTCATGGCCAATGAGAAGATCAAGACCATTGAAACAAAATTGGGTTGGATAATGGATCAGCTGAAGACATTAACATAAACAGTCACAAAGGGAAAATCGGTGTTACAATCAGAAGCAGATGGTTTTAATGAAGACCTTGAAGGAGAAATCAACCATCATCTTCACTTCCATGGAAATCACCAACATTCCCACCCTCGACCTCCCAAGCTGGACATGTACAAATTTGATGCCTCTAATCCTGCAATATGGGTAGCACAAATGGAACAATATTTCACTCTGAATCACATCGTAGATGATGAAAATAAAATACGTGTGGGAGGCCTTTACTTGGACCAAGAAAGATGGAAATGGTGGCAATGGCATCATAAATGCTATCCAAGGACAATTACTTGGTAGGTGTTCGCAAAATCCATTTGTGACCACTTTGACTGTGAATCTAATTTTTTGGGTCGTCTTACTAAGCTCAGACAGACAGGCACAATAAACGACTATATTACAGCCTTTGAGAAATTGGCCTTCCGCACAACAGGTCTGGGAGATGAATTCTACTTGGAATGTTTTATAAGTGGTCTCAAAGAAGCCATCCAAGCCCATGTCCGGATGCACCACCCAGCCACATGGATGGAAGCTTGCACAAAGGCTATCGAAGTGGAACGTGCTTTAGCGACCCAGTCGCCTCGTCCAAATTTCATAGCCAAGGGATGCCCCACCCAGGTTTAGGGCACTACCCAAACACTTAAGGTTCAAAAAGGTGTCCCCTACAGAAATGGTTGAAAGAAGGAAGCAAGGATTGTGTTACTACTTTGATGACAAATACTCCCAGGGGCATAAATGCAAGGAACCCAAATTCTTTCAAATTGATGTTACTGATCACAGTTCATCTGAGGAAGCCCCACCCTTTGAGGGACCAGAGGAGGAAGATGAAGACAACCAGCAGGACAATGAGTTCCCAGCTAGACCAGAAGAACCAATTATCTCACTCCATGCTTTGGCAAGCATTTTTTCTCCCCAAACTCTTAAAATCAGAGGTTTTATTAAACATCGCCCGATAGTAGTATTGATTGATAGTGGCAACACACATAACTTTATCCATCATAGAGTTGTAGAAGTTGTTCATTGTTTTATCAGATCAGTCTCTAATTTCTAGGTCCAAATCGCTGGGGGGGGACAATGAAATGTGAAGGCCGTTGTGAAAATATCAAACTGCAGATGGGAGATTACCACCTAAAGACCCACATGTTTGCCATAAACATGGGTGGTTGTGACATTGTCTTGGGTGTTGAAAGGCTCCGCACACTAGGCCCCATCACAATGGATTTCCAGGAGTTATATACCCTCCACGGACTCCAGGCAGGTACTCCTTCTATCATTAGCTCGCATCGAATGGAAAAGTTGTTAAAAAAGGGCCATCATGGAGTTATCGCCCAATTTAATGCCATCCAAGCCATCAATCCCACTACTCTTCATATTCATCCTGAGATGCAACAGGTCTTAAATAGCCACCCGCAGGTCTTTGACAAACCTCACGAGCTTCCACCCTCTAGAGGGGAACATGATCATAGCATCACTTTGGTCCCAGGGGCACAACCACTGAATGTGCGCCCATATAGATACCTTTTTCCCAAAAGAATGAAATTGAAAAAATCATCAAGGAACTCCTGGAAGTCGGTGTCATTCGTCCTAGCATCAATCCTTATTCATCACCTATGGTCATGGTGCTCAAGAAAGATGGGGAATGACACATGTATCTAGACTTCAGGGCCCTTAACAAGCTTACGGTAAAAGATAAATCCCTATCCCGGTTGTTGATGATTTTCTGGATGAACTAAATGGTGCTCAATTCTTTACTAAGCTCGATCTTCGCTCGGGCTATCACCAAATACGCATGAAAGAAGTAGACATTCCCAAGATGGCTTTCCAAACTCATGAAGGTCATTATGAATTCCTAGTCATGCCATTTGGTCTCTATAATGCCCCATCCACTTTTCAGAGCCTCATGAATCACCTACTCAAACCATATCTCAAAAAAATTGTCCTTGTTTTCTTTGATGACATTCTCATCTACAGCCTCACATGGGAAAAACATCTTCAACATGTAGACCTGCTCTTGCAACTACTCCGGAAGCGTAAATTATTTGTCAAATTGTCCAAGTGCTCTTTTGGCATGGAAGAAGTCGATTATTTGGGCCACATTGTGGGGTGTGACGGTGTCAGGGTGGATCCCAAAAAGATCCAAGTAATGTAGGATTGGCCCCAACCAAAGACCTTGAAGAGTTTGAGAGGATTCCTGGGTCTCACCGGCTACTATTGAAAATTTGTCCGCAATTATAGTCGCATTTCTAGACCCCTCACTCACCTTCTTAAGAAAAATTCATTCCTCTGGACGGAGGAAGCACAACAGGCATTTATGGCTCTCAAACAGGCCATGTGTTCCACTCCAATATTGGCATTACCCGACTTCACCAAATATTTTGTGATTGAATGTGATGCTTCAAATACGGGTTTTGGGGCTGTCTTAATGTAGGAAGGTCGACCCTTGGCCTTCACCAGCCAACAACTAAGTGGGAAACATCTGGGACAATCTACCTATGAGAAGGAGATGATGGCCATCTTACATGCAGTGGATACCTGACGACCATACTTATTGGGGAGACGTTTCCAAATCCGCACGGACCATCAAAGCCTCAAATATTTTCTGGAGCAATGACTGTCCTCACCACAACAAAATAAATGGCTAGCCAAAATGCTAGGATATGATTATGAGATAATTTACAAGAAAGGGCACGAAAACGTCGTAGAAGATGCTTTATTATGCTAATTTGAGGAGGACAACACCGTGGTAGCAATCTCTCTTCCCATTCCAAATTAGATTGAAGAAGCCCGCAAGGAATGGTTTTCACATCCTTTGCTCTTCCAACTCATTAATAACTTGCGAGCAGATCCTAATTCCACAGTGGGCTACTCTTAGAAGGATGAGATTCTTCGCTACAAGGATAGAGTAGTGATATCACCGACATCCACCCTCAAAACACGCATTTTGGCAGAGTTGCATTCATCTCCCACTGCAGGCCATGCAGGATTTCAGAAGACTTATGCTCGCACTCATGATTCCTTCTTTTGGACAGGCATGAAAACTGACATTCTTACTTTTGTAGCTGAATGTGATGTGTGTCAGCGCCACAAAGGAAAAAATAATCAAGTCCCCAGGAACTTTACAACCATTGCCTATCCCTGCTCAATCTGGACGGATGTTTCTATGGATTTCATTACTGGCCTTCCGAAGTCAGGCAACAAGTCAATCATCATGGTGGTTATAAACAAACTTTTTAAATATGCTCATTTTTGCGCCCTACCCCACCCAATTACCCCTACTTTGGTGGCTCAATCTTTCATGGACCAGATCTTCAAATTGCATGGCATGCCCACTTCCATTGTGTTTGATCGTGACCTGCTCTTCACCAGTAACTTTTGGCATGAACTTTTCAAGCTATAAGGCACCCAACTCCAACTAAGTACTTCCTATCATCCCCAAATTGATGGAAAAACTGAAGCAGTCAACAAATGTCTGGAGACCTACCTCAAGTGTTTCACTTCAAAAAAGCAACATCAATGGGTACAGTGGTTACCTCTAGTTGAATGGTGGTATAATAATAACCATCATGCTGCCACCAAGATGACTCCATATGAAGCAGTTTATGGCCAACTGCCCCCTTCACCTACTTATTATATCCCTGGATGCCCTAAGGTGTAAGCAGTGGATCAACTCCTACAGAGTCGTGCAACCATGCTAGCTTGTCTCAAAGATAATCTCCATCAAGCTCAGAATTGCATGAAGCAACAGGCAGCCCAACATCGTTCAGAGCGCACATTTCAAGAAGGGGATCAGGTATTCTTGAGGCTGCAACCATACAAGCAAACATCACTCAAAGACAAGGGCCGTAAAAAAATATCTCTAAAATTCTACGGACCTTATCAAATACTTCAGTGCATTGGAGAAGTAGCCTACAAGCTAGCCTTGCCACCCAATGCAAAAATCCATCCCGTCTTCCATGTATCATGCCTCAAAAAAGTGGTGGGGAACAATTGCAGAATTTAAACTAGTCTACCTAACTTGGATGAAGAAGGTTCAATTTGGCTCCAACCTAAACAGGTCCTTGACACGCGAGAACGACATCTGTGCAGCTGCACGATCAAGGAAGTCCTCGTCAAGTGGAAAGACACCTCTCCAGAAGATGCGACCTAGGAACCAACCACTATTCTTCAGCAGTTTCCACAGCTTCAGCCTTGAGGACAAGGTTGTTTTTATGGGGAGGGCATGATAGGGTCCAACACTAACCCCTTTACTTATGTAATAGGGTCGTGTCTTATTTTGTAATTGAGCCCTGCTCTATTGGAGGTTTCCCCCTCGAAGAGGCAAGTGAAAATTGCTTTCATCTCTGAATAATAAAATACATGCTGTTATTTCTCATTTTGTTTTGTGTTTTGGGTTGTGTTTCTTCGTATATTTGGTATTCTGGAATCTTCCCGCAGGTCAAGAGCATAACAAACAATGTGAGGTTAAAAACTCCCTAGGATGGAAGGTATTTCCACGAAGGCTAAAAACAAAGTGATCAACTCCCCATCAAATATTGGAACTCCAGAAGTGGAAATAGAAGGGAACAACCATATAAGAGAGGAAGGAAGTGAAACCTCACTCATCACTTCTTTGAAGTAGGTTCTTTCATTTGATTTCATAGTGATCTCAACAAGGCATCACCCCATTGTCCTTCCCTTTAAGGTGGCGACTCTCTTGTTTGGAGGCAAAGGTCACATTTATGTGTTCCATGCACCAAAGTTTCAATCTACATTTCATTTCCTTCTTGTATCAACCATCGTACAACAAAGGGATTCAGATGAAGTTTGGTATAGGAGCATGAATTTAGAGCTAACACCACCTCTTGGAGAATGGGAAACCCTGGAAGCTTTATTTGATCTCATGGTAGATGACTTCAAAATTCAAACGCAGAAGATGGATTGAAACTTCTCACACTGGTACCCTAGTGGCCATAAATACGCGAGGTGGGTAAATCAATTCTTGCATGTCGAGGTTGGGCTCAATTCTCTAGTCCCTTTGAAGCCTCCTAGGTTGGCTCATGTCTGGTTCGGGGCCTTCCTCCCCTAAGAGTGCCTACTATCCTCCCCCATCAACTTAATTTGCAAGCTCATTTTGAATCTTCCCACTCTTGTAGGTTTATTCCTTTACAGGTTGGAATTCTGGCCAGCTAGCGATGCATTATCAAAGGATTCTATCCCAAGCAATAAGTGGCATCCTCTGCAACATAACCAATGCGACTTAGCTCTAAAAACGAGGATAGACCCGTGGCATGTTATTCTGAACATTATAGGGTTTGGGAGACCTCTCTTGCAACTCTCAGCCCATTTAGCAAGAATGGTGATGCAGGAGCATGAGGCTTAAAGAGAAAAGGCTTCGTATTATTCCAAAAATCCAAAAAAAGTTACAAGCAAAGGAGTGGGGTCCTTTAGTTGTCAATTTTCAAAGCTTTCTAGATAGGATTTAGACTAGAATCTAGGATATAGATTATCATGTAATAAATTCAAGTAGTTAGATGTAGTGGAGATTCTCGAGGAGAATATCATGCAGATTAGATAGGATTAGTTAGTTTGGTCCTTTGATTTAGGACCTGGTTGTTAATTGAAACAATACTTATGTAAGTTTTGAATCATAATAAGGGGATTTTGACTGATTCGACTTGTTTTGCCATATATAAGATTTAGTTGCAAAAAAATCTCTTTGTGTCTTTTTGTGTATATTTGGTCAATCCCGGAGGTGTTGCATCCCTCTGTAATATCATTGTGTTTTGTTGAATTTCCTGTTTAATTCTAAAAGTTTCGAGTATTGTGTAATCGAGTTTAATCTCTTTTCGCGTGTATTATCAACTGCGGGGTTTGAAGGTATATGGGTTCCTTGATCAGGCTTGAAGGACCGCATTCATCCTTAGCCGTTGATCTTAATTTCAATGCCTTACAATCAGTCCACAATGGGGGTTAGCCTGGTGTTAACTCATGGTTTATTAGAAGTCCCGCAAGCCGGAGGATCCAGTGGCCATCGTTATCCGACGGATATCGGCTAAAGAAATGGGCGGACGTTAACTCATGAACCAGACCCGACATCAATTATATTACAATCTATAAACCCCATTGGATTCGTCCTAAGGAATTAAGCACGTGGGAAAAGCCGGACCCGAACTTCTATAGGCCAAGTGTTTATAAACCTCATTGGGTCTGTGTGGCCGGTTAAAGGTTGCGCAGATTGTCGAGCGACGATACAGTGACTGTTGGATCACTAAGGTTGCCAACCGTTCGATCAACCTCGCATCGCTTTAGTCAAAAGTAAGTAAACCTTGCCTAATAGTCTTGTGATTGTGATTTTGCAATGTTTTAATAGATTTATAAGGCTCATCCTGTTGGGGAAATTTTAAGCGGTTCCGCTAGGTTAGTGGAATAGATAACTTTAGAGATAGATGAGTGATACTCCACGGGAAAGTGAAGAAGGGGTCCAGCCTGAATTAGAAGAGATTGTGTCTGGTTTTGAACGTTTGTCAATAACGCCTGCACCCCGGCCACCATTTGTGGTATCAGAGCAGCTTAAAGACACTGAACAGGATCTCAGGGGTCAGAGGAAAAAATCCACTATGGCTTTCAGAGTTGGAAGAGGACGTGGTAGAAGAGGAAGGCCTGTTGCAAATGCTGAAGTGATGGAAGCTATGCAATAGATGCAGGCTAGATTAGAAGCAATGGAAACAGGGAGAGATGCAGATGCTGGAGATGTCAGTGATCCTAAAGCGGAGGCTGCAGAAGAGGAGCAACCTGTAGAAGTTACTCTTGAGATGAGATTCTTTCAGTCAGTGTTGAGATCCACATCTAGACCCAAAACTAAAGTTTCAATTTATGCAGGAGGATTAAATCCTGAGGAGCTGATAGACTGGATTAATGACATGGAGAAATTCTTTGATTATGAAGAAACAAAGGATGAAAAGAAGGTAAAGTTTGTTGTCACAAAGTTGAAAGGATATGCAGCACTTTGGTGGGATGGAGTGCAGGCAGAAAGAAGAAGACTTGGCAAACAACCAATTAAGAATTGGAACAGAATGGTGGCAAAACTGAAAAGTAAGTTTCTGCCAAGTGACTATCAACAAACATTATTTAGACAGATGCAGAATCTTAGACAAAGGTCTATGACAGTAAAGGAATACACAGAGGAATTCTACAAAGTGAGTATAAGAGCAGGACAAGTCCAAGATACAGATGAGAAAGTTGCCAGATATGTGAATGGTCTTAGAATGGACATTCAAGATGAGATAAGTGTATTGTCTCCTAAAACAGTGGAAGAGACTTATCAGATGGTATTGAAAGCTGAAGAAAAACTCTTGAGGGAACAATCTACCATAAATAGAGGTACTTTCCAAGGAAGGGGAAGACAAGGTGGTAGAGGAAGATCTACAACACCTGGAGATAGAGCTAGCAGCAGCTCAAGTCAGCATACATCCACAGGAGGTGATGCAAGTGGCAGAGGGAGTTTTTCTAGAGGAAGAGGAGGCAGAGGTAGAGGAAGAGAAGTTAGATGTTACAGATGTAACAAGTTAGGACATCGAGCTTATGAGTGCCCAGAAAATACAAGAATACCTCATAGAAATGCAATTGTTGCACAGACTGAAGAGGAAGCAACAACGGTGGCAGAAGAAGAAAATGTACCAGAAAAGGAAAAAAATGTCATTATCTGAAACAATGAAAAGTCAACAAGCTCTAATGAGTCAATTTGAAGATGAGATGGATTGGGCGAGGCATCAACTAGTTGATCTGCAAGACCGCCACAACAATGAGGATGTTAGAAGCACTGCAAGCAACGCCCTAGACAACCTGAAAGACAAAATTTCAATAGACTCCCCTTAGTACGCCATGATTGCTCCACGTAAATGTATTTTGCTTTGCAGTCAATATTATAGAGTTTATAGTTGCAATAGCTTAAGTATTAGCTTCAAGAAGAAAAATAGTAAAAGACAAGAAGAACATTTTGCAATTCTCCTCTGAGACCTTCTCGATGTTTTTGTATCTCTAAAAAATATGTAAACCTCTCGTGTATTCTGTTGCGACCAGAGACAACATTAATATAAAATCTTCCTTTCTTAAAAAAAACAACAAAAATAAAACTTGTTTATGTTATTTATTGTTTATTTTGATAATATATCATTTTCTTCTTCTTAATAGTATTATTTATATTTTATTATTCATATTTATATTTTATTATTCATAGAAACGTAATAATATTACTTATACTTTATTTTTCAATAAAAAAACGATATTTTTATTAAGTACCATCTTCTTAAATCAAGAAGCTATTAACATTATAGTGCAGTAAACAATTATTTCACAATTCAAGTTTATTAAGTTCACTAAAGTTATCCAAAACCTCTTAAACCTAACCACTTTCGCTGAGGCTAACACCCTCTTTGCTATATCAACACCCCGCGTTAGCCACGGTTGAGGATACTAAACCCCTTTTGCGATATCAACACTCTGCATGAGCAATGGTTGGGTTGGTAGACAAACTAAAGTAAATTTTTGGTAAAATCTCAACACAAATCAGGGAAAAAGGAATAATACTGAGAGAACCTGTTGTGATCCTTGTTTATCCATTTAATGAATGCAAAGGCTTGAGGCCTCACTGAAGGCTCAGGTCCAGCCATGGCCTCTTACACCCATACTAGTCAAATACATCTATCACCAGTAACTCTCGATTCCCTTTCATCTACACAACTAAAACACCTTCATCGGTCATGGGCGTGTTGCAGTAATCCTCGGTGGAATAGATTACAGAAAATATTTCTCAGAAGGGGAAGAAGTAGATGGCAATCCAAGAGAATGGCAGTCAGGGCTTCGAATTCAGATGCCAATGCCACAAAAAAGGCGAATGTCGTGGACGAAGAGGCCAAAGCAAGGGCTCGTGACTTCTTTGAGGTATGTAGGATTTTGTTTAATTTGTATCATGGGTTTTGGGTTTATGGATGATAGGGTTTATCATACTGGAAATTTCTGTATTGGTATATGGTTTGTCTGTTTGGAAATGTGGGTGTTGAGTAATGTGGTCTCTTATTTTTTACCTTGAAAATCTATAATGGTTAGGCTACTTATATTTGTGTGTATCGAATGTTGTCAATGGGCAGAGGTACTTTTTCTAAACTTTGCTTTCGCCCATGTGGATTTTATCATGGTTACCTTTTCTGAGAGAGAAGTTTCATTGATTTTTATAAATTTTCTCCTTTTTTTTGATATTCATTTGAGCAGTGGGTGGTGTAAGCAGAAATTGATTGAATTTATGGAATTTGATAACATGTAAGTCTGAAGTGTACAAAACGCATGTAGTTCTCAAGTCCACATTCCCCAGTACAATTTTAAAATTTTTGGGTATAAAGGACAATAGATGCGTATGCCAACACCTGACCTTGTAGATGTATTTAAATTTCTGCCGTGGAGCTTTCTCCGTGACATCGATGAATGAGTATCCAGCAAGCGTTGTGTGCGGTAACTGTTATAAAAACTGTGGGAAGATAAAACAAAATCTATTCTGACGTCATCAAATTTGCAATGTGCATTCCAGCAATGCAAATGAACCATTGGAATATCCCTCGGCAATAGCGGAAATTGTGTTCCATGCTGCATTGAGAGAATCAATTCATACAGAGATCTGAAACTTATACTATCGATTACATTAGTAGTTCTGTGATACCGGATGGCCTCTTGCTAATGGATTGTTCCTAAAATACTGTCCAAGCTGAGTTGGGGTCCCACACCCTTAGTCTCGAGAGCATCTTTAGTTTAATTTATTATCTTTAAAGACTCTGATTCTTGTTGACTGTCTCGGGGTGGCAGAGATATCTTTACCGGGCTCTTTGTTCGTTCGAGGAGATTGCCTGCCATGGTCTTTTAGAGCAAAGATGATGTTTGTATTCCGAGGCCTCTCTACTCATGCAGTTTGTGAAAATCTCCATCGGCTGACGCGCCCCCATCATGTACTCTTTTGATGCCCCTCTTCGTCTTCTCTCTATAGAAGTGTATATTGATAAGGGGATTAAGGAAGACATATATTGCCAATTCGTCTCCAAGTTACTTACGGTTTCTTCCTCTTAATGTATTCACGCTTGGATATGTTGCTATAGATAACTGTTTCCTCAGCTGTAGCAAGTTTCTTAGTTTTCTCCCTCTAAATATGTTGCTATAGATAACAGTATCCAACAAGAGTTAGATGCGGCTACTATGGATCATCATTTAAAGATGAGGAGTAGGCCTTGTGTCACCAACTGCTGTCTGCAATATTGAATATAAAAGTACCAAACCCCGGAATATGAAGAATATCTCCAAATAAGTGTTGATTTGGAGTAACATCGGATGTGCTCTAGCGATGAAAATTGGTGGAGAGGCTAAAACACATGAGATCTCCAAGACCCAGAAATGGTTTGGACAAATTGTACCCAGTTTGGGAGATATTAAAATAATTATTTTTTTTAATGGAGTTCTGAAGTCTAAACTTAGGAAGAATAAAATATTAATGGATATTAATATAAAACTGGGTTAGAAGGTTCCAAAAGTCATGGATCAAGCCAAATCTAATCTTAGCTGTTGATTAGATATTTAATCTCGGCCATTGAATGACCAACAGGAAAAATATAAGAGGAGGCTTGAGGGTCAGTTGGAGAACACACCAGAGTGATCAATCATTCGATTTGCTAGAGCGGGGTTGCTAAGCAAAGTCGAATCAGTGATCAGTAGCGAGGGGCAGTGAGTACTGGATAGAGAGGCAGAGATAATGCCGTGAGACCAACGCAAAGGCAGAGAGCGAGAAGCAGCAGCCAGAGCAGGAACGCAGAGCCCAACAGAGACAGCGCAGAGGCCAGAGGGCCTGCGTCATCCACGCAGAAGGCAACAAGAGTGACGCAGAGGGTTCGAGAGGCTGCGCAGTGCCTTAGAGGGCTGACGCAGAGGGTTCTGAGGCTAATGCAGAGCAACAGGAGGCTGACACAGTGCTTTAGAGTTGCTGGAGAGGGTTTCGTGGGACAGGTTTTTTGAAAACCTGTTTCTGAATAGAGAGGTATTACTGCCGGTTGTTTTTCTTTGTCAGGTGAGCTAGTTTGACACCCAATTGTACTCAAGAAAATACTGCATAATAATAAACCCTCAGAATAGTTGCATCGATTTTCCCGCATTGGGTTTTCTAGGAATGTTTGTCCAAAAATAACGGTGTCACTTGTGTGTTTGTTTTCTTTGGGTTGTTGATCTGTAGATGTTGAGACTGTATTGCGTTTATTTCATTATTTTTATGTTTTAAATAATTTGTTCAGAATTAACAAGTAGAAGAAATAAACCAGAAGAATACAGATTAAATTTCTAACGAATAGTCTATCTGTTAGAAATTTCAACAATAAGTTGGAGTCAGTATCAAGAGTATCATCCACGGAATCTGGTACAAGTCGATTTTGCAAAGTACACTGATATGCGTGTAACAAAAAAGTAGTGCGCTTGTTCTAGAAAAGAGAAGTCTTCATGAAGGCCTCAAGAGAACCCATGAAGCAACCAAGGAGGGATTTGACACATTATAATAATGATGATCCAGAAAATGTCATCGGCAAACAATCCTCTGCATTAACAGAACTGACATTCCTTAAAAAAAGTCTGCAGATTTTTGGCTGAAAGAGAGAAAAAAGGAGTGCATTTCCCTACAAAAGGGCACAAATTTGCAATTTTTTTTTGAATCCACTGAAAGGACTAAAAAAGTGCCAAAGAAGGAGGGTGCTGGTGAAACAGAGGGTGTAATTGGAAACCCTAGAAAACTGTGCACTGTCCCAAAAAATGTTGAAAAACCTAATTTTTAGAGTTGGAAAAGCCCTAAAATCAGGCCGAAAATCTTAGTTTTAGACCTAACACCAGCCCTTGGGCAATTTTTACTGGCCACAACTCTGGATTGGCTTCAAATGGGTGACTGCATGGAAGAGGGAGTTCACACTTGCTTTTGGTACAACGCTACGATCACAAGAGAGGGAGAGAGAGGGGTATTGAATGGAACTGCCAACACACCCTAAATTGTCACCAGCCCTTGGGCGATTTTTACTGGCCACAACTCTGGATTGGCTTCAAATGGGTGACTGCAAGGAAGAGGGAGTTCACACTTGCTTTTGGTACAACGCTGCGATCACAAGAGAGGGAGAGAGAGGGGTATTGAATGGAACTGCCAACACGCCCTAAATTGTCATGAACTATAAGCACATCACAAAGAGAAGAGAAAATGAGCCCATGAACAAGATAAACACAAGATACGATGCTTGTAAGCTAAAGAATCGAGGCTATGGATCAATTCCTTTTAGAAGGGAGGTGTCCCTACAAGAGGGGGTTATGGGCCCACAAAACAAGGACACACACCCCAAGAGGGTGTTAGACTTTTTGAATCCAACATTTAATATTCGGTTCCTAGCAATTATTAATGAAACGAATACATGACCAGATTTCTAATACAAAAATATAGCGGAAACAAAAATTACTCGATCTAAATCACATATACATAAACATATTTTCGCCCAATCAACAATTCTTCATTAATGAATTAATAAAAAAACCTACTTGGGCTCTCGTACCAGCGATAATGGCCCAACTGAGAAAATACAAAACTGATCACCAGCCTCACTGCACTCTCTCGGACCCAACACGCACTCACTGAAAATCCTCTCTCAATCTTGTGTTGTTGTTGTGTCTTCTCCTCACCTTAGCCTCACCTTTATAACTTTACATTGGGCCAAAACCCTAATCCTAACCCTAACCCTAATCTCAAAGTGATGGACGACCAAGATTCGATCTTGCCTCACTTGAGATCAACAGTTAAGATTAAAAATTAATCACTAAAGTAAATAATTTACTTTATCTAAGTTTTTGTTTTAGTTCAATAAGCCAACATATAATTATATGCTTTTTCCTAAGTTTAGCTTAAGGTAAGTTGCATCGACAAATATTCTTAGGTGAAATGTGGTTGACTTCTGCATGCCTAGACACAAGGTTTGTGTAGAAGTACCTGGCCGAACTACAAACTTCAACACTCTCTCTTAGTGAGGGAGGTACTTCTGGAAGAACTTCCTCCACTTGGATCTGTCTCCAAGCCCATATCAGTATTTGTAGCTGCTCCTTCTGACACTGAAGCCTGTCTTGCTACTTGATCTGAAACCTAAGCTGGGAACCTGTCACATCCAACCATGCTCCGAGGATCTTGCTCCTGAGCATCTAACATTGTCATATCATACCAGTTGAGGCTCTTGACAGTACCTGAAGAATTACTCTTCTTCGCCACGTGCTTCCTCTTAGTAACTGACTCTGTTTATGTATACAAGATCCCCTCGGATATATTGACACGCTGTCCCAACAACCTGTATGGCTGCCCCTGTTTGATGCCAAGCACTACAACTGCATCCAATGTTGCTCCCTTTGAATGTAGAAGCACCTGTCCATCTTAGAACAAAAATATATATCCAACATCATCCAAGGTTGATACTGAGAGCACGTGTGCCATCAACTATGAAACAAATAACATCCCTGTCACTTCTAGAAATCCTCCTGACTCTCGCTAGAATCTGACACATCCAACCCCCTTCACTACATGCATGGTACTAGTCCCGCTACACACACTGCAGTCTGACCCTGTCTCTGAAACAATGACCTCATTTCTGTCATGTGATTGGATGTTGTACTACCCACTAGCCATAACCCACTATCCTCATACACAACAATACTATTGTGAGAAACACAGACAACTAGAGGAAATTTCTTGTTGAATTTCTCTGTAAAGTCATCAATCTTAGTTGATGCTGATGCAACCCCTTGATCCTCCTCCTCCTTCCCTTTCCTGTATGGACACTGGCTCACATAGTGACTAGTCTTGTGACACACAAAACATTTTACTTTGCACATGTTTTTCACAGAAGCAGATCCCCCACATCCCTTTACTTTACCTTTGCCCTTTACAGCAAGAGAAAAATTCTCCTCATCATCCTTTCCATCATGTTGTCCTGTAGTTTTGGAATGTCTCCTTGTCTCTTCCTATATGAAGTCATCCCACAATCTATCCCAACGGGGCATATTTTCCCGTGTGACAATCCATCAACAAAGGCATTCCATTTCAGACGAAAGCAATTCAAGGTTGATCTGACCAAGTCTTCACTATTAATAGTTTCCCCCACTGCTGCCAAGCCATCTCTAATTTGAATGATCCTAGTTAGGTATGATGCAACTGTGTCAGTTTCAGACATCTTGGTGTTCCACAGTTTCTCCTTCAACACCATCTTTTTGTTTTGGTTTGTACTCTAGTACAACTTGGTTAAGGATGCCCACATCTCAAAGACATACTTCTTCCCCGTTACGAGGTATAACATGGTATCTAATGGAGTCCAAGATTATTCTCTTGGCTTTCACGTTCATCTTATTAAACTCAGCTAATTGAGTAGGATTTGCAGGAATTGGGACAACCTTCTCTTTGATGTCCCACAACTCTTGCTCCTCAAATAACAGAACAACCTGTTCCTTCCATGGGTTGAAATTTCTTTCTCCGTCCAACCTATCCTCGTAACGTAGCCTAGTAGCCATCTCTGTCAAATTGACCAATAGTTAACTTTTCACCCTCTGCACACTGACACACAACCTCGACTACTATTGCAAACCTTTGTGCACTACTCGAAACTTTTGATTGCTCGCATCCTACTATACCTCGTCCACATGCTTTTTGTCCTATGGCCCGATCGTAGTCCAATTGCCGTTGTTTGACAGCCCAAATGTTATAGCTTGTGTCTTCACCTAGCTATTTTTGTTCAACTGTTTCTTTGTCAATCGACCCTCGTTGATGCAGGCCAGTCAACTGAATTTCCATTGTACATAGCGAAGCCTTCAACACACCTCTCGTGTTGACTTGCTACCTTGATTGCTCTATTGCTTCGTGCTGGTAGGTGTTACTTTGTGTAGTTTGGATAGGTGTTCTAGTCTCAGGTGGTGTTTATGAGACTAAGGAACACAATGGATTAAGTATCTCTAATACCCATAAAAAGTTTCCAAGGAAAATTGTCTTAATTATAATTAATTAGGCAGTTTAATTATTTTCCTAACTCTAACTGAGTAAAAGTGGTTAATTAATTGGGGATTAATTGAGACAAGTCGATTTTCCTCTAGTGACTTCTAGAAAAGTCATTTGATGGAGTCAAGATGATCTTAGCCATTTATTATGATTAGATCATGGTTGTTGATTGCTCAACGAGAGATTATAAGAGGAGATTGATGGGGCTTTCGGAGACACAATGAATTATAGTGATAGCAAGGGCGCTATAACGAATAAGGTTTGTTATAACAGGTTAAACACTCCAAAAGACTTGGAATATGTAGATCTCCATTGAAGATACAAGAATATATATATATGATGTTACAAATGAGAGTGAGGGCCTGCTTATATACCCTAGGTAGGTGTCCCTTTATGAACGGTCATGTCGTTAGGGACATACCTCTTCATTAACTTATTACTAATTAATCATTATTTATGATATGTTATTATATATTTACGTTATTTATTATCTACATTTTATTCATAACATTGCCTTCCTCCACAAAAAGCTTTTTCCTCAAAGCTTGTTGATGAAAAGGCTTGATCTCTTTTTCTGTTTCGAACATCTTCTTATCTTGGAACTATCATCTTCTTTGATACAAGTCGATATGATCCCCTGAGTGATAAACAAAATTGTCGAACTGAGAAAGGATTTGACCACCCTAAATTAATCCTCTGTGGAACTTTGTAATTATTTCATGTTTGTGATGAATTGTTATCGTTGAAATGAATTGTGCACATTTCAGTATTCTTTGGAACATCAATTTGTTGTTTATGTTTTGAGTGATACAAATACACAAACTGATTGTGATGTTTGTTCTTGTGATTTGGATGTCGATAAGGAGTTCTTCTGGTTTGACTTTCCCTTATCATGAGTGTGGCAGTTTCCTGATTTTCTTCAGGTACTGATGTTGTTGAGTTGGCTACTGAATCATCACTTGGAATTTCCATCATTTGAACTGCAACCTCTGAGTACGTCCTCACTTCAGTTGGATTTGGATTTGTTTGAACTGTGAGATTAATGGGATCTGTGTTTGTTCCCTTTTCTTCGACTTGGACTGTTACGTCTAAAGACTTTAATATTTCTTTCATGAATAGTTCTTCTGACTTGTTTTTTAATGATTCCTTATCATCTTTAAGTTTCTTAATTTGAGTCAGTAGACTTTGATCATGGTTTTTCAAACATAAAAGTTCTTTGGTTTCTGATTCATCAACCTTATTTTCAATGTTTTGACTTTTAAGCTTTTCATCTTTTAGATCTCTGATTTGTTCTAATAACCTTTGATTCAGGTCTTTTAAGCGCAAATTTCTTCTTCTTTCTTTGATAGAATCTTATTGAATTTCTTCTCAACACATCCCTTTTCTTCTTCTATTTTTTTTCTTTCCTTGGAATTCTTGACCTTCGCAAGTAATTTTTGGGTATGGTCACTTAGATGCAACATTTCACCTTCACAAGTAATTTTTGGCTATGGTCACTTAGATGCAAAATTTCCTCGTCCTTTTTTGTTAATTTTTGTTCTAGTTTTGCAAGTTTTTCCTCTCGTTCTGTCATTTGCATCAATACATCATCTTGACATTCTTTCGCATTAAATAATTTTCCACATGTTGGACAACGTAATTCGCAATTTTTATGAATCCATGAATATTCAATGTGTGTTATACAAAATAGACATTAAGTCCAAAATAATGATTGTTGTGTGGAACTCATCTTCTGTTCTTTTTTGACTTCTTTGAGGTATATTTACCCCTCAAGCTTTTAATTAACTTCAAACTTAAATGTATTCCCCTTTTATTAATATATATATATTTTAATATCAAGAAATACTTTTACTAAGTAATTTCTTTTTTAATAACTTCATAAAGTACCCTTTTCTTAAAAGAAACCTTGGATAATAAAAGGTACCTTCATTTTATAACTATCCTTAAATCAACTTGAACTAACACCAACTTTTCGATTAGGGGATCTTTTATTTCCTTCGGGTTTAAAGTGATACTCTTTTTTCACTATGTTTTTATTTTTCTTTTAATTTTTTCTTAAATAATAATAATAATAATAATAATATATATTTAAATATTCAATCTTTCCCCTCCTTAATATTAATGTCTTCTTTCACTTTTTTCACACAAAGTACTTACTTTAGGCTTTTTATCACTTATACCCATTGACTCACTTTTGAAAACTAATTTAATATTACTTTTACAAAATTTCACAAATACTTTTTACTAAATCATTTTCCTTCTTTAAACTATCTTGGTATAATGCTTCCTCTTAAACGCCCTTTTAAATAACTTTGACTTTATAACCTTAAACAAAAGATTTCAATGAATCGTTGTGCCCTTTTCTCCCTTGTCATGTTATTCACTTAATTGGCACTTTCCCGTCAATGTTTTTTTTTTTCTTTGTCTGATCAATCGATTGTATAGATATGCAAACACAATAGATTGAATTAGAATGTATGTTGGTTGCTGTAATTTATACAACAACAAATAGGTCTCTACAGTGGCAACGAAGAGTGTTGGAGGCGGCTGTGTACAAACAATGTTGGTCTTTTTGGCTATTCAAAGTGTTTGTTATTGCTCAAATTAGCAAGGGTCATAAAAAGAGATTCCTAAAGCGCAACTACTAGAGCAAAGGGCAGCGATGGAGGCTTAGTCCACTGTCACCTCACCTAAGACTCCCTACTCTTTACGGACTTTCATCGATGGGAGGATACCCAGTATATATAGAAGGTCACTTGTAAGGGATAAATCGATCAATGGATATGAAGTGACCCTTATAATCCTCTTCCTAGAAGGGGCTTTAAGAATAGAGCTTTCTTGCTTGTCAAGCAAGGTACGAAGATTTCTAGGAGAAGGAGGTGAGGACTTGAGGGTTAGGTTTAGAGGAATATGCCTTATGAAGGAGTTTCCCAATCCTAAAATCCTTATTGAACTTGACTTCTTGAATAGTTCTTGAAGATTTGACTTTTCAAAGGTGTGGGACCACACAGGACCAAGTGGACCCAACCTAGGTTAAGGGGGAAGAATTTAGCAACCAATGATGTTCTTAACCCAGACAAGGAGGGGGAAAGGATCAAAGCAAGAATTTTTACTTAAAGTATCAAATTGATCATATGAGGCACTAGCCTTGGGAACACTAGGGCAAAGTTTGATCTCACAGCTCCACCATCGTAATGGCTTCAAAATTGGAGGAGGCCTTAAGGACACACCAGTGCAGGAGGGGCTAGGAGATCGAACTTTTTGGAGGGCTACTTCGTCGGGAAAGTGATGCCCTAGGTGACCCAACTTGGCTAGACCTAGAAGAAGGTGAAAAGGAATTGATTTTTGAGTGACCACCTCTTGGTATATCAATTCCTTAGTCTTGGGAGAATAGAGTCTAGGATAAATATGAATAAGGACCTTGTTTCTTGGTCAAGGAGGCCTTAAGACTACTTCGCATGTCTTCTAGAGCAAGGGGAAGCAACCTTACAACTTTATACTTCGACTTGCAAAAGGTGATGGCTTATCAAGATGAATTCAGTGATAGAATTAACCCTAGGAAATTTCATTCAAAATTACATGGCCCATATGTTGAGAGAGATGCAATATAGAGACAAAATTCCACAATTTAAGCAGTAAATGTAGGCAACAATTAGCCCTAGAAATAACGAAATTCCCAATCCAATGTATATGACAAAGTAAAATAAGAATAATACTAAAAGCTTGTACTTACATGTAAAAAAACATATCCAACCATCAACAATTTGACCATAGAGAAGCTCCAAGATAAGATAAATCAAATCCAAACATCAAAATTCCTCAATAAAACTCCAATTCATCCTCCAAGAAAAAGTGCGAAATTCTCTAAAGTGAAGAGAGATCCAATCCAAAGTGATGATGAGCAAATGAATTCATCTCACTTGTATTTATACATAAATGAGGAGTTTGAATTAGTCTCCTAGGCCTACATAGGCCCCCAAAATAAAATACTGTGCTAATAACCTAACTGTTGGTGACAAGCCCACCAAACTAGCTCAGAAATGAAATAATAAGCCTCTTAAGAGGTCAAATGATAAATAATACATGTCGTAGGGCCCTCTAAGAGGCCTGATGAGGTTCATAGGTGCCATAATGAAGAATAAAACCCTCAAAAGTGGTGGACAAGGGGTTGGCCCCTTATTCTTCAAACAATAAACCCGTGGTGCTCCTAGTGGGTGTGGGGGCACAATAATAACCTCATGGGTCTCCAAATGAGTCAAAGATTCCTGTAGACCATCTGTATAGGCTTCGATGATAGTGTAGGTGATGGCACATCACCCTACAAGTCCTGGGTCAGCTACCTAGTGCATGGTACATCTGTGGCGCTGGATGGGCAAAGGTGAACCAGGTACATCTTCCTCGTTCAATAAGTGAATCTTGAGCAATCTCTGAACATCCTCAGGGATCCATGTAGTGTTGTCTACTGCTGTGGAGGCCCATGACTCTCAACACACACCCTACATGTGCCAATGTAGCTCTCTGCAGGGTTAGGACCTCATATAGGGAGACCAAACCCAAGATGGAGACCATCTGCAATCTTGCATAAGATCCAATGCGTCCCCTAGCCTTCTAGTACAACAAGTCATTAGACAAATCGAGGAAAAGAGCTTACCAACCATGGATCACAAGTGGGGACTTCATAATGGCCTGCCCTTCCATAATAGGCTTTGGCATGTGCTATTGTCTTCAAGCTCCAAATGGGGTTAACCAAGTATCCTATTAGGTGGTTTCTATTGTTAAAGAGGACAATAGGTTCAAGGTACATCCTTTAAAGGTTGTGGCATGTGATAGAAAGGTGAATGAAGTATGGGATGAGAAAGGGCAACCTTGGGCCACACGCTGAGGTACAAGGGTAGCTAATAAAAGGGAAGCCCATACTTGGGTGTATAATGTGTAGGAGGGAGCAATCGTGGTACATGAGGTGCTTTGACCTTGATTTTTCTACTCTTATTTATATGCCTTTTGCCTTTTCATGATTTTTCTTTAATTAACTGCTCAGGGCTCAAGGGGTAAGAGCATGATGTGTGAGATGTGGCAGTGGATACCCCCCTTTAAGGTAGGGTGGTTCATTGCCCACCAAGAGTTTGGACAATAATGGGTTCCTATATGATGAGGGAGGCTCATAGAACTTGTAGGAACCAGGGTGATGGCCATGATGATGGGGTAGAGCTCATGTATTGGATTTTGCCCACGCGCTAAATGTGTTTGTCTTGACCATCTTTTGCATTTGGTGATACATTTTCCTGTTGAATGTGGCCAATTTTGCTTTTGCTTTTCATTAAGCTGCATCAACCTTTGGGGCATCATTCCAAGCCTGACCCAAGGTGTGGGAAAGGGGAAGGGGAGAGCTAGCCCTATGTGGACTTAGTGGTTGAATGTGGACCCAGGCGGGAGAAATGATGAATGGGGTAATAATGAGTGGAAGGGGGGGAATATATGTGGATGAGGGAGTAAGACCATGCAACCAAAATCAGGGTTTCTTGTGAAATACCATCCCTAAAGCCAAATGGTCAGTAAAAGAGATTCCACGGGACTAGAATCCGAGGTTAATATCCAAAAGGGGTCTAGGGGACAAGAGCATAGACTTAGCTCATTCATTTCCGTCAAATCCCCCCATTAATCCATGCCCATAAGTGTCCATGATAAGTAAATGACAATACTTAATTACCAAATGACAAGGCATACCTTGAGGTTCGGGAGGCCCACCTTCATGATCATGACAGATGGGTGATGGACCACATGGCTGGCTCAAATGGCGGAGAAGTGGCACAACAAGCTAGTTGGTGGCTACAAGAGGCTACTGGCTACCGGCTGAGGACTATCTTGGAGAAAAAATTTCTCGTAGGAATATCACCCACAAAATAGTGCCCACCTTCAAACACACGATCATGACAGATGGGTGAGGGACCACATGGCTGGCTCAGATGGCGGAGAAGTGGCACAACAAGCTAGTTGGCGGCTGCAAGGGGCTGTTGGCTACTAGCCGAGGACCATCTTGAAGAAAAAAATTCTCCTAGGAATATCACCCACAAAATGGTGGGTAACATTTGGCTCCATCTGGGATGCGATCTCTCGAAGAAGTGGACGAAGCTACTCGAACAGGAGGTCACAAGAACTCCAACAATCTCTTGGTTATCGTAGACCTGTTACCTGCACATATAAGAGACGAAGAACACGTGGCAACATGCTTTCGCGGCGTCTTATGATCACACATGCTTAATGTTAGGCCATAAAATCAACAGGAGAATAAAATATGCAAATTTTAATCTAGATGCATCTAATCTACCATGAGAAATATCATATGATGTTAGTTCTAATGAGAAAATGGGCAGGCAACACATCCTATCCTAACATGCATATAGTAAGGCTAATACTAAGTGTAGTCATTAAGCAATTGCAATCAACATATCATCACATCAACATACATATGCTTGCCAATATGATTACTCATGTAACAACTCCCAAATCGAATGTGGACATAGTCACATGGTGGATGAAGCGGGTGGGAGGCGGGAAAACATGATCTCCATCCGAGGTAAAGGGAAGTCCTAGGAGAAAGAAAATAGGTCGATCTAGAGGTCCCGAGCTTTCCTTCTAAGTACACAATGGTGGAATGAAAGATCACTCTTAAGAACTCCTCATCACAATCACTGCTTGTAATATCATGTGTTGAACATGTCACACGGTTGTGATGAGAGGAGAACGAAGGGTGAGAAAAAGGAGGAGTGCAACAAATGGGTTGCTTGAGAATGAAGGGTGAAAAAAAGGAGTACAACAAATGGGTTGCTCAATATGATGGTCACATCGGAGAGGGGAGGTCATGGAGTGATCAAAACCCTGTGGGTGAGTCAAAGGGGATAAGGTATATTCAATGAAGGGTTCTTCCTTGACACCATATTCAGAAAGGGGGAAAGGGGCATGGTCACTCGAGGTCATAGCAAAAGGGATGAGGGACTTACTTGAGGAAGACTCAAGATGATGAACAAGAGGGAAAGGCAAAGGGGAGGGTGAAGTGTCATATTCGACGATTTTTCCTTCCCCATAATCTAAAGGCTCAAGCGATTTGAATATATAATCATGAGGTGGGTAGGTAGGAGCCTCATTGCTTTCCTCATTATAAGCATCAAAGATTGGGTTTTCATCAAAAGGAGAATCAATCATTTCCAACTGTCCTTCTTCATGCAAGGGAAAATAATAATTCTCCTTTCCAAGGGTATCGATGGGTATGTCATCGCAAGTAATGCCCGGGATAAAGGGAAAACCAATCTCAACCTCATCTTCTTTGTCAGTATCATAAATGGGAGCATAATCAAATTGAGGCCCAACAATCTCCCATTTCTCCTTTTCAATGCAGAAATAATCTCCAATGTCATCCTCCAAGGAGCTCATGGGATCACCTTCCTCAAGGTTCTCAAAAGGAGAGTCATCATGAGTGATACCCTTGAGAGAGGTAAGGTCAGTCTTGGCCTTACTTTCCATAGCCTCATTCTCCTCAACACATGTGCTCTCAAAATCATCCTGGCCATCTTGCGGCCCCAACGAGGACTCATCTTCCTGCTCATCACCGAGATCCTCAAGGTCATCTTCATCTTGGTTGGTTGATAAGCGGGACCTCTCTTATTCTCTCTTGTCTTGAAGAATAACGACTAAGGTATTTGTACATGATTTTGGTAATATGCTTCTACGAGGAGAGCATTAGTAGGGTTCTCTTTATATTCACATTTCATCTTATGAAGCTTCACCTCTTCATCATATAAACGGGAGAATACTTCATTAGAATTACATTCCCTTACTAACCCCCTGCATGACCTACTATATTCATCCATTCTTTCTTGCATGATTTGGAGGCTTTCATGATCCAACTCTTCATCTTCCTTAGAGGAGATGTCTTTCACTTCACTGCTATTGGCCCTCAATTCCATAATTGATATTTTCTCATCATCCTCATTTTCTTGGTCATCCTGGTCATCCAAATCCTCATTTGGTAATGAGTCATATTTTACTTTGATCTCATGAGACAAGGAATTAAATGCACCAGTATAATAGGCAAGCTCCAAGAAGAGATAATCTATGGGCCCTTCTTCATATTCCGGCCTTATGCTGTCGAGGTTTGACCTGCTCCTAATATAAAAATTGAGTATGAAGTCCTCGTTCTCGTGCTTGTTGAAAAAAGTGTAACTAGGTTCGGTCTTCATAATGACATGATTTTTGTATTTGATGTAATAAAAGAGAATAGATTATTTTTGTAATCTTGCTGCATGGGTTTCATGAGCAAGAAGTGTCACTAGGTAAAAGACTTCTTCTTGATGTCTTTAGGATTTATTTCTATGTCAAATAATCATGTCATGAGTCCATGTAAATGTATACAAGTCTTCAACAAGTATAGCAGCCCTCCAAGACCAAGATCAATGCCTCAAGAACAAGCACAAGAAGTCTGCATGTGAAAACAAGGAAGAATACTTCATGTCGGCTCCAAATATAAATTAAATACATAAATGAAAGTTATGTCAGCTTGATAAAAGGACACGTTGGTTCATGAATGAATGTCGGCTCAAAATAGGAGGCTAACCACTATAAATACCCATGAAGGGTCAACGAAAATGACATAAGAAAATTCGGATGCCTCTGAATTTTCGCATGGAGGAGCAGAGCTGCAGTTAAGGCTTGACTGCACCTCGGTTGGGGTTTAGGTGCAGTCAAGACCTCGCATGTATGGGAGCAGATCCGCACTGCAGGAAGAATGACGCTGATCTCAGGTGAGTACAGGTTCTTGGTGTCAAGGTGCAGGTTAAGTATTTCGTAAGAATACAATCAGATCAAGTCTCGGTTAAGCATATATGATAAGGGTTTTGGTGAAGTAATGAGGATGAAAATCAAACCCTTGCAATCCGCACTATAGAAACATCACTTCGGACCTACCTTCTAAACAACCTAAGCACATGTATATAAATGTATATGGGTACTCTCACAACAGCATGCTATCTCGGCAGCCACTAACACTGTCTCAGCTAAATGGAGATTACGTTAAGTGATTATCTCAGTCTTGCATATATATATGACTGTCTTGGCATAGTCACAATGATGAAATATATGATACTCGACATACCTGTGACCTGAAGGAAATATCTTCGGATGAATAAATCAGAGAAGGCTAATGATGATCTCGGTATATCTATGAGCATACCTGTAGGTGCTGTCATCATCCGGATGGAGCTGAAGGGTCTTAAGTCCTGTAACAAGGATCTCGTCATACACTTATATTTGTTTCTATTAACTCGCATACCTCAAGGGAAATTACAGTACTGATGTATGTCATAAACCTAATCACTGTCATTGTAATAAGCAGTATCATAGGTATACGAAGGAACAGTCTTAGCATCAAGAGAAATGCTGGAGTATGGTAATGAAGATCTGATAAATAACAATCATAGTGAAGACCTCAGTGATGTAATGAATAAGCCAAGTCTCTGCAGTGCAGCAGAAAGATGATTTCAATGATGCAGCAGTTTGAGCTAAAGGATCGATGTCTTGGTCAAGGAAGAAATTACAGTTGCAATAAGGCAAGTTTGACTTGGGTTGACTTTGTGAGAAGGAAGTTATTGAATTAGAAGTTTGACTTGGTCTTGGAGGGGTCTTTGTCAAGGGTCATAGGTCCTTGGAATTTGTCATTTGAAGTTCTATAAGAAGAGAAAAGTTCTTGTGGGTTTTCCTCTCAAGAGGAGAGGTTTTGGCTGTGGTTTATAGCCTATAACTTGTGTCTTTTTGTCTCATTGTTCTTCATTGTTTGGTAGCTGTTTGATGATAGAAAACACAATAATAATCAAGTGAAAGGAAAAGCTAATCAAGTTAAGTAAAAGTACGTCACAAGCAGTTATCAAAATAAAAGAAATCACCTAATCTAGCTGCTCCTAGATTTCTCAAAAGTATTCGCTACCAGTGGCAATAGCAGTTGGTAACCTGGAAAGACTGCATATATAATTTTCAGTGTATTATGCTTATATGTTCAATTACACTTCTATATGCATATGCATGTGTAGATAGATATTTGCTTCATTTGCTTTTTGGAATACAATATCAATGGTGGTATGTGCGTGTAAGGTATAATATAATGCTGTAGAGGATATGTACAAGCAAATACATGTGCAAAAAAGCAAGCAAGCAATCTAGGAGGTTGGTGGGAGGATGGTTGACGACCAGTAATTTTAATAGACTTGTAATGTATATGTATATGAATCTATTCTTGGGGTCATATTTGGATTTTATGGTAAAAGCATTGTGGATGTTGGTATTTTTTAAAGAAAAGAGGATTGTAAATGTTCGTGTTTTTACTCTGAAAAATCAGGATGGTAGTTCCTTCAATTTTTTGTCACAGGGCTTTAAATTTTTGCTACAAAATGCTGATTGTGGGTATATTGTTGTATTTTGAATTTTTGATTGTGTTGTATTTTAAATTGGGTTGGAGGATTGGTGATGTGGGAATTTTAATCTTTCAGAAAGTGCGAGAGGCTGAGCGAAAAAGAGTGGAAGAATTAAATGAACTAGAAAGGAAGGGAAGGATACAGTTTGAGAGAGAACATATACTTGCCACATCTTGGAGCAAGCCATTACTGAAGTTGCAGGGGAAGCTTAAAGGAACTGCTTGGGATCCAGAGCCTTCACACGATATTCCTTACAGTGAGTTCCAGAAGCTTCTGGAAAAACATCGAGTTCGTTACATGGAATATGGCAACTTGGGCCAATCAGTTGCAGGTAAGCGGGTGCACTCGCTATAGGCATCCGAATAATTAGTTTTAATTTAGATATTCTAGTTACATTTCTGTATAGGAAAAAACATGCTATTTTTTCAAATTGCAATTTCTCAACGTACTTTGTTGAAGTTGTTTTGTGTTCTATTGTGATCCAATCACTGTAAGCAGAACTCTTTGCAATTTAGTTGCTCATTTACAGGTTCACTTGTTAAATACGAGTTGGAACTGTAAGTAATCATAACAAAATTTCTTTCATTGGATGAGCTGTTTAGATGGTTCTACGTTTACCTCACTTTAACATTCAATGTTTCAGGACATTGCCCACCTTTTGAATGTTATTTATTGGTCACAGATGCATGCAAATTATGGCACAGGGTGCTTTTTCTAGGGAATTGGATATTCCAGCCTAATGCTGGCTACTGCATCATCCATTAAGCATACCATCCCAAATGCTGGCTACTGCATCATCCATCAAGCATATCCTACCTAATGCTGGCTACTGCATCATCCATCAAGCATACCTTAGGAACCATAGCATGTCACCCTATAGTAACAAGATGCGTATACAATGCTTATAGTTACACTGACAAAATATTTTAGATGAATATCAGCTCAGATTCAAGTTTTAGAAATGACAGAAAGTCTTGAAATTAGAAATGGGCGAAACTTGAAAGAGTAAGACTAGATGCGTCTTTGGTTGTTTCTAATATCTATAATGTTTTTCAAACTTTCGTGATCTCGACTTTCTGTGGAAGCTTCCAAGTTATTTCTAGTGCAAACATTTTTAAAATTGTCTGTTGATTTTTACGAGTATTTTGTGATCTCGACTTTCTGTGGAAGCTTCCAAGCTATTTCTAGTGCAAACATTTTTAAAATTATCTGTTGATTTTTACTAGTATTTTAGATTTTGCATGTTTTAACATACATGTTGGTTCCCATATTTTTCTTACATTCTTTCCAGACTATAGGAGGATATTTATCAGTGTTCTGAAACTTGGTCTCGCAAGTAGTTCAGATGTGGTCTGAAATTGTTGACTTTGACTCAGCAACAAATTCGGTGAACACTAAAAAAATGCATAAATTTTTAATTTTCCAAATAAACTAAAATATCTTCTCTGGAGTAAAAACCATGTTTCCTCTCTACTGGCATGCTGAAGTGAATTTGTCACTCTTGGAATCAAAATCTGCAAGCAACAATGAATAGAATAAACCCAAAAGAATCAATTTATAAACAGATTTGTTCTCTGTCAGAAGAGTGTTTGGAATAGTTTGGGAATGACTCGCAAAATTTCTCAAATCGGTCACTAACCAGAGTTTTAAAGAAATTGCCGTGCTTTTGAGGTGATTTCCTTTTCAAGTTTGACTTATTGATTAAATTCAAGTTCTACACACTGGTTAATTAGGAAGGTCCGCAAAACTGATATTTATCATTTGTTTCGATTCTCCTGGTGTCAAGATATATCTACATTCTCAATTAGCTTGGTCAAGCTACTGTTAACCTAATAATAAACTTGAACGAACTGTAACCCTATTTGCTAGAATAGGAAGGAAAACCTTCATTAACACGTAAATTTGATTAAGTGCTTGTACCCCCTGTCTCATTTAGCTTTGTTTCGTTGAAAGTTTCATGAGTAATAATGATTATTATTTTGTACAATATAAAATAAGTTTCAGGTTTGCTGCAGAGTCACCTACTGTTAAGACTTTGAAACGATAATCTGAAACTAATGTTAGGGATGATTTTATGTACAGAGTTTCCAGGTCTCTTGTCCTTCTAAGGATACTGCTCCTCAGAAAAACTTTGTTGATGTTCCACAATATACTATAGCCATATGTTCACTGCGAATAATGTCCCGTTTTTATCAGAATTTGTTAAATGAATCGTTTGGTTTCATGCTTGTTTTGTGTGAATCGCCTTGTCAGGGCTGGTGAGAATTTTTACTTTCTTATATATGTCGAATTTCATGGTAGAAATTGATTAGTGTGTACATTCTGTTAGGATTTGACTTGGTTTAGCTTTAGCATTATTTCAAGGTTTTCATTCTAGTTGTTTCATTGAGAGTTTCATGAGTAACAATGGTTATTCTTTTGTACAATAGAAAATAAGTTTCAGGTTTCCCACAGAGATGCCTTCTTTAAAGACTTTGAAATGACAATCTGGAACTAACCTTAGGGAGAATTTTATGTACAGTTTTGACCACTACGTGTCAACGACCCATAGCAGTTCATCATTTTTTCGCAAAAGGGATAACCCCTGATGGATGTGTTTGGCCGTCCAGCTATCATCATCAACCTGACTTCCAATATGTTATGTAAACCTATTCTGCATGTATATGATGTAAATAATCTCAGCGAAACCGTGTCATGTATGTAACAACCTAGGTAAACCTAACTTTCTAGTGACGATCTGGATTTTGGGAGATTTTGTATCTCACCGATCCATTCTCGGATGGTCGGCAGAGTTCTTCCCACCAGTCTTACCCCAAAGCTGGAATGGATTTTTTCGCTAGGGTCTTGGGCAAGATCTAGTGTTTTGGATCGAGTCTATGTAAAAGTAATTTGGAAATAATCCTAACTATTTGGTTAGATTATTTTATTACAAATTACTTGGTCTGCTGGATTATACTTGTGTCGTAGAAATGGGTAAACTATGAGGGCCTATTATAAATGGGTTTCCCCCCCGTATGATGTAAAAAATATGAATATCATGATGTAAATTGTCTTAAGGGTTGGAAAAATAATTTATCTTCTCATAGATTAATTAATTAAATTTTCTGGCCCAAAATTAATTAAAATCCTAAACCAACAATTTAATTAATTCTAGGTCCTAGGTAAATTTAAATTTTTCAAAGGCAAAATTTGTCGGTCCTAAAAAAATAAATTTTAAGAGGTCCAGGGACTAAGGTAAATTAATTATTTTGATAAATTTTAAACTTTTGATCCCTGGAGTTACGTCAAAGCCAAATTTTTGGGAAATTAACTCAAAAATTTAATTTTTGAGCTAATTAATATGAATTTAAATGAAAATTTTGAATTTCCTCAAAAATTAAATATTTCGACGGATGAGATTAAAAGAAATTTTGATTTTCATCAAAGGTTGAGATTACTTTGGCAAGGATCACTCGAACTAGCCGTTGGAGGATTTATCTTTAAATAGGAGGTCGTTTATCAGTCGATCCATCTAATCTTTGAGTCGCGTGCTTAACAAAAAGATTTGGTGTAATCTTTTTTCTAGATGATAAAGAAAGACTTTGGGGTTAATTTCTGCTAGTGTTACTGTTCATGGGAATACTGTAAGATGTTTTATTTTCATGCATAATTTTTTCTAAAGCCATTGATGATAACTTCTGAAGAGTGATTTGAGTACAGGTATTTTGCTCAGTCAATGGGGTTCGAATAATAATTTAAATTTTGAACGTAGTAGCAGGTATTTCTATTTGTCTAAGTTTTATTATTATTTTCTCGCTCTATTTTTAATGGCTGGATCAAGTTTTGTAGGGAAATCTTGATTTAGATCCTCGTGCATTAAAGGAAGTTTTCAGTTGGACCAGCCAACTCCCGATCTGTGTTTCTTGAAGAGCCCAACTAAATTAGTCCCATGCTTATCATAAGATTTTTTGTTTTAGTGATACATGAGGGTTTCGAGTTAACACATCTTTTAATTTTATTTTTATTTTTAAATTTTTGCGCCGCATAATGATAGATTTGGTTACTTAGAGCCTTTAGTTTGTAATTATTGTAATTATTTAACTGCGTTTTTGGGGCTTTTAATTTCATCATTATATATAACGTTTTTGAGTGTTTTTTTTGTCATTACAAGTACAGATCTGAAGGAGAATGCTTGTTTGAAGCCAGATCTAGGCCCTGAAGGGTAAGATCTGGCCTCAAAATCATTTTGCAGGGAGATTTTCTTAGAAAATTTTACAGTCTGAGGGTTTTAAAATTTAAATCTGGAGATTTTATAAGGGTTTCAAGGATAAATTTGAAGTAGAAGAATATCACTTTAATCACAAATTTCTGAGGTTTTTTTTAAGGGTTCGAGCTTACCAGCTTTTGGTTGCGTTTTCTTTCTCTGGAAAATTTCGAAATTTATTTTACTGCCTGGGGTTTATGATCTGTTGCAAATATCGTTTTTTTTGCCATAAAGCCCACTGCTCCCTCATCCTTCTCCTCCATCGAATCTGCAAGCCCTCACGCCCTCTTCTCTTTCAACCTGCAAAAAACCCAAGTCGACTCCCTCTCTTCAACCTTTCTCCCTTCTTTGCCTATTGTCCTTCTCATTTCCTCCACGCGCATCCCATCTCCCATTTCCTCTGTCGCTGCTACTTCTCTTCCCTCCACCCGCAGCTATTCGTAACTCCTTTCCAATCCTCGACCCACGTATCCCTTCAAACCTGCAGTCCCTCACCTCTCGTCCCTCCCTCCATCCGCAACCTTCCGTCCCTCATTGATCCTTGCTCGTTGCAACTCCAACCTCATTCTCACAACTCCTCCCGCGTCTTCCCCTCCTGCTCGTTGCCCATCCTTGGCTCCAAACGCTGCCTCCGCCGTCCCTGTCGCCAATCCAAGCCTGCACCCACACACAAACATTTGATTTTGTATTTTTATTTTGTTTTATCTGTTGTATGCATTAGGGTTAGGTTTAGCGATTCATTTTTTAGAGTTTGCTTTTTAAATTTTTTATTAATTTCGACTTTCAAATTTATTAAAACTCAATTTTTTTTTGTTTGATTTAAAAATTTAAAAAACAAAAAAATAAAAAAAATTGGTGACTTTGGAATTGCGAATGAAATAAATCAAAAGAAGATCTAAGCTTTCACATTTAAAAATTTAAATTTTTATGTGGCCTACGACCGATTAAAAATTTAAATTTAATTAAGGTCTTTTGATTTTTATCTTTGATCACATTAAAAAATTTAATTAAAACACTTGCCACATTAAAGTTGCTTCATAAGCTTAGCATATTAAAAATTTACCTAAGAGATAATTAAATTCTAATTTAAAGTTCCTTGGTGTCTTTTTGTGTTAAGTGTAAAATTTTAAAGGGAGAATTTTGTGGTATCGATTTCTCTATTGTCAAGCGCGATTAATGTTTTAGAATTATATCTAAAGATTGACTATAGGAAAAAGATAAATTCTAGATCTGGGTTATTGAAGAAAATCATTTTAATTCTAGAATCATATATTGCTTAGCAGATAATTTCATAGCTCTTCATGGTATTTAATTGCTAGAATATCTTGCATGATAAAATTTTGAGCATTTACATTTAATTGTTCATGATTGTCACTTTCATCACATTTATAAATTATTCAAGATAACTTGTTTTCATTTAGTTTATGGTTAATTAAATATTAAAGCACTAGTGTAAAATCATTTCTATCTTGAGTTGTATTTGTCCTAATTGTTTGATCTATCCATCTCGGTTAACCAGGACTTGTTCTATATTCTACAAGTTGTTCATCCTCAAGTCTTCTACCCAGGCTACCCTCATTCATTCACCCTAGGGACCAACCCCCTTGACTTGTCTAGGAGAGAGTTTAAACAAAGCGAGTAAGGATTAGGGTGACATCCCTTACTCTGAGTGTTGTCGCGGTGCCTAGATACTTTGTGCGACAACATTTTTTGGCGCCGTTGCCAAGGACAAAGTTTTTCTGTCCTTGGTCCTCTCAATCTCTTCTCATCATTTGATCCTTTCATCTTCACCCATTCGCATTCATCTCATTTTTCATCATATCATCTTCTGTGTCTAAGTTAGATTCCTGTCCAAGTGGTGACTCCACTTCATCTTCTACAGGGGCATATACTAGGAGGAACCCAAGCAGCTTGGTTAATCCTGCTCTGGATCCTGAAAGGGCTCTTAGAGCTAGATTACACTAGCTCTCTTCTCATACACTCCTTGACAATCTCAACCAGGATGCTCTCTGTGACATCCATTCACTCTTCTTGATTCCTCCCATTCCAGACATCATGGATATCTATGAGCCTCTTAACTTTGCTAACATCCAGGGTTATCCCCATAACCTTCCTGATATTGGTATAGACAAGTCGCCCTCCAAGGAAATAATGCAATCACTGTTAAAAATCATTTATATGCTTTTCAGATTAGGTGGGCTAAATTCGCTAATGCTCATAATAATGATGATGTGCAAATGAAATGCTTTGTCTTGACCCTTGAGCAGGGTGCTATGGATTGGTTTACGGATTCATTTGGTTCCCTCCTTGATGCTTTTAGAGAGAAAATTAGTGATAAGAAAGAAGAGCGATTTTTAGCAAAAGCCATTAGCGCCACTAAAAAGAAAGAAAATGAGACGTGTGAAGAATTTAATAAAATGTTTAATGTTATGCTTAAAGAGATATCTACTGATTACAAACTGTTAATTTTAGGCAACAATGGTATGTTCTATGCTTCAGAACAATTTTACTTCAATTTCTTTATTAGTCCAATATCAATATTCAAATTAGCAATTACTTCAACATGATAGTAAAATGCAGATAGAACATAAACATAAACAGTAGAAGACAAGCCAAGACAAGAGGACACAAGATGTGGCACCGACTAGGGACAAACCCCAATGTGGGGAAACCCTTGATCAAATCTTGTTTTAGTCTTCAATAGTTCAGTAGAGAGAGATAATACAATTTACAAATCTAATAATTTATAACAACAACAAAAGAACCCTAACCAAAAAAGTCAATGCTAACCAACAGGGCAAATTTGACCCTCAGCGAATCGGTCAACTTTAGTCAACTTCGGCCTCCAAACATCAATATAAAACAACCCTCAAAATAGTCAAATTCGGCCTAGTCAAAGTCTGGTCAAACAACCCACCTGCGGTCAGCCCTAGCTGCAGTCAATGTTTAGCCTCGATTTTTGCGGCTTGCCCAAACAGAGATAGCCCTCACAAAAACACAGTCAATGCATGTCGGTCAACGCACGCCGGTCAACGCTTGGTCAAACTGTCTAGAAATTCAGTCTCCTGAAATTTTGGTCTCTTGAAATTTTGGCCTCCTGAAATTTCGCTCTCCTGAAATTTTGAGGTCAATGCATGCTGGTCAACGCTTGGTCAAACTGTCCAGAAATTCGGTCTCCTGAAATTTCGGCCTCTTGAAATTTCAGCCTCCTGAATTTTCAGCGTCCTGAAATTTCTCTCCTGAAATTTTAGACATGTGGAGAGAGAGAGCCCAGAAATTCGTACCCAATCAATGAGGGGAGAGAGAGAGAAGTGTGAAGATGAGTGTGTCCAAATGAGGCTAAGGCATCATGTATTTATAGCAAATGTTGAGGATGAATAGACGTGATTGTTGGGCTTCTGAGCCTACATAAGTTTGCTGGCTGACCTTGACAATTTGTCCATAATTAAAATAAATTCATAACTTCATTTGTACATGTCAGAATCAGATGATCTTTAGATCAATCCTACATCTCTCGGAGAGAGGAATCCATGAAAAATATCAGCTGTCATAAATAAGATGACCCATATGGAGTTTGGCCGTAGTTGCCAATTTTAACACTCCCTCTCAACTAGGGAGAACTCCATCTGCTGATCCATCTGCCAATCTGTACTACCTCTGCCATCAATGCACTGCTCTACTCTGCTTTGCTGAACTATGAAGAAGAAGAAGTGATCGAGAATGTATCATACCATTCTCCACTTACCGAGGTCAGTCCCAATCAAAAGAGAGTGTCTCATACCACTCTTACCGACCCGAAGTCGGTTCCTATTGATCCCAGATCAATATCGGTCATCCTATCATAAGGAGTATGGTAGTACACGATGCGTTCATCGGTAGTACTATGGTCCCTATCCTCATTTCCCTACTCATTGGCCAGAAGAGAGGTACTTCCCATGAGTCCCAACCTGCATGGGTAGGATGTCTCGGCAGGAGAAAGATGAACCACTCATCCTACCTACATGTCACCAAGGGGTATCACAGGGGAAGGCTGAACCACTCACCCTATACACAACAAACCACTAGGGGAAGGCTGAACCACTCACCTTATGGTTGCTCACCGCTCCAAGAAGTACCCCAAGCCCACCGGAGCTCCCAGAGCTCAATGTCCATCTCATACAAGACCCTTATAAGAGGCTCTCTCCACGACTCCAAGTCGTTCTCGGAAGGCCAACAATTTGACGTTCCCCAGGGGCTTTGTTAGAATATCGACGACCTGTTCATCAATCCCAATGTGATGGAGCCTTATTGCTCCTCATTGTACCATATCCTAGATAAAGTGATACCTGATATCTATATGCTTGGAGCGATCATGAAACACAAGATTCTCTGATAATCAGATCCCACTTTGGTTGTCGCAAAGGATCACGGTGGTATCCAACACATGTCCAAACAACCCACGGGAGAGCTTCCTTAATCAAACAACTTCATAGGAGGCCATACTAGTAGCTATGTATTCGGCCTCAGCGGTGCTCAAGGCAACCAATTTTTGCTTCCTAGTCATCTAGGATACCAAAGTAGAACCTAAAGAAAAATAGCATCCAGAAGTGCTCTTGCGTTCCACCACACTGCCAGTCTAATCAACATCAGAATAGCCATGCAACCTCACTTTTCCAGCAGTGTATCTCAGTCCATGAGTGATACTGCCCCGAAGATATCTCAGAAGATTCTTGGCGGCAATCCAATGTATATGATGAGACTCAACCATGTATTAGTTAAATGTGTTAACTGCAAAACATATGTCCGGATGGGAGTTCACCAAGAACATCAGTGCTCCTATGAGTTGACGATACTCAGAAGCATTTCCCGATTCAGGTTCAGTAGCACTACCACATAACTTCTTAAAGTTAAGTTCCATCGGAGTAGTCACAGGCTTGCAGTCCACCATCCCAAATCTTTCCAATAACTTCACAACATATTTTCCTTGAGAGAGGACAATTTTACCTGGCTTTTTCTAGACCTCCAACCCTAGGAAATAGTGCATCGGTCTTAGGTCCTTCATCTCAAATTCAGAAGCCAACTCCCTCTTACATTTGTGAATGAGGGGTTTGGACCTGTCAGAAAGAGGTCGTCCACATAAAGTACCAGAATGAGAGGTTTATCATTTTCAACCTTAAAGTAAAAGTTCGCATCGACTTCACTTTTAGTGAATCCCAGCTTCATCAGATATCTATCGATCCTCTCATACCAAGCCCGAGGTGCTTGCTTCAAGCCATAGAGAGCTTTCTTCAACCTGCATACATGAGATTCCCGATCATGAACCTCAAACCCCTCCAGTTGTTCCACATAGACTTCCTCTTTGATTGAACCATGCAAGAAAGCGGTCTTGACATCCATTTGATGTAGGTTCCATCCTTGCGAGGCGACAAGGGCTATGATCAAGCGAATGGTGGTGTATCGGGCAATAGGTGCAAATATCTCATCGCAATCTGCACCTTCCTTTTGAGAGAAGCCTCGAGCAACAAAGTGAGCCTTGAACTTTTCTGCACTTCCATCAGCTCCATGCTTGATTTTGTAGAGCCACTTAGAGGTGACAACCGATTTGTCTTGGGGTCTAGGGACCACATCCCAGACATCATTCTTCATAATTGACTCGTATTCTTCATTCATAGCATCCTTCCATACTTGATGCTTCACGACTTCTTCGAATGATGAAGGCTCATTTTGAATGATAGTGCTCATGGCGGTCAAATATCCTTGATACCTGTTCGGCTTCTTTCTTTCACGGAAAGTCCCCGTTGGTGCAATGTGTCTCTTAGCATCTTCGAGAGTCTCCCTAAGTCATGAGGGTCTCCTTTTGGAGGAGGAGGGCTCATGAGGAGGAGGATCAATAGGATCCATAGGTTCATCAACATCAGGCATCGTTTCGTCTTCTTTTGCACCTTGATTTCCAGTGTCAGCTTCTTTGTCCTTCCTTAGGATAGGAAGGTTGTTGATCTTCCTGAGGGCCATATCTTCGTCGAAGGTGACATCATGACTTATCTCAACTTCCTTTTGACCAACCACATAAATTCTATATCCCTTAGAATTTTCACTATAGCCCACAAAGATTCCTTTCTTCCTAGATGCACCCAATTTGCTTCTTTTCCCTTCCGGCACATGAAAATATACGAGACCTCCAAAAAATCTAAAATGAGAGACATCAGGTTTCGTACTAGTGAACATTCCTTCGGGAGTCTTAGAGTCCAATGCTTGATGAGGGCATTGGTTTTGAACATACATGGTGGTATTTGCAGCTTCAACCCATAGAAACTTTGGAAGGCCTTGACCATGAAGCATGGCACACACAACTTCTAAAATAGAGCGATTCTTCCTTTCAGCCACACCATTATGCTTGGGAGTGTATGACGTTGTAGTCTCCCTCTTAATGCCAGCTTCTCTGCAATAATCTTGGAATTCATTGGATTCGTACTCGGTCACATTACCAGTCCTCAATATCTTGATTTTCTTCTCGAATTGGTTTTCAATCAAGGCTTTGGGGTGTCAGAACCAAGTGAACACTTCATCCTTCTTTTTCAAGAAGTAGATCCATGTCTTGCGAGAATGATCATCCGTAAAGGTGAGATAATATAAGTATCCTCCCAAAAAGTTTACAGACATCATACCAGATATGTCGGAGTGGATCAATTGCAATATATCTGTGGTCTTGCTATTACTTGAGGGGAATGGTCCCCTTGTAAGTTTTCCTTCGGCACATACACCTTCATGCTCTACTTTGAACTCGGGCATACCTGTCACCATCTGTCTTACATTGGGTAGGGACTTATAATGAAGATGCGCGAACCTCCGGTGCCATAGTTCAGATCGTAGAGATGTGTCGCAAGACATGGCTCGCAATGGACTTCCTCCAACTTGATATAAATTGTCAACCCTAAACCCAAGAGTAAAAGCATCTTTAAAATTCATTTTCGAAACACGTACCTTTCCATGGATAAAAGCCACCTTGAATCTTTTGTCTTCCATTGCTGAAATGGACATCAGGTTCTTCTTGAGATTAGGTACATATAGTACTTCTTGCAAATGAATAGTGTTACCTTGATTCAATTGAAGGGTAACATTTCCTACTCCCTTCATGGGATAGGTGGCATCGTTTCCAAGGATGATTTCCAAGTTTGTCTCCTTTTCTATCAGATTAGAGAGGGCTTCCTTGTATACGGTGAAGTGTCTTGGGGCACCACTATCAATCAACCAATTTCCCAAAGTGTCTGAGGGAGAGGCAGTGGAGAGGGCCGATAGAAGATAATACTCTTTTTGCTTATTGTTAACAACATTGGATTCTTTATACCTGGAGTTCCTTGATTTCTTGGAGGGTTGACCATTTCCTTGATGTCTCGCATTCCTTTTTCCTTTGCCATTGGTCCTGCCATTCCTTTAATTGTTGTTGTTGAAGTTGCCCTTGGAATGATTGTGATCATCATCATATGATGTGTCCCTTCTATTTGGACACTCCCTTGCATAGTGGCCAAACTTATTGCAAACAAAGCATCTTCCCTTCCTTCCATTTTTGAATCCCGGTCTTCCTTGACTTTGCTTCTTTGAACCTGCATTGTTCTTCCTCTTGGCATGAGCGGAGAATGCAATGGGGTTGCTTCTATTAGAAGGCATTTCTTGTTCCACCATTCTAGTTTCTTCTTGAATGCATCTCGACATCAATTCTTCAAACCTTGGAATTCGATCATTGTTGAGTATAGTGGTTCTAAATACATACCACTCAGGTGGAAGTCCTCCAACGGTGGTGAGAGCAAGTTCCCTATCAGGAATGACTTCTCCAATCGAGAGTAGATCATTCTTGATCTCAGTAATCCTCAAGAAATAGGATTGAATGTCCTTGTCCTTGCCCTTCTTAATATCCTTCAACTTATTCTTGAGAAATAGAATTTGATTAGCATTACTAACCTTGAACATGCCGACCAACCTGTCGTAGATCTCCTTGGAGGTCTTCAATTCGGAGATATATGCCACCAGATGCTTGTCAATAGAATCCTAGATAATCTTCTTTGCTTCGACTTCAACCCTATTGTACTTGGTTTTCGCAGCAACCGATACATTTGAAGGAGGTTCAGGGATTTTACCCTGCACATAATCCATCACTTCTTTTTCTTCCAAGGTCAAATAAAGAGACATCTTCCATCCATGATAGTTAGATTTATCATGGAGCTTGTCTTCAGTTGGGAAGTAGGATGAGGAACCCATTGAGCCTTTTGTCCTTGTCCAATTGTCTTTGGTGATTGCTCTTTCACTCTTGCTTGGGTTTTGTCTTCACCTCAGCTCTGATACCATGTTAATTTTAGCAACAATGGTATGTTTTATGCTTAAGAGGAATTTTACTTCAATTTCTTTATTAGCCTAATATCAATATTTAGATTAGTAATCACATCAACATGATAGTAAATGCAGATAGAACATAAACGTAAACAGTAGAAGACAAGCCAAGACAAGAAGACACAAGATGTGGCACTAACCAGGGACAAACCCCAATGTGGGGAAACCTTGATCAAATCTTCTTTTAGTCTTAATGGTTTAGTAGAGAGAGATAGTACAATTTACAAATCTGACAATTTATAACAACAATAAAAGAGCCCTAACCAGAAAAGTCAACAGGGCGGATTTGACCCTCAGCAAATCAGTCAACTTCAGTCAACTTTGGCCTCCAAACAAAAAGATAAAACAACCCTCAAAACAGTCAAATTCAGCCCAGTCAAACTCTGGTCAAACAACCCACTTTTGGTTAGCCCTAGTTGCAGTCAACGCTGGTCAATAGTCAACGTTTAGCATCAATTTATGTGCCTAGAAATGCGGCCTGCCCAAATAGAGATAACCCTCACAAAAACGCAGTCAAAGGAGGTCAATGCATGTTGGTCAACGCTTGGTCAAATTGTCCAAAAATTCGGTCTCGTGAAATTTCGCTCTCCTGAAATTTTGCTCTCCTGAAATTTCGGACGTGTGGAGAGAGAGAGGCCCAGAAATCCGTACCCAATCAATGAGGAGAGAGAGCGATGAGTGTAAAGACGAGTGTGTGCAAATGAGACTAAGGTATCATGTATTTATAGCAAACATTGAGGATGAATAGACGTGGCTGTTGGGCTTTTGAGCCTACATAAGTTTGCTGGCTGACCTTGACAATTTGTCCATAATCAAAATAAATTCATAACTTCATTTGTACATGTTGGAATCAGATGATCTTTAGATCAATCCTACATCTCTCGGAGAGAGGAATCCAAGAAAAATATCAGCTGTCATAAATAAGATGACCCATGTGGAGTTTGGCCCTAGTTACCAATTTTCACACAAACCAACTGAGAAAATGCTTCTAGAATATTGTTTCGATGCTTTCAATCCTGACACTTCTTATGAGCTAAGAAAGTCCAAGCTTGTTGACTATAACGCTTGTCAACTCACAACTTCAGAGCTAGAGAAAGATAAGAAGGCTTCTAGCAAATATGAAATTCCTGGGTTTGATAGATCTGTTGTTAAATTAAAAGAACTTAAAGGAAAAGAAAAGGAATCTAAAGAAGAACCTATGCAAAAACTGCTTCAGGAGTTGGAAAATATGGAGTTAAATCAAGCTAGGATGATTGCTGATTAGGCTAAGGAAATAACTACATTACAATCTAGGTTGATTCAAATGGAAAGACCTCAATTGCAAAATCATCAACCTAGGGTTCAGAATAATAATAATAATTGAAATAATTGGCAGAAGAAAGGTCAGTCTAGTGAGAAGATGCCTCCTCACCCTCTTGAAACGAATTATGTTGTGGAGGAGACCCCGCCTTATTGTAGAGCATGTGATGAGCTTCATGAAGAAGCCACTTGTCTTGTTATCAAGAGAATCATGCATCATGAGATGCTTGGGATAAATAATGAGATAAATGTGGTTGGTAAAGAATATCATCTATCACAAGAGAATTGGGAAGAGGTCAAGGGAAATAGTAAACTCGTCAGACCTTCACATCTTCATATAGCATTAATAATTTTTGTCAAGAAACTGATGTCTTGGTTAAATTTTCTAGTGAGGAGCCTCCTCCTAAGCGAGTTCTTGAAATTGATAAGGACTAGTGGCTAACCGGTTAGAGAAGAAGTCAAAATGATAATCAAGTTAATTCTCAAAGTCTTAACCCCGGATCAGGTTCTGGTATGAATATTGAGCTAGGAGGTTGGTTTAATGACTCTAAAGTTTTGATTCCTATCACCGAAATAGTGAAGATCCCCTCCCAGAAGGCTAAGTCCGTTAGTGCTATTGACAGTACCCAGGTGAGTGCAACTCAAGAGGAAACTCATGAGGCTTTCTAATAGGATGCTCCCGTATATTTGCAAAGTATGGAATTCGATAACAAAGGGCATTCTCCTTTTTTCATTACTTTGCTTGTTAATAATTATTGATTATATAACTGCATGCTTGACTCTGGTACTGCTTGTGTGATGACTAAGAGAGTCATGGAACAACTTAATTTAAGGATATCTAGGCCTTACTACAACATATGTGCCATGGATTTGAAGAAAATTGAAGTTCATGGGTTAATTAAGGACTTACAAGTCCATCTGTCTGTGTACCTTGATATCATGATTGTCATGGACATAGTTGTGGTTGATGTGCCTGATGCTTGGGGTATGTTGTTGTCTAGGAAATGGGCCTCTGATTTAGGAGGAAGCATACAAATGAACTGGTCATATGCTATGATTCCTTCCCCTAATGGTCAAGGATTTCTTAAATTAAATAGAGAGCCCGAAAGGAGATTCCATGTCGAAGATCCTAAAAGTCCCCATAATGAGATAATATGTGAACGACCAAACCCTGGGAATCATGCTATTTTATCTAATTCAATCATTCCCGTAGAGGTCAAGGTTGATAAAAAAGAGGGTGACTTAAAAAATAAAGTTTGGCATTTGTACTTTGATGGTGCAACATCTAGGCATGGTAAAGGTGCGGGAATTGTCTTGAAATCTCCCCTTGGTCATATTTTCAAATTTGCCTATCGATTAGAATTTGAAGCAACCAACAATGTGGCTGAATATGAAGCCTTGTTGTTGGGTATTGAAATGGCAAAAACTTTGAAAGTCAAATTGTTGAGTATCAAGGGTGATTCAGATTTAGTTATCATGCAAATAAAAAATAAATTTACATGTAAAAATCAAAGATTAAGAAATTATAGAAATGCTGTGTGGGATACCATGGAGTATTTTGATGCCATCAATCTTGAAGCTATCCCAAGAGAGCAAAATTGCTTAGCTAATGAGTTAGCTATTGTTGCTTCTACCATGCAGTTGTCTAATAAATTAATTGAAGATAATACTAAGACGAATATCAATTTTTAACTTTCTATCCTAGATACATTTGAACATGGGCAAACCTTTGATAATGAAACACATGTTATTCACTTTCTAAATAATTTGGATAAGTTTAAGGGTTTTCAGGTAAATTTTGTGGAAGACGGATCCAAATGACTTAATTTTCAGAGAGGGAAGAGTCCTACCATATGCACGATTGGACATGGCACATCTGAAAAGCAGCGGACATATTTGCCTAAAAGCAGGAAAATGCTCAGCATGCACTACATTGAACGCATCTGATGCCTTGGGGCATCCTTTGTATTGTATTCCTGACCCTACACCCTTTTATTTCAATGTTTTATTTTGTAGGTAGATTTATGTTTTTTATGTTATTATGATAGTTAATAAATGAAGAGCTTATATCTTTCCTGTGCTTAATATTATATGATGATTTTTGGATGGACGCTATTTATGTTATCTTGTGTGTTCCGTGGATGCAGATTTTGGATTCTCACATTCCTCTGGTGCAACAACGTGTTCCCAAGTAGAGCCAGATGTTGACCACTACGTGTCAACGACCCATAGCAGTACACCCCCTTTTTCGCAAAAGGGATAGCGCTTGATCGATGTGTCTGTGCCGTCCAGTGATCATCATCAGCCTAACTTCCAATATGTTATGTAAACCCATTCTGCATGTATATGATGTAAATAATCTCAGTAGAACCGTGTTATGTATGTAACAACCTAGGTAAACCTACTTTTTTAGTGACCATCTCCATTCTGGAAGGTTTTTTATCTCACTGATCCATTCTTGGATGGTCGGCAGAGTTTTTCCCTTCAGTCTTACCCCAAAGCTAGAATGGATTTCGTCGCTAGGATCTTAGGCGAGTCATAGTGTTCTAGATCGAGTCTATGTAAAAGTAATTTGGGAATAATCCTAACTATTTGGTTAGATTATTTTATTACAAATTACTTGGTTAGAAATCATGTTGGAACCATTTCATCTCTTGGTACTACCTTTTCCAGAGAATGGCCTACCTCTATGACATGTATATGGTTGTGGTCTATGTCAAAGATTGTGAAAACTTCTATTCTGAAATTGTGTCTTTGTGTCTTGTTTGTTGTTGGGTTGATGTATGTAACTGGGTTTTTTGGCATTTCATTTCTACAGTATGCTTGTTAATGATGCTCTTGCATCCAATTCTTTGGTGGGTTATTGCATGGTGATATTTGTAGATGTTATGGAGTACATTCAGCTGCATTGAAAGTTTACGTTGCAAATTCAATTAAGGTTGTGTTGGGAATATTGTTTTCATTGATGTCAAAGGCAGGGGGAGACTATAGATGTCCAAAGATAAAGATTGCAAGATGAAGATTGTTGGAAATATTGTTTGGATATCCAATTTTTTTGATGCCTAGTTTGGATACCCTATCTTTGAAGGCCTTTTTTACTCAACACCTAGCTCAAATGGTAGCATAGAATATATGGAGGAAAGAGTTATTTCGAGACCTTTCCAATGGTCTATGGTACTTCCTATAACTCCATAGGAATGAGGAGATATGAAAGATTCTGTTAGGTTGGCCCAACTAGGAAGTATAGGTTGGTCCAACCAGTTTTACAAGTCGACCCCATAAGTGAATGCAAAAACACTATAAAGAAAGGATAAATGAGGTGTGTTACCACCTGATTCCACACCTAAGGTTAGCGTGGAGAAAATCCCTAACTCCACTAGGTATGGCCTTGGGGCAAGCAGTGGGTTGGGGCTGTCACCCAATTCCCAACTCTTCTGTCTATGCTCTCTCCTAGATGAAGCCAAGGGGGGTGGACTCTAAGGAAAATCTAAGGCTTGGTTAGTGGTACAAAATAAGTTTCTAGGAGATGAAAGATTAGTTAACCAAGAGATACATCAACCATCAAATTAAAACATGTAAATACTTCAACAAGTAAATGATATAACCTTGAGCATGTAGAGATAACCAAAATGTAAAGCAAATAGATAAACAATGATATTTGTTAACCACTCAAATTGCACTTGAAGACTTGTAAAAGGTTACATGATCAAAGCACACCTCAGAGCATTCCAACACCATCATATCAAGTCGAAATTCCAGAATTTTAGAACATTTTTCTTCTTCTTCTCACTAGCCCGTTGTCTAGATTCCGCACCCTTGCGAGGACATTGTAAAAATGTTTCTAGTATGATGAAAAAGAGTCATGTAAAAGGCCTAGGTATCTTAGGACTATACTAGCAAGTGAGTTCTCTCTAGGGAGTTTTTTTCCCTTATCTCATTATTTGTGTTTTTCAACACTTATAATCAATTAATTTTTTCTCCTGGATGCACTCCAAAGCTAGAGTGCGGCTTGATGGTAGAGTCTTAGGTGAGTCCTAGTGTCTACAGTCAATGTATATTACCATACTAAATCATCTCTAAAGTTTCACAGAATTTGGTTAAGTCTAAGGGTCATTTTTTAATTGTTAAAAATTCCCCGTTAGACAAGAATTTTTATGTAAATCTTGATGTAAGTTGTAATAAGTGTTGTATATAGAAGTTGTAGGGGGTATGAGTACTCAAAATTAGACATCGACACCTCAACTTTCTATATAGACACACTTTGAGCGTCAAAAAATGTGTGTTTACCCCTCAAAACCCAATTTTTCTAATTTCCGGCCAAAACTAGAAAATTAATTGGCTGGATAATAAGAATGAGAGAAAAATGAAAATTCTCTCCAAGTGGAAAATGATAAACTATAAAGTGGACCTTCCTAAGAAGTGAAGTCAAGTAAAAGGGTGATGGAATATCCACTAATCAAGGAAAATGTCCACCAAATGGAATTCGATGGTCCTTACTACAACAAATGGTCCAGAAAAAACGCATTGTTGATATGTGGTTGTCATTGATGTCAACCCAAGAAACACTAGACGATGCCTCATTTTTGTTGACCAAAATGACATGACAAATCATTATTTTTTGAGTCAAGGTCATCCTTGTTGGATTCTCCTCATCATGTTGGTTCTGGTGGTATGTAGCATGCCATGAGAAGCCTCATGGGTTGTGAGTTATGCAAGTTTGAAGTTGAAGAACCCAAACTTTGGGTAAAAACCCCAAAAGGGTGTTGATGTGGCAGCGCCTCTTTAGTCAAATCAAATGGTCAAGGAATGTGGCACTTCCCCATCAAAAATAAAATTACAAAGGATTATTCTTGAAGGGCTTTGTAGATTATTCTGTATCTTCAAGGGGCCTTGGCTTCTAAAAAGGATCATAACCTAACTCCACAAGGGATTGTGGGTTTCATTTTAAATAAAATTCGAATTTCAAATGGATTATGACTTCTTGAATTCCTCCAACGGCTCACCTATTGGAGCCCCTTCTATCCAAGAGAAAAACTATAAGAAGGCATGTATCCTCCTTCCTCTAGTATGCACTTTCACATAATATTCTAGTGATCAAGCTCTGAATCTCTACTCGGCCCCTGTGGAGAAATAGACAAATTAGATGAGAGAGTTTTTGAGTCTTGTTTTTGGTTGGTTTGGGATTTGTTTGGGCAAGCTTATTTGCAGGTGGAACTCTGAGAGCTACCAAAGGTTGAAGGAGCAACACATTAATTCAACCCTCATAAGGGTATTGATTTCTAATTTTTGAAAGACAACAAAAGAAGCACATTTCAAGAAACAACAAAGTTTATTTGTGATTTGAGGCATGTTGAATAAGGGTTTAATCATCCATTCAAGTCTAAAGTGATAGCTCTTTGTGGTTTTATCTTTGTTTCATTACTGCAGATGTGAAGACTCTGAATTTCAGCTTCAACTTTGAAGAGTTAGATCTGCGATTTATTGAAGGGACCAACGAAGTAGAGCAAATCCTTGTTTCAGTGGGATCTTAGATCAACAAGGATATGGGTTCATTGGCGTATTCTTGGAGAATTGTTTATATATATGTGTGTGTGTGTGTGTATATTATCAAGCTAAGTCTGAAGTGCAGAACTATGGAGCCCTGAAACAACTCCAGTTTGAGGGATGTTTTATATGTGTTTGGCACTTGGTCTCATTATTACAGGAGGAAGGCTAAAATACAAAAGTCATCATTGCGACCTAGTGACTAAATTGCATCAGACCAGTGAAGCAAACTATTGATGCATTGTCCTTCGTTTGTGGAAGACTAGAGTTCCAGCTCATAAGTAATTCAGTACAACTTTCTGCTCCATTTGACCCTAGGACATTTGAAGATTAAGGCCCTTGAATGCAATTGGAGATTGAAAGTCACATTTGATCTATCTCAGCAGATCTCTTCTACGTATAAGGCTCATGACCAAGCGATGAAGAAATAGTCCCACCGACATATATACGCATTGTACTCGCTAATTCGTGCATTCAGTTAAGCCAACATGTACATTAAAGGAATGAAGGAACAATATTAGTTATTATAACATTGTTGATCCGTTGTAACAATCCTGAGGTCCACTCTTAAGACAACCCTTGGTTAGATTGGTCTCCCACATCATTGTTCTAAGCGAAAATTGCCTGTTAATAAAGACAAAGGCTGGTTTAGAGTATTTGTTATGACATAATTAAGTATTGTGTTGAGAGGTGTCTAATCTGTACAGTGTTGAAGAATCTAGGGCAAGTAGGATTGATGTGATTCTTCTTAACTTGATAACTATTTGTGAGGCATTTTAATTTTCTTCTTAGCACAATCTTCTCTTTGACATTATTAGAGTGTGTGTTTCTTATTTCATCAAATAGCTACCAGAATCAAAGAGACAAGAACACAAGATGTTTGGCTTTTTGCCAAGGCCAAAAGCTCTCCCTCTTGGAGAGGAAAACCCGCACATAATTCTTCTTATAGTGATTCCATTTGACGAATTCCAAGACCTTGACCCTTGACCTACTAGGCCACTCCAAGACCAAAACACCAATCCTCTTCTTACTGCTGAGATCATTATCAACACTGCTGCTCTACCTTAATCATTATTCTTTCACCTTCACTAAGATCACTGTTGTATCATATCTCCATCTTCACTTAGATCATTACTGCACTCTTACTGAGATCATCATAGATGAATGTTGTATCATATCTCCGTCTTCACTTAGATCATTACTATGCCACTGATATATGGAGACACCATTGAGACCACAATTTCGTCTATGCTGGGATCATGACTGTATCTAGGAAGTAAGACGAGATAGAGTGTATCACAATGTGATCACAGAGATCCTTTTATCACCAATATATCAAGGCTGTAACCACGTTTACTATGCTGAGATAGTTTGTGACTGCAGTTATATAATGAGTGTTTGCCAAGATAATGTGTATGCTTGAGACCATGACTGAGTTGTATGTTGAGATAGTGAGTGAAGAGACCGAGACATATTCTCTGCATTACCCATTTGAAAACACAGAGACTGTTACTTATCCGAGACCTGAACCATTGAGCTTGTTCGAAGTGACTTGACCGAGATTCCTGCACTCCTGTACTCATCCGAAGTTTTGTGCCTTTGTCATCATCCGCAGTTTTTGGAGAGATCTGAAATTCTTCCTTTCCGTGGTGACCCTACACACCTATTTATAGTAGTTAGGTCTCTGTAAATAAGCCGACATGTTAGGGTGAACCGATGCGTCCCTATTTCTGCGCCGACTTGTCATTAATATTCATTTTGAGGGTGACTAAACTGTTTTCTTCATCATTTTGCAGGTAGACTTCTTCGTGCTTGTCTTGGAAGATTGTGCTTGTCTTGGAGGGTTGTTCTAGACTGTATACATTTCGTATATGCTCAAGAAGAGCTCTTTACACATATCATTGACTCTTTGACTTTTCTAGACCTATGGAATGAGCAAGAAACTCATTCTTATAATTTGCAAAAATAATATTTCTTTTTCTTGACAAGTACAAAGATCAAAATTACATTTGTAAATATTGAACCTAGTTACACTTTCTTCAACATAAAGTAACATTATCCTCAATAAAAGAAAGGATTTACATTGTGTAACATTGTGCAATTATTAAGCAAATTTGGAATAGATTGGTTGGTAGCAGTTTGGTTGGGTAGTCAAGATTTCTACAACAGGCAGAGGCATAATGTCACTTTCTTTAGCAAATTGTAGTTGTTAAAGGTATCGTTTCAAAGATTTCTCCAGTAAAAAAGGTACATCAACTCAACATTTCATTTCAACAGACCATAAAAGGCTTCTATGCAGCATTTGTCAGTAAGGATGTTTTTGTAGCAACATTTAAGAAGTGTCTCACTTCTAGAAGTAATCAGTTCATGAAGATTTGATGTCTCTTCACCTCTTGCATCAGTGAGGATTTAGTCAAGCATTAGAAAGCATTTTTGGGGTAAGGGTTTTGTAAGGGTTGTCATTGATATATTTGTACTCATTGTAAGTGGGTCATTGACCCTGGTACGAGAGCCCAGAATAGTTGATTTGATTTATTATTATTTTTAGGGAGGTTGGGTGGTGCTAGGAAAGTGGTTGAAGTCACCTTCAAGTTGGGGCCTGAAAACGCTTTAGGGTGGTAGGGTGGTGCTAGGGCAAGTTGGAGCTTGCTAGGGTGTTGGAGCGTCCTTCTAGTTGGAGCTGGAAAATTGAACGCTTTTCTAGAGTACTAGGGAGTTGGGGCTTCCCTTTTCAGTTGGAGCTGAAGCATTTGATGTACTCACAAAATTATTAGAGAAGTGTTCAGTGGTTTTTAACTTTTTTGTCCTAGAGGGGGTTTTCCACCTAAAAATTGTTGTGTCTACTGTCTATTGCTCATTTATGTTTTGAATTGATGCTTTTGAATTGCTAAGAAATACTGATTCACCCCCCTCTTAGTATTTCCAACATGCACTTCCCAAAGAGAATAATTCGAGTTCCAAATACTTGATGGGGTTTTAGTTAAGATTTGACTTGGAATGAGTTCTAAAGGTCATCCAAACCACTCCAACAATTAATTTCCACTACACGAAGTTTACGAAATGTGCAAAACGGCTAGTCTCCTCAAGATCTGTGCAGGGGAAAAGAAGAGTTACGATTATATTGCTTGGATCTATATGTTTCTCCTTTGGACCAAGATGTTTTCACTTGGAGATGAATCCTCTATCAAATTTTTCTATTTAAAAGAGCCCTTGACTCCTCATTTGTAACATTGAAAAATTGAGCTACTTGGCTAAGCAAAGCTCTGCAGGATTTTTGTACTGGAATTTTTTTTGATCTAATAAAGAAAGACTTTGGGGGCATATGCTTTGTGGTGTTATTCTTTTGCTTCTATGGTAATATTGTTCAGACCTTTTGGTGCTTAATGTTCTACATCATCTGATCTATAATTTGTTAGTTTCATATGCCATTTTTGGATTAATTTATGCAAGGTATCTTGTGTAATTTTTTGGATTGGGGGACCACTCTAGATCTAGAAGCGCTAGTGGGTTTTTGGTTGAACCCCAGTCTTCTTTTTCATTGTGTAGTCCAATCCCTTGTGGATCTGTAAAGTTTTGTAGATGTTCTATGCTAAGAGCAATTTCACTTTTCTCACAGCAATCATACAAGTAGATAAGCAAAATGCAGATAGAACATATAAGCAGATCTTACAGAAGACAAATCAGAAACAAGAAAAAAAATGTATGTGTTTGTTTCGGCGGTCAACAGGATGCTTCAACCAGCAAAGTCTCCTTTGGTCAGCCAGCCCAGCATGTGTCACAACAACCCTCCAACCAGTAGATGAGTCAACCCAAGTCAGTTCTACAAAAGTCAACGCTGCCCTGAAAAGTCAACGCAGGGGCAGCAAGCTAAAAGTCAACGCAGCAGCAAAACGGTCAACCCTTTGACCTCGATTTTTGTGCCAGGTAGTATGGCCTTCAAAAATCGAACCTCCCACAAGTTTTCAGCTTGTTTGGACCAAGCGTTGACCAAAGTCAACGCTGGTCAAACTTCTGCGAAACCCTAGCAGCAGAAAAATCCTCTTCGTCCTTCCCACGTGTGGCTGAAATTCGTCCTCCAGGTAGCTCGTACTTTTTAGGATGAGAGAGGAAGATGTGAGTTGTTTTTTTGTGATCTAATTCTCTCCAACTTTTCCTGTATATATATATCCATCAATGAGGGTGTGTGACACATCTGTTGGGCATGTGAGCCTACATTACAAAACTGGCTGACCTTTGCACATATAATTTATTAAGAATAATAAATTCAAAATATAAGTTCTGCTCATCGGATTAAGACTATTTTTATATGGATTTTACACCTCTCAGAAAGAGGAATCCAACAAAAATATTAGCCTCTTAATCTGAGCATCAGAACATGGAGTTTGGACCTAGTTGTCCAAATTTAACACTCCCTCTCAACTAGGGAGAACTCCATCTATTAGTGCAATTAACATCGTGAGTCATCCCGCCGAAACTTGCTTTGCTGGCTTCTTTATTTCAGAACAGAAGTGGGTCAGTCACAAAGACATCATTCCCCGACTGACATAATCAGTCCAGAGGTCCCAGACCTCACAAATCTTGATCCCAGATCAAGTGGTTGGACCATGCCATCCTAGATAGAGAGTACGGCAATCTCTGATGCGTCCATCAGTCTTTGCTAATAGTCTCTAGCTTTTCCACACCTCATTGGCCAAATGAGAGGTACTTCCCATGAGCCCTGAACTCAATGGGTAGGATGCATACGGGGCACAGATTAAATGAGTGGCGAACCAGCTCAATAATCACAGGGGTGGGGCAGAAGCATTATGAGTGCTTATAGCTCCGAGAAGCTATCCCCAAAGCCCCCCAGAGCTCCCAGAGCTCATTGTCCAACAGGACCCACATCATAGGGTCTTTCCACGACACCAAGACTCTCACGGAAGGTTAGGAACTTGACCTTCCCCAGGGGCTTAGTGAGAATATCCGCGACCTGCTCATCAGTTCCTATATGATCGAGCCTTACGGCGCCTCGCTGTACCATATCCCGGATAAAGTGGTACCTGATATCAATATGCTTGGATCGGTCGTGGAACACAGGATTCTCAGTCATACGAATCCCACTCTGATTATCACAGAGTATTACAGTGGTATCTAGCACATGTTGGAACAGCTCACTAAAGAGCTTCCTCAACCAAACTGCTTCACAACAGGCCATACTAGCAGCAATGTATTCGGCCTCCGCGGTGCTCAAAGCCACCGACTTCTGCTTCCTGCTCATCCATGAGATCGAAGCAGAACCAAGATTGAAAGAGCATCCAGATGTGCTCTTACGATCCACCACACTGCCAGCCCAATTGGCATCAGTATATCCCCGGAGTATCACACTCCCGGCAGTGTATCTCAGCCCATGGTTTATCGTGCCCCGAAGATATCTCAAAAGATTCTTGGCACCAACCCAGTGAAAATGATGAGGCTCAACCATCTGTTGACTCAAAGTATTCACTGCAAAACATATGTCCGGACGGGTGTTCACTAAGAACATCAAAGCTCCTATGAGTTGACGATACTCAGTAGGATTGGCCAAGATAGGCCCTGCAGCGCTGCCACTCAACTTTTTAAAGTTGAGTTCCATTGGTGTCGACACGAACTTACAGTCCACCATCCCAAATCTTTCCAGAAGCTTCACAATATACTTTCCTTGAGAAAGGAAAATCTCTCCAGGTCTCTGCCAGACCTCCAGGCCTAGGAAATAGTGCATCAGTCCTAGGTCTTTCATCTCGAACTCAGCAGCAAGCTCCCTCTTACATTGATGAATGAGAGGGTCATCACCTGTCAGGAAGAGGTCGTCCACATACAACACTAGAATGAGAGGCTTTCCTTCCTCAACCTTAAAGTAAAGGTTTGGATCAGCATTGCTTCGAGTGAAGCCCAGCTTCATCAAGTAACTATCCATCCTCTCATACCAAGCTCTGGGTGCTTGCTTTAACCCATAGAGGGCTTTCTTCAACCTGCAGACATAAGTGTCTCGATCTTGAACTTCAAATCCCAGAGGTTGTTCTACATACACCTCTTCCTTTATTGCACCATGCAGAAAAGCAGTCTTGACATCCATCTGATGAAGACTCCATCCTTGCGTAGCAGCAAGGGCTATGATGGATCGGATGGTGGTATATCGAGCCACAGGTGCAAATATATCGTCATAGTCAATTCCTTCCTTTTGAGAGAAGCCACGGGCAACAAATCTTGCCTTAAACTTTTCAGCACTCCCATCAGATCCATGTTTAATCTTGTAGAGCCATTTAGTGGTGACAACAGATTTGTCCTTCGGTCTCGGGACCACATCCCAGACATCATTCTTCATAATAGCCTCATATTCTTCATGCATAGCATCCTTCCAGACTTGATGCTTGATGGCTTCTTCAAAAGATCCAGGTTCAGATTGTATAATAGTACTCATGGCAGCTAGATACCCTTGGTATCTACACGGCTTCTTGCTTTCTCGGAATGTTCCCCTTGGGGCAGCATGACCCTCAGCATCTTCGAGGGTGTCCCTGAGCCATGATGGCCTCTTTCCTAGAGAAGGGGAAGGATCAATAGGGTCCATTGGCTCTTCAACATCAGGCATAGTCTCATCCTGGGGTTCTTCCAGATTTCCAGGTCTTTCTTCATGGTTTTCTTCAGATCTAGGAAGATCTACTACTTTCTTCAGGGAAGCATCTTCGTCAAAAGTGACATCATGGCTTATCTCTACTTCCCTTTGACCAGGTACATAGACTCTATATGCCTTAGAAGTCTCACTGTAGCCCACAAACATTCCTTTCTTCCCAGTAGCGTCCAGCTTACTTCTCTTTTCTTTCGGCACATGAAAATAGACAGGACATCCAAAAATTCTAAAATGTGAGACATCAGGTTTCTTACCAGAGAAAACCTCTTCGGGAGTTTTGGAGTCCAAAGCGGAATGAGGGCATCGGTTTTGAATGTACACAGCAGTATTTGCAGCTTCTCCCCACAAAAACTTTGGAAGACCCTGGTCACATAGCATGGCACGGGCAGCTTCCACAATAGTCCTATTCTTGCGTTCAGCAACACCATTCTGCTCAGGAGTATATGCAGTGGTAGTCTCCCTCTTAATGCCAGCTTCTCTGCAAAAGTCTTTGAACTCATTTGACTCATATTCAGTGCCATTGTCAGTCCTCAAAATCTTGATCTTCTTTCCGGTCATATTTTCCACCAAGGCTTTGAAGGTACGGAACCACATGAAAGCCTCATCCTTCTTCTTCAAGAAGTATATCCAGGTTTTGCGAGAGAAGTCATCAGTAAATGTCATATAGTAAGAACATCCCCCCAGGGATGTTACAGGCAACATACCGGAAAGATCAGAATGGACCAGTTGCAATATCTCAGATGTCTTTGTGACACTTGAGGGGAAAGGTCCCCTTGTATGTTTTCCTTCAGCACAGCCCTTACATACACCTTTATGATTATTTCCAAAATCAGGCATCCCTGTCACCACCTTCCTTGCTTCAGGAAGAGCCTTGTAATGAAGGTGTCCAAATCTTCGGTGCCATAGTTCGGTTTGACGGATAGTATCACAAGTCATAGCTCCCAACGGACTCCCTCCAACCTGGTAGAGTGTACCAACTCTAAAACCAATTGAGATAGCTTCCTTGAAGCTCTTCTTCCACATGAGTACCTTTCCATCAGAGAAAGTTACATTGACTCCTTTGTCTTCCATGGCAGATACAGACACAAGGTTCTTCTTCAATTTGGGTACATAGAGTACATCTTGTAGATGGAGGACTTGTCCTTGAGACAAGTGGAGGGTCACAGTCCCGGTCCCTTTCACAGGATAAGTGGCATTATCCCCAAGGGTAATTTCTAGATTAGTATCCCTTTCAACCATGTCAGAAAGTGCTTCCTTGAATCCGGTGATGTGTCTTGAGGCACCACTATCGATTAGCCAGACATCCATAGTGTCGGGTGGAGATGCAGCTGAGAGAGCAGATATTAGAATATACTCATTTCTTTTATCAACAACATTAGACTCCTTATACCTGGTATTTCTGGTCCTTTTAGAAGATGGATGGTTTCCTTCAAAGTGAGCCTTCCTCTTTCCTTTGGATTTGTCATTTCTTTGATTCCCATTCCTTCGGTTGTTGTTGTTGTCGTCACTATCGGGAGAATTCTTCTGGAAGGGGCATTCTCTAGCATAGTGTCTAGTCCTATGGCAGGTGAAACATTTACCCTTCTTCTTTTGAGTCTTAGTCCTTCCTTTGTCCTTGGAACCACCAGAGTTCTTCTTTCGGGAATGAGCAACATAGGCAGCATTTCTTTCATTATCAAATTCCTTCATCCTTGTTTCTTCTTGCATACATCTAGACAGAAGCTCATCAAAGTTAGGGATGGTATTATTGTTGAGAATGGTAGTTGTGAATACTTGCCATTCATATGGAAGTCCTCCAAGTGCGGTGAGAACCATCTCACGATCAGCTATTGTCTCCCCAATAGCTAGCAGATTGTTCCTGGTTTCGGTCAACTTCATAAAGAAAGTTTGAATAGACTCGTCTCGGCCCTTCTTCATATTCTTCAACTTGTTCTTGAGGAATAGCACTTGGTTCACATTGTTTACTCGGAACATATGTATCAATTTGTCATACATCTCCTTGGATGTGCCTAGTTCAGATATGTAGGCAACCAGACTCTTATTTATGGATTCCCTGATCAGCAGTTTTGCTCTGATTTCTCCCTTCTTATACTTGTGTTTAACAGCAGCAGAGGCATTTGATGGAGGTTCTTGAATCTTCCCTGTCACATGATCTAGGAGATCATGATCTTCTAATTTGAGATCTAATAACATCTTCCAGGCATGGAAGTCATCACTTCCAGTCAGCTTGTCATTCTCCCTGAATTCAAGCTTAGAGGAATCCATTTCCTTCGATGATGATTGCTATAGATAGAGTTTGTCTTCACCTCAGCTCTGATACCATGTAAAGTTTTGTAGATGTTCTATGCTAAGAGCAATTTCACTTTTCTCACAGCAATCATACAAGTAGATAAGCAAAATGCAGATAGAACATATAAGCAGATCTTACAGAAGACAAATCAGAAACAAGAAAAAAAATGTATGTGTTTGTTTCGGCGGTCAACAAGATGCTTCAACCAGCAAAGTCTCCTTTGGTCAGCCAGCCCAGCATGTGTCACAACAACCCTCCAACCAGTAGATGAGTCAACCCAAGTCAGTTCTACAAAAGTCAACGCTGTCCTGAAAAGTCAACGCAGGGGCAGCAAGCTAAAAGTCAACGCAGCAGCAAAATGGTCAACCCTTTGACCTCGATTTTTGTGCCAGGTAGTATGGCCTTCAAAAATCGAACCTCCCACAAGTTTTCAGCTTGTTTGGACCAAGCGTTGACCAAAGTCAACGCTGGTCAAACTTCTGCGAAACCCTAGCAGCAGAAACCCTAGCAGCAGAAAAATCCTCTTCGTCCTTCCCACGTGTGGCTGAAATTCGTCCTCCAGGTAGCTCGTACTTTTTAGGATGAGAGAGGAAGATGTGAGTTGTTTTTTTGTGATCTAATTCTCTCCAACTTTTCCTGTATATATATATCCATCAATGAGGGTGTGTGACACATCTGTTGGGCATGTGAGCCTACATTACAAAACTGGCTGACCTTTGCACATATAATTTATTAAGAATAATAAATTCAAAATATAAGTTCTGCTCATCGGATTAAGACTATTTTTATATGGATTTTACACCTCTCAGAAAGAGGAATCCAACAAAAATATTAGCCTCTTAATCTGAGCATCAGAACATGGAGTTTGGACCTAGTTGTCCAAATTTAACAGGATCTAACAATATCTTTTGAAGTGTGTAGAGATCTATAATTTTCCGAATCAGATCTTGAGCGTTGGGTAAGTTTTTGATTGAACAAATCAACTCTCAAGGGATAGAAGTGGAAGAACCCACATCGATTTCTCTCAAAGGCTTATCAAACAATTTTTTTTAAATGGAGTTTCCTTGCCATAACTTGCAAACATCATCAATTTTAAGATCTATTTCTCTATTGATGCACTTTTACTGAATAATCTAGCTATTTTAGAGCTTATTTCTTGCTTGCCCAAGAGTGGAGGTGTCCTCGTACTCTTGAGGCTTGCAATTTGTATTATTAACTGTATATACTTATTATCTTGTAATCCGATTTCTATTGCTTTAGATCTAAATGTTCTCATGGTGGCTTGTGCAAATCCCTTGTGGAATCTCAAGGACTTGAGCGTTTTAAAAACAAATTGAAGAGATTTCTATTTGAAGGCTTGAAAATCCAGAAATCTATATTTTTGAAGTTGTCTATACTCTTGGCCGCTAGCAAAGAAGAGGGCTTCTCCCCCTCTTCTGCGCAAATAGTTTTCTCTAGAAGCCTTGGACATCAAAGCTTGAGCGAAGATCCCTTATAGGAAAGCGAATTCCTTCTTGGGGAGATCTTCCATTGTAAATTTTACCATAATCATTGAAAACATTTTCTATTTTTCTCTTGTATCTTAAGGAGGGGTATTTGCTCTTTGAAACTCCATTTTGTAAACCCTCCTCAAAGATCTGAAACCCTCACTTCTCTATAAGAGGTTTTTACTTGCAATAATAATAAAAAGTATTTTTTCTTGGAGGGAGCGTGGGATTTTTCCCCTTGGTATCCAACCTCCTCATTTGAAAGGAGAATATCTTGGATAACCCATGACTAACTTATTGATTTTGCGTTGTTAGCTTAGTTTATTTTCTTGCTCATTGCCTCATCTAATTGCTAGATCTAATTTCTTGTTCACTTTACAAGTAGTTTTAATCACTCATCATTGATTTAAACTAACTCGCTTTTGTGTCATTGAGTAGTCTCATTGGCTACTTGATCTAATTTGCATTTTTCATTTAAGTAATCTCACTAGTTTCTTGATCTAATCCACAATTTGCTTCATTGAGTAATTTTCGCTTGCTTCATTGATCATTAACATAAGCTAATCTCACATTGATATCATGATAATCTCTTTTATTTTAGAGGTCAACCATCCATTGAGTGCTTCTAGGGTTTGTCCTAGGTCAAGAAGTCAAAATAATTGTAATGACCCATTTCAGTTCTTAAGCAAAAGGGTATTAGCATGTATACAGTGTATGCATATGATAGCTACATGTGCATACATTGCATATCTTGCATTAGTATACTTATTAAATAATTATTCAAACACCTAAATTATTTAAGAAGGGAAGTATTACCTAAAAATTTGACACTGCCAAAATACACATATTAAATATTTCATGATTATAAAGTTACCAAGTAAAATTAACACTTTCAATCCCCTTAATGTAAATATGTACAAATATTTATTTTTAAATATTCATTTTATATATATCAAGCATTTGACAACTATTCATTTATTCTAAAAATTAAAAATTAAAGTTATGTATTAAGACTCATTTGTTAAATGTTATAATTCTAATAAAATAAATTAAAACTTAAAACTCATCCTCCACTTTATATTAGCGTATAATGCCTTGAGGCAACACGTAACAGATGACTAATGAATCAAATTGGATAAGGGCGATGGAAGAAGGCGGCAACCGTCTGAGAACAAGTATTTATCTGTGCGCAAAAGAATAGAGTGGGGGAATTGGACAAGGGAGAAAAATTACAGAGAAGAGGAAATTCCATGTCACTAATAGAAAGAAGTCTGAGCTCAGTTGTTCTTGAAATCTTGGGCACGGGGACTAGAGTACCTTGAATTCGAATTACTTTGGAGCTGGGTACTGAAGGTGTGTCGAGTTTGGCAGGGAGGTTTTGGTCGTTTTGGTAACGTAGCAGGAACAAGAATCGCAACAGAGAAAATTTTCAGCCATAGAACGTCAGAGCTACTGCTAGAAACACCATCAGACAAAATTCCAAGTAAGTACTATCAAATGAATAATTAGATTTCGAATTCTCTGTTTAATTTGAATAGCAATTTTGTTAAATTCTTTTAATAAGTATTAGGGCTTCTCTGAGTAGCAATTCCATTAAATTTTCTAAATTGAGTATCTTACAATAATCATTGCCATAAGTTGAAGAAACCATCGAGCACATTGTAACTTGTCAAGAAAATTATTCTTGTATTTAAAAGTGTCAAAATACCCTTCAAGACCAATTTAGCCTGGTAGCTAAGAAGTCGACCTATTTTGAGGAGGAGGCACATCCACCTTAAGAAGCCTATATAAAGTAGGGAACTCAACCTCCTTTGAAAACATTCACTTCTCACTCATCCAAGCGAAGGAGAAGCACAAGAAGGCTAGCGAAGAAGGACGTAGAAAGATAGTTTTGGGTTAATTCTCTCTTACACGTGCGAAGAAGGAAGGCTAAGGTTTGTTGCTTCAAGGTCAAAATTCTCTAATCACTGGAAGAGGATCAAATTTGCTGGAAGGGTCTAATAGGTCACCTATTAACCCTAGACAAAGAAGCAAGTCAAGCAAAGTTGCTGGGAGGCCTTGGAAGGCTAAAATTCGCTCACACATGTGGATGTAGTTGCAGGGGGCCCGAAAATTTTAGACCTACAGTAGAGGCCAAAATTCTGTAGTTGGGGGTCGAAGTGTTGTTGGAAGAGATTTGACTAGGATTAACTTGGACAAAGGAAGCACATCATCATGAAAGGTTAGACTTGGCCTTGGAAGGGTATTGGTCTTGGTCTAGAGCAATGTTTTTAAAACCGGAACCGGTGACTGGACTGGTCCACCTAATGGACTGGTTTACCGACTGGAATCGGTCTAACCAGGACTAGTTTGGTTTAAACGAACCGGTTTTAGAAAAATACATTAAATAATTATTTTTTAATGAAAAAACTATTTTTAAGATTTAAAACCATGATTCCAAGCCAATACAGACAAAATATGCAAAGATTGCTCATTTATATACCATGTAAAGGTGAATATATCAAAATGGCACCGAGTGCAATACATATCATCGACAAAATACATAAGCAATGAGGCTCTAAATGGCCTCTAGAGTGCAAAAACAAAGCCCACAAACTATCGGGCCAGTGGCCTACTACAAGACTCCAGTCTACATATATGATAATACTATAATAGTGATCAACATTATCACTTGAAACTTTTCATGAGTCATCATGATCAAACTCAGTTGGTTGAGTCTTGACTCCCAAACTTCGTAGTCACAAACTTCTCTATTGGTTTAGTGACTTGAGTCTCGAACTTCTAAAGGTATTCTGCCCTAATATGCCCTATTATTTCATTTGGTGCTCCACATGGCTTTACATGGCCTCCTATCCCAACCAAGTGTTGCTTGAACCTGTTAATACCCCCTCCTTGAATGGATTTTTGGAAATATTTGTAGATCGTTTTGCCATCAATCATATCACAATGAGCCCATGTAGTATCTCTGGCTTTTGGAGGCATGATGACTACCTGGAAATGCAAACTAGCTTCCTTAGCCTCCTCTTGAAGATGGCAACTCCACTGATAGCTACACACTATCTTCAAAATAGCTCCAACTCCAACTCCAAGATGACTACTTCAGTTGCGCAAAAACTCAACACTCTCCAAGCTCACAAACAAACTCACAAACACTCACAAACACTCCAAATCAGTTGTGTGAGGCAAATGAGAGTGAGAGGGTGTTAGGGTCCCACCCTAACCCCCTTAATTATGTAGTGGGATCGAGTCATAGTAAAGAGTCAATAATGCCCATATTAATAATTGTAAGTGGTTAACCCGCAATTAATGACGGGACCACAGTTAGTTGCAAATGGGCCATGGTATTAGATAGATGGTATTGATAAAACCCATGGTATTGATCCATGGTATTGCATGTATGAGTCATATATAAAGGATAGAGACTCCTTGCGAGGAGCATCGTGTCTTATTTTTGTATCGAGCTCTGCTCTATTGGAGGTTGCCCCCTTGAAGAGGCCAGTGAACATTGCTTTCTGAATAATAAAATATTTGCTGTTGTCTCTCACTATTCTATGTTCTGGGTATCTCTCTTCGCATATTTTGTATTTGGGTATCTTTTTTCAGGCTAAGAGCATAACAAGTGGTATCAGAGCACTTTCTAGGGTCGGTGGGATCTCCATTTCTTAGCAATTTTTTTTTGGCTAGAGACGTGTTCCAGCGTCTTTAAACCACGGGATTTGTCGTTGAGCGCATTAACCTGCGGATTTGGGGAGGCATGCATGCAGGAAATACAAGAGGTGGTCACGCTTGTTGGACTCCCTTGTAACCCCTGTGGGTACCCCTTCGAGTAGTAGCGCATTAGACAGAACCGCGTACGGACTGTCTTCCAAGTACCTTCTGGGTATATCGGAAGCCCCTTAGCTCCTCTGCAACCTCGCCATAGATAAATCGTTAGCCGTCTTGCTGCTACAGTACACCGAGAACAACACTCGAAGAGATTACTCGCCCGTACGATAGGGTAGTCGGGTTGTACGGCTAAGGGTACGGTTGATCCTCCTTAGTTAGAGCCCTGAAACATTGGGCCGAGTACTACTGTCAGACCCTTATGTATATTGCGATCTGTAGCACCTGACACTCCTCGAGACCATAGTTCCCTTTTCTATCTTGGGATCACGCATCATCTCTGCTAGATCCGCTCGCGCAAAGGGGTGCAGCAGCAGTAGACATCAGTCCCGCAGTTCCGACCAGCCATTCCGATCTATTAGATCCATCAGATCCGCAGCAGCAATCTGTTCCGCCGCTCAGAGCTATCCGATCCGCCATTCAGATCTCTCAGATCCACCGAATCTGAGTAGTTGTGTGGGGTTCCTATACCGGGGCATGATTTTCGCAGGACTTTTGGCAGCATTGACATTTTGAGGATTCGGTTACTGCAGTATTCCTAAGGAAGGAGTAAAACTCCGTTAGGAGTTTTTAGAAAAAAAAAGAAGAAAGTCTGAGATCTCCCGGGGCGCTTATTGGTGATCTAGCCCATCAGAATCAGGACGACGAGCTGAGCACGGTGGTACCATTCAATTCTTAGTGAAATTTTTTTTGGGCGGTCCCAAATTTCAAGAACATCAGGTCGGTGCATGGTAGAAACTAGAGCTCAAGCTATGGCCAATGAGAGGATGGACAAACTTGAACAAACCTTGCAATCCCTCCAAATTCAACTTGACAGACTAATTAGCATAATCCCGAAGGGCAAGGAGGAAGCCCATGAGGAGGCGTATATTGGCAATGGACACAGTGAGGGTGAGTCTAGCCACTCTCTTCACCTCTGGGGCCCCCACCAACAATCCCGTTCGCGACCTCCCAAGTTGGATATGCATAAATTTGATGGTTCTCACCCGACAGCATGGATAGCACAAATGGAGCAGTATTTCAATCTGAATAACATCTTAGATAATGAGACTCAGCTTATGGTGGGGAGCATGTACTTGGACAATGAAAGGTGGCAATGGTGGGAATGGCATCAACGTTGCAATGGAACTTTTGTGACTTGGACCACCTTCAAAAAGCTCTTACAGAACGCTTCGACTAGGAATATTCTTTTTTGGGTCGTCTTACTAAGCTTCGATAGACTGGCACAGTGGATGAATATGTTACAGCCTTTGAAGCCTTAGCCTTCCGCACTAGGGGTCTCTCAGATGTGTTCTACACGGAATGTTTTATCAGCGGTCTTAAAGAAGCCATAAAAGCCCACGTCCTACTACACCACCCTCCCACATGGACGGAGGCTTGCAAGGTAGCTCGTAACGTGGAACGTGCGTTAGCAACCCAGTACAGTCGCCCAAATTTCACCGCTAAGGGTCGCCCCCCACAGGCTCACAGCACGACTCAAACACTTAAGGTTCAAAAGGTGTCACCTGCAGAAATGGCCGAAAGAAGAAAGCAAGGATTATGTTACTACTGTGATGAAAAATACTCCCCAGGTCATAAATGCAAGGAGCCCAAATTTTTTCAAATTGATGCCACTGATTACAGCTCATCGGAGGAAGATCCACCACTGGAGGAACATGAGGCGGTAGAAGAGGACAACCAAAAGGACAATGTCCCTGATGAACCAGTTATTTCACTGCATGCTTTGGCAGGAATTTCTTCACCTCAAACTCTCAAAATCAGAGGTTTTATTAAACATCGCCCAGTAGTAGTCTTGCTTGATAGTGGAAGTACACATAATTTCATCCATCAAAAAGTCGCGGAAGCAGAGCATTGTTTTGTACTAGCAGTTTCTAACTTCCAAGTCCAAATTGTGGATGGGGGCACAATGAAATGTCAAGGCCGCTGTGAAAATGTCAAACTTCAAATGGGGGATTATCAGTTGAAGACCCACATGTTTGCCATACACATGGGAGGGTGCGACATTGTCCTCGGTGCTGAATGGATTCGCACCCTTGGGCCAATCACAATGGATTTCCAGGAGTTATATATGAGTTTTAAGCAGAACAACTCCACACATACCCTCTGTGGACTCCAAGCGGGAGCTCCCTCTATCATTAGCTCGCATAGGATGGAAAAATTGCTAAAAAAGGGCCATCGTGGAGTTATAGCTCAATTTAATGCCATCCAGGTAGTCGAAACCAAGTCTCTGCCGATTCATCCTGAGATGCAACAGATTTTAAATAACCATCTGCCGGTCTTTGACAAGCCTTATGAGCTTCCACCCTCGAGAGGGGAACATGATCATAACATCACCTTGGTTCCAGGGGCTCAACCCCCAAATGTGCGCCCATACAGATATCCGTTCACCCAAAAGAATGAAATAGAAAAAATAATCAAGGAACTTTTGGAAGCAGGTGTCATTCGTCCCAGCATTAGTCCTTATTCATCATCGGTGGTCATGGTGCTAAAAAAAGATGGGGAGTGGCGGATGTGTCCAGACTTCAGGGCCCTCAATAAGTTGACAGTCAAAGATAAATTTCCCATCCCGGTGGTTGGTGATTTGCTGGATGAACTCAATGGGGCTCAATTCTTCACTAAGCTGGATCTTCGCTCAGGCTACCACCAAATTCGCATGAAGGAAGTCGACATTCCAAAGACTGCTTTCCGAACTCATGAAGGCCATTATGAGTTCCTGGTCATGCCATTCGGTCTTTATAATGCCCCATCTACTTTTCAGAGCCTTATGAACCACCTTCTCAAACCATATCTCAGGAAATTTGTCCTTGTCTTCTTCAATGACATCCTCATCTATAGTTGCACTTGGGCCGCACATCTTCAACATGTAGATCTACTCTTGCAACTGCTCCGCAAGCATAAATTATTTGTTAAGATGTCCAAGTGTTCGTTTGGCATGGAAGAAGTTGAGTATTTGGGCCACATTGTGGGGTGTGAAGGTGTCAAGGTGGACCCCAAAAAGATCCAGGCAATGCAGGATTGGCCTCAACCTAAGACCTTGAAGAGCTTGAGAGGATTTTTGGGTCTCACAGGCTATTATCGCAATTTTGTCCGCAATCATGGTCGCATAGCGAAGCCCCTCACTCAACTCCTGAAGAAAAATTCATTCTTCTGGAATGAGGAGGCACAACAGGCATTTACAGCTCTCAAAAATGCCATGTGTTCCACTCCAGTCTTAGCACTCCCTGACTTCACCAAATCTTTTGTCATTGAATGTGATGCTTCGGGTACGGGTATTGGGGCGGTCTTAATGCAGGAAGGGCGACCTTTGGCCTTCACAAGCCAACAACTAAGTGGGAAGAATCTGGGCCAATCTACCTATGAGAAGGAAATGATGGCCATTTTACATGCAGTAGAGACCTGGCGACCTTACTTATTGGGGCGACTTTTCCGAATCCGCACAGACCATCACAGTCTTAAATATTTTTTGGAGCAACGCCTATCCTCCCCACAACAAAATAAATGGCTCGCCAAAATGCTGGGATATGATTATGAGATCATTTACAAGAAAGGGCAAGAAAATAGTGTAGCAGATGCATTATCTCGCCAATTTGAGGAGGGAAGTACCCTGTTAGCAATTTCCCTTCCCATTCCAGAATGGATTGAAGAGGCTCGCAGGGAATGGTTTTCACATCCCGGGCTCTCCCAACTCATTTCTCAATTGCAGGCGGATCCAAATTCCACCAAGGGCTACTCGTGGCAGGATGAGATTCTTTGCTACAGGGACAGAGTCGTAATATCACCAACATCCACCCTCAAAAGTCGCATTTTGGCAGAATTGCACTCATCCCCCATTGCAGGACATTCAGGCTTTCAGAAGACGTATGCTCGCACCAGAAGATCATTTTTTTGGACAGGCATGAAAAAGGACATCCTTACTTTTGTAGCAGAATGCGATGTCTGTCAACGCCACAAAGGGGAGACCGTCAAAGCACCAGGCACATTACAACTGTTGCCCATCCCGGCAGCAATATGGACGGAGGTTTCTATGGATTTCATTACAGGTCTTCCAAAGTCAGGAAACAAGTCAGTCATCATGGTGGTTGTGGACAGACTTTCGAAGTATGCTCATTTCTGCGCCCTACCCCACCCGTTTACACCGAATTTGGTCGCTCAATCTTTCATGGATCAGATCTTCAAATTGCATGGCATGCCCACTTCTATTGTGTCCGATCGCGACCCGATCTTCACCAGTAACTTTTGGTAGGAACTCTTCAGGCTACAAGGCACCCAACTAAAAATCAGTGCTTCTTATCATCCACAAACAGATGGTCAAACTGAAGTCGTCAACAAATGTCTGGAAACCTACCTTAGGTGTTTCACTTTAGAAAAGCAACATCTTTGGGTACAGTGGTTGCCTCTGGCTGAATGGTGGTATAACACCAACTATCATGCCACCACCAAAATGACTCCCTATGAAGCAGTATATGGTCAACTCCCTCCTTTTCCTACTTCTTATATCAAGGGGTGCTCAAAGGTACAAGTAGTGGATCAACTCCTACAAAACCACGCAACCATGCTCGCCCAACTTAGAGAGAATCTTCATCAAGCTCAAAACCGCATGAAGCAACAGGTAGACCAACATCGCTTAGAGTGCCAATTTCAAGAAGGGGATCAGGTCTTTTTGAGGCTGCAACCATATAAGCAAACATCACTCAAAGACAAGGGTTGTCAGAAACTATCTCCAAAATCCTACGGACCATATCAAGTACTTCAGCGCATTTTAGAAGTAGCCTACAAGCTGGCTTTGCCGCCTATTGCAAAAATCCATCCAGTTTTCCATGTCTCATGCCTCAAGAAAGTGATTGGGAACAATTGCATAATTCAAACTAGTCTACCTGAATTGGACGAGGAAGGGTCAATCTGGCTCCAACCTGAACAGGTCCTAGACACACGAGAAAGGCACCTGTGTGGCCGCATGATTAGGGAAGTTCTCGTCAAGTGGAAAGACACCTCTCCGGAAGATGCAACTTGGGAACCAGCCACTATTCTTCAGCAGTTTCCGCAGCTTCAGCCTTGAGGACAAGGCTATTCTTAAGGGGGAAGGCATGTTAGGGTCCCACCCTAACCCCCTTATCTATGTAGTGGGATCGAGTCATAGTAAAGAGTCAATAAAGCCCATATTAATAATTGTAAGTGGTTAACCCGCAATTAATGACGGGACCACAGTTAGTTGCAAATGGGCCATGGTATTAGATAGATGGTATTATTAAAACCCATAGTATTGACCCATGGTATTGCATGTATGAGTCATATATAAAGGATAGAGACTCCTTGCGAGGAGCATCGTGTCTTATTTTTGTATCGAGCTCTGCTCTATTGGAGGTTGCCCACTCGAAGAGGCTAGTGAACATTGCTTTCTGAATAATAAAATATTTGCTGTTGTCTCTCACTATTCTATGTTTTGGGTATCTCTCTTCGCATATTCTGTATTTGGGTATCTTTTTGCAGGTTAAGAGCATAACAGAGGGGCCTCTTAAAGGCTTGGAGAGAGTGTTTTTGGAGGGAAAACACCCTTAGTTTACCCCCAAAACCCCTAAAACACAGTCAGAATTCCGCTTTTTTAACTTTACGGTGGGCATGCCTCTAACCGGCCGGTTAGCACCAGTTAGGGCAAAAAAAATGAGAAATGGGCTAATGAATCGGGTTTTTTGGCCGATTTAGACAGGTGGGCTTGCTAACCGACCAATTAGACCGGTAACCGGTTTTTAAAACTATGGTCTAGAGGTCTTGGAATCCATCAATTGAAGAATCTACAAGAAGAGAAGAGGTTTACGGGTTTTCGTCTCAAGTGGAGAGGTTTTGGCCATGGCTTGCAACCTATATTCTATGTTCTTATGTACTATTGTTCTTCTTGTTTTGGTAGTTGTTTGATGATAAGAATGAACATAATTATAAGAGAAGAAGCTAATAAGTAAGTAAAAATATATCACAAGCAGTTATCAAGAAATGAGAAATCATCCTAACTACTGCCCTATAGATTTCTCAACATGGTATCAAAGCTAAGGTTGGCTAAGGGCATAATGAAGATCTCTACTAAATTGAAGAAGTTCCTAAAGAAGTGTACAATGGTTGCAATTCATCTCAAGAAGGGCATCAAAAAAGTATGGGATCTCTTATTTTCTCTTAAGAAGGAAGTGACCAAGACATCTACAAAGGACGAAGGACTGTTCTTAGCACTCACTGACACATTTCAAGATGAGAATGTCTAGGTAATCGATAGTTGAGCATCGAGACATATGACTAGTCAACACAAGCAACTAAAAACATTGTGAAAAGGAAAGTTCTCTTACTTTGTAGGGCTTGGTGACAATAAGAGCTACCCTGTGAAAGGAATTAGATCAATCTCGCTAGAGTTAGAGAATGGAGGAAATATTCATCTCAACAAGATCCTGTTTGTTCTAGGTTTGCATAAGAATTTACTTTCCATTTCATGTCTAGAAGATAAGGGTGATAGAATTGCTTTCATAGATGGAAAGGTTGTAGTATGGGATAAAAAATCAAGCATAGAAGATGCAAGGATGATTGGGATTCATGAAGGAAGACTTTACAGATTGTTAACTTTGCTCGTTCAAGCTTTGGTTCACATTGAAGTTAGCCCATGTGAACTTTGGCATAGAAGATTTGGTTTTCTTCACCACAAAATCTTACCAACCCTAAATTCAATCGTGAATGGCATCCCTGAACTAAAAGAAGACCATGGAGGAGTATGCAAGGGATTTGCATTTGGTAAAAACACCAAGTGACCATTTCGAAATAGTGCTTCAAGGTCAAGAAATTTTGGATCTCATTCATTCCGATATTTGTGGTCCTATGACTCCAAAGTCTCTTGGAGGTCATCTATACTATGTAACATTGATTGATGACCATTCAAGGAAAACTTGGGTTTATTTAATGAAATCCAAGGATGAAGTATTCATCAAATTTAAAGAATTCAAATTTGAAGTGGAGAACCTTACAAAAAGGAGAATCAAGATTTTAAGGTATGATAATGGAGGAGAATACACATCGAAGACAATTATAGCCTTCTGTAAGGAGTCTGGGATTAAGAGGGCGCTGATAGTCCCATATAATCCTGAACAAAATGGAGTTGCAGAACGAAAAAATTGATCCATTGAAGAAAGTATAAAAACCATGTTACATGATCAAGAGTAATTTCTGTGGGGTGAAGCTATTAAGACAACTGTATACATACAAAATCGAAGTGCCCACAGGTCACTAGGTAACATGACTTCCGAAGAAGCATTCACTGGGAAGAAACCAAGCGTGGACCATCTTTGAATTTTTGGTTGTCCTGTCTATATTCATATACTGAAGGACAAGAGAAAGAAATTGGATCCTTTAGGCATGAAGGAACATTTGTTGGCTACAATAATTCTTCTAAGGCCTATAGGAACTACATAAAAGGAGGACACCGAATAAAAGTTAGTCAAGATGTGATATTTGATGAAAGTATTGCATTCAAGAAATCAAAGGATCTTCTTTTGGACACTGAAGATGAAGAACTTCATATATTTGAAGAGAAAGGTACCAGGGAGGAAGAAGAATTAAATCATGAAGTTGAGGGTCTTAGTGAACTTGTGCAACCTATGGTCATCCCTGAAACCAGAAAGAGACCTAACTGGTTGAAATCTACTCTATTAGATGCAAAGGGACATGGAACAGCTAAAGGCACATTCAAAGAAAGTAAGAAGCCCAAAAGATATTTCAGGTATGCAACATATATGACAAAAATAATAGAAGCAGAGCCATCCACCTTTGAAGAGGCCGTCAATCACCAAGAATGGAAGGATGCCATGAATGAAGAGTATCAATCGACAATGAAAAATGGAGTTTGGGAGATTGTACCTAGGCTCGAGGACAAACCTGTGGTGACTTCTAAATGGCTTTATAGGATTAAACATGCAGCAGATGGAAGGCATCGATTATGAAGTGACGTTTGCTCCAACAACAAGGTATACAATTATACGTTCACTAGTCTCTTTGGCATCATCGATGAGATGGAAAATTCATCAAATGGATGTCAAGACTGCATTCCTAAATGGCACGATTGATGAAGAAGTCTATATAGAGAAACCCTTGGGATTTGAATTCAAAGATAGAGAGGCTTATGTTTGTAGGTTGAAGAAGGCATTATATGGCCTTAAGCAAGCACCAAGGGCATGGTATGTAAGGATGGATGCATACCTACAAAGATTGGGCTTCACAAAGAGTTCTGCTGATCCAAATCTCTATATCAAGGTTGTGAAGGATGAGCCTGTAATCATTCTTCTATATGTGGATGATCTTCTCTTGACAAGTGTGGAAGATCAAACCCAAGAACAAAAAGCAACTAGTAGCAGAATCCAACATGAAGGATCTAGGGTTGATGCACTACTATTTGGGACTGGAAGTTTGGCAGGGACCTGATGAAATTTATCTAGGTCAAGGAAAGTATGTGATCGAGATGCTAAAGAGGTTTGACATGATGGATTACAAACCTATGACAACCCCCATGATCACAAACTTGAAGAGGCTAAGGAGTTATGAATCAAGCCCAGTGGATCCGACTAGGTATAAACAATTGATTGGCTTACTGATTTACTTGGTGAATACTCGACCAAACATATGTTTTGTAGTGAATGTTCTCAGTCAGTTCCAAGTTGGGCCAAAGCATGATCATTGGATAACAACCAAGCATATACTAAGATATTTGCAAGAAACAATCCACTACCACCTGAAGTATGATAGGAGGAATGATGTCCACTTGATTGGATATATAGATTCCGACTGGGGAGGCAGTGAGCAGGATGGAAGAAGCACTATAGGAGGATGTTTTAGTTTGGGATCCTCCATGGTCTCATGGATGAGCAGAAAGCAAGAATTAGTTGCTTTGAATAGTGCCGAGGCTAAATATATTGCAGCCTGTGAAGTAAGTAGAGACGTTGTCTGGTTGAGGAAGCTGCTCTTTGACTTGTTTGAAGGACCATTGGACCCTACAATGATACATTGTGATAACACCACCAATATAAGGTTCTCTGAAGACCCAGTGTTTCATGGAAAGACAAAGCATATAAACAACAAGTATCACTACATTCGGAAGCTAGTACAAGATGGTGTATTGCAGCTATGTTATATCTCCACTAATGAGTAGGTAGTTGATATCATAGTTTTAAAAACCGACTAGAATGAATCATGAAACATGATGATCTCACAGGATGTGTTGGATGAGGAGGATAGTGCTCGGAAAGACGATTCCAACGCATTGAAAATCGCCCGAATCCGAGTTGTCGTTTGGGAGAAAATGAATTTTGAAGTTGACATGGTAATTATGGATTTTTCAAGTAGGCCGACTTGAAGTAAATCACAATTAGATGTGTCGGTTCAAGTTGTTTTCACGGAGGCCTTGAAAGGCTATAGATAGGAGACGTGAGGTCTCATTTGGAACATCCATTCTAGCAAATACATCTCAAGAAGAGCTCTGAGATTAGAGGAGGCTGAGCCACATCTAGAAAGGGCCCAAAAGGACAACGTAGAGGAGCCTAAGGAGCAACGTGGAGTTCTGTGTGGGGACCGTTTGCTGTAGGTGACAACAAGGTTGTTTTAGGGCTGTCTTGGGTGCGTTCTAAGGGTTGTTCAAGGGCCGAGTTTGCTGGGCAGGAAGGCCGCAATGCTGGTAGAGCTAACATTGTTGTTTGAAGGTTGTTTTGGAGAAGGCCACAGCTACAGCAAGCTGCTGTGCTAGGCCACAGGCCTTAGCAAGTAGCTGGAGGTGTCTTTAGGGCATCGTTAAGGAGAACAAAGCCTAGAAGGGATAGCGTGGCATGGGAGGTGCCTCTCCAAGGCAAGCCGCAACCCTTGAGGGCTTATCTTGCTAACTGTGTGGAGGATTAAGGGTTGCATGGTATGCCCTAACCAGAATTGCAGTGGACAACAAGTGTAGACAAGGGACAACAATGTTTTGAGGAGGTTTGTCGGTCAAAGGTGTTGACCAGATTTGGATCAGCGTAAGGCAGCTGTGGGAGTCAAGGAGAGGGGGCAGATTTGTTGATTAGATGCCCTAGTGACAGACCCCACAAAGATAGTGCAACGTGGTGAACAAAGACATGCTTAGAGCTGTTGGGTAAAGGGTTGACTCTTGCAAGGATCTGTTTGATGTGCCAATTGTAGCAACCCTTAGGAGTTGTTTGGTGGATCCCACGTGGACTATTGGGAGCCTACCAAGCAGCCAAGGTGACAACAGTCACATTAGATCAAGAGGCAAGAGGACAACAACAAGGTATGTTGTAGATCGACTCATGTACGATGGATTGATGGTGTCCTAGGTGAGGACACATGACAGATTGGTGGAGTCTGTGGGCAACCATGTGTAAGGGTCTCCCAGGTGTGGGGATGCCCTAACTTGGTCTCTCGAGGATTGTTGGAGGGCAGCGTTAGAGAAGACCATGTGTGGACGAGATTGGACACTTATGGTCTGTCTAAGGATAGCATGTTAGTGTCCATGTTGGAGTCGAAGTGCAATCCCTTGATGGACAAAGGTGACTGCTAGCCTGGCAGCTATTGTTGGAGCTCAAGGGTCTGACCAACTAGGAGCAGGATTGAGTAGTCCGAGACTTGCGTGTGGAGAAGGACCTTTGCAGCAAATGATGGACAATCCTCCTAGCCCATGTTCATTGTGGGAGATGGAGATCTTGTAGTGATAGGTGGCAGTCCTCTGTGCCCTATGTTGGTCGTCATCGATGCAGCACAGGAAGACCATAGTGGGATGAAGTCCCTAAGTAGCTAAGGAGCAATAGTGGGCAAATTGAGAGCTGTTCACAAGTGGAGCGGTGAACAACTTGATAGGAGTCTCGATGTGTTGTGCCCTTGATGGACTAAGGCACAACTAGAGAGCAGATTGGATAGCCGAGATTCAGTGGCCAGAGGGACTTGGAGCATTAATAGAGGCAAGAGCTGCCAATCGAGAGCCGAAGGACCGGGCAGTTACAGGGTATGACCGAGAGACGCTGTTAGATGCTACAACCAGATGGTCAGAGTAGCTTGTCTTGTACTAGTGGATGTATGAGGGCCATTATCCCTGGTACAGGAGCCCTAGATTGTTGTATTATATATTGTTAATATAACGAAGTCGGGTTGAAAAATTAAAAAGTTGTCTATATTCTGTGCATTTGTGATTTACAGCTATTTATATTCCGCTGTGGAAAGTAGTTCATGGTTGAGACTCTTGGTTTGGTAGCGTTAGTGATATAAGACTCTAACCTAGACCCAAGGTCACGAAATTTTAGCACTTTGCACGTGTGGCAGGAGGCTGAGTTTTTCTGGGTAGAATAGGTCGCTGATTTCAGAGTGTTGACCAGGGTGATTTGACCAACGTTGACCTCGGTTTTTGGGCCAAAATTCTGATTTTTCTAGGATGAATTTATTGGCACAGAAATCGAGGTATTTGGGGATAGTTTGACCATCGTTGACTTCAAGTTTGACTGCAGAAAATCACAACAAACTTTCTTTCTCCTTTGACTGGGTTCGATTGAAGAGTTTGAGCTGATTTGAAGGCCGAATTGGACTGCTGATTGGAGGATGTTTTGGGGCATCTTTGACCACCGTTGACTTTCTGGTTAGAGCTGATTTGGCAGATTTGTTTGGGATTATATTTGTACTCTCTCTCTTTGCTGAACTATTGAAGAATAATAAGAAGATTTGATCAAAGGGTTTCCCCACATTGGGGTTTGTCCTTGACATCCGCCACATCTTGTGTCCTCTTGTCTTGGCTTGTCTTGTGCATATGATTTTATGTTCTATCTACATTTATTGTCAATGTTTATAAGTTTGTGTGATTGCTACTGGATATAATTAGATTTGTCATTAAAATTAACAGGTGGGTTGCCATTAAAAAGGTACTTAGATCAATTTGCAATTGGTTGCTTATATTTGTTTGTTTTTGGGCATTTGGTATGGATTATGGGATGATCTGGAAGATTGACAGACTTTGACCATGATCTTGTTCTCTCACCTTACTGGAGGGTTAACCTTCGATCCTAGTCCAGTGGGACCTTCCTTAAGACCCTTATGGGTTATGGGAGGAGAACTACCTAGGAAGCCATGATTGAGATAACGTGTTCTATCTTCCCTATGCCATAATTAACACCTTCCATCTTACATTACAAGCCCATATTTCATCTCCATTCTTTAGGTACAACTTGTCATTGATTATTTGGGATTTGGCACTCATATGTCCACATACTTTGGTAGGGCCCAAAAACTGTGCCTTGGGAGGTTGATGCAACTAAAAGAAACAAAAAGAGCAAATCATGGCAACAATGAAATAATTTATAAAAGAAAGAAAAATCAAAATGCCAAAGATGGCCATGGACATAAAGATTAACCTGTGGGAGAAAGCCTAGCATGAGCTCTACGTCACTCATATGGCCATCACTCTGTTTCTGAGCACAAGCTGCTCATTACATCAAAAGAAGGAACCCTTGAATGTCCCAACCCGGATGAGTGATAAACTAACTCATATTAAAGGGGTAATAAAACTGCTACATCATACAAAGCAAGCTCTAACCCTTGAGCTATAAGCAGTAATACAAGGAAAAATGAAGAAGTAAAAGGCGCACAAGAGGGGTGGAAAAAAAGGCTGAGATGGTAACTCATGCATCAATGAATTCTCCCTCCTCACATCTATTTACTTAGGAATCAGGATGTGGACACCCTCATAAGTTGGTCCCTTTGACCATGACACTTGGGCCATGAAGTCTTCTACCCTCATTACCATAATTATTATTCACTAACACCTACCAATTGAAGGGTGGACCAAGGAACTATTGCTTCTTCTTAGGCACTGGAAGCACCTAATGGGGTTGACCTCTAACCACCCCTACCTAGGGAGAAAATACCTTTGCGAGTTCACGGTCTTGATTTTGGAAAAGGGTCCTTATTTGAAGTATTAAATTGCCCTTACCATTCAAGTTTGGTTCATATAGATGCATTATTGGTCTTTGTCCCTAATGATTGGTCGCTTTCACTAGAATCCATGTTGTTATTTTCAGGTGGTTTAACAACTGAGGCCTTGGGCACTTACTTCATAGGTACCAAAGCCTTTCGGAGGAGTACATTGGCACCAACAAGTGAAATGTTGAGTGTTAGCAGCCTCCTAGTAGCATCATCAGATGACACATGTCTAAGAGCACCTCCAACACCTAAGATGTTGGTTGACTCTGACCCAGATTTGAGGATTCTTCAAGATGACATTGCCAGACGCGACACGCCCCCAGGTTGTCCTTGACACAACTTGATGGGAAACAATTGATTCAAAGCCAAGGTTAGGATGGTCTCACATTGGGAGACTAGGGAGGGCTTGTTGCACCAGAAGAAGTGTTAACGCTGGAGGGGAGGAGGCCACTTTTAGCAATTGGAGACCCATGTAGACCACTTTGTGGCACCCTAATTGGATCTTGGGACCCCATAGGAGGGAATGAGGTGAATTTGAGGGCCAACCTTCAAATTATGGATTTGGGGTAGCGTTAGATGTGCTCTAGCCACGAAACTTGGTGGAAAGGCTAAGGCACATGAGATCTCCAATACCCAGAAAGGGTTTGGGCATATTCTAAACAGCGTGGGAGATATTAAAATAATTGATATTTTTAATGTAATCCCTAAGTCTAAACTTAGGGAAAATAAAATATTAATGTGAATTAATATGAAACTGTGTTAGAATGGTCCAAACGTCATGGATCAAGACAGATCTAATCTTAGCCGTTGATTAGGGACTTAATCTCGGCTGTTGATTTGTCAACGAGAAAAGTATAAGAGGAGGCTTGAGGGTCACTTAGAGAATGTACTGAGGGAGACCAATCAGTTCAATTTCTAGAGTGGGTTTAGCGAAGAAATTGAACCAATGGTCTGGTGAGCAGTCAGGAGGCAGCAAGTATGGAACAGGGAGATGGGAGATCAACGCAGAGGTAGAGGAGGCAGACGCAGGGCCAGAGGGAGCCACGCAGAGTCAGGAGAGACTGCGCAAAGCCAACAGCGCCTGCGTCATCCACGCAGAGGCTGCATGAGTGACGCAAAGGCCAGAGAGGATGCGCAAAGTCTAAATAGGTTGACGCAGAGGGTTTTAGGCCACGCAGAGGTCAGCAGGGTTGACGCTGGGATCAAAAGAAGTGCTGGAGAATTTGTCTATCTGTGGGTAAGCTAGTTTGGTACCCTGTTGTACTAGAAAATTGCTGAATAATAAAATCCTCCCTTGCTGCACCGGTTTTCCCACATTGGGTTTTTCCGAGGACATTAGTCCAAAATATCTGTGTCAATGTGTTGATTCTTGTGCATATGTTTATTTCTGTATTACGATGTGATATCTGCAACAATATTTATTTTAATGTTTACTGAAGTGATTTCATAAATAACTTATGGTGGAATAAGTAGGAAAAGTAAATCAGTTGCTGCAGTGATAGGATTTTCACATCGTATAAGAGGAAGTAATCAGGGACAGAAAGAGAAAATCAGTTATGGGTCGAGACCACGATGCAAAGGCATCCACCTCAGGGGATTCACACAGATTTTCAGAAGATTGCACAAGAGAGAGAGATTTCGATTTCTCTATGTTGGCTTCCAGGCTGGAAGTAGAAGTGGCATGTATGACTAGTGCTGCATCAACAGAAATATGGTATATAGACAGTGGAGCCTCGTGACATATGACGAGAATCAGGGAGTGTTTCTTAGAATATCGAAAATAGAAGATGAACTTTCAGATCACCATCGGGAACAAGGCAAAGTGTACTCCAGTAGGGAAGGGTACCATAGTTTTTCAGGCAGAATTAGGAGAGCGGTTCTGTGCCACAAATGTGCTGCATGTACCAGGATGGGGATGAACTTACTTTTCGTGTCACAACTACAAGGCAAGGGCTATGACGTCTACTTCATCAAGGAAAAGGTATACGTCAAACAGTCGAGATGGAAAAAGAAAGTGCAGATCAGGATCAAAAGTAATCGGTTGTATAGATTACAACTAGAATCACTAATGGCACTAATAGGCAGTCATGGGGACAAGGAATTGAATGAACTATGGCATAGAAGGATGGGTCACTTGCACCATGGAGCTCTGAGAATTCTCAAGAGCACTGTAACAGGAGTTTTGGATCTGAGTACGGAACGAGATGATGTATGCAGGGGATGTGCTCTAGGAAAGTATGCTAAGGCGACATTTTCTAGGAGCAAATACAGGGCCAAGAGTGTACTAGGACTGGTACACTCAGATGTCTGCGGACCTATGTCCATCAAAGTTCTCGGTGGTGCCGAGTATTTTCTTACCTTCATTGATGACCACTCGAGGAAAACTTGGATTTTTTTTTTCTTCTGAAAACCAAGGATGAGGTTTTCTGTCGATTCAAGGAGTTCAAGGCTTTGGTGGAGAATCTGATTGGGAAGAAAATAAAAGTTTTGCGCTCAGATAATGGTGGAGAGTATGTCGATAAGGACTTCACTGATTATTGCACTAAGGAGGGCATCAGAAGAGAGTGGACAACTCCCTACAATCTGGAGCAGAATGGGGTAGCAGAAAGAAAGAACAAGACTATTGTAGAAGCAACTAGGGCTATGCTGTATGATCAGGATATGCCAAAATTTCTGTGGGCGGAAGCATGCAACATAACTGTCTATGTTCAGATTATGACTCCTCATCGGGCATTGGGCAAGATTACTAGATCACTCCAGAGAAAGTCTTCACTGGGAAGACGCTTGAAGTTGGTGATTTTAGGATATTTGGGAGTTTAGCATATTGCCGCATACCCGAAGAAAAGAGGAAGAAACTGGATCAGACTGTAGAAATTATGACTGTAGATTAACCTGATAATGCAATATAACTAAAGCAAAATACTTTAATCTACTTCTACAATCAAACTTGCAGAAGCTTAATAGATTTGAGCAAGATCAAGCTGAACACATATAACCAAAAGAAGAATCAATGCACATGAAACATAGAAGAATACTTAGGGGAAAGCCTCAGCTAAAAACCCCACTATCTGTATTATCATACAAGGTGGAAATATCTCAAAATTACACAAAGCTTTAGCTCTCACAGCTAGCCAAATCTTAGTACAATCCTCCTGGATGTTCACAGGGAAACAAGGCTTCTCACAAACCTTCTCCTCTGCCCTCCAAGCCTCCTATTTCCTTGCACAGTTTCTCCTGGGTGATCCTCCTGTTACCAAGTGGAACAATGATCTCTCACACTGATCTCACACCTTGTAAAACTGCGCAATCATCAAGGAACCTTACCTTGACTGCATGGATGAGTTTCCTTTATAGGAAAACACATGCAACTGATAGTACACTGTCCTTGATATTTAGCTCCACTGGGTCTTTCTCAGAATAGACATGCATGAGATTCTGATGAGAGAATCTTCAGTTGCCTGGAGTACACTTGTTGAGTGCATGCATGAATCAACTGATTGATAACTCACAATTAGTTTCTCAAACAGTTTGGAACTAATTTAACTGGACTTAACTCAGTAAACTGAGCTAACTAATTACAACTCAAATATAACTCAATCTGATGCAGGAGCATCTAGCTAAGGGCATCATGACCAGGTGTTGGTCTCAACCAAGGAGGACAGGTTCAATATCTTTTAGTTTCATTTACGTTTAATGAATAAAACAATGTCTAGAAACTAGTTTTATTTTATTATTATTAGTTAAAGAATATTAGGAACAATACAGTTAGGATAGTGTTATAGCAGTTACATTGTTTTGTCATTTTCTTAGTCCATTTTACAGATGTCTGTTCATAAACAAAAGTATAATATTGTAAATCCTACAGCACAAGAAAACCCAACATGATCATCGATTGTGTAACTACAAAGAGTAACTATATGGTAACCGAGAACAGTTTGAGTAACTGTTTAAACACAACATAAAAACCAATGTAATACATTCTGGAGGGGTTCAGTACATGAGAAGAGAAATACAATAAAAAGAGTAATTTCTTTCAGCCGAATATTTGAGTCCATCTGTAACAGTTTGTTGTGACATTCATTTACTTTTTCCCCTAGTCATTGAGTAAGCAAACTAAGTAAACACTGTGCGTTCCTACCTATTGCATTTTGTTTCCTTTCTAAAGAACAAAGAGCAAACAGAGAAATTGACGAGCATTCCTAGCACGGAGTCTGGCAACAAACACACCGGAGTTCCATAAACGAAAGCAAATAACAGTGCGAACAGTCGAAATCGAACGAGAGAGTACTCACTGAATAACGACCCCAGGACAGAGGTAAACGAATTATACAAAAAAAGTTTCCTGTTAATTCTTTTTTTTCATAACTGAATTTTTTTTTTGTATACATTCAACTGTCTTGAGATACCCATTAAAAACAGAGGAAAGAATATTACAAAACAGTAGAACCCTGAGAGTGAGGGTTTGGTCGGCCACCATCAAAAGGTGGACCAAAATTACAATTGCTCAGGATACAAACGAAGTTTCATATACAAATTGAATTTCGGGTTGCACAACAGCAAGGAAAACCGAACGGAGGAGAACTGGGACTTGCCCAGTAAATTGACAGAGGCCACCTAATTAACAAAATTGACAACAGTAGCAGAGAATGAGCCTACCGGAGCAAAGCTCGTAGCAGTTTCATCGACCACGCCGGTGAACGAACCCCCACCTGCACAAGCAAGCCAATGGAGTACTGTTAGCTACATGCACGCAGAGTAAAGCCAAGAAATAACCTAAGAAGAAGGAAATTGAACACACAGTTAAGAAAATTGTTTTACCTGAAGAGTATTCGCATGGGAGGAGTGAAACCCCACTGAGCCACAGCCAACGGTGAAACCTTGTAGACCAAGGAGCAGACATTGTTAGAGCCGGAGGAAAATGAAGAGGGTAAGCAAATCATGGAGGAATAGCTTACCTTATCAGGACCGTGAAGCTGAGGAGGCCACCGTGACCGTGACCTGTAGAATGCAGAACAGGCACCCATTAACCAAAGCTAATAACCAGAAGAACTATAACGAAATGAAAACAGTGGAACAGGGGAAAGTATAGTAATCGAGCAGACGAAAACAACAGTAACCCTCTTATACAGATGAGGAAAACCTCCACACCGTGCCCAAGTAACTGGGCAATGAAGTCACAAGAACAAGCGAAGGTGTCACGCCAACAAACAACAGAAACCATAGTTGGGCACACGCAGACCCTGCTGCCAAACCCCATACAGTCGCAGCACAAACCCTCACTGCCAGTCCAAACCCTCGGCGCAACGAAAACACAAGTGAAAAATGAAGAAATGACAAAGAACCAAGGGTTTTGGCCATAACTGAGAGCGGGAAACAGTAACTGAGGCGGGTACACATGATTGAATTTCGACATAAATGCCATCCAACAAATATCTAGAACAATTCTATGATTAGCGCCTAATCAAATGTATGAAACCTCAAATTATTTGCTAATCATTCAATCGTTGATTAAAGTATTGTTATATCATTGTTAACCATAGTGAAGTGAAGTTATGTGCTGGGCCCATCACAACCTTATCTCCTTAATTAAGGGATAATCTCTTTAATTTAAGGGATAACCGTTGCATGACTTCAGAAAGACTTCTAACTTGAATTTCTCCAACTAATTAACTCAAGATAAATTAATTAATTATTTTTCATGCAGTTGGTGAGACTATATTCAAATTTTAATTCAAGGACAAATTAAAATTGGAATATTTTGGATTCTATTTTTATCATTTCTTGTTGCTATTTTCAACACTCCCTCTCAACAAGAAAGGAACTCAACTCGATCTTGATCCTGAACCTTTGGAATGTTCTGCATGCAACACTTTTCTCTGGTGTTGTTGCTCTAGCAACTCCAGAAACAAAAAAAACATCCAACCTGAATTAGTATGATGCATCTGTCATCAAAGTCTCTGACTGCTATTGCCTCTGTCGACTGAAAACTTTGCGCTTTTGTTGACTCAGCCTTTCTGCACTGTTGTCAATCCTTCTCTGCGCTCTTCAGTATCTGACTGCTCTAGCCTCTGTCACTGCGATTTCTAACTGCATCAATCCCATTGATTCCTCCTGCTACTATGTACTTTGGGCTCCCGTAGCAAGGTATGATCCACGAGATAGAACCTCTCAATGGATCCTGCCCAATTTCAGCCTTCTTGGGACTATCACTTTACATCACTCCACCTCACACCTGGAGGTATGGCTACATGTGATCCCTCTGCTGACTCTAATTGTGGCTCCTCCACAATTGTCTGTGACTTCTTTTGGGATTGTTTGTTGAGAGGTAATTTACTCTCCCTCTCAACCACTAAGTCTCTAACATTTGCCTTGCTCCTCAAGGCTTTGCATGCATCTTGAACCTCAAGAGCATACAGGTTCTTAACTCGTGAACCGATCTGTTTCACTTGTCTCGTGGTGATGTGTTTAAAGAAAACCTTTCACTTACTAAAAACAACATCGTAGCCTTTGTCCTCCAACATCGCGATCGATATCAAATTCTTCTTCAATCCAGGCACATACTTCACATCTGTCAAGGTGATAAGAGCTCCATGCTCCCTCTGAAAAGCAACCGTTCACACTCCGGAAACACTATACCTTTCATCGTCACCCATCTCTATGCGCATCTTGAGGACTTTCTCCTCCAAGGTACTGAATAAAATTTTATCGCTGGTCATGTGGAATGAGGCTCCACTGTCAAGATACCAACCACAACCTATCATCGATGACACCATGCATGCGATGAGGGTAAAGTCCATCAAACTGAGAGGCTAATGCCTCACCTTCAGATCCTTCTGAGGATCCCTTCTTGGACTTCTTCGATGGGCAGTTAGTCGCATAATGACCCATTTCGTGACAATTAAAGCATCTCACTTTAGACTTGTCAACCTTCTTCCCTCCATGAGAAGAATTTGATTTGGAATGAGAATCCTTCTCCTTCCCTTTCCTTGCCTTGCTACGGCCAAATTTTCTTCATCATCCTTGGATGAAGAACCATCTCGTGTGCTCCTCCTGATCTCCTCCTGCATGAGATCCGACCACAGTTGTTCCCAATCTGATAATTTCTGCCTTCCATTCATAGAGTCCTGGTAGCTATTCCAGCTCTTTGGAAGGCCAAGGAGAGTGAGGCTTACCATATCATCATCAACAGTAGTTATTCCCACACTACTAAGCTCATCTCTGCAAGTGGTGAGCTTGTTCGGATATGTGGAAATTGTATCGCAGTTCTTCATCTTGATTCTTCGAAGCTTATCCTTGTGCACCAATTTCCTCTGGTCGCTACTGTTCTGGTAGAGGTCCTTCAGTGTCTTCCACATTGAATATGGAGTATCCTTCCCATGGAGACTCGAGACAATATGGTCTCGAACTTCCTCAAGGATGATCTGTCTCACCCTCGCCACACACTTCTTCCACTCAGCCAACTCTTGTGCATTAGTTGAACCTGGCTTTGGGATTTCTTGATCAATGAAATCCTTCAGGCTATTGTCTTCTAATACAACTTCCATGCGATCTTTCCATGCTGTGTAATTCGAGCTGCCTTCCAAGGCATACTTGAGTCTCAAGCCATAGAACGCCATTGACCAACCTTGAAGCACGAGATGAATTCAATTTGCACCTGCAACCCCGAACTTCAAACTTCAAATTCTCTTTTCAATATACTTTTCACAGCTCCGATACCATGTAGAAATTCTGGCTGTAGATTACCCTAATAATGCAATATAACTAAAGCAAAATACTTTAATCTACTTCTACATTCAAACTCGCGGAAGCTTATTAGATCAAGCTGAACATATAAACCAGAAGAAGAATCAATGCACATGAAACAAAAAAGAATACTCAGGGGAAAGCCTCAGCTAAAAACCCCACTATCTGTATTATCATACAAGGTGGAAATATCTTAGAATTACACAAAGCTTTAGCTCTCATAGCTAGCCAGCTCTTAGTACAATCCTCTTGGATGCTCATAGGCAAACAAGGCTTCTCACAAACCTTCTCTTCTACCCTCCAAGCCTCTTATTTCCTTGCGCAGTTTCTCCTAGGTGATTCTCCTGTTACCAAGTGGAACACTGATCTCTCACACTGATCTCACACCCTGTAAAACTGCGTAATCCTCAAGGAACCTTACCTTGACTGCATGGATGAGTTTCCTTTATAGGAAAACACATGCAACTGATAGTACACTGTCCTTTATATTTAGCTCAACTGGGTCTTTCTCAGAATAGACATGCATGAGTTTTTGATGAGAGAATCTTCAGTTATCTGGAATACACTTGCTGAGTGCATGCATGAATCAACTCACTGATAACTCACAATTAATTCCTCAAACAGTTTGGAACTAATTTCACTGGATTTAACTCAGTAAACTGAGCTAATTAATTACAACTCAAATATAACTCAATCTTATCTCCTTAATTAAGGGATAATCTCCTTAATTTAAGAGATAACCGCTGCATGACTTAAGAAAGACTTCTAACTTGAATTTCTCCAACTAATTAACTCAAGATGAATTAATTAATTATTTTTCAAGCAGCTAGTGAGACTAAATTCGAATTTTAATTTATAATTTTAATTCAAGGACAATTTAAAATTGGAATATTTTGGATTCTATTTTTATCATTTCTTGTTGCTATTTTCAACACAGACTGTGGAAAAGTGATATCTGGTGGGATATAGCGAGGACGCTAAGGCATACAGAATCTATCTTCTAGGGAGCAGGAAGGTAGTAGTACGACGAGATGTAAAGTTCATGGAGGACAGAGGTTTCAAAAGATCTCGCGAAATGCCTTCTGAGGAGGAGTCAAAAGAGGATCTGTTGGTCATGCCTCTTCAACCAACAGAAGTGAAGAATTCTTCCTAAGGTTAGGAAGATTCTCAGGATGAGGAGGAGGAGCGAGCAAAAGCACCTGCTGGCAAAGCAAGAACTAGTAGGGAACTTCGTCAGATTCTGCATGATGCAGAGAACTTCATCGGTGAGCCAAGGAACAGGAAGAGGGAGCGAAAATAGCCAGACAAATATCAGGCGTTAGTAGCTCAAGATGGAGTGCCTGCCAGTTTCAAGGAGGCAACTCAACATCAGGTCTGGCTAGATGCGATGGTAGAGGAGTATAACTCCATAATGGTGAACGATGTCTTGGATGTGGTGTCATGACCTCAAGACAAATCTGTGGTAGGTCGAGATGGATCTACAAGATCAAATATGCTGCGGACGACAATGTTGAGAAATACAAGGTAGGTTTGTGGATAAGGGGTATGCTCAAAAGGAAGGGATTGACTATGAGGAAACCTTCGCCCCGGTAGCCAGGGATACATCTATTAGGACCGTGATATCTCTTGTAACCCACATGGGATGGGAGATCCATCAGATGGATGTCAAGACAACATTTCTAAATGGGTAATAGAAGAAGAGGTTTACATTGAACAACCAGAGGGCTTTAAAAGTCATGAGAAGAAGTCTCATGTATGCAGACTGAAGAAATCTTTGTATGGGCTAAAGCAGGCACCGAGAGCATGGTATGGTCGAATAGATCGCTACTTGCAGAAGATGGGGTTTGTCAAGAGTGACGCGGATCTGAATCTCTACTATCTGGTTGTAGAGAACAATCCACTTATCTTAGTATTATATGTGGATGATCTCTTTCTGATAGGATCATCCAGACTCATTGAGGACTGTAAGAAGAATCTAGCCACAGAGTTTGATATGAAGGATCTGGGACGAATGCACTGCTTCCTAGGGTTGGAAGTTTGGCAGCAGAAAGGAGAAATCTTCCTTGGGCAAGGGAGGTATGCTACAGAAATCTTGAAAAGATTCGGGATGGGAGACTGTAGACCTTGTTAGAGTCCTATAGTGATAGGATTCATAATTTTGAATTGGCTGAGGTTAACTCTTGTAATATTGTACATACCTTTCCTTTCTGCAAATGTTTTCCATATTAAAATTAAAAAATGTAAAGAGGGTATGTCCTAAAAGAAATATCAAAGGACAAGAAAAATAAGAAAAGATAAAAAAATACAAAAAAAATGAAAAAATATGAACCCCAAACAAAAATAGATCATGAAAGTGTGCAAGTCCAAGTGCCACTACTTTTTACTTTACTGTCTTAAATAATGGTTCTGTGCAGCTTGTCATACATGCCACAACCCATGATAGTCAAACTGCTTAATCTTGACTACTTCATGCTTTGAATTTTATGTTTATAGTTAGAGAATAAAATCTGACCAAACAGTTTAATCTTGGCAGATCATTAGATAGGTAGAGAAAATAAAAGGAGCTCATTAGTTCAATTTGAGCCCTTGGAAGATATAAGGTTAGAAGTAGATAGTTTGTTTTATAAAAGAAAAGGAAAGAAAAGGGTTTGCTAGCTTAAGTGCACCCACCAAAGTGAAGAAAAAAATGTTAGGGTAGGTAAAAGAGTAAGTAAGAAAAGGTTGCAGAAATACAAGTCATTTGGAGCATAAGCACTACTATCATGCTTATTAATTTCCCATTATCCCTTAAAATACCCCTTCCCCCCCCCCCCCCATTTTTACCTTCACTTCATTATCCCATATTTTCCACTAGAAACTCCCTTTAAAATCCCTTCCCCCTTGCTAAAATCATCATTATGTTCCATAAATCCCTTGTCCTAGGGTAAAAACCATTTTCCCCCCTTTGTGAAAAGTTATTTTCCCCTTTTTCTAATCAAAAAACCCATAAATCAACTTATCCTAAGTTGAAAACCCTTCCGCCTTGTAAAAACCCGCTCGATGGATCATTTAAGTTAATCCGTGATTAAAAGTTAATTAAACGTGGCTTAAGTGTGTTCAAGTAGGCGGGCCCCTCCTTAATCATTCCCCCAATCCCCTCTGCACATCTTTTCAGTGCAACCACCGTTCGATTAACACCCATATCATCCAGTGGTTATCGCTCCATTTCGCACACATTCCATTTCCGAGCTTTAACGGCCTGATAGCGCCCGAAATGGGTGGTTTTTCCCGGACCCAATTTAGCGACGTGTCACCATCACATCATTTCGCATCCCCTCCGAACTTTACCACCCTGCCCCCAAAAGTGGTGCGAAGAGGGGCAAAACCACCCTCTCGATACCACTCACTGTTCATAACCATTTTTCCCGCTTTTTCCATTTTTCACCCATTAAAGCCCCGTGAACGCCATTTTTACGTTTTTTTCGACCAACTACACATTGAAAGCTTGAGCTTTCATGCGCCCCTGAAATCTACAACCGCCAACCAACTACCAGTCGCCATCTTGCCTCTAGCACTCATCCAGAGCCAACATTTGTCATCTGTGACCTAAAACCTCGACCAAGTTCACAACACCAACCTCCGGTTTTAGGTATTCTGCAAAATACACCAATTTTCCCCTTTTTAACATAAAAGTTAAAGTAATTCAAACATTGAATAAATCAAATTAAGTTTTCTACCCCTGAATTAACTGATTTGCACCCAGACCCTTAAAAAACCTGCAAAACCCAGACCACTGGTCGAACCCTGCGAAGTCAATTTCCGACTTTTATCCCTGTAATCCACACAATGTCTACCCACATTTCCCTGAATGTTAAGCTTATTTCAACCGCCCACCTTGATCAAGATCACCTACCCTTGGATGATAGGGATTTTCAGATTAAAGATACATCTTCAGCGTCTGAAAGAATGAAGCTCCACTTCTCAAGCAAAGACAGATTTTTAAACCATGCTGATGATATTCACCTCTGGGAGTCAGATCCCCCCCTCTACCCATTCCGAGAAGTCCATGGTCTCCTAGGCATTATCCACTATTGTCAGACCTGTTACATCCCTAGCCAGAGAGCTGTAGTAGCCCCCAATCAACAACTGCTCTTCACTATCACTCCATAATCCATAAATAAGATGTTACAAGTCCAACCCAGCCCAAATTTAGCTCCTTTGTGCATTGGGGGACTACTAGAACTCTATAATTCTATTGATGAGGGCAAAGCCAAGCAAGTGTTCAAGGACTTCATAGTTGCAAAAGAACATACACTAAGTTTTACTCCTCCATACATAGCCCCCATATTTTCACAAACTTCTAGGCATATTATCACCATGATATCTTCCATCCTTGGATACAGGACAGATGAACATGTAGATGAAGTCACTTTTGCATTCTTGTCCCTCTTTACCTTTGGTAAACCTCCTGCCTTCAAGTTTGACTATGCTCAGTTCATTGCAGACAAAATGCATGAACAACTCATCAGATTGCTCACTGAAAGGGTGTTTAATTTCTCTGCAGTATTGCATTATTTGTTTTTGTACTACCAAACTGTTAAATTCCCCATGAAGATCATAAAAGGTGACACTAGAGAAAAAGAGAGGTCTGTACTCTATTGGACACCTATTGTCCAGAAATATTCCACTGTTTCTGATTATAAGGAGTTCATAGATTCCTTTGTCCACCCAGTGATGAATATGCTGACAAGAACTGTGCAACCTAGGATTAGATCTCAGATCAAAAGGGTACTTCAGCTGGCTAAAAACCGTAAGATAGGAGACTGGTACTTGTACCAGAATCACACAGAGATCAAAGTCTATGGCTGCCAACTGGCTCCATATAAATTGCCAAAGTAGTATCTTCCGTTAAGAATTTTTGCCTTGGAATATTTTAGTCAAATCATCAACTCGGATGATGTCAACTTCGTGGCTGCAAAGAAGAAGGCCGAATTCAGAGTCAAAAGTGAATTGGGCCCCTTTATTTGCAATAATAGACAAGCTGGACCAGAGGCAGACAGTATGTTACAGGAGTTGAAATTTGCCAAGAGTTTTATGTGGCAGTATGACCCTCATGGAGTAATAACAAAAATGAGAACCAAGGTTAAACTAGCTCCTTATGCACATTATTTAGTGCCTGAAATTGAAAGATATGCCAACCAAACTGAATGGGTGGAAAACACTTTGGTAGATAAAGATAGCACAATTGTTGATGTTGAAAATGCTCTGTATGATATTGAGCAACAGATTGACCTGAGTGAGTTCCTGTAGGTCCCAGATCAAGGCCAAAGGATGGATGCTCCCTCTGCATTGCAAACACCCCTGAATAAGGAGAAAAACCCTAAAAGCAGAGAAGAGACTTCTAGTTCCCAGATGGAAACAGTGGATGAGCAAGCAGACCGAAGGAAAAGGAGAAAACTGAATCTTGTATCTGAACAGGAAGAACAGAGTGAGGCAGAAGGAACAGAGTCAAAACCACAGTTAGAATCACGACCAGACACAGTAGGTCAGAAAGGGAAAGAGGTAGAGGAAACAAATGAACCCACCACCTCTAACACACAGTTGATAGAAAGGCAGAAGTCAACAGAGGTTTCTTCCTTTGTCAGACCAGCTGACAAAGAAAAAACCATAAAGGATAGATATAAGGAGATTAAAATGAGAAATGAAAAATTGAAAGCTGAGACATATGCTCAGTATTTCAAACATTCAGCTCCTAACCGGAGCAGGCTAATGTCTGCATTTGATATTGAGGAGGGAAACGTGCAAATGTCATATATGCATCCAATAGTGCCACAACCCAAGTTTGCAGCAGATTATAAGAAGCCACATTTGAAGTATTGGCAAAGGACATCCATCCCGTGGACCAAATAGAGTTTCACAAACAAGCTAGAGAAATGATATACTCCACCTTGTCTTGGAAGGCCATGGATGCATACAGATTACAAGAGTCCTTAAATAATACTATTGCACAGTTTAAACTCGAGAAGGCCTCCTCCGGTGCTAAAGACACAAGGATCAAATCCTTGGAAGACTTGATCATTGCACTGGGCCATGACCCAAAGGACATAAAGGCTACTGAGCAATTGATAAAAAAGAAGAATGAAGACATTACAACCCTGAAAAACAGCTCAAACTGCCTCAATCACAACACCCTCAAACAAATCAATACCTAGAGAGCCAAACTGCCTAGGAGGAAATGCTTGACTTAGTGTTGCAGTTGAGCACCCAACTGAACGAAATGGAAAAAAAATGGACAAGTTGACCAAGCAAGCAAGCCTCCAAGAAAATGTAGCCACGGTCATCGCAACTGTCACCACAACAATACCATCAACATTGGCTGAGAAATTGGCCACTGCATTGCCTGCAACAACACCATCTACTTCAGCAATAGGGTCGACCACAACGGATTTTACAGGTGAAGAAGCCAATAGGTTGGCTAAAGCCATGGAAGAGATGTCCCTCAAAGCTGTAGAAATCAGGAAACTGGAAGAGAAAGTAAACAGTCTGGAGACAGACTGTAAACTTGCTCAAATTATGAATAAGGAGGAACAACACAAGGTAGCAAGATTAACTGAGAGGATAAAGAATCTAGAGAAAGAAATGACTCTAGGTGAGCCATTGGGACAGGCAAAAGAAAAACTGTGGGCCAATATCATTGACTCTGTCAATGATATTTGGCCATCCATTCAGGTAATTTTTGAGCAGATTGATCTGGTTAAAGAGGCCACAAAGGCAATTCAAAAGGTTAAAATAGAGCTGGAAGGGATGCCAGAAGAGGCAACCAGGATCATCGACTTTTTGAATTCCAAAAACAAATATGAACTGGAAGAATTGGATATTAGTGACAGGACAGGGACAATCCTAGAAGTAAGAAGAGTCCTTACTAAAAGGAATTTGATGCACAACTTGGAAGACAAGTGTCAAACTATGCAGCTTTCTATTGATAGATTTAAATTCAAATTTGACACTTTGATGCAGAAAGGTTTACCAAGTCCTTTGGTAATTAATGACAAGTTGATGACACAAGAGGACTACAACAGAAAGCTCAGGGAAGTGGCTAAAACTCAAGTCAACAATGCAACCATCCACAACACAGCAAAACAAGGGATGCCCTCTGGTAAAGTCCTTTACCAAGCTTTGGAGAACTTGTTTTACCTCTAGCATGAGGTAAAACACCTATTTGTAAATAAGCCTACATTTGTTAAATACAGAGAGGCTCATGAGGTCTTCAGGAAGTTGAAGAACATTCAGTTACTAATTGAAGAGAGATGGGAGCAGTTGACTGACTTACTTTAATTCAAAGTAAGTTCAACAATTAACATAGTTTGGTAAAAACAGAATGGTGAAAGTAAACAGGTAGCTGTCCCAGTCAAAGAGTATCAGAGTCAAAGAGTATCAGTGAAAAAAGATAAGTCGAAGAGCATCAGATGACAGCTAAAAGATCAATCAGCTAAATATAAAAGGAAATCAGATATAATAGTGCCAGAAAGCAATAAGTTAGAAAGGTGGCATTACCTTTTTAGAATTAGATATTTTTTCCCTAAAATAAATCCCAAGTCAGTTTGGGATATTTTGTAAATAATTCTGTATAAATACTTCATAATTTGAAGTATGTAGAGTGGATTCTACTAGACATTTCTATAGACTTTTTGATCAGAAAACCCAGAGGGTTATTGTATCATTTGCTGAGCCAGCAAGCTGGATTGATAAATAAAGATAAGATATTTCAAAGGATTCATGTGTTGAGCGAACTTCAGACAAGTATTCTCATGTGTTATTGTTATTTTTCTCAAGTTATTCATAATCTTTAATGTTTTTCTAAATCTAAATGTTATAACTGGAATAATACTTCAGAATTTGTTTAATTACACTCTGTCTTAACAATTATACATTTAAATGTTTTCTGCTGATATCTAAGTTAAAGAATTCTTAATTGCTCTTTGGTTTAGATTGATTTCTTGAATATCCAGGTTAAAGGATTCTTAATTGCCCTTTGATCTCGATTATCCCTTCATTCATCATTCATTATTCGGTTTGAGAACCCTTAATTGCTCTCCCACCCATAGTGAAACCCTTTCACCCCTCTATCTCAAAGATTTGAAAAACACTCTGCTATCTTGCCCTTTGAACATTCCCTTTTGTGAGTTAATCTAGTTTTGCTTCCTTATTGTTCGATTCCATAGCCCAGTGGTCTAAAGGACATCATTCTATCCATCTGTCTAAGTGATCCCACCACCCAATCTTAAATACAAATAAAAAACCCCTTGAACAATCATAACTAGCCTAAAAACATCTTAACAAAAACAAAGTTAAATTTTAAAAAGAGAGCCCTCTCTGAGCATCAGGAAGGCTAGGTCATGATCTCCAAAAGCGGTTTGTGGTTATCTTTGGTTTTTCTTTCTTTTTAATTCAAAGGAATTATCAGAGTGATAACAGACCTATGGCTACGCCAATGATCACCAACTGGAAGAAGATTGATGCATCAGAAGACAAGGATGTCGATCCCACCCTATACAACAGCTCATAGGGTCCTTGATGTATCTGGTCAATACCAGGCTAGATATCTGCTACGCTGTCAACATCCTCATTCAGTTCATGGTGGAACCAAAGAGGGCACATTGGGTAGCAACCAAACACGTTCTCAGGTATTTACAGGGAACAGTTGATTATGGGCTCTTGTACACCAAGGGGAAGGATATTAGGTTGAGTGGATTTAATGATGCAAATTGGGCAGGAAGTTCAGTGGATCGGAAAAGTACCTCTGGGTACTGTTTCAACATTGGATCAGGAATGACCTCTTGGTGTTGTAGGAAACAGAACTCTGTGGCTCTGAGTTCATATGAGGTAGAATATATGGCAACAAGGACAACTTCGTGTGAGGCCATATGGCTTAGAAACTTGCTGGTGAACCTATTCAGAAGAAATATGGAGGCGACCAGGATAATGTGCGATAATCAGAGTTGCATCAAACTCTTTGAGAATCTAGTGTTTCATGATAGGTCGAAGCATATTGATATCCGGTGTCACTTTGTTAGAGACTGTGTCCAATGAGGCGCTGTACAGTTGAGCTACACTCCTACAAGAGAACATGTGGCAGATATCCTTACCAAGGCCCTTGGAAAGTCAAAATTTGACTACTTCAGGGAAAAGATGGGGATGGTAAAGAACCCCTTTCAGAAGTAGAAATGAGTGTGTTAGCAACATGAATGAAGAGGGAGTTGCAGTGTTGGGAGAAAGGACCAGCAACGGCACGGATGCAGAGGGAGTTGTCGTACAAATGCAGTAGTGGCAGTAGTAGAGTCATGGGCAGCCGTACAGGATGCAACAGTGTAGAGGATGTTGGGCAGGGAGGCTTAATATTAGCACAGGGACCGAAGCCAGATGATTAGGGTGATACTCAGGGAGGAGTATTACTAGAGCACAATCCTCGCTAAGAGGGAGTGTTGATTTGGGGTAGCATCGGATGTGCTTTAGCCACGAAACTTGGTGGAAAGGCTAAGGCACATGAGATCTCCAATACCCAAAAAGGGTTTGGGCAGATTCTATGCAGTTTGGGAGATATTAAAATAATTAATATTTTTAATGTAATCCTTAAGTCTAAACTTAGGGAAAATAAAATATTAATGTGAACTAATATGAAAATGTGTTAGAATGGTCCAAAAGTCATGGATCATGCCAGATCTAATCTTAGTCGTTGGTTAGGGACTTAATCTCGGCCGTTGATTTGTCAACGAGAAAAGTATAAGAAGAGGCTTGAGGGTCACTTGGAGAATGTACTGAGGGAGACCAGTCAGTTCAATTTCTGGAGCGGGGTTAACTGAGAATTGAACCAATGGTCTAGTGAGTAGTCATGAGGTAGCAAGTATGGAGTAGAGAGACGGGAGATCAGCGTAGAGGCAGAAGAGGTAGATGTAGGGCCAGAGGGAGCCACGCAGAGGCAGTGGAGACTGCGCAGAGCCAACACGGCCTGCGTCATCCACGCAGAGGCTGCAGGAGTGACGTAGAAGGCTAGAGAGGCTGCGTAGAGTCTCAACAGGCTGACGCAGAGGGTTTCAGGCCACCACAGAGTGTAGCAGGGTTGACGCTGGGATCAGAAGAAGTGCTGGAGGATTTGTTTATCTCTGGGTAAGCCAGTTTGGCACCTTGTTGTACTAGAAAATTGCTGAATAATAAAATCCTCTGTTGCTGTATCGGTTTCCCACATTGGGTTTTTACGGGGACATTACCAAAATATCTGTGTCAATGTGTTGATTCTTGTGCATATGTTTGTTTTTAGTTTTACAGTGTGATATCTGCAACAATATTTATTTTAATGTTTTTTGAAGTGATTTCATGAATAAATTATGGTGGAATAAGTAGGAAAAGTAAACCAGTTTTTGCAGTGATAGGATTTTCACAAAGATTAGGGAGGGCTTGTTGCACCAGAAAAAACGTTAACACTGGAGGGGAGGAGGCCACTTTTAGCAGTTGGAGACCCATGGAGACCACTTTGTGGAACCCTAACTGAATCTTGGGACCTCATAGGAGGGAATGAGGTGAATTTGGGGGCCAACCCTCAAATTGTGGATTTCACAAGTATCTATACCATCTTGGACACCTCATCAACCTTGGACACGGCATTTGGAGCATTTATTGTTGAGGACATCAACATGAGAGATCTTACGACTCACACGTGGGAAAATTAGGGCATATTTTGATAAAGTTAGTGGGTTGGCTTGTAACCCAAGATCATTTTTTGTTTTAGGGGCTTTGTTGGGCTAATTATTAGTCCTACTCATATAAATAGAGGAGAGGCTCGTTGTATTGGATCATCATCTCTTGTGACTATTTCAACCCTCTTAGAGATTTTTAGCCTTCTTTTTTTCTTGTGGAGATGTGACTCTGTGGTGTACTTTGCTATTTAAAGCTATTTCTTTGGTCTGGGAGATGTTGCTTTGGAGCAATAAAGGCTTGTACGTGCATTCTATCTTATAAGTGTGGCTTTGATTTGATAAATTTTTATTCTTGTGTCTAATGCATGGAATGGTTAATTATCTAGGGTTTCCATTGTGCTAGTTATTGTTGAAAATCATTGAATGGATTCTAGATGATACCATTGCATTCATTACTCACTAGTAGAATATTAATGGCAATCCCAATGGTGAATCTTTAAACTAGATCTCCCAAGAGATTTTGGTCCCTCAGAAAAGTAATAGCTATGTGAAATTTGAAACTCTATTACAGTTACTGGTTATTATTCTCCTATCTATTTAGATTATTTGGCTTATGCAATTAACTTGTGGCAAATATTGAATAAAACACAACTGCAACTTCACACAAAATAAATAAACCACAAGAATTGAGAAAATTATGCACACGCACAAATAATGAACACCAGGGTTTTCAAACAAATGTCTTTGGAAAAATCCCTAAGGGAAACCCGTTCAATAGATGAGGGTTTTATTATTATTAATCTTCAGCGATTTGAGAAATACAACTACTTGCCTAACACTGGCAAAGCTCTGGAAAATTTCCCCACTGCCAAAATAGTATGGAAACCCACACTTCCTCTGCAAAATAAACTCGACCTCCTTAGTGCTATTCACATCTCTTGCTTGCTTTGCGTATTGGAAAATATGCAAATGCTAGTTGCCCACTTTGAACTTGCATAGCTACAGGGAAATCGTTCCTGTGACTCCTTCGTCTGCCTACAACTCGCACTTCTTTGACCCCTTTCTTCGACGATTGGAAATCCATTTGCTGCCTAGATCTGCACACTAGCTAACTCGCACTGCTAGGTACAAACTCTTTGCATATAAATTCAGCCTCCCTTGTTGTCACTAGAATGCTAGAAAATCACTATGGAAATCCTCTTCAAAAATATTCTCCCAAATTCTTTGCCGAAACCCTTGCTGCTAGTGTCCTTATATTGCCTCTGCGCCCTTGTTCTCACTGCAAATTTGTGTCTCCTTCATTTTCACCATATGACATGTTGTTCCTCTTATAATCTCTCGTTGATAAATCAATGGCGATGATTTAATCAAAATCGATGGCTAAGATCATATTGACCCCATCAAGTGACTTTTTGAGAAGTCTCTAGAGGAAAATCAATTTACCTCAATTAATACTGATTAATTAAGCTTATTTCCCTAAAATTAATTAATTGCTTAATTAAATGTAATCAAGGCCTTTTCTTGTGAAACCAATTTTGGGTATTAGAGAAAATGTGTTTCTTAGCCTCATATACACATTCTGAGACTAGAACACTTGTCCGAGCTACTCTTGTCCTCTTTCCATAGATGCTTGATGTGAAGTTGCCCCATTCCTCTGGTAGTGCATTGAGCACTATGGTAGTCATTTCCTTGTCAGACATTATTTCTCCCAACTCTTGGAGTTGGTCTCTTATCTTTGACACCCTCATAAAATATGATGCTCTTCCTTCTTCCTTGGATATCTTCATTTTGTAGAGTTCTTGTCATAGTGATATTACTTCTCCAACAGTACTCACGAAGAATAGTTCCACCAGCTTGTCATATATCTCTTTAGTCGTTTCCAACTTTGATACATAGGGTATGAGGGGATCGTTGATGGACTCAATGAGAATCCTTTGAGCCCTTACCTCCCCTTTCATGTATTTTACCTTTCATGTATTTTACAAGTGCTCGAGCTTCTTCCTTTGGAGGTTTAGTTATTGAGCCCTTAACATGTTCCACAACTTCATTTTCTATGAGGATCAAATTGGTCCTCTTCTTCCATGCTAGAAAGTTAACTGACCCAACCAACTTGTTGCTCTCCTTGCAAAAAGACATTTTGACTGATTCAGATGTAGACATAAAATTACTTACTTGAGAAGATACTCCTTGATGACAATATCTTCAATTTGCTGCCTTCTTGATCTTTGATGATGTGGTTATAGAAGATTTCTTCTTGAAGAAGATGTCTTCCTTCAAAATGATCCTTGACCCAAAGAGAGGGAGATCACCTTGAATCTTCGATGATGATAACAACTCCTTTCTTCTAGCTTCCCTTGGATGAGTAGACTTCAAGATGCTTCGCTTGTAGGTCTTCTTGAATTTTTGTAGAGGTAGGATCTATTGAGGTCTTCTTTCTTGAGATGAAGATTTGAGCGAGGTTTACAAAAATGCTTCAAGTGTAGACTCTTTCCTTGAGCAAGCTAGGGTATTGATACTTCCTTTGAAATGCCTAGGAGATGAAAGGATCTTCTTGATGCCTTGATGCCCTTGATGCCCTTCTAGAACTTTGATCCTTGAGTGCTTGAGTGTCCTTTATTGAGCTTCCCTTCCTTGACTTGTCACCTTAGCTCTGATACCATGTTGAGAAATCTAGGGGCAGCAGTATAGGTGATTTCTCGATACTTAAAATGACTGCTTATGAATGCTTTTTACTTTTCTTGATTAGATTCTTCTTTAGCTTGATTATTATTGTGTTCTCTTCATCAAACAGATATCAAAACATAAATAACACGAGACAAAGGAGATAAGATATAGGTTATCAGTTAGGGCCAAAACCTCTCCAAACTTGAGAGGAAAACCCATCGAGTTCTTCTTCTTATAGAATCTTCAATTGACGAATTCCAAGTCCTAGACCCTTGACCAAAACTCCTCCAAGACCAAGTCTATGCTACTCCTTAATGAGTCTTCTCTTTAGTCAAACTTCCTTCCAGTGACAATTGCTTCTTTGACCTCTTTTTCCTCTTTTTCGACCCCTACAATTTTTGTCTGCAATTTTCGGTCACTGCAAAAACCCTAGTTTCTGCACGTGTGGGAGAAAGATGGAGGTTTTACCCTTTTCTCTTCTTTGCTTGGATAAAGGCTTTTTCCATAGCAACTCGACTTGCTAGATTTCTTGACTTTCACTTGTTTTTCGGCCTCCTTAGATGATTGTCATACTTCGGCTTCTACTGCAACAAATGATGCCCAATATTCTTCGCATGTGTGAGGAACTTCAGCCCAAAAACTATCCAAAAACTCAATCTTCTTCTCTTCCTTTTATCTTCCTCTTTCTCGCTTATTGATGCTCCTTCTTTTATTGAACTTCTTGGTGTATGAGATCTGTCTCCTTGAATGAGGTTGAGTGCCCTATATATAGGCTTCCTTCCCATGCTTGTAAGTCGACTTGTCTTGATCCTAGGCCGACATGTCATCTTGGTGTAGGCTGATTGCTTCATTTGAAGGCTGACTTGCTAGTAGCACTTGGACTTGGTCTTGGAGGGTCTTTTGACTCTTACAATAACTCAAATAAATATGTAACATGCCCAAGAAGGGTCTCTCATACATGACAAAGACTCAATTGACTTTATGACTTAATGACGAATCCTAAGAGCTCACAATGGGAGCTTGACCTAAAAATAAATTTTCCTTGAGCATGAAGCCCATGCTTTAGGATCAATAATAATAAATTTATTTTTCTCATTACATCAAATACATAAACTCATGATTGCATATGTCATTATCAAGACCGAACCTAGTTACATATTTCAACACCCTCAATGATCAGGACCAAGAGATTGTGACATCATCCTCATTTCTCTCTCTTTGTTGATCAGTACCATGATGTCTGGTGTTGTATTCACTTTGCATCACTACACCTATGACACTATTATATATCTTTTTGGTTTGGTTTTGTTAGACCTATTGATTAGCTTAGCTAGATGCTTGTTTAGGATGCACTTTTTCTTTTTATTTCTTAATCTTTCATCATATCCTAGGAGCTGCTTTTGCACTCCCATAATGTAATCACATTGGATGTATCTTTTAGTCCCATGATTTATGGTCATTTGTTGAAAATTAATAAAATTATTTTAGCTTTTATATCTTATTGCTAATTATGAAAAGACAACTTTACTTACAGAATCAAGACTCAAATGGAGCAATTCAAATTCCATTCTATATGCATATGGAAATTGAATGTTCAGGTGGTCTGTTTTCTTAACAATAGCCCTCCACATTCCCCTCCTTCATATCAATACGGAAACCAAAACAGTAAGATGTAGGTAAGACTAGGAAAGTGGCTTTATATAATATCAATAAGGGAGGACATTTTTTATATTGGCATTCATTTGATTTTTTCTTATTGCCAACCCAACATTCCCATGAATTGTGGTTTCAGTATATTTTGGTCTGGGTGGGCAAAGGGTGTATCAAATGAGTTGTTTGTTATATAAAAAATTAATTAATTAGTAGTTATTAGGCAAAGGGCATGAGTAAAGATCATGCCCATTCACTAAAAGGCACCCAAGGCAGTATAAATCCAAGGGCATCTCACAAATTGTAATCATCTTCTATCTTTTAATAATAATAAATATGATTTTTCCGAGTATTTGAAAGTGTTTGTGCCATCTGGTATCAAGGCAGTTTGCTCCCAGGACGCTATTGCTGTTGGGCGATCGAGTACCATTGCTGCACCTGTTCGACGCTGCTGCTGTCACGTTCCGATTCCCTTCGCATCTCCCATTGCCTCCATGCGTCCACCCTGCCGTTCTCTGTTCTTCGTCTGTTGTTCTCCGCTAGTAATCAACCTGACCCACACCAGTTACCATCCCTGCCCCACCGCCCCAACCACCCGTTGCTATCTCTGCCAATTCCTGTCGTCTCACCACCACCCGCCACCTTTTCTTGCTGTCTGCCGTCTTACCACCACTCGCTGCCAATTCCTATCGTCTCACCACCATCTGACAACGATAGAACCCCCGCAGTAAAACAATTTTGCTATTCCGACCGTCTTGTCCGTCATTCGCAGCCACAGTGCTGTCCGTAGCCACTGTCCTGTCTGCCGTCCGCAGCCGCAGCCGCAGTGCTGTCCATAGCCAACGTCTTGTCTGCTGCCCACAACCCATCTGCCGACCTTCAATCATCTGTGCTCATCTATTGTACCTTGTTCCGTTCACCCATCGTTCACGCCCTTCATAATTCGATTTGTGGCACCGTTTTGGCTTTTGCTGGTGTGTTATATATAGGGACTTATATAATTGATATATGTTGGTTTTTATAATAGTTTCTATATAAAAAAACAATTAAACAATTAAATTAGTTTAATTTAATTATTTAAAAAATTTTATTATTTAATAGAAATAAAAAAAACTTAGTTCGAGTTAAGAAAGGAATTTTACGCTGGTGGACAAATATACACCCCCACAAACCATTTCAATGTCGTCGATGACAATGACCAGTTTCAGCAAAACACTAATTGATCTGGAGAATAGGATTACTAGCCACTTCGATGATTTCAACCAAAAATTACTCGATCTCGGGAGTAAGGTTATCGGACATTCTGACGATATCAAGATGCTACAGGATACGAAAAATCGAATAGAACAACAACTCGGGTAGAACTATATCAAATCCGAAAGAAATCATAATCAGACAATGTCATTGCTGAACACTTTGTGTGACAGGATGAAGGTTACACCTGAACAACTACTCCAAGACGATGGAGGTAATCAATAACACAATTCATCAGATTCAAAAAATTTAGCAGATTCTCATGAAAAAGAGGAGTCTCCAAAAAAACATCCACACACCATCAATGGAATAGTAACGCAAATTTTCAAATAAGTAGCTCTGGAATACATTCACCAATCAATACACTCTTTTCGCTCCACCATTAGTGACGTATCAACGAAGAGCAAAAATCGAGCTACCCAAATTCGATGGTAACGAAAAATGCAGCATTGCATGGCTGAATAAAGCAGAAGAATATTTCGAGATTTACGATATTGACAATGATGACGAAAAGATTAGACACGCTTCCATGAAAATGGAAGGCGAAGCATATAATTGGTATATGTGGTGGAAGAAGACGACAATCGCCATCAGTTGGAGAAAATTTAAGGATGCATTCTTTAAAAGATTCCAAGGTGTAAAGGAAGAAGAGTTCTTTTCAACACTCATTAGATTGCGACAAAAAGGAAATGTGGATGAGTACACTCGAGAATGGGAGACCTTAGCAACATGAGTAATTGGGTTATCAGAATCTCGTCTAATTCAATCATACATCTCCGGACTTAAAATTGATTTACGAGTAGAACTTGAGCTTCATGACATTACGTCAATAGAAGTAGCAAGACAAAAAGCAAAAGCTACTGAAAAGAAATTTGAATAGATACTGTGGTCAAAACTGGAAAAAGTATATTTGAGATGAAGAATGCCCCAATCTATGAATACAGATAATACAATATATGTACCACCACATCTTCGTGAAGGTGAAAAATCTAATGTGGAAATGCAAAGGATAAAAGAAGGCAAATGCAAATGTTGTGGCGAGAAGTGGGACCCTAAACATAGGTGTGCTAAAGGAAAAGAATCGAAGAACCTGTTAGTGTCAGTCTTTACAGCCTTCCTCCAGTGATCAAACATGCTCTTACAAAGTGATTTTGAAGTGTCAAGGTCAAATTTTGTCGTTTCAGTGAGTCTTCAAGCAAAATTTGGTCACTGGGCATTAGGTCTAGGGTTTGCCCAAATGTCAGTCCATGTCACCATTCAGCTGAGTTTATCATCATTCAGAGGGTTGTCATTATCATGTCAGTGTCTAATGAGTCATTTTACACCTGGTCCATGCTTCAGTTGCCACCCAGGCAAGGTCATTTCCCTCTCCTAGGGTTTTGAAGCCAATTTCTCTTGGGCGGCTAAATCATCGGCAAAACTTGTTTCCTGATGTTCATACACCTTCCCCTATCCTTAAAGTACCTTATTAAACACTTCCCATCCCTTAGACCCGCCAAATTCCTCATTTTTTCACAAACCCTAGTTTCTAGCTACAACCTGGCAATTTTCTAGGTTGGGCCTGTGTTTTGCCCTTTTGGACCCTTTCCCCTCGCTCAATCTCTGAGATTCCACTTTCCCCTGCTTCCTAACATCCCTCCCCACTCCCAAAAATTTCCCCAAGAATTTAGAAGCCCTCTATCCCCTTCATTTCGCTCCATTTCGACAAAATCCCTTGTTTCACACATCGGGACAAGTTGCACTCAAATGATGTTTCAGAGCAATAAAAGATGAATTTTGGAAAACTGAGAGAGGTTTTTGTCCATAACATGCCAAAGAAGAAAAACCTCCTTCACTTTTTGCACAGGTGTCATGGTTTTAGAGCAATGCCAAAATTACAGTCGCCGGATCCAAGGAGTTTGGCCAAGGCACAAAAACGGAAAAAGAAGACCAATCCCCTCCGTATCTTGGCCGAGGCTTCTCTCACTCACCATGATACTCATTAGCATCCTCCTAGCAGCAAACCCAAGAAATTTTGAGAGTTTTGAAGCATTTTTGGCATTTTTGGGAATTTTACAGGTTTTGGCCATTTGACTGGTCTCACCCCGCGCGCGACCATACATGGGGGCAACTCAGAACGGGGAAAACTTTGCATTTTTGGAATTGTCATGCAAAAATACACTTGCCTATGGATGGGTTTCAGATTTTATGGAGATTTGGGCTTCCAAAAGCTCAAAATACATGCAAATTTTGACTTTCTGCCCCTATTTTGAGTTGCAGAAAGCTGTCTTGGGAGAAATGACTTTTGAGGGGTCAAATCAACTCCAAATTCAAAAATTCCGGTGGGGTTGGAAAGTAGACTCGCAGACCTTTCCAACGAGCTATCTTGCACCTGATTTGGACACCGGGAAGGCCCTCAAACAGAGCTGTGAATGTGCGCGACCAGTCAGAGTGATGTGCGCGACCTGTCAGGGAAATTTGCCTGTTTTGACCAGTTCGGCCAGCAAAACACTGTTTTCATCTTGGTTGACTTTTGAGGCATGTAAATGATGGATTTTTGTGTAATTTTCATGGCACTTAGATACTTTTACTCTCCCTCATCACTTCTAGAAGATTCTTTGATGTAAATGGTAAATATTTAATGCATGGATAGGTTTCCTAAGTTTTAGAGGCAAGTTGTTTTGACTGCCTATTATCTAGTGCTCAGTTTAGAATTAGTTGAAACAGCTCCTAGGAAGCTGAGCTCGACCCCTAGAGGTGGGGAAAGGAGTTAGATCATCTATATTATGCCTTCTCTTGCTCATTTTCATGGTTGGACTCTTGAGGGAGAAGCTCCTATTGTATATTTTACTTGTATCTTTGCAATTTGAGGAAAAGGAAGACCAGGGTTTTGCAGACATCATTGGGATTCTTGTGGACTCTTGTGTTGATGGTGTGTTCTCTTATTGTAATTGTAAGTGTGTTTATGTGTTCCATCCCTTTCTTTACTGCTGCTAATTAAACAAATGAAGTGATAAAGTTTGAATTCATGCATGTCATGCTCAGCTTTCAAATTTGTTTAATGTTTATGTTTTCCACTGTCTAGAGAGGATTCAAAGTCATTGTTTGCCCTCTTTAGCTTTTCTCCTTTCTTCCTTGATCATCCATTTCAGCTAAAGGCATCAGCACAAACTCCTACCTTGCCCCAAAGATCCCCCTGCAAAAACTGAGCTCAATCCCCGCACCCTGAATTGCACTCCCTCCAATTGCCACCAAAAACTTTAAATCAACCCTCCTTATCAGTTTACTAGCCTAATATCAGTGTTCTGAATTGGGTCAGCTCATCCTATTGAAAGATCTACCGAGTTTGACCGGAGAGAGCCTTCTCCTGCCTCGTAGGGCTAGCTACGAGGCTGAATGGTTTGATGTAGCCTTGAGATTTGTCTATCTCAGCCTAGGTGAAATTTCAAGCGCTAACTATATAACTGTGAAGCAACTAATGATTCAAATAGTGATGAATCCGAATTAGGAGTAGAAGATTCCCTAGAATTCCCTCCAGAATTAGATGACGAAAGTATTCTGCAAGTGTCACTATCAGCGATGACAGGTATATCACAACCCTAGACTCTAAAAGTAAAAGGACATATAAAGAAGAAAAACGTAGTGGTTCTCATCGACTCTGGTAGCACCCACAATTTTTTAAATGCAACCATGAAAAAGAGACTCAACATTTTCTCATTTCCCTTGCCCAACATGAAGGTGATGGTAGCCGATGTTAAGAAGATTGAAAAGGTAGGGAAATGCCATAAGGTCAAATTGCAGATTCAAGACTTTAATTTAGAATCCCCGTTCTTCACTGTACCATTAGGAGGAGTAGATGTGGTCTTAGGTATCCAATGGCTACGAACCCTATGCACTTACTCTGCCAACCATCAAGAGAAGTTCATAAGCTTTAACTGGGAAGGGCAAAGGTACAAGTTATACGGACTCCAAGCATTAGAGAATCAAATCGTGTCGTCATCCCAGATGATGAAGATGATTCAGAAAGGATCATCAACTTATGTAGTACAATGTCACTAGTTAGAAATTTTATCTGCAAACATGATCAGTGAAGAGTCACCAAAAGTACAAGAGTTAATTTAGAAGCATGAAAAAGTATTCCAAGACTTGCCCATGGAAATGCCTCCTAACAGGGAAATCGAACATACAATAGAAGTCAAAGCAGGATCGGACCTTGTCAACATCAAGCCGTATCGATATCCACATCACCAAAAGACTGAAATTGAGAGATTAATCCAAGACCTTTTAAAATGTGGGATCATCTCGAAAAGTAAGAGTCCATATGCTGCTCCAGTGGTATTGGTAAGGAAGAAGGATGGATCATTTAGGCTATGCATTGATTATAGAGGATTAAAAAAAATAACAATTAAAAACAAATTCCCAATTCCCTTTATCGACGAAATGTTGGATGAACTACATGGCACAAAATACTTCTCAAAATTGGAGTTAAGGTCGGGTTATTACCAAATCAGAATCGGGTTGGAAGACATACCAAAAACGACATTCCGAACACACGAAGGTCACTACGAATTTAAAGTAATGCCCTTTGGATTAACCAATGCTCCAACAACATTCCAAGCCACCATGATTGGGTTATTCCGTCCTCATATTAGGAAGTTTGTATTAGTATTCTTTGATGATATTTTAATTTACAGTAAAACTTGGAAGGGGCACCTACAACATCTGGATAAAGTTCTCCCACTACTGAATGAGCATCAGTTCTATGCCAAGAAATCCAAATACACCTTTGGGAAGGAAGAAGTAGGATATCTTGGACACATAATATCCCATGAAGGAGTAAAAGTGGACCCTAATACAATCAAAGCTATAAAGGAATGGACCAAACCAGTTAATATATCCAAGCTAAGGGGGTTCTTAGGATTGAGTAGATATTACCGAAGATTTATTAAAAACTATGCACATATAACTACCTGTAACAAACCTTTTAAAGAAGAATTCATTTCAATGGAATGGGGAAGCAGGAAGGTGTTTTGAAGAATTGAAGGAAGCTATGTCTAACGCCCCAGTATTGGCAACTCCATATTTCTCTAAACCATTTATCATTGAGTGTGATGCTTCTAGGTTCAGTATAGGTGCAATGTTGTTAATGCAAGAGGGGCATCCAATAACTTTTGAAAGAAGGAAGCTCAATAAAAGAGAACGTCTTAAGTCCACCTACAACAAGGAAATGCTTGCTATTATGCACGCACTGGCTAAGTGGAGACAATATCTTTTGGGAAGTAAGTTCTGCATTCGAATAGACCATAACAGTCTCCAGCCCCTCTTTCAACAAAAAACACTTTCCGAAGAACAACAAAAATGGATTGAAAAAATTGCCGCCTTTGACATGGAGATACTACATAAAAGAGGTAAAGGCAATGTAGTAGCAGATGCCCTATCTAGGAACGACGAAGAACCAACATTACTTGCAGTCTCTGTTGTTGTTCTTGAATGGCTTAATGAGATTCGAAGTGAGTATGCCAAGGATCTAGAAATAATTGCGTTAATCAATAACCTTCTAGACAACTCAAAATTTGAATGGAAGAATGATATTCTATGGTACAAAGGAAGAATCTATTTGAATTCAAACTCCAAGTTTAAATCCAAGATACTCAAGGAATCACATGATTCATTGTTCGTTGGGCATGTAGGATTCTTTAAAACTTACGACAATGCATGACAATCATTCTTTTGGAAGGGGATGAGTTGCGATAATTAGAAAATGTAGCAGAATGTGACAAATGTCAAAGAAATAAAAGTGAAAATATTACGACACTTGGATTACTTCACCCCTTAAACATTCTGAATCAGAAATGTGAAGAAATATCGATGGACTTTATTGAGGGATACCTGTATCTGAAGGCAAGGATAAGATTATGTAGTAGTCGACGGACTCACCAAATATGCTCACTTTATTGCAATAAAGAAATCAGACTCAGCTAAACAAATTGTTGAGATATTTTGCAAAAATATTTATAAATTACACGGTTTTTCGAAAGTCATTGTGAGTGATAGAGATGCCAAATTTAAGGGTAATTTTTGGAAGGAATTGTTGAACCATATAGGAACCTACCTAAATATGAGTTTCGCTTACCACCTTCACAGATGGACGAACGGAAGTTGTCAATAATGTTTGGAAGCCTACTTACGTTGTTACGCTACAAAAAAACAAAATAAGTTGATTCAGTGGTTGCATCTTGCTGAATGGTGGTATAATTCTACTTATCATACGCTAGCAAAAATGACTCCATTCCAAGCTTTGTATGGGTATGAACCTTCAAAATGGAAGGATCTAGCTACCGTCCAGACAAATCTACCAACTGTTAAAAACCAACTAGAAGAAACCCAAAAAATTGTCCAAACTCTAAAAGAAAATTTAAATAATGCAAGAAACCGTATGAAGCAACAAGCAGACCGAATCAGAACCGAAAGAGAATTTGAAGTCGGAGAATGGGTATTTGTCAAGCTTAAGCCATACAAATAGTTGTCCTTGAAACAAAAAGGGAAAAATAAATTGGCACCAAAGTTCTATGGACCATATCAGATCAATAAAAAGATCAGCCAAGTTGCATATAACTTAAGTCTTCCAGATAAAAGTTGAGTTACAACGTCTTCCATGTATCTTGCCTTAAAAGGGCACTGGGCAACCATCAATCAACACAAAAAACACTTCCGTCCTTGGATGATGAAGGAAGGGTCATTTTAGAACCAGAAGGTATCATATCCACCAGAGAAAAGAAGCTTCGATCTCATGTAATGAAGGAATACTTGATCAAGTGGAAGGACTTACCAACAGAAGAAGCTTCTTGGGAGACTGAAGCATTCTATCGTTACGTATGCTTTGAGGACAAAGCATTTTTGGGAGGAAGGTAATGTTATATAAAAATTAATTAATTAGTAGTTATTAGGCAAAGGGCGTGATCAAAGATCATGCCCATTCACCAAGAGGCACCCAAGGCAGTATAAAGCTAGGGGCCTCCCACAAATTGTAATCATTTTCTATCTTTTAATAATAATAAATATGATTTTTCTGAGTATTTGAAAGCGTTTGTGCCATTGTCATACTGAGAAAGGTTGGTGAATACACACCCATGATTTTTACAAAGAAAGTGCCACTTTTGAAATGCATCGTTGGAAAATGAAAACTTTATTCACATGGAAAAAAATACAAAACTTATGAACTGTATGGTAAGCATTTGTCAAACATCTGGCAGGGTGAAAGGGATGCAAAATGGCATGAATTCAGTTTTCTATGGAATGATGAAGAAAATGCAATGGTTGTTTTTTTGTTTGTTTGTCAAGTTGTCTATGATCCTCCAGGCTTGACCTATGGCTTGAGGAGCCATGACCTAGGGGCATCTAAGCCGTCAAAGTCACCCGGGATCACACCCGGCCTGGGCCACACCAGCCCTTAGCTGACTGGATTTTTTAACATGTCTCCTCCCCCTAGCATAGGGCATAACCACCCCCTGTGAGGCTTGATCTTGGGTCGCCTTGCCGATGAGGAGCATCCTCAACCGGTTTTGCTAGTGGGACTTGACGAAAATGCAGTAATGTTATAACAGATAAGTAAGGAAATTAAATCCTTTGGGAAGTTGTGGGCACAGAAGATTTTGAGAAGTGTAAACTGGGGTTACAGGGTAGCGGTTTGTTGGTGGTTATATCAAACCTTTATAGATTTTGTCTCTATGTTTTGCCCTATACTCTTCTTGGACGTTTTGCATATTAGCTTTTCTTAGAGTTTAGGTTGTCTTGCTATTATTTCTTTTACAATCTATGGATTTGCATCATGTTTTAGCTTGAAGAAGGGGAACTGGGTTTGTGCTGAGTTAATTTTTTTTTTTCCTATATGCAGTTGTTTTGCCCTATTACAAAGATGGTAGGGTTACAACTGGCCAAGCAGAGGAGTTGCTGAAAGATTCAGGAAGGGAAATTGTATTTCGACGTCATGTTGTTCAGCAGATGCCTGTTGATTGTTGGACTGACATTTGGAAAAAATTGCATCAACAACTAATCAATGTAGACATTGTGAAGATAAATGTACCTTCCCAAATATTTCCAACAATTGCCGTTTCAGTGGTATGGGCCATGCGGATTGGTATTATAGTTTTCTTATATCTGAGGCTTGACAGCATTCTAGAAAAGATTTATGCAAGGAATGAGCCTGAGCGTCCAGAAATCCAAGGGCTCAGCCTTTCTGATAGTTTTGGAGACCTGGGATTTCTTGGGCAGAGCAGGTAAGTTGACATAAGACTTTTGTTTTTACCTATATTGATTCATTCTAATTTAATACTAAACGGTAAGCAATTTCATGTCAGTCTTGGTTTAGTTCTAAAGTGACGAGCATTCTCCTTAACTATGTTCTTTTGAGTGCTCTTTTTTCCTTTTGAACCATAAATTAAACTGTTATGGTCCCCTTACAAGTTCAAATGAGTTATGTATAACTGCTGTTTGGAAGTGATGAAAGTAAGCTATTCTTTTCCTTTAAATAGGTGCTTTCTCTTTGTGGTATGTATATGCATAAATCCAATGCTCAAATGATAGGTAGCTATGTGCAGTTCTGTATATATCAAAGTTTGCATCGAGAAAAGGAGGAACACATTCTTTGTTTTGTTTAAGTGTATTTGCATATTATTAATCAAAAGGGCAAAACCATAGTGAATGAGTTATATATAGAATTACTCTCAACTCTCCATGAAAGAAAATAACTGTTTCTCTATGCAGCTTTGATAACACAACTAGGTTTGTGCTTCTTGAAAATCATTATCTCTATAGTATTTACTATTTATTACTGATCTGGGTGGATTGATGAACAAAGAGTTGCCCTGACCCAACACTTGAATGTTGAACATGTCCATCCATTCACTGAGGTTACTTCCATTGTTTGACTGGGTCATCTGTAAGGACTTGGGTTGTGCATTGCTACATTGTTTTAGTTCGATGTGTCAGGTTTGGTTAAGGCTTTTTGACGGACATGTTCCATTTATTTGGTTTCTATTTTTGTATATATCAGTGTAGAAAAAATTGTGGAAAAATCAACGATTTCCATGTTATTGTGATTTTTACCCATCTCGAGAACTGGTCAAGAAAAAATAACAAGTTGTTCTGACTTCAGAAACAATAGTGTTTTTTTGCCAAAAGCTCATGACCTTTTTCAAAAACTTTTGGTGGTGCCTAGAAAAGCATATAAGGGACACGTTGGATCTGATTTCGCTTATGTTTCACTTGCTGTCTGCACATTTGTCAGAGAAGAGAGTGTTCCAGCATGGTTAGAGGGGAAAACCTTGCTTTTTAATTGGTGTCAAAGAATCTTTTATGGATTGGGTAACAATTTCTGTTCATTCATTTGTCATGTCCCAAGTATGTTTTTACATTTTTTTTCAGATTTCTTCAACAAAGACAGGTTTTTATTTTAACAGATCCTTCATAGTGTCACTCATAGACTTTTATATAGTGTTTGTTAGAGTTTTTTTTTTTTTTCATAGATTTTTGCAAATTATGATTCAATTTTATGGTCTGATTTTTTTATTATTTGTTTAATTAATTAATTCTTCAAATACAAATATTCCTTAGGCTCAAAAGATTTAATTGCCTCCCGACCCCCACCCCCCCCCCCCCCCCTGGTTTCATTTATCTTCAATCAACATTCCAAAGGGTCTGGATAAATTTTTGCAATATGGACCTTTTGATGGGTCTCACAAGAAGCTGCATTGCAAGCTTTGCAAAAAGTTTTTCTTTGGATGGGTTTGTTGTTTAAAATACGAGCTTGCAATAATCCTAGGGAGAGATTGTGAATCTAAATATCTCCAGAAGTTCACTGTGCAACTTATGTGTCTTGTGAAGAGGGAAGGTAGAAGAAAAGAGAAAGACAAGCTCCACAGCTTGAATTTGCAGCTGGTGGAGTTATACGGACAAGGGAATCTACATGGGAAGGGTGCTGATCTTTTGAAGGTCATCTAATCTGATAATTACTTCTAATTATATAATCCTTCTTATATTTACATTCATCATTAAGTAATTACTCAGAATATCTCAACAGTAGAAGCATTAATGTCAGTAGGATCATAAAGAGACAGACAAACAAGAGACAAATATTTACCTTGGTAAAACCCTCTTCTAGGGAAAAATCTTCTGTTACACGGAAACCGTTTCCAAGAGTTGGGAAACCCGTTCCAATGGTTCCCGCACTCCCGGGAGCTTTGGAACTGTATGGGAACATTCCCTTTTCAGGGGGAGCTGCAATGGGAGCTTGGGAAAGTTCCGAGAGCTTTGAAGACTATTTTTTTTGGAGTTCCTGTGTTCCCCGCGGTTGGGGAATACAAAGCCTGTAGAGAAATATGCTGAACTGCCCACAAAACATGAGCCTAAGTTGAAACCTTTGCAGGAAGAAAGGCCAAAGACATCCTTAACACCGATATCCTTAATTGAGAAACTGGAGCAATCACTTGATGGGTTAAGGAAGTGTGTGGGACCTCGATGTAAGGGCGATATCTGGGATGTTATGCTGATGAGTATTTCTTTTGTCGTTTATGTATGTATGTGGTAGTCAATGCTTAAACATTAGAGTTTCTTTACTTTTTCTCTTAAGAATAACTAGAAAAACATATGTAAAATTGTTCCTTTGTATTTTTAAGCCAGATTGTTTCAAAGACTCGTCATGTGTCATAATGTTAATATTTTATATATATAAAAGGGAGAGACTCAGGGAGAGAGACACCCAAAGAATATATTTATATATAAGAGATTATATATTTATTATTTATATATTTAAATTGATTTTAATATTTGAATATTCTGATTCAATATGATTTTTTATTATTATACAAATTATATAATTAAAAATTATTTTATATTTTTATATTTTTAATTTTTTTATTATATAATATTACCGCTCCCGATTAGCCATTTCCTGTGAATTTTGGGGAAACCTCTAGCCATTCTCGACACCCATACCCAAGTTCCCAACGTTCCCACGTTCTAGAAACTAATGCAACATAGGAAAAATCCAACAACCTTTTCTTAGAGAAATTAATCTAGTTCAACGAGAGATACAATCTGATATCTGTTATCAACAAAGTTCTTATATGTGGCAGAATACTCAGAAGATCTGAAATATATAAATATCCATGATAGGACAAATATATTTATAGAAGAATGTACAAAAGATATGAGATGATGGAATTGTTACAAATAAGGGCCTGCTTATATACCTAGGCAGGTGCCCCTACATGAATGGTCATGTCTTATGAGACATGCCTCTTCAATATATTAATCACTGTTAACTATTTATTATTAATAATTTACATTCATAACATTGCCTTCCTTTTCAAAGAAGCTGTGTCCTCAAAGCTTATAACTGACAAGGCATGTCCTCTTGTTTCTTTGTCTTGTAATCTATCTGTAACTTTCAGAAATCTTTGAGTTGTCATCTTTGATGATAAAAGATGATAGGAGCCTTTGAGTGATAAAGAAAATTGTTGAACTGAGTGTTGAGAAATCAATAGGGAAACATATTAGGGATGATTTCTCTTTACATGATAATTGCTTGTGAAGTTTGGTGACTTTTTATTAATCTTTATTATGTTCTTTTCATCAAACAATTACAAAAACCTAAATAAGAAGATCACAAGAAAATAATGAACACAAGATATATAGGCTCCAAGCCAGGGAAAAACCCTTCCAAGGGGAAAACCCAAAAAAATTCTTTTCTTATAGAATCAGATCAAAGTGAGATATCCAAGACATATGACCATAGAAAGACTCCAACCCTCTAGATGCCAATTCAATCCCTCCTTTTGCACAACAAATCCATCAATAGCAAGAGACCAACAACATGTACAACATCAAAAATAATCCTTCAATAAGAGACATGTCAAGGTAGAACTTCCACAACTCCAAGCCCTTCTTTTTCTTGTTAACCTCAGACTTCGGCCCTCCTTGCTTTTGCGATATTTCAGAACAGATCAAGTGAATTGTGTGTTCAAACTTCAAACGAGCTCAACTCACCCTCTATTTATATTGTCTCGAGGGTTTGAATAGACATTTCCTTTGGGGCAGGGCCGACTTGGCATCTTGAGAGGGTTTTCACTCAAACTACAACTCCAAAAATTCTTTTTCTCGGCTACAAATAAGCCTTTTGACATTGACCAATACAAATAATACTGAGCATGAAGAACATGCTTAAATAAAATAGTAATTTTGACTTCAGCATGAAACCCAAGCTTTGAAAAATAAATATTCCTTTTTCTTCTTTTTGATTTTACATAGAACATACAATGACATAAGTACAAAGATCATTATGAAGACTGAACCTAGCTACATTTCCCAACACTCCCTCTTAACTAGGGAGGTATTCATAATTACACAATCGGTACAAGAGTACTCTCAAATTGAAATATTCTCATAACAAGATTCGGATTAATAAGCCATCTTCAAGCATCAACATCATAACCAACATTGTTAGTTTGCATAATAGCAAGGCCTTGACTAACAAGCTCTAAATCTCCACCAGATTAGAGCACAATGCTGGGAGGCATACATATGGACACTACCATCACCTCTCAAGGCACATACCCAATGTTGCATGAAGTGTGGACGTTTTTTGGAAGCAGATCGTGGAAGCGTCATTTCCCAAAAATCTAGGAAGCAAAGCGTCTACTATATATATATATATATTATTTTTTTAAATATTTTTTTGCATTTATATTCAAAAGAAACTTCCAAAATACCAAAATAGTTGTAGAAGACATGAAAACATGCATATTTTTACATAAATCAAGATAGATATGATATCCATTGTACATAAATGATTAATTATTCCAGTGTGAACCATCTAGATGCATCAACCATCTAGAATCTAGATTCCTCTTCTCTTGTCTAGCCTTTGCCTCTACTTCGATTCTCTAGGGATATTAGTCAACATTGCCCAGTTTTGATCAAAGTTTCAAACGACCTAATCCAAGACTTATAATATGGTAGACAAAGCTTAACATGCCTAATCAATCATTTTGACTTGAGTGAATGGTACGTTTTTGCTAAGGCCATGACAAAGGAGTTAAACAATCAACAACACCAACACTAGGGTACATATAGGGCTCGGTGTTCCTGATTAAATGCCAATCACATGCCCTCATACATGATATAATCCAATGAAACGCCACAATCCCATTGATCCCGAAAACTGTTAGGTCTGATGAATTTTGAATGGGATATGAAATTCTATTTTCTCCATATGAAGTCTGATGAGGTTGGAACCACTCTCAAACATCCTGAGTCATTTCATGGTAATGTTAAAACTTTAAAATGATGAAAATGAAAGATAAAGGAGAGTGTCACTTTTAATTTAAGCATTTAACATTACCAGTAGGGAGCATCAATGGGCACCTTGGGAGTATTCTGAAAGCATAGTTCTTCACATAACAATTCGAAACTTCCAAAAAAAAAACGAAAAAGGCCTCGTAGAACCTTTTGAACCGTTCACCTTCTCTTGGATCCACTCGCGATCTACGATAGATACATGCCCGAACCTCCACAGATCTGCAGCCGATCCTTTTCGGATTCATGGATCAGGTAGTTGGAACCACAGATCGGGCCCCCGCAGATCTAATTTTCCATGAATCGCCAAAAATAGGTGGAACTGTAGATCTGATTTTCGGATCCGTGTGAAAATTCCAAACTCTAATCCTATTGCAACAACTGTAAATTCTTCTCCTAATTGTTAATTTTATTTAACAATTTATTTGTTGTTTGTTACGGCAAATACAGAATAAATCATACTACAACCTTCACAATTAAAATTGTAGAAGAATAAAACGCTGGAAGAAATGCTACCACACACACACACACAAAAAAAAAATAATACAGTTGTTTTTGGACAAATGTCCCCGGAAAAACCTAACTTGGGAAAACCAGTGCAGTAGTTGAGGGTTTTATTAGTAAGCAACAGTGAAATAATCTGAGTACAATCTGGATGCCGAACACTGACAATCCTGCAGAGAAAATACTCACAAAAATCTAGTGAGGAAGTTTCCTCATCCCACAGGCAAATCCAGGCTCTGATTGCAATGAAAGTGAGTCGTTCAAATTGCCTCTGCACTGTCTCTACGTCACCGTAGCGCAGTCCCTTATGCACTCAGTCTGGATCAACGTCTTCTCGAGCCCTCTTGTTTGTTGCTGTCTGGGAAAATGTTTCCCTTGGTCTCCGTAACCTCTGTCTAGTTTCTGACACTGAAACTCGCCTTTCCCAAGCATAATCGAAATTGCCTCTAGATCCTACTGCATTGCCCCAACATCAGCCTCTTTGTGGCTCGTTTGCCTCTCTACAAATGCACTCACCGGATCTAGAAATCTTCCTCCGGCTTCACCGTCTCTGCCCCTATCTCACTGCTTCGATCTCTAGCTCTCTCTCTGGCAACTGATTGCTACTACTCTGGAAATTGATCTGCTCATGAAATCGAACCTCTCAAGTGTCTTCGCCATCACCACATCGACCTCCTCTTATAATTCTCTATTGGAGCACCAACGACCAAGATTAAAACTTAATCAATGGCTAGGATCATCTCTGGATCGATTCGTGTGAGTTTCTAGATGATTCTTGTCTTGACTTAACAATTTAACACTGATTAATTAACCATATTTGCTAAGTTTGGGCTTAGAAAATATTTAAAAACTGGTTAATAATCTAATTAAGTCATTTCTAGGCAGAATTTCTAGAAACGATTTTTGGGTTTTGGAGATCTCATGTTTCTAGCCTCTCCACAAAGTTTCAAGGCTAGAACACATCCGATGATACAAAAACTAACAATCTGTGTTTCCGCCGGATGATTAGTGGCGGACCTGTACGGGACACGGTTCCGGCGGATGATCAGTGGCGGATCCATACGGGACACGGTTCTGCCTGCTGATCCTTGGGGGGGAGGACGGTCCTGCAACTATGCACATACCCCACCCAAATGTTCACCAGTTATGTTCTTACAAGACTATTCTTATCATGGATTTCCAATCCTCAAAGAATATTGGTCCTCTTCGACCACTCTTATCTTGGATACCCTGTCCAATCCTCAAAGAGTGTCGGTCCATGGGACTACTTCCTATCTTGGACTCCCAACCCTCAAAGAGTACTGGTCCCAAATGCCTATCCAATCCTCCATTCTCCCTCCCAGTGCCTTCACTAGACGTATGGCTGTTAGTCCTAGCTTAGTCTATGACACATGGAGAATACAATGTCCATCATCACTCCCTCTCAGCCAGGAGGGAGATCCTTACTCCTTTTCAAACATGAAGGGTCTTTCTTACTCCCTCTCAGTCAGGGGGACATCATCACAATCCTTAGCTAGTCTCATACTTCATCAATACATCAACTACTTGTTCTTCTGTGGAGATATAGTTGTAGTTGCAAAGCTCCTTTCTCACATTACATCATACTTGAGCCTCGATATTTCTGGATGTCAAACATTTTACAAAGCTAAATTCTTTTACATTCTCTCTTCATGATAAGGTTTCTTGGCTCTTGACAACATCACATCATATCAAACTTCGACCTTTCTAGATCTTGTCAATCATCAAACAACTTTATCCTCAACTAGTTCATTTGTCATTTCAAGGAGCAGAGCTTCCTCACAATTGTTAGCACATGCCTTCTATTCATAGAGTTATGCCTTGTATTCTTCAAAGAGTCATATAAGCTTTTCAATATCAATTATGCTCTCATGCTTGTCTAGGCCATCAATAGTGCTATCCACACAATCCATGTGTTCCATGATCAAACCATGCAACTGTAGGTACATCAACAACATCCAACAAATTATTTCAACTGCTATCTTTTCAGCCTCTGCATATACTTCTGCAATATGCCTTTCCGGGGAGCGAAATTGTATCTCGAACAAATCATCAATATCGGACTTGCCAAATCATAATGGTCTCAATTCAAGGTGTGGGATTCTTTATGTCAAATTCTACTACTTGCTCCCTCTAAGGTCATCGTTCTTTTGCATAGTCTATCACATATTGCAACGGAGTTCTACTTCATGCTCTTTAGCTTATAATCATCAAATAGGAACGAGCCAATCAACAAGCTTCAATATCATATTTATCAGGGTCTTTCTTTTACTTCTACCCTTTGCTAGTCAGGTTTGACCTGCAAACTTTATGAAAGAGCAAAAAGGCAAAGTACAAAGATGAAAGAGCTATAGTAATAATCAAAATATAGAGCACTTATCCTTTTGAAGAGGGTTAACTCCCTCTTAATGTTGGACTTATTCACCACTGTTGTCTCCATATCATCATCATGGCATACTTGTCAAAATCAAAAGCTCGATTCTTTTTACAACAGAGGCAATTAGTTAGTGTTTCCTTTTTTAGGGCTTTCCAATCCAAGTCTCATCTAGGGTTTAGGAACCCTAGATATAAAAAACCGTTTAGGTGTTAAAAATTGTAAGATTAAAAACCCTATATTCCTTTTTGTCTACCATGCAAAGCTTCTATAACTATTTTGCAAAACCCTAATGCATATCTTTTCTTGATCTCAAGATATAAACTTCCCATGCAACATATCATCAAACTCTTACATGTCACTGTCTTTAATTTATGTAGACCCTTTCTTATGATCATCACCGTGACCACATTATAAGTAATTCACATAGGTCACAGAAAATTATACGTACCTCCTTTGATCTTACCTATCCTCTTTTGCAGAGACTTGGTCTTATTCCTTGAATTGACATTTATCAACTTCATTCAAAGAGATAACATCATTTATTCCAAACTTTAGGTTGGATTTATTGATGAGGTAAGTCCTCCTTCTAGCTAGTCATTGTAACCAAACAAAACCATATACATCCTATAAAGACCAACCCTTATGCAACCTCTACGAACCAATCAATATGAATTGAAACGATATGTGTCTTCACAGACAATCCACTATGAGTCAGAATCATATATATCCTTTGTAGACCAGTCACTGAGAGTTAAAACCTTTTATGTCCTCTGTAAACTATTCACCATAGTAAAACAAAATTGTGCTCTTCATGGTCTGGCTACCATAGCAAACATCACTGCAACCAAATGAAAATATTCCCTTCGTGGACTAGCTACTGTAGTCAAACAATTTGATGCCATAGAACGATTTTGTTGAGCCATTCATGCGATGACACTGTTGGAGAGCGAGACAATGTCATTGTAATGTTGTTTGATCCATTGTAGAATTATGTAACTATATAATATACTGATGCCACCTCAAATTATGGTTACCCCACTGTAGAGATAATGCACACAAAGATATAGAAGTGATGCTAATGAGGTATTACTGTCACAAATTTTATGCCATAAGGGTTGAACGATCCCACACCGTTGATTATGTGCCATGGTGATAAGAGAAATGCGAGTCTAATGATCTACTGTATAGCGTAACCCTTGTGGAATGTGAACTACAACATTATAGATGCGAGTATTGTAATCGACAACAAACCACAGTAATGGTTAGCATGCCATTGTAATCCTTTTCCGAGCCACAAATTACATATGCGAACCAATGTTAACTTGTACGAATCATATGATGAACATAGTATATGTTCTATGCGAGTTAGAAGACTACATGCAAGCTACATGAGAATGCGATCCAAGCCATTGATGTTGCAGTGAACGAGCCATAAAAGCGATGCCACATTAATATACATTGGTCTACTTGTAAATTAGTGAGCTTCTAAATTTATATATCGATCCACTAAATCAATTGCGAGCCAGAGATGAATGTGGATCATTGAATCACAAACAAAAGTGTGAGCCACCAGAGACGATGCACACACTATGTTCTCAATGCAAACTATATACAGATAGAAGCCATCATAGCACATATATTGCAAGCCAGAGTTATGCACAGAATTTACAGTAAGTCATAACGATCATAGTGATGCCAAAATTGAGAACCTTAGAGCGAGATCCATAGAGCGAGCCATAGAAATTATAGATGAGTTATTATGGAAGCACTTATGTGTCACAGATAATGCGATTCCCGAGCCTCAAGGATTACATCTCGTGAATCGAGCTACCAAAATAAGTTATAGGACAAAGTGTGCGAGCCTCTGATATTTAATGACCCACAGAGAAATGAACCACAAAACAGAGAATGCAATCTTTTAATACGAGTTATTGAGATGTGTCATAGGTATAATGCATGCCACAGAGCATCCTGTGCAGTCCACCAAATGTGCATTTCATAGATACCATTATAGAGAAATCGACCTACGTTTTAATGCGCACTGTGTATGTAATGTCAAGAGCCACGATAACCTGATATTAAAATAATTCAATGCTACTGTATGGGAAGCAATGCCATAGAGAACAAAATCGATGAAACACAAAGTAATATAGCGAGCCATATATAGGGCGATCCTCCTTAGAATAAATGTGAGTTCTCATAGAATATAAGGGAGTCACAGATCCTTTTAAATGTAGAATTCGGTCATAAAGATAATGATCTTCTTTTAAGTGTAGTGATGACTGCTACAACAATGATGAAAATGACAATAAAGTGTGATCTTCAAGCTGACATTCTTCAACCTTAGCTCTAATACCATGTTGAGAAATCAATAGGGCAACAAATTAGGGATGATTTCTCTTTCCATGATAATTGCTTCTGAAGTTTGTTTGGTCTTTTATTTATCTTTATTATGTTCTTTTCATCAAACATTTACCAAATGTAAACATGAAGATCACAAGAAAATAATGAACACAAGCTATGGGCTCCAAGCCAAGGCAAAATCCATCCAAGGGGAAAAACCAAGAAAATTATTTTCTTATAGAATCATATCAAAGTGAGATATCCAAGTCCCATAACCATAGAAAGACTCCAACCCTCTAGATGCCAAGTCAGACCCTCCTTCTGCACAACAAATCCATCAATAGCAAGAGACCAACACAAGATATAGGCTCCAAGCCAAGGCAAAACCCCTGCAAGGGGAAAAACCAAAAAAATTCTCTTCTTATAGAATCAGGTCAAAGTGAGATATCCAAGTCCCATGACCATAGAAAGACTCCAACCCTCTAGATGCTAGGTTAAACCGTCCTTCTGCACAACAAATCCATCAATAGCAAGAGACCAACAAGATGTACAACATAAGCTATAATTCTTCAATAAGAGACGTGTCAAGGCAAAACTTCCACAAATCCAAGCCCTTCTTTTTGTTGTCAACTTCAGACTTTGACCCTCCTTCCTTCTGTGATATTTCAGAACAGATCAAGCGAATTAAGTGTGTTCAAATGAGCTCAACTCACCCTCTATTTATACTGTACAAAGGGGTTCGAATAGACATGTCCTTTAGGGCAGGGTTGACATGAAAGGCGGGGCCGACTTGGCATCTTGAGGGGTTTCCGACTCAAATTACAACTAAAAAAATTATTTTTCTCATCTGGAGGGTGTATGATGCATTGAATGTACTGATGGTAATGGACATCATATCAAAGGACAAGAAGGAAATTCAATGGAAGTGGTTAGCCAAGACAAGTCCTAATGACCTTGAGGAATTGCAGGCAAAGCACATGGGACTGCGGGGTAGGATTGAGAAAAAATTGGGCTATTTATAGGAACTCGAAGATTAGATAACAGGTCTTCAAAATCTAGTGAAAAAGAATGAACACTTATATGGATCTTGAAACACCCCTTCTCGAGGAGTAGCTTTACCATTTATCTTGGTTCATACTCGTCCATGGGCAACAATTGAAATTGAAATCTTTGAAGACCTGCAGTTAGTTCACTTTGAATTCAACAACACACATTTTGAGCTCCATGATAATGCATATGTGCCATAGTTATCAGAACTAGATTGGTCATTGAACTGGTAGACACCTCGGATCGGGAACCGGTCAGAGTTGTACGAAAATCGGTAAAAAAATTGGACCAAAAACCGGTCAACCAAAAACACATAAAATATTCAAATTTTAAAGAAAAACATATATATTCATGTGCATCCATATGAATCCAAACCATTTATACACAAATAAGCAAAAGTTCTCATTTATATAACATGTAAGAGTGCACATAACCAAAATAGCACCGAGTGCAATCCATTTCTAAACCCAAAATACATCAACAAACAAGCTTCACATGGCCTCTAGCATCCAAAAAAATTATGCTACAACAAATATCTACATATCATTAAAATCATTACCTTTGTCATCAATATCACCCTCTAAGCATTAAAATAAGATAGGAAAATCATAGCACGTCAATTCAAGATTTTGTTTGAGTGATGGGTATTTTTTTAGTAGGCTTATCATAGAGGAGTTCAACAACCAATGCCTAACATCAAGGTACATAGACGGCTTGGTGCTCTTGATTAAATACTAGTTTCATACCCTCGTACATGAGAAAATCCAATGTAGCATTGCAATCCCCCCATTCTTGGAAAAATGTTAAGTCTGTTGGATTTTGAGTGAGATCTAAAATTCTACTTTCTCCATTTGAAATCCAATGAGGTCAAAACCACTCTCAAATATCATGAATCATTTCATGGTAATGAAAATGAAAGATAAAGAATGTCACTTTAAGAATTTAACATTACCATGAAATGCATAGCAATAGTAGGGCTATATGCTTGAATATCATGTACCTATTCTGGGCTAGTGCCCAGCTAAGACAAAAATTAAAAGAAATCATAGCACGTCAATTCAAGATTTCTTATCATAGAGGAGTTCAACAACCAATGCCTAACATCAAGGTACATAGACGGCTTGGTGCTCTTGATTAAATACTAGTTTCATACCCTCGTACATGAGAAAATCCAATGTAGCATTGCAAATTCTTGGAAAAATGTTAAGTCATAGTGAGATCTAAAATTCTAGAAATCCAATGAGGTCAAAACCACTCTCAAATATCATGAATCATTTCATGGTAATGCATAGCAATAGTAGGGCTATATGCTTGAATATCATGTACCTATTCTGGGCTAGTGCCCAGCTAAGACAAAAATTAAAAGAAAAAAGAAAAATAGGCCCCACTTGATGCACATTCTATGTGGCTTTACTGTACTGAACTAGACAACCATGGTTCAAGTCACAGGTTTGAACCAATTTTTGCCTCAAAACGGTTGGACTGATTGAACCGACCAGACCGTTTAGTCCTTATAACACTGATTTGTAGGAATTTATAGGGTAAGTTCCTCAGATAGAACACCAAAGGACACCGCTCACAAATAGATCGCAGATCAGTACACCAATATTCTTGACGTGGTTAAAACCATCAAAGAGGAAAATAGTCCACGACCTGAGCCAATACGGCCACTTTAGGCAATTTATTAATAAAAGAAAGAAAATTTACATAAGCTTCTCTCATGAACAATCACCCTACAAATGACCCTCCATGCTCTTTAAATAGAGATCATGGACCAATCCGGTGTTAAGCCACATATCAAGTGTTGGTAATATTTGAGGAGAGAATGAACCGTCCGATCACAAAAGTACATAACTTCATGTCTAGAACATATCGTGACTGTCAGATTATAAGTTACAAAAGTATATAGTAAAGAAACACACTTTACCTAACTCTACACTAGACCAAGTTATATTTACTATTTCCTATGTGTCAGAATATCCTAACATACCCCCTTAAGAACAACTTGGGATAGGATTGAAGGATGTACATATATGACGCAATAGGAGAAGGAAGGAGGCATTAGAGCCTATCCCCCCTTAGTGACAACTTCCCGAACTCCAACCATAAATCAAAGTTTAGTAAACTTCGCCTCTATGAGAGCCTTTGTAAAGATGTCTGCACTTGATCATCGGTTGAACAATATTGCACTTCAAGAACATGTCCATGAATGAGCTTTCTAATGAAGTGCATGTATAGTTCAATGTGTTTACTGCACTGATGTTGGACTGGATCTTTGCATAGGTGAATGGCACTTTGATTATCACACCAAAGTGTAGCCGTATGCTGCCGCTGAAAGCCAAACTCTTACAGGATCTGACGAAGCCACAAGGCTTCCTTACTAGCTTCTACGGCGCCACGATACTCTACTTCTGCTGAAGAAAGAGAAATGGCACTTTGTTTCTTGCAAGCCCATGCAATAGGTCTAGAACCAAGATTGAAGACATAACCTATAGTAGACTTCCGATCATCAGGGTCACCATCCCAATTGAAATCAGTGAAACCAACCAATAAAGGAGATGATTCTGCACTGTAATGAATCCCAAATTGAACTGTACCTCGAACATAATGAAGTATTCTTTTAGCTTCTTTCCAATGAATTGCATGTCGGTTTTGCATAAACTGAGCAATAAGGCCAACAACAAAGGAAAGGTCAGGACGGGTATGGGTTAGATACAAAAGTTTTCCTACAAGTTGACGGTATAAGGTGGCATCAACTTCAGGGTAAGTACAAGTGACTGAAAGTTTGGCTCTATACTGAAAGGGAGAAGGGGTTGGCTTACAGTCTTCCATGTGAAAGTGGCATAGAAGATCACATGCATACTGGACTTGGAAAGGGAAATACCTTCCTTGGATTGCAAGACTTGAAGACCAAGGAAATAATGCAAGTGTCCTAAGTCTGTCATTTCAGACTGCTTTTTAAGGCTGAATTTCACATGGTTTATAAGGTTGGGATCACTACCAGTAAGGATAAGATCATCAACATAAAGAACAAGAATGATAAAAGACTTACCCACTTTCTTGGTGTAGACAATATTGTTAGAATGGCACCTAGAAAAGCCAATATCTAAAAGAAAGCTATCCATTTTGGCATACCTAGCCCGAGGGGATTGCTTGAGACCATAAAGGGATTTATTAAGCCGACATACAGGGCTAGAGTTTGTTTCTATAAAGCCAGGAGGTTGTGCCATATGTATTTCTTCATGCAAGTCCCTATGCAAGAAGGCAGATTTAACATCCATCTGATGCACTTCCCATTTGAAAGAGGCAGCAAGGGCAAGAACAAGGCGGATAGAGTTCATTTTGGCAATAGGGGAGAATGTTTCAGTATAGTCAATGCCTTCAACTTGTGAAAAGCCCTTAGCAACAAGACGAGCTTTATGTTTATCAACTTTTCCATCTGGTCCAAACTTGGTTTTGTAAACCCATTTACATCTAACATGTTTTCTTTCCTTTGGAAGAGGAACAAGATCCCATGTATGATTTGCCAATAATGAACGATATTCTTTATTCATAGCTGCGTCCTAATCTGGATGGCCTGAAGCTTTTGCAAAGGTGTCAGGATCATAATTCACGGAAGCTTGAGCTAGTAAAGAAGAGGCTCTATCGAATTGAGAACATGTACGTCGTTGATCTATAGGATCACCTGCAAGAGAACATGTTGCATCCCGAGTAGCACAGACCCATTTTGGAAGCTGAGGAGCTGAAGGAGGATCCTAAGAAGGTGGGGTAGGATTGCCATCCTTGCTGTCAGCATCCAAAGAAGAAATATTTTTAGAAGTAGAAGGGATAGAGAGAGGTGGAACATCCGTCGAACTAGGCTCATAGGCCGATATATTTTCAACAAACTTTACATCTCTTCTAATGATAACATTTTTGGATTTAGGTGAAAGAAGTCTATATCCTTTGACATCTTCAGAATATCCAACAAAAATACATTTTTCACTCTTAGGTTCTAAGGCTTTATGTTTCTCATCGGGAATATGGGCCCATGCTTCACTTCCAAAAACATGAAAGTGACTTACATCTAGTTTAATTGAGCTCCATGCTTCTTCTGGAGTGATATTTCTTAAAACCTTAGTAGGAGTGTGATTTACTATGTAATTTGCACAGTTAATTGCTTCTACCCAAAAATTAAGACTAAGTCCTTTAGGTTGAAGCATACAATTAGCCATTTCCTTTAAGGTGCGATTCTTCCTTTCAGCTACGCCATTTTGTTGTGGAGTATATGGAATAGTATGTTGCATTTGAATTCCATGCTCAGTGCAAAAGTTGATGAATTTGTTGTTAACATATTCTCCGCCATTATCAGATCTTAGCTTAAGAATTTGATGTCTAGATTGTTTCTCAACAAAGGACTTAAAGGCCAAGAACATGCTAAATACTTCACTTTTGAGTTTTAAGAAGTATACCCAAGTGCGTCTGGAGAAATCATCAATGAAAGTTAAGAAATACTTGTAGCTAGAGAATGAAACAACTGGAAGTGGACCACATAAATCACTATGCACAAACTGTAAAGGGGCTGAGGCGTGCAAAGAGGCATGTTTTCCAAAACTACCCCGATGATGTTTTCTGAGTACGCATCGGGGACAAACACCATCTCTGCAAGATACCATAGGAAGACCTGTCACCATATTTTCTTTACATAGATTTTGAAGGGATCGATAGTTTAAGTGACCAAATCGCTCATGCCAAAGTTTGCTCACTTCATCTTTATTAGCAAAAAATACCGAGGGAAGAATTGATAGCCCAAAGTTGTTAAACTTATACAACCTTGTAGAATCATCAACAATGCCAGTAGCTAAAATCTGTCTAGGATCTCTTAGGTCCTTAATTACAACATCATGAGGTGAAAATTCAACGTTTTTACCTTCACCTGAATGAGTTGTCTGATATATAGATAGAAGGTTGCAGGATAAGGTAGGAACACATAATACATCATTAAATTGACCATTGACTAGATGAATAGTTCCAGTCCCTACAACACTAAGAGATCTATCATCACCAACATATATATTTTGGTGTTACAATCATTTAAAGAAGAAACATGGCTTTGTTTTTGGCCATGTGATAAGAAGCTCCATAATGAATAAGCCACTCATGAGAATGAGAAGAAATTGATGCATTTAGTGCATAACCAGACCGAGATGCTTGACAACCACATGCAATGTGAAAATTCTATCACTGCAACAACTGATTTACTTTTCCTACTTATTTCACCATAATTTATTCATGAAATTACTCCAATAAACATTAAAATAAATATTGCTGTAGATATCACATCGTATTACAGAAACAAACATATGCACAAGAATCAACACATTGACATAGTTATTTTGGACTAATGTCCTCGGAAAAACCCAATGTGGGAAAACCAGTGCAGCAAGGGAGGATTTTATTATTCAACAATTTTCTAGTACAACAGGGTGCCAAATTGGCTTACCCACAGATAGACAAATTTTTCAGCACTTCTTTTGAACGCAGCGTCAGCCTTACTGATCTCTGTGTGCCCTGAAACCCTTTGCGTCAGCCTGTTGAGACTCTGCACAACCTCTCTGACCTTTTGCATCACTCTTGCAGCCTCTGCGTGGATGACACAGGCCTTGCTGGCTCTGTGGAGTCTCTGTTGCCTCTGCGCTCCCTCTGGCCCTGCATTTTCCTTTTCTGCTTTGTTGATCTCCCGTCTCTCTGTTCCGTACTTGCTGCCTCCTAACTACTCTCCAGACCACTGGGTCAATTTCTAAGCTAACCCTACTCCAGAAATTGAACTGACTGGTCTCCCTTAGTGTGTTCTCCAAGTGACCCTCAAGCCTCCTCTTATACTTTTCTTGTTGACAAATCCACAACCGAGATTAAACCCCTAATCAACGGCTAAGATTAGATCTGGCTTGATCCATGACTATTGGACCATTCTAACACAATTCTATATTAATACACATTAATATTTTATTTTCCCTAAGTTTGGACTTAGGGACTCCATTAAAAATATTAATTATTTTAATATCTCCCAAACTGTTTAGAATCTGCACAAACCCTTTCTGGGTATTGGAGATCTCATGTGCCTTAGCCTCTCCACTAATTTTCGTGGCTAGAGCACATTCGATGCTACCCCAAATCAACACTCCCTCTTAGTGAGGACTATGCTCTAGTAATACTCCTCACTGAGTATCACCCCGATCATCCGACATCAGTCCCTGCGCTGATGCTAAGCCTCCCTGCCCAACATCTTATGCATTGCTGCATCCTGTATTGCTACCCATGAATTTCCTACTGCCACTACTGCATCTGTACAACAACTCCCTCTGCATCTGTGCTGCTGCTGATCCTTTCTCCCAACACTGCTTCTGCACTGCAACTCCCTCTTCATTTGTGCTGCTAACACACTCATTTCTACTTCTGACAAGGGTTCTTTACCATTCCCATCTTTTCCCCGAAGTAGTCAAATTTTGACTTTCCAAGGGCCTTGGCGAGGATATCTGGCACCTGTTCTCGTATAGGAGTGTAGTTGAACTGTACACTGTACAGCTCCTCGTTGGATACAGTCTCTGACAAAGTGACACTGGATATCAATATGCTTCGACCTATCATGAAACACTGAATTCTCAGAGAGTTTGATGCAACTCTGATTATCACACATGATCTTGGTCGCCTCCATATTTCTTCTGAATAGGTTCACCAACAGTTTTCTAAGCCATATGGCCTCACACGAAGCTGTGCTTGCTGCCATATATTCTGCCTCAATTGAGCTCAGAGCCATGAACTTCTGTTTCCTACTACACTAGGAGGTCATTCCTGATCCAATGTTGAAACAATACCCAGAGGTACTTTTTCGATCCACTGAGCTTCCTGCCCAATCTGCATTAGTAAATCCACTCAACTTGATATCCTTCCCCTTGGTGTATAAGAGCCCATAATCAACTCTTCCCTGTAAATACTTGAGAACGTGTTTGGCTGTTGCCTACTGTGCCCTATTTGGTTCCACCATGGATTGTTTGAGGGTGCTGACCTAAGTTGCACGAAACGGGGAAACGGGTACGAGTTTCCGAAACGGGAAGCGATACGAAACGCGACCTCCCCAAATTTAGGAAATGGGGAAACGCGAATATATATATATATATTGATATATATATATATATATATATATATATAAAATGTATATATATATATATAGATATAGATATATGTATATATATAAATATATATATAGATATAGATATATATATGTATATATATATGTGCAATCATAAAGCATAAATGATACATTATAATTTATTACACTTAAACATTAAGATTTAATTTACATCACATTTACTCACGAATGATCACATAATGAAAATAAAAATATCGGAATATGCAAAAGCAACGTTTATTATATATCCAAATCTCAAAATCAACCTTTATTTATATTAATATATGAGGCTGCAGGTACAATAAAGACTATAAGGCTGCAAAAGAGAGATCCAAATCAGGATTTTCTGCATCCACATCCCATTCTTTAGAAGGACCACTGTTGTATTGGGAGTCTCCTCCTACATAGTCGAACGACCTTAGTGCTCTTGATTAAATACACGTTTCTTACCCTAGTACCCTACATGATCTTGATTATTGGGAGTTTCCCCTGCATAGAGGGCTTGATTCTCTTGATTAAATACAAGTTCCATATCTTAGTACATGATAAAATCCAATGGAAACATTGCAATCCCCCCAATCCTGAAACCCTGAAAAACAAATAAGTCTGCTGGATTTTGAGTGAGATCTAAAATTCTACTTTATCCATATGAAATCTAATGAGGGCGAAACCACTCTCAAACATCCTGAGTCATTTCATGGTAATGTTAAAAATTTAAGTAAAAGGATGAAAATGAAAAATAAAGGAGAATATCAACACTGCATATCAACACTAGGGCAAAAATGCACTTTTATAACTTTAGACACACATCTAGAAGTCACTAACATACCCTAAAAGTAAATTAAAGAACAAATTAATTAAAAAAAAAAAAAACACAAGTTAATGAGGAAACGTGGGTCGTACGGCCCTGAAACGCGTTTCCGGCCGTACTCGCCACGTTTCCGTTTCGGGAAACGTGGCTGTACGGCCGGAAACGCGTTTCACAGTCGTACCAAACGCGTTTCCGCGTTTCGTACCCGTTTCCGTACGGAAACAGACCTCTATGCCACGTTTCCTACAACATAGGTGTTGACAGCATAGCAAATATCTGGCCTGGTATTGACCAGATACATCAGGGACCCTATGAGCTGCTGGTATAGGGTGGGATTGACATCCTTGTCTTTTGATGCATCAATCTTCTTCGAGTTGGTGATCATTGGCGTGGCCATAGGTCTACAGTCTCCCATCCTGAACCTTTTTGGGAATTTTGTTGCATACCTCCCTTGCCCAAGGAAGATTTCTCCTTTCTGCTGCCAAACTTCCAACCCTAGGAAGTAGTGGCAATGGCAGAACCATGGGTAGCAGTACAGGAGGCAGCAATGGCAGTGGTAGAACCATGGGCAACAGTACAAGAGGTAGCAGTGCGAAGGATGTTTGGCAGGAAGGCCTAGCATCAGCACAGGTACCTATGTCGGATGATCAGAGTAATACTCAGTGAGGAGTATTGCTAGAGCATAGTCCTGGCTAAGAGGGATCGTTGATTTGGGGTAGCATCAGATGTGCTCTAGCCATGAAATTTAGTGGAGAGGCTGGGCCACATGAGATCTCTAATACTCAGAAAGGGTTTGGGCAGATTCTAAACAGATTAGGAGATATTAAAATAATTAATATTTTTAATGGAGTCCCTAAGTCTAAACTTAGGGAAAATAAAATATTAATGTGTATTAATATGAATCTGTGTTAGAATGGTCCAAAAGACATGGATCAAGCCAGATTTAATCTTGGCTGTTGATTAGGGACTTAATCTCGGTCGTTGAGATGTCAACAGGAAAAGTATAAGAAGAGGCTTGAAGGTCACTTGGAGGACACACCAGATGATCAATCATTCTATTCTCTAGAGCAGGGTTTGCTAAGAGATAAAATCAGTGATCAGGAGAGTAGCAGAGGGGAGTTGAGTATAGAGAAACAGAGAATGCAGATTGTGCCAGGAGAGCAGTGCAACAGCCAAGGAGGATGATGCAGAGCCAACAAGGGCTCACGTAAGGCCACACAGAGGCAGCCAAGTGCTACGCAGAGCACCAGAGGGGCCAGCGCAGCTGACGTAGAGGCTCCCAGAGCTGACGCAGGGCCTGTTGGGGTTGACGCGGGCCAAGAAAGGCTGACGCAGGGCCAACGTGAGACAAAGAGGGGCTGATGCAGGGCCAACATGAGACAGAGAGGGGCTGACTTAGTCCAGATTGGGCAGACGCTAGGGTTGCAGAGCAGTTTTGTGTTGAGGAGTTGCCAGAAGGATTTTCCGTGGTTTCAGCCAGGAGATTTCTCTCAAATTGTGAGGTATAACTGCTAAGGAAATTCTCTATTGGGTAGGCCAGTTTCGAAACCTAGATTGTACTCTGATATTGCTTAATAAGAAAACCCTCAGATAGCTACACCGATTATCCCACATTGGGTTTTTCCGGGGACATTGGTCCAAAAATAATGGTGTCATGTGGTGTGTTTGATCTTGTTTCTTTTAGTTGCTGATCTGTAATATGTTGAGGATGCACTGGTGCTTATTTTCAGTATTTACTTTGTAAATAACTTGTTAAAGAGAAATAACAAGTAGGTAGGAATAAATCAGAAAAAGTGCATGAAGGGTTTCTAAACTAAGTAAACTTAGAAACTTCAACAATCTTCTTCTTGTTATTTATGTGTGTGTTTCATCAAACTACTACCAAAAACATAAAGACAAGAACATAGATTTTGGCTCTCTATCAGGGCCAAAACCTCTCTCTTAGAGAGGAAAACCCTTTGGTAAGTTTATCTTATTGATGCTTCTTATTGATCAATGCCAAACCCTAGACCCTTGAATAGGATGTCGTCTAAGCACAAGCTAAGTCCTTCCTCTATTCTGCGCTTAGTTCTCAGCACGTAGACTTGCTCCTTCCGACACTTTGTTCCCCAACACTTCGTCCTCCTTTTCTGCTGCTTGTTTAGAGATAGACCTTATTTGATGAGCCTTCTAGAAGAGATGTTCTTCTTCTATCCTCAAGTAGATTTCTTCTTTTGTTGACCAAACGAGATCCCCTTGAGGTATGATTGTAATACTGTTTGTTGCCGTAGTTTTCCCACATGTGGAGGGTACCCTTAGAGAATTAGGTTCCTTTCACCTTCGCTAGAGAGAGAGACTTCATCGCTTGACTTCGGAGGCCTAGTAGGCCTAATATCTCACCCAAACAGTGATGATTCTTGGACTGTTCTCTAGCTGCTGTTATACTGCAGGTTTATCCTCGTTTTCTTTGCATGTGTGACTGTTTCTAGCCCTAGAAACAATCCTATATCTTCGCTTTACCTTCTCCCTTCTTCGCTGCACTTTGGAGACCCTTTAGACTTGTTTTCCCGTCACTTCTTCTCGACTTCTATCCTCGCTGATTTTAGAGATGCTTGTTTTTACATTGAGAGGGAGTGGACAACCTCTACATATAGAGGACTGTCCCTCCTTTAGGTCGACATTACGCCGGCATGATGTCTTTAGGACGACTTGACTGTTTCTTCATTCTTTTCATCGTTTAGCTTCTTTTTGAGGACGTTGTTGCATGGAGAGGACTTGCACTTGGCTTGGAGGTATTCCTTTGACCTTATACAATTTTTATACGCAATGTAACATGCCCTCTTAAGGGTCTTACATAAATACATTGACCTTTTGACTTCCTAGAAGCACTTAAACATGTGCTTGACCTATGTCAATGAGCAAGAAACTCATAGACAAATAATATAAAAATGATTTCTCTTTTCTTGAATAAATACAAATGTCAAAATTACATTTATGAAGACCGAACCTAGTTACATTTCCTTCAACACTCCCTCTTAACTAGGGAGGTATTCATACAACATTACAAGGTGTTTGGCTATGTTTCAGTCTTGAAGAATTCACATAGGAGAAACTGGCTTTGCAATCCATCTGTTATAGCATCATAATAACCAACATTGTTTCCACAACAAGGCCTTGACTGACAACTCTATCTCTCAATAGATTAGAGCACAATGTTGGCGAGACCAATGACTTATAGACACCTTAGTAATTGTCTCTCACGGTACATACCCACCCAGGTGTTCACTGAGTATGACCTTCTAGGACTTTTCTAATCTTGGGTTCCCAACCCTCAAAGAATATCGATCCTCTTGCCTATTCGTCTTGGATGCCAGATGATTACCCAATCCTCCCATTCTTTCTTCCAAGTGAAGACAAGAATGTTGTGTCTATCATTTCCTCTCAATTGAGGAAGACATGCCCAAGTATCCTCTGACAAGGTACTTATCCAAGTTCCTTTGTAATTGGGAACTTGTTATAACTCCCTCTTAGCTAGGGACTTGTCCATGCATCAACAACTTCTTCTTCGTGGGTCCTCCAGCTGCTTGATCTCCTTCCCTCCTTTGATGTCATGAAGTCTTTGTTCGAACTTCTTCTTGGTAGGGCACCATCCATCGATCACTTTCTTTCCTGGTTTGTCATGTCATTGCATCCTTTGTGGAAAGTGGCTTTCTTGTCATATACCAGGTTCTCTTGTCATCTGGTTATTCCTTGCTATCTTGTCTATGCTTTGGACTACTCTTCACATTGATGCTTCTTTGTACTTGCTTGTTCCCATGTTTTGATCGAGTAGCCTTTCATGACTTTATCTTGATATTGCTTCAACATTAAATGGTGCTTTTGCTGGATGGCTTCTTCATCATGACATCTTTGTAGAGTAGAATCAGTTATCTGCACCTTTCATATCTCCAAGGCCTTCATAGGTGTCAAGGTTCCTTTGATCTTTTCCTTTCTTAGTGAAAGTTGTCTTGCCTTCTTTCTGGAGATGTCTTCAATGGATCTTTCTCAGATAGTGATTCTTTGTGATCATGGTGTTCTTCACATGCTTGATCTCTTTCTTCATTTTCTTCTTCTTGGATAGATTGATCAACCACCTTATGCTCCTTGTGGGAGCACTTCTTCATTGCTTGCTTCTGGGACTAGTCAGCATTCCTTCTTAACTTGCTTCTTAGTCAACAATCTTATACTCCTTATGTGAGTATTTCCTTTTGTTGACCTTCATTGCATTGTAGTACATGCCTTCGAGCATGTCATTGGTGAAAGAGATTCTTTCCTTCTTGATCATGTTATAGAACTATTCCCATGACTCAATAATATACATATGATAACATGACTAAACTTTGATGCATACATACCTCATCTTGATTCTCCTTTGATCATCTGAGCTTCATTTGGCTGTCCTTGGTGTGGCCCTTCTTGCTTCATCTTAGCTTGCCTGCAAATCATCCTTTTCTTGAATCCCATGAATGGGATTCCCAATGAGACATTTGCTTTTGTTTATGAATCTTCTTTTGAGGATTCCATCATAGGATCTTGAAGACCCTTATCCTGCAAATGTTTCTTTCTTTTTGATGATGGAGGACTTCTAAGAGTGTTAATCATGATCAATTTTCTTTCATTGTGGATGAGGTTATTCTAGGTATGCTCCTTCTATATGAATATCTTGAGCTATATCTACCATGCTCCTATAGTCTAGAAGATATTTCTAACCATGCATTTTGTTCTATTATAAATGCTCCTTCTACATGAGTATTTTGAACTCTATGTACATCATGCTTCTAGATTCTGGAAGATGTTTCTAGCCATGCAATTTTATTCTATTCCTACATGCTCCTAGATTACTCAAAACTTTGAAAGAAGACTTTAAGTAAAGAAGTAGACTTAGTCATAGTAGAGATCCGGAGGATCTTTCTTCTTTTGCTTCTTGTCTTCTTCTTTCATTTCTTGAGTCACATGAGCTTCTTCCCTTTTTCTTTTGTTGTTGTTGTTGTCCTTCTTCAGTTTAGGACAATTCCTTTTGTGGTGTCCATATTCTTGGCATCCATAGCATTGGATTTTGGACATATCTTTGTTGTTTGTTCTTTGTGGACCAAATTTGCCATATTTTCCCTTTCTCTTGGCCATGGTAGCAAATACTTGTTCCTTTGATCCCACATCCTCTTTTGCTTTGAGTCTTGTTTCCTCTATCTTGCATAGAGACCATATTTCACTTAGTGGGGTGGATTCCTTCTTGGCATATATGCTTGATGTGAAGTTGCCCCAATCCTCAGGTAGAGCATTGAGTACTATAGTTGTCATTTCTCCATCAGACACGACTTCCCCTAGCTCTTGAAGTTGATCCCTCATCTCAGAGATCTTCATGAAGTAGGGAGCTATTCCTTCTTTTGATATCTTCATCTTGTAAAAATTCATTTCTTAGAGATATGACTTCTCCAACCGTGCTTATCGAGAATAGCTCTACTAGTTTATCATAGATTTCTTTTTGATGTTTCAAGTTTGGAGACATAAGGAATGAGAGAGTCTTTGATGGATTCTATTGTTAGGATATTCCGACACATAGGAAATAGGTAAGTATAACTTGGTCTAGTATAGAGTTAGGTAAAGTGTGTTTGTTTACTATGTACATTTTGTAACTTACAATCCGACGGTCACGATATGTAGTGATCCGACGGTTCATTCTCTTCTCGGTAATTACCGACACTTGATCCGTGGCTTAACACTCGATTGGTCCATGATCTCTATTTAAAGAGCATGGAGGGTCATTTGTAGGGTAACCGTCCATGAGAGAAGCTTATGTAAAGTTTCATTCTTTTATCAATAAATTGCCTGAAGTGACCGCGTTGGCTGAGGCTGTGGACTGTTTCTCTCTTTGAGGGTTTTAACCACGTCAAAAATACTGGTGTATTGATCTATGATCTATTTGTGAGCGGTGTCCTTTGGTGTTCTGTCTAAGGAACTTACCCTGTAAATTCCTACATGGTATCAGAGCTATTTGAGGGCCGCGTCCGTTGGTGATCCAAATCTGAAGCCGGTAGAACTGTATCCGACTACCGTTTCCTAGACCTACTGTTTCTGACTGCTTTCAGGCCAAGAGGACTGCTCTGTTGTGTTAGGAGCATCTGTTTCAGTGAGGAACCCCTTTCGTTTCGCGGGAAAAGGTTTCTGGTAGCCCTAGCTACGTCATTTTTAAGATCTGGAGGTATACAATGTTTTTTTTTGCAGTTTCTAGTTATTTTCTCTCTGTTTATTATTTCGGTTTATTTAGCTCCTTTTTTACTACCGGATCTATACCTTTCATTTCTGCGTATGCTCTTTGCCCAGCGACTGTGCGATCTGGGCAAATCAGAAACAGAGAGGAAGGATTTTTCTTATGCATATGCTCTTTTCTGCTGTGCCTTAGTGTGATCTCAGAAAATCAGAAACATTGAGGAAAATATTTAGTTTTCGGGTAAAGCTAACTTCAAGCCGTGAGGTTTGTTTTTTTTTTTTTGTATGTCCGTGTTGGGTTTTTTGTTTTCTGTTTTGTAGGGAAAAAGAGTTTTCTTAAGCAAGCACGCAGCCCAAAGCTTCAGCAACTAAAAAAAAAAAAACCCCTTTCCTCTTTTCCAAAAGTTACTAAACTTTTAGTTTAGCTCACTTGGTCCAAAGCTACTTTATGAGAGTAGAGGTCTTGAGTTCAAGTCTTCTTTTTGTTGAGCTAATTAGATTAAGTTTGGAAAGGGGGCGGATTTTTTTTAACATTATCATTCATTTCCACACATTCCCTCACTTCGATGGCATCTTCATCAAATTTTTTTCAAAAAGCCATAACTTCTTCATCTGGAAGCCGTTTTCAGAGCTGTTTTTTTTGAACCAGCCAAATTCTTCGAGATCTTTCCACTGGAACACTTAGTTTCAGCATCTATAGCTTCAATTTCTGTTAAAATGGAAAGTCCATGACAAGTTATTCTTGACAACACCAACTACTTCCAATGGTGGTCCTATATTGTGGATTTACTTAGAAGTAAAGGTCTCTACAGAATAGCCTCAGGCCAAGAAACCAAACCGAAAGATGAAGATAAGGCAGCTAAATGGAAAAATAGGCAAGATCAAGCATGAGGGTTGATAGGGATGTCTATTTCTCCAGATCTTAGATTCCATATTGCAGAACTTGATACTCCTGATGAAACAATGAAACATATTACTGAAGTTTTTGGAATTAAAAATGAACTTAAAGCCCATCAAGTCGAAAATGAGTTGCTTACATTGGACCCCAATAATTTTTCTTGCATTGAAGATTTTTTGTCCAAATTCAAGATCCTTAGACTTCTCTTGGAAGGTCTTAAGGTTAAGAAAGAAGATAGTAACCTTATCTATTCCATTCTTACTAAGTTGGGACCAACCTACTCTGTGTTTGTTTCCACCTTCCATTCTACAAGAGAAGCCTTCATTTCTCAAGGACAAGCCTACAAGTCCCCTTCCTTTGATTCCTTTTGTGATTCTTTAATAAGAGAACAAGAAAAACTCTTACACCTTGGTCTTCTTAATCTTGGAAACTCTTCTAAGAAAGCGTTAGTCGCCCAACAGCGACAAAATTCAAAGAATCCTAAGAAGTTGTATCCTAAAAGGAATGGTCCTAAACCAAACAAGGGTCCTAAGCAATTTCAGCCTCAAAATGAAAAATCATTTCAACAAAATGATAAGAAAAATAAAAACAAAGGGAAGAAGACTGATAGACATTGCAACTTTTGTAATCGAGATGGCCACTTAGAATCCAAATGCTTTAAGAAGATGGAAGCCTTGAAAGCAGCAATGAAGAAGCATAACATCCATTTGGAGCACTCTTCAACTTCAACTTCATCTTCAAGAATAACACTTTTTGCATGTGGTTGTCAAGCATCTCGGTCTGGCTATGCACTAAATGTATCTTCTTCTTCTCATTCTCATGAGTGGCTCATTGATTCTGGAGCTTCTTATCACATGGCCAAAAACAAAGCCATGTTTTCTTCTTTAAATGATTGTAACACCAAAAATATATATGTTGGTGATGATAGATCTCTTAGTGTTGTAGGGACTGGAACTGTTCATATAGACAATGGTCAATTTAATGATGTATTATGTGTTCCAACCTTATCCTGCAACCTTCTATCTATATATCAGATAACTCATTCAGGTGAAGGGAAAATCGTTGAATTTTCACCTCATGATGTTGTAATTAAGGACCTAAGAGATCCTAGACAGATTTTAGCTACTGGCATCGCTGATGATTCTACAAGGTTGTATAAGTTTCACAACTTTGGGTCATCAAATCTTCCCTCGATATTTGTTGCTCATAACGATGAAAGTGAGCAAACTTTGGCATGAGCGATTTGGTCACTTAAACTATCGCTCCCTTCAGAATCTATGTAAAGAAAATATGGTGACAGGTCTTCCAATGGTATCTTGCAAAGATGGTGTTTGTTCCGGATGTGTACTCGGAAAACATCATCGGGATAGTTTTGAAAAATGTGCCTCTTGGCACGCCTCAGCCCCTTTACAGCTTCAGTGATTTATGTGGTCCACTTCCAGTTGTTTCATTCTCTGACTACAAGTATTTCTTATCTTTCATTGATGATTTCTCCAGACGCACTTGGGTATACTTTCTAAAACTCAAGAGTGAAGTATTTAACATGTTTTTGGCCTTTGTTGAAAAACAATCTGGACATCGAATTCTTAAGCTAAGATTTGATAATGGCGGAGAATATGTTAACAACAAATTCATCAACTTTTGCACTGAGAATGGAATTCAAATGCAACATACTGTTCCATATACTCCACAACAAAATGGTGTAGCTGAAAGGAAGAATCGCACCTTAAAGGAAATGGCTAATTGTATGCTTCAATCTAAAGGACTTGGTTTTAGTTTTTGGGCAGAAGCAATTAACTGTGCAAATTACATAATAAATCGCACTCCTACTAAGGTTTTAAAGAATATCACTCCAAAAGAAGCATGGAGCTCAATTAAACCATATGTAAGTCACTTTCGTGTTTTTGAAAGTGAAGCATGGGCCCATATTCCAGATGAGAAACATAAAGCTTTAGAACCTAAGAGTGAAAAATGTATTTTTGTTGGATATTCTGAAGATGTCAAAGGATATAGACTTATTCCACTTAAGTCCAAGAATGTTATCATTAGAAGAGATGTAAAGTTTGCTGAAAATATATCGGCCTACGAGCCTAGTTCGGCGAATGTGCCACCTCTCCCTATCTCTTCTACTTTTGAAAATATTTCTTCTTTAGATGATGAAAGCGATGATGAAAATCCTCCCCCACCTTCTCAGGATCCTCCTTCAGCTCCTCAGCTTCCAAAATGGGTCCGTGCTACTCGGGATGCAGCAGGTGATCTTGCCGGTGATCCCACAGATCAACGACGTACACATTCTCAGTTCGATAGAGCCTCTTCTTTACTGGCTCAAGCTTTAGCGAATTATGATCCTGACACCTTTGCAGAAGCTTCAGGCCATCCAGATTGGGAAGCAGCTATGAATGAAGAATATCATTCATTATTGGCAAATGATACATGGGATCTTGTTCCTTTACCAAAGGGACGAAAACTTGTTAGATGCAAATGGGTTTACAGAACTAAGTATGGACCAGATGGGAAAGTTGATAAACATAAAGCTCGTCTTGTTGCTAAGGGTTTTTCACAAGTTGAAGGCATTGACTACACTGAAACCTTCTTCCCTGTTGCCAAAATGAACTCTATCCGCCTTGTTCTTTCCCTTGCTGCCTCTTTCAAATGGGAAGTCCATCAGATGGATGTTAAATCTGCCTTCTTGCATGGGGACTAGCATGAAGAAATCTATATGGAACAACCTATTGGCTTTATACAAACAGACTCCGGCCTTGTATGTCGGCTTAAGAAATCCCTTTATGGTCTCAAGAAAGCTCCTCGAGCTTGGTATGCCAAAATGGATAACTTTATTTTAGAATCTGGCTTTTCTAGGTGTCATTCTGACAATACTGTCTACAGCAAGAAAGTGGGCAAGTCTCTTATCATTCTTGTTCTTTATGTTGATGATATTATCCTGACTGGTAGTGATCCCAACCTTATAAACCATGTGAAGTCTAGCCTTAAAAGGAAGTTTGAAATGACAAACTTAGGACACTTACATTATTTTCTTGGTCTTCAAGTCTTGCAATCCAAGGAAGGTATTTCCCTTTCCCAGTCCAAGTATGCCTGTGATATTCTACGCCATTTTCACATGGAAGACTATAAGCCAGCCCCTTCTCCCTTTCAGTCTGAAGTCAAAATTTCAGTCACTTGTACTTCTCCTGAAGTTGATGCTACCTTATACCGTCAACTTGTAGGAAAACTTTTGTATCTAACCCACACTCGTCTTGACCTTTCCTTTGCTGTTGGTGTTTGCTCGGTTTATGCAAAACCCACATGAAAGTCATTGGAAAGCAGCTAAAAGAATACTTCGTTATGTTCGAGGTACAGTTCAGTTTGTGATTCATTATAGTGCCAAAGCAGCTCCTCTATTGGTTGGTTTCACTGATTCCGATTGGGCTGGTGACCTTGATGATCGGAAGTCTACTGCAGGTTATGTGTTACTCTTGGTTCAGGACCTATTACATGGGCTTGCAAGAAACAAGGTACCATTTCTCTTTCTTCAGTAGAAGCAGAGTATCGTGGTGCCGTAGAAGCTAGTAAGGAAGCCTTGTGGCTTTGTCAGATCTTGTCAGAGTTTGGCTTTCAACAACAACATCCGACTACACTTTGGTGTAATAATCAAAGTGCCATTCAACTATGTAAAGATCTAGTCCAACATCAACGTAGCAAACACATTGAACTGCATATGCACTTCATCAGAAAGCTCATTCACGACCATGTTCTTGAAGTGCAATATTGTTCAACAGATGATCAAGTTGCAGACATCTTTACAAAGGCTCTCACAGAGGCGAAGTTTACTAAACTTCAATTTATGGTTGGAGTTCAGGAAGTTGTCACTAAGGGGGGATAGGCTCTAGTGCCTCCTTCTTTTTCCTATTGTGTCATATTTGTAAATCCTTCAATCCTATCCCAAGTTGTTCTTAAGGGGGAATGTTAGGATATTCCGACACATAGGAAATAGGTAAGTATAACTTGGTCTAGTATAGAGTTAAGTAAAGTGTGTTTGTTTACTATGTACATTTTGTAACTTACAATCCGACGGTCACGATATGTAGTGATCCGACGGTTCATTTTCTCCTCGGTATTACCGACACTTGATCCGTGGCTTAACACCCGATTGGTCCATGATCTCTATTTAAAGAGCATGGAGGGTCACTTGTAGGGTAACCGTCCATGAGAGAAGCTTATGTAAAGTTTCATTCTTTTATTAATAAATTGCCTAAAGTGGCCGCGTTGGCTTAGGCTGTGGACTGTTTCCCTCTTTGAGGGTTTTAACCACGTCAAAAATACTGGTGTATTGATCTGTGATCTGTTTGTGAGCGGTTTCCTTTGGTGTTCTGTCTGAGGAACTTACCTTGTAAATTTCTACATCTATTATAATCGTTTGAGCTCGTCTCATTCTCATTATACTTGGCTAAGAGTTGAGTTTGTTCCTTAGCAGGAATAGTAACATTCCCTTTGATGTGTTCTAGGAGTTCATTCTCCTTGAGAAGTAAATTAGTCCTCTTCTTCCATGCAAGAAAGCCATTGGTCCCTACCAATTTGTTTCTTTCCTTGAAAAAAGGTTGATGTATATTCAGAAGGGGACATATACTTGATAAATTTTGAGATTTAGTAGACTTGCTTTCTCCTTGAAGACTTGATGGCTTGCCCTCCTTAGATCTTGATGACTTGTAGCTTGATGTAGGCCCTTCTTTGATTTGCTCTTCTTGTAGGTTCCTTTGTGTAAGGCTCTTCTTCTTGCTTTGTAGTCTTCATTGATGAATGATAGATGGTAAACCTTCTTGTCCTTTGATGTGATTGAGACTTCTTGGCTTGATGCTTCAACTTTTGTAGATCTCCTTTGAGATGCCCTTTCCTTTATGTGTCACCTTAGCTTTGATACCATGTTGAAGAATCAAGGGCAATGATGTATATGAGGATCCTTCTTGACTTGATAACAATTTGTGAAGCACTTTTACAATTATCTTAGCTTGATCTTATTCTTATTATTAGTGTGTGTGTTTCATCAAACTACTACCAAAAACATAAAGACACGAACACAAACGTTGGCTCTCTTCCAGGGCCAAAAACTCTCTTTCTTAAAGAGGAAAACCCTTTGGTAAGTTTCTCTTATTGAAGCTTCTTATTGATCAATGCCAAACCTTAGACCCTTGGCTAGGATGTCCTCCAAGCACAAGATAATTGGTGCCCTAGGTGAACTAGAGGACTAGACCCAGAGAAGAGGAAAAGGGAGAAGGAAAATAGGTTTAAGGTGATCACCTTTTGGTGGACCAGTGCCTAATCCTTTGGAGAGATTGGAGTCAGCTAGAACTATGACTATGGACCTTTGAATTTTCTAGGTCAAGGAGGACTTAAAGACAACTTCGCTTGGCACTAGGGCAGCGACAAAAGCAACTTCAAAGACTTTATACTTGGTTTTGCAAGATAAATGGCTTGTCAAGATGAATTTCAGTAATGAAACATCCCTAGGAAATTCATTCATTATACATGGCCCATACATGAAGCATTCACTATCCAAAAACAAAATTTCCACAACTTCGCGTAAGAGGTACAACAAATAAGTACTAGTATAGCGAAATTCGAGCAACAATGTACGTGACAAAATTAGGTAGAAAGAATAACATTAAAATGTAGTTACATGTATAAGAATATATCCAACCATCCAAAAACTTGCCATCAAGAAGCTCGAAGACATATGAAAACCATCCAAACATCAAAATTTATTCCATGCTCCAAAAATTTGTCCACCAAGAAGGAATAGCGAAAATCTCTAGAGAGATACAAGTGCAAACCAAGTGATGATGAGAAATGAACTTTCATCATTTGTATTTATGCACTTCTAATGAGTTCAATTTAGCTATTTGAGGCTACATAGCCCCTAAAATAAAACTAATGTGAAAATAACTAACTTTTGGTGACAAGCCCACCAAACTAGCTCATAAACAAAATAACAAGCCTCTCAAGAGGTCGAATGATCAATAATACATATCGTTGGGCTCTCTAAGAAGCTTGATGAAGTCCATAAGTGCCATAATGATGAATAGGACTTCCAAAAGTGATGGACGAGGGGGTGGTACCTTGTTCTCCACGTAATAAACCTGTGGTGCTCCTAATGGGTGTGGCCATTGACTGATTGTAGGGCGGCTTATTGTCCACTAGGTGTTGGGACAATCATGGGTTCTTAAATGGTAAAGGAGGCTCATCTAGGGCCTGTAGGAACCAGGGTGATGGCCATGATGATGGGGTAGAGCTCATGTATTGGCTTTTGATCACGTGCTAAATGTGTTTGTCCCAACTGTGTTTTGCCTTTTTTGGTACATTTTCTTGTTGAATGTGGCCAATTATGCTTTTATTTTTCTTTTCAGTTGCATTAACCTCCGGGGCATCATTCCAGGCTTGACCCAAGGTGTGGGTAAGGGGAAGGCTAACCCTATGTGGACCCAGAGGAGGAATGTGGACCCGGGTGGGAGAAATGATGAATGAGGTTATAATGAGTGGAAGGGGAATGATATATGTGGATGAGGGAGAGGGACCATGCAACCAAAATTAGGGTTTCCCATGTAGTACCATCCCTAAAGCCCAAAGGTCAGTAAAAGAGATCCGACAGGACTAAGGTCCAAGGTTAACATCCAAAAGAGGTCTAGGAGACAAGAGCACATACCTAGCCCACTCTTTCCACTGAATCCCCCCATTAATCCATGCCTAAAAGTGCCCATGATAAGCAAACTACAATACTCAATTACCAAATGACAAAGCATACCTTTAGGTTCGGGAGGCCCACCTTCAAACATACGATCATGACAGATGGGTGAGGGGCCACATGGCTGGATCAGATGGTGGAGAAATGGCACAACGAGTTAGTTGGTTGCTGCAAGGGGCTGTCTGTTGAGGACCTTCTTGGAGAATTTTTTTTCCTTAGGATTTCCCCCACAAAATGATGGGTAACAAGGTTCAATGGTGATGAGAGCATGATGTGTAAGATGTAGCAGTGATTACCCCCTTAAGGTAGGGCAGTTCATCCTGTTGAAGAATCTAGGGCAATAATAGTGTAGTGTGATTATTTGTTGCTTGATAACAACTTGTGGAGTATTTTCACTTTTCCTTATTAACTTATTCTTCTTCTTCTTATTAATGCATATGTGTGTACTTCATCAAATTGTTACCAAAATATAAAAACAAGAACACAAGATGTTGGCTCTCTGCCAGGGCCAAAGCCTCTCTTCTCTTGAGAGGAAAACCCTTTCGTGAATTTCTCTTATTGAAGCTTCTATTGATCAATGCCAAACCCTAGACCCCTGACAAAGAGATCCTTCAAGCACAAGTCAAGTCTTCACTCCTTTTTGCACCATATACCCTGACACTTATTTAGACACTTTGTTTCTCGACACTTTATCCTCCTACTTCCAACACGTTGTTCTTCTTTCAACTTGTTAGTAACCTTGTTGTACTTGCTCTAGAGAAGATGCCTTTAATGAGACCTTTTTCATATGTTGATTCCTTTCTTGTCTTCACCAATCAATGAACTTGTAAGATTGCAATGGGAGGGTTGTTATGACAACAAGGACAACCTCTTTACCTTTGCACATGTCATTGTTTTCTCTATGGTGTAGATCTCTTCCTTCTTTGCTTTTGAGAGCTCCTTCTACACTTGAGTGAGGGGCCTTATAGGCCTGATTAGATTGCCCAACCAATGATATTATGTGACTGTAAACACAGTGTTGTTGTGACTGCAGGAAGAGATCTGTATCTCGCACGTGTGACTGTTTTCTGCCCTAGAAAACAATCCCTTCAACTTCGGTCTAGATTCTTCTCCCTCGTTTTCTATGCTAATTTCAGACCTATGAATGCGTTGTATTGGAGTGGAGTATGACCCTTATATATAGGTGTTTGCTCCTTCTTTTAGGCCAACTTGAGGTTGACTAGATAACTTATTTGTAGGCTAACTTGAGGATTGCTCTTATGCTTCGAATTTCTTCTTTTAGGGATGTCATTGTTTGGAGGATGCTTGTGACTTTGCTTGGAGGTATTCTCTTGACCACAATACATATAATACAAGGTATAACATGCCCTTAAGGTCTTCAACTTATTCTTTTGAATATTTGACTCACTCACTTCAAATAGTGCTAGACCTATTTCAATAAGCAAGAAACTCATTGACATATGTTATAAAAATAATATTTCTTCTTGAATAAATACAAATATCAAAAATACATTTATGAAGACCGAACCTAGTTACATTTCCTTAAACACCTCACCCACTAGGGGTTGGGATATACATGGTTTCCTTAATGATGCAGGGGGTAGTCACTGGGGCCCTAAGATTCAGGGTGATGGCCATAATGATAGGGGTTAGAGTTCATGCTTGATATTTGCCCACACACTAAATTTTATTGTCTTGACCATCTTTTGCATTTTGTGCTACATTTCCTGTTGTATGTGGCCATATTATGCTTTTATCTTTCTTTTAGTTGCATCAATCTCTAGGGCATCATTCCAAGCCCGACTCAAGGTGTGGACAAGGGGATGGGGAGGCCAACACCTTGTGGATCCAATGGACAAATGTGGGCTTAGAGGGGGAAAATGTGAAAGGGGCTTGTAATAAGAAGAGGGAAGTGAGATATATGATATCAGGAAGCGGGACCATGCAACCAAAATTAGGGTTTCCCATGTACTGGCACTCCTAAAGCTAGTAGCCAATAAAGGAGAGTCCATGGGACTAGGATACAAGATTAACCCCCAAGTTGAGGTAAGGAAACAAGAGGACAGTGAAGGCCCTTTCTTTCCTCCAAATCTCCCCACTAATCCATGCCAAAGTGTGCCCAATAAAAGTAAGCATAAACACCCAATTACATAATCAAAAATCATACCTTTGGGGTTGGATGGCCCACCTTCAAACATATGATCATGACAGATGAGCGAGGACTCATAATCGCTGGCTCAAGTGGTGGAGAATGGTAGCACATCGAGCTATCAAGTGGTTGCAAGGCACTGTTGGCTGTTGGTTGAAGACAAATCTAGGAGAAAAATCCTCCTATATGGGTGACCCACTGGTGGTGGGTAACATTTTGCTCCAACTGGGACATGTGCTCTCATTAGAGTTCACAAACCATGTACTTGAATGGGGAGGTTATGAGAACACCATCAATCTCTTGGGACCGTAGACCTATTACCTGCACATCATAGACAAAGAAAACAAGGGCAACATGTGTGGACGACGTCCTTTTATCACCCGTGCTTTCATTAGTCCATAAAATCAACAAGAAATAAAATTAATCCCAACATGCAAGACTAATTCTAATGCACCTAATCTAGCATAGGAACATAATATGATATTAAATTCTAATGCAAAAATCAATATGCAATGCATCCTTCTGTAACATGCATATAATACATTGTCAAGTGTAATCATAGAGGCAATGCAACCGAGACATCATTGGATCAATATAAAAACATTTGCCCCAATGATTATTTTTGCAACAAATCCAAGAGCAAGGACAAGAACAATCATATGGAGGGTCGCAAGGGTGGGAAGTGGGAAAATAAGGTGACCACATATGGAAGATGATGGATGAAGAGGGGGAAGAAAGGGATGCCACCTACTCCATTGGATTTGTTGGAAATACTGAGAGGGGGGTGAATCAATATTTCTTTTTCTCACTATTGTTTTACTAGTTAAAACATGTATGTTCAGAACACAAAATGAACAATAGGAATAAATGCTTTTATTAATATAATTGTGCAGTAAAATAAATACAATAAATAGAATGTCACAATTGGTTGCCAAGCTCCAACTTGGACTTTGGTGAGGCTCCAACCTCCTGAGCACCAACTCTATTTTGCCAAGACACCAATCTTGGACTTAGGAGCACCAACTCCCAAGGACTTCAATCCTTTTCAATTCTGAGGCTCCAACCTCTTTGGTATACACTGGTGTGCTGCTGCGTTCTTTTCAGCTTCCGCTGCTTTTGCTGCCCCCTTTTCTTCTGCTGCTTCCACTATCTCATGCTCAAGTTATGCCATCCACCAACGACAACACAATTCTCTGTTTTTGCTGCTTTTATATGCTCCATGCCCCTGTCCATTCGTTTCCTCTTACGTGCTGGCTCTTTGGCTTCCTCCTCACTTGATCGCTTGACACTTCGGCTTCCATTTCTTTGCTTTCTTTATTTTTTCTTACAGGCTTTATCGGAGGCGTTTAATCACCCATCGGAAGCCACCACCCGAGCGTTTTAATCAACCATCGGAAGCCACCAACTGAGCCTTTTAATCAACCATCATCGAGCGCTTTAATCAACCCGCCACACTTATAGAATCAGAGCCACCCTTTTATTGCCGCTTTTATGTCTATCGGAAGCCACCGCCCAACCGTGTCCACACATACAATCAACACAAGCGTTTCAATATATGTCTTAAGGCTTAAACCCGCAGCCACATATAATATATGGGAAACATTATAAAACCCCTTTATAAAGATTTCGGTCACATATACATTACTACACAGGAACCCATGTAAATCCGCTCAAATGATCATTCGCGGATTTCAAATCTTATCCGCCCGCCTTTATAGTTATCGGCGAGTCCGGATTTCGGCGATCACAATAAATCCCTTTACTCCGACCTCCGATGAGGAGCGGACCCGATGCTCTTTAGACTCCCTTTAATATTGTTTCGGGTCCGATGAACATCGGCGTTCGCTGTAAACAATAGAACAACCTCCTCCGATGCGACGGACCCGACACCCTTTTATGATCCAGCCTATTCAAATTTCGGCTCCGTCAATTCGGCGAGTTCACCTCGGCGACTTTGTAACACAAAGGGTCTGCGGACCCGACACTCCTTTAAGCTCCCTTCTAAAGAGATTTCGGGTCCGGCCTATCGGCAGTTCCCTATCGGCAGATTTGCAATGTAATGGGTCTGCGGACCCGATGCTCCTTTAGGCTCTGTTTTATAATATTTCGGCTCCGGACAGTCGGAGCTTACACTTAACAGTCCCAAAGGCCTTTGCGGACCCGATATTACTTTATGCTCCCCTTTATAATGGTTCGGCTCCAGTCTATCGGAGCATACACTTCAGTGATTGCGAAAGGCTCCACTCCTCCGATGCGATATTGATTTCGGACCCGAAATCCTTATCTGCTGTACTTCATAATACTTCGGCTCCGGGATTTCGGAGCATACACTTCGGCGGTTCCGAGGCCTCTCCTCCGATGCGATATTTGGTTTCCGGACCCGATATGGGTCTGGACCAAAATTAATATTCTTTCAACTCCGCCACTGTCCCACCTAAGGGGAAATATTTTGAATTCTCTGTGTAAACAGAGATATTCGATATAACACTTGTAAAATGATTTAAGGAGTCTGTATAAAAAAAGAAATGACTCCCAAGGCTTCAATCATATGACTCCGATGGCCCTATTTGTTTGTAATATACATATGGCTCCTCTTGGCTCCTCTTGCTCCATCTGCTCCTCTCGGTCCATTTTCTCCATTTGCTCCATATATATTGCTCCTCTCTTGCTCCATCTGCTCCTCTCGGTCCACTCTGTTTGCTCTTGTAGCTCCTCCGATGGCTCCTCTTGCTCTGACACTCCTTCAATATGGCTCCTCTTGCTCTGGCACTCCTCCAATATATGTGGCTCCTCTGGCTTGGTCCGCTCCTCTTGGCTCCTTTTGCTCTGTCTCCTCCTCTTGAATATTGCCATATTGACATCAATGACAATCTGTGTCCAACAGGATTCTCTCTTCTAGCCAAAAGATAGAGTTATCAACAATCAAGCCCATGAATCCAATGGAGGGCAACCTCAGGGATATCATCCCCATCATGGTCCTTTTCAATGATGTCATGCTTCGTGATTTCCATAGGGTCATGATGAGAAGGAAAAGGGGTTTGATGACATGGAGAGACACAATAAGCAGGTTGCTCAATAAGATGATCACCTTTGAAGGGGGCAAACATTATGTGCTCATTATTCTCAAAGCATGGTTGAGAAAAGGTGATGTACCTAACAAGTTGCTTCTTGATATATTCAGGAGGGGGAGAAGGCTCCTCATCATTGGCGATCATATGGAAAGGGTTGAGGCAATGGTCCATAGATAATTCAACTATACCCCTAGAAAGAAAGCAAGGAGAAGCAAGGTCCCTATTGATGTCATCATCAATATCATAGATTATTCCTTCATCAAAAAAATAGTCAATCTTTTCCCACTGCCCTTCTTCTAACAGGGAAAAATAATGATCTTCCCTTTCGAGGTTCTCAATAGATATATCATTATAAGTGACGTCTTAGAGAAAGGGAAGACTAACCTTAACCTCATCTTCCTTGTCGTTATCATAAATAGGGTCACTATTGAAATGAGGCTGTTGATATCCCACTTTCCCTCACTTTTGTGGAAGAAGCTACAAATGTCAATCTTAGCAACAATGTCCACATTTTCTAAACTATTATTCAACATCCCTTCTTGAATGGGAAACCTAAATTCATTAGGTTCATCCTTATGGACCTGGGTTTCTACAGGGCTTTCATTCTTACTATAGTCATACCCAATGTGAAAATTCCTAGAAATGCAGCAACTGGAAATCTTTCTCCTAACTAATAAAGTTAATAATGCAGTTTGTTTTGTTTACTTCAAAACAACGAAATATTCATACTACATTTTCTTCACCAAATAAAATACTGTGGAAGCAAAAATAGGAATTGAGAAATACTAGCACAAACATAAAAGTTGACACAATTGTTTTTGGACAAATGTCCCCAGAAAAACCCAACTTGGGAAAACTGGTTCAATAGCTGAGGTTTTTTATTACTAAGCAACAGTGAAATAATCTGAGTACAATCTAGATGTCGAAAACTGGCTATCCACAACAATAAAATTTGGCCAAAATTATTTGAGGGAATTTTCCTTCCTTCACAAGCAACCCCAACACAATTCAGCTTCAGAAACTCGTCCTCCTAGACCCCTTGCGCAGTGCTTGTGTAGACCCTTTGACGTCTGGTGTGGAACTTCTTCTGGTCAAGTCGTTTTGCTTCTCTGTTGCTGGAAATGATTCACTGACCTTTTGGAAGACTTTCCAAGCCTCTGGATGCTGAATCAATTTCCCAATAGCAAAGTCGAATTGCCCTTTGAAGTTGCCTGTGCAGACCCCTGCACTGCCTCACTGGAAATAACTTGACCTCTTCTTGCTGCCTCTCTGCAACTAGAAAACTTCCTTCGGATCACTGTCCCTGCTCCTCTGTCTCTGCTTCCCTTCTAAAGCTCGAACTCTTCCGGCAACTATCGCTGCTCTTTGGAAAATTAACCTGCCCAAGGAAATTGATTTCAAGTGTGTTTCTCCATCTACTCATCGACTTCTTATAATTTCTAGTTGGGACTCCAACGACTAAGATTAAACCTTAATCAATGGCTAAGATTATTTCCTAGTCGATCTGTGTGAGTTTCTAGATGATTCTCACCTTTCTCAATTAACACTGATTAATTAACCACTTTTACTAAGTTTAGACATAGGAAATATTTAAAAAATAGGCTAATAATCTAATTGAGACACTTTTAGGTGGAATTTTCAGAAACAATTTCTGGGTTATGGAGAACTCTTTTGTTATAGCCTCTCCACAAAGTCTTGAGATTAAAACACTTTCGATTCTACAAAAATTAACACTCCCTGTTAACGAGGAAGGTGTTATAGTGTTGCACTACTGCTACAACACCCTATATCTGTACCACCCTCTGTACGTTGCTGATGTTTGGCCACTGTGACTGCTTGCCACTGCCTGCCCACCAATCATTGCGCAACTCTAATGCTGCATCTGTGCTACTGTAGACACTGCTTTCCTGTTGCCAACTTTGCATCTGCACTGCGACTCCTCATTTGTTGCTGCTGCATCTACAACTACAACAACTAAGAAGCATCCAAAATACATAATCAACTACGTCCCTGTGATCTGCAACCATGCTCTGATACCATGTTGGAATTTTTATGGTTACCCGTTAGAAATTCTTCCTGTACTATCTGATTTCTTTCTTCCTACTTGTTCAATTACTTAACAAGTTATTTACCATGTAAATACTGAAGATAAATACAAGTACAATATCAACACATATAGATCATCAACTGAAAGTAAACAGGCACACAAGTGACATCGTTGTTTTTGGACTTATGTCCCTGGAAAAACCCAATGCAGGAAAACCGGTGCAACTGTTCAGAGGGTTTTATTATTATGTAGTTTCAAAATACAACCTGGGTGCCAGAAATGGCTCACCCAACAGAGAATGCCCTTGGCAGTAGTACCTCTAGTTAGAGACAGATATTTCGGCTAAAACACCGGATGAACAATCCCTCAACAACAATGCAACTTCTGTTGCCCTCCATCACTCTGATAGGGACTTCGTCACCCTATCCGGCTCTCCAGCTCTTAGTGTGTCCCACGAAATGCTCCCAGCGCTGCCTCTAGGCCCTGCGTCAACCTCTCTGGCCCAACATCAGCCTCTCTGGGCTCTGCGTCAGCTTCTGGAGCCTCTGCGTAAGTCCTTGGACCCTCTGCGTCTCACACGCTAGACCTCTTTGGCTCTCCGCAGCTCCTGGCTGCCTCTATGTGGCCTCTAGAGTCTAGCTAGCTCTGCATCCCTCTCTTGGATCTGCGCGGATCTTCTTGGTACTAACTCTGCCTCTCTGCTGTGTATTCACTGCTTTTCAGCTGCAACTCTAATCACTCACTCAATTTCCTCAACAAACCCTGCCCCAGAAAATTAAGTTCTTGATCTGTCTCCGTGTGTTCTCTAACTGATCCTCAAGCCTCCTCTTATACTTTTCTCGTTGGTCCATCAACGACTGGGATTAAATCTCTAATCAACGGCTAAGATTAGATTTGGATTGATCCATGACTTTTGGACCATTTTAACCCAATTTTATATTAATACCTATTAATATTTTATTTTTCCTAAGTTTAGACCTAGGAGCCCGATTAAAAATATTAATTATTTTAATATCTCCCAAACCGGGAACAATCTGTTCAAACCATTTCTGGTTTTGGGAGATCTCGTGTGCTTTAGCCTTTCCACCAATTTTCGTGGCTAGAGCACATCCGATGCTACCCCAAATGAACACAAATGCGTCTCTAAATGGCTCAAGATCAAGTCGATGTTCCATCAATGACGGTTAGAAGATGACAGATGCCCTCCCATGTCTCCCTAGAAAAGACATAACCTCCTCTAGGCCCTAGATCTACTGCATAGTGTCGGGTGCATTGTGTAGTTGATTGGGCAACATGGTCCAAGTCAGTGTTGCAGGAAACGCCCCCCCCGGATCAAAACCTCGATCCGCGATTCGTACGGATGCGTGGGGGAAGCACTGTACGAAACGCGTTTCGGAAAAACCGAAACGCATTTTGGACTGATAAACTCGCTTCTTGGAAATTTCGGAAGCATGTGACCGAAACACGCTTCGTACGACACTTCGATCGTACGAAGCGTCGCGCTTCGGAGTACGAAGCGTACGAATTGCGAGCGATTTCGTACATGCTTCCTTTGTTTCCGCCGCGCGGCCCAAAAAGCGTTGTTTTTTTATTTTATTTTTTATTTTTATTTTTTGGCATTTTGGATTGTTGGGGTTGGGTCCACCTTGGCTTAGGGTGAAGAATGAATGGATTTAACCCCCCATTCATCTCTCATTTTCTCACTTTGAGTTTATGAGAGTTGGAGAAGAGAAGAGAGGAGAAGAGAGGAGAGCTTGGAGGAGTGAAGGAGGAGGAGGAGCTTGGAGTAGGTGCATGGAGGACTTCTATCTACAAGAGCTAAAGAGGTAAGTGCAAACCCCAAACTCCCTTATTTTTTTGACATTTTTTTTGTATTTTTCTCCTCTCTCTCCTACTCTTTCCCATTGTTTCTATTTGCTCATTTAATTGCAGGTTGTCCACCACCTATATCCATATTCCAAGATGGTGTTCTTTTGGCTTCTATGTATCATTCCACTTTTGGTTTCAATGTGGCAAGGGGGACTAGGAATAGAAGGGAAGAAGCACAAGAGGACAATGGTCCCAATATGAGTGACCCAATGTATGATGAGGAGGAAGGGTTTGAAGAGGAAGGGGATGGAGTTGAACTTGAAGGGGAACTGAAACACTAGAGGGGAAAGTTGCATTAACACCCTTGTGGAACTATGTGACCAAAATTGAAGGGGGAAAGGGTGGTGGAAGCTACAAATTTTTGTGCCCTCATTGGTTGTCATGGAGGAAAACCATTTAGTGGTTCATATAACCATGTGAGGATGCATCTTTGTGGGGTGATGGACAACAATGATAAAAAGGGTGTTGTGGAGATACAAATTTGCCCAAACATTTTAGCTGAACAAAGAAGAAAATACATCCAAATAGAGGAGGTTGCACAACAAAAAAGCAAGAAACAAAAAACTCATTCTGAATCAAGTACAACCTCTAGATTTGGTAGCTCATCTCCTCATGGTACTTCTGGAAGCTCTGGAGGTAAAAGAACAATAGGGGATTTCCTTAATGTTGCTGGGAGGGATGATGCGGATGGAAAGATAGTCCGATTTCTTTGTGCTTGCGGTGTACCATTCAATGTGCTTCGCTCTCCCTATTGGCATGAAATGGTAAAGGCCATCAATGAAACCCCAAAAGGATACAAGTCCCCCAACTATGAGAAAGCTAGAATAGTGTTATTAGAAAGAGAAAAAGCAAAGGTTCAAAGAGCTTTGACACGTTTTACAAATGAGTGGGTAGATTGTGGGGTATCCATTGTATTAGATGGGTGGACAAATATTAGAAACCAACATTTGATAAATGTTCTTGGTGTTTCTGCTAGTGGTGCAGTGTTTATTACATGTCATGACTCCTCCTCCATTAGTGCATCTTCCTAAAACATTGTAGATCTCCTATTGCAATCAATCAAAGATGTTGGTTCGAATAACGTGGTTCATGTGATCATAGATAACGCAGCAAATTGTAAGGCAGCAGGAAAAATTATTGAGCGTACTCATCCACACATCTTTTGGTCTCGGTGCATGGTTCACACTTTGAACCTTTTGATGCATGATATTGTGAAGCATAAAGAATGTGGGTGTATTAATGAGCTTTACAGGAGAGGGCAACAACTCATTAAGTTCATCACAGGGCATACAAGGTAAACTACTTCTATGGCACTTACTCCAAGTTGCAGTGGCTTAAACTTGCAAAGACAAGATTTGCCAGTTATTACCTCACCTTTAGGCGGCTAGTGAAGGTGAGATCATCTTTAACTAATATGGTGTGTGTTGAAACATGGGATGAAATTAACACTGATAGAGATGGTGCTAATGCAGCCAAGGACACTATTCTTGACATGTGCTTTTGGTCACAGGTTAAATATGTTTTGCAATTCACCAAACCAATTTATTACATGATCAATTTTGGAGATTTAGATCGACCAATAATTGGGGAGGTGTATGAGCAAATGGATAGCATGTTGGGGCAGATTAAAGAAATTGTTGAGCTTAGAGATATCACCTTGTACAAGTATATTCGTGCAGAGGTGGAAAACCGATGGGAAATGCTAAATGTTCCATTGCATGCATTAGCATATGTTTTGACACCTAAATACTATCATCCATCATGGCTTTCAACACCAGCACCTAGGGGGAAGCAGGAGAAAACCACACCAAGAGCAAGAGTTTCACAAAAAATATATGATTGCATTGAGTAAATTAGTTCCTAATCAGGAGGAGGCTACCATGGTACAGAGACAGTTGAGCAACTATACGCTTAACATTGGTCCATTTGGGAGCATGCATGCAATTAGAGATCGAGAGACTTTTTCTTCTCTTGAGTGGTGGAACATGCATGGAGGGGCTACTCCACTTCTATAGACTTTGGCATTGCGGGTGCTATCACAGGTGGTAAACACTTATTCTACATAGAGGTGTTGGAGCTCTTATTCTTTCATCCACAATGTTAAAAGGAACAGGTTGAGTTTAGACCAGGCAGAGAGCTTCGTTTATGTTATTACAACTTGTGGTTGTTGTCCCATTACTGTGATGATGCAAAGACTAATAAAGACCTTAAGATTTGGGACAGGAATCCAGAGGAGCCCAATTTGGAGGATGGAGTGTTGCGATTAGAGCAATTAGAGGATGCTCTTATCCAGGTATGTCCATTGTGGTATGAATTTTGCTTATAAAGCATTTCTCTAATTCATGTTTTTATTTTTTTTTGTTAATTATTGTTTTTTTTTGTATGAATTTTTTGAGCGATTTAAGGATGATGATGATCATGTTGGGATGCCACCCCCATCTGGTCCCTTGGTTCCTAGGTTCCATGGTTCAACACCAACAGTAGGGGGTTTGTCTTCATCAGTTTTAGTGCCACAACTTCCACAGGCACCATCTTCTTCAGTGCCACCACGTGGAAGCCCGCGGCCACGTTCTCTTCTTGGTGGAAGGAGGAGAGATTAGTAGATATATTCACAATTTACTACTTTTGTCATAGATTAATCATTAGACTTGTAGGCTTGTGAATTTGAACCTTTTTGTCTTGGTGGTGACCAAGTGACATATTTTGTAAACATTATTATTTGAATTTTGGGCATGACAAATGTTGACAGTTGCTCACTTGCTAGATAAATCATAATATGCTCTATGTTTTATGTTTTATAATATGCTTAAAAATTTGATGTATATTTGTAATTGCTAGAATATAGATGGTTGATGTTCGAATAATTAATCATTGATGTACATATTAGTAACTACAATGGAATCATTGATGCCATACCTATCTTGATTTATGCAAAATATGCATGTTTTCATGGCTTCTACAACTAATTTGGTATTTGGGATGTTTGTTTTGAGTATAAATGCAAATATATATAATATATATAGCAGACGCTTCGCTTCCTAGATTTTTGGAAAATGACGTTTCCGCGTCCTCGCTTCCAAAAAACGTCCCCATTTTGTTCCCACTTCGTGCAACATTGGTCCAAGTGCATCATCATCTCTGTATAATTGGGGCACGGACAAGAAATGTGGTGGTGCTGAAGAAGCCCATGGCGTGGCAATCAATGCTTTGCATGACTAGAGTCCCATGGCTCTCAATGCTCACCCTACAAAAGCCATTGTGATCCTCTGGAGGGCTTGGATCCCGTATAGGGAGGCCAAGTCCTAGATGAAAACCCACTTGCAATCTTGTATAAGATCCAATACATCTCCTCACCTTCCAATACAATGATTCATTAGTGTAATCGAGTAAATAAGCTTGCTAATCAAGGGCAAAAATGGACACTTCATAATTGATTTCCTTTCCAAATGGGCTTTCAACATGTATTGTTGTTACCTTTCTCTATAAGAGAGGTTAATGAAGGACCATATTAGGTTGCTTCACCCTCTAAGGGAATGACAGGTCCATGGTACATCCATCAAATGGCAAGAGTGGGGACAAAGGGGAGGTTCCAAGCCACATGCCATCGTACAAGGGTAGCTATGATGAGGAAGGCCCATACCTTGGGTGTATGACTGTAGGAGGGAGAAATTGTGGTACATGAGTTACCCCGACCTTTGTTTTTCCACCCGTCTTCATACGCCTTTTGCCTTCTATGGTTTTTTCTTTCTTTATTGCTCAAGGCTCAAAGGGGATGAGAGCATGACGTGTAAGATGTAGCAGTGATTATCCCCTTAAGGTAGGGTAATTCATCGCTGTTAAAATTTCCAACTAGGGCCAAATTCCACCTTAGGACAACTCATATGTTGGAGATGATTATTGCATTGGATTCTTATTTTCGAGACGTCCAATTTTGATATAAATATCATCTCCTTCAGACAAGCAGAAGTGAAATTTTGAATTTATTCTCTCTCATGCACAAATTGTCAAGGTCGGCCTTGGTCAAATGTAGGCTCAAGAAGCCCAATGGATGTCTCCTCACCCTCAACAAATTGTATAAATAGGAATGACCTCTCTCGTCATTTGGACATCACTCATCACATCATTCTTCTCTCTCTTCTCTTGATTGGTTCGAACAACTTTGGCAACCTCTCTCTCCCCCACGTGTGGCATAAAAGGAGGACGAAAATTTCAGAAGTGCAGGCTGAAATTTCAGAGAAACAAACCAACGTTGACTAGGGATTTTTGACCATCTTTGACTTCAGTTTTCAGGGCAGAATTTTGATTTTCCTAGGCAAAGTTGTTGGGCATAGAGACTGAGGTGTTTTGGGCAGTTTGACCAACGTTGACCTCAACATTGACTTTAGATTTGACCGCAGAAAATTAAAATAGTGTCTCTCTCCTTTGACAGAGTTTGACCGATCTGTTTTGGGTTGACTTTGACCTCTTGTTCAAGCCAAGTTTGACTTGGGTTGATCGAGCTGCATTAAGGATGTGTTGTTGCTATTTTGACTAGCGTTGACTTTCTAGTTAGGGTTGATGTTTGACTGCAGTTGACTGCAAATTTGTCAAGGTTGTTTTGGGCAAGTAAATTTCATCTATGTACTTTCTCTCTCTCTGCTAAACTATTGAAAATTAATAAGAAGATTTGATCAAAGGTTTTTCCCTAGCATCCGCCAAATCTTGTGTCCTCTTGTCTTGTCTTGTCCTCTACACATGTTTTAATGTTCTATCTGCATTTACTGTCATTGTGATTAAGTTAATGTGATTTCTACTGGAAATAATTGGAAATTGTCATTTGATTGATAAGGAACATTGAAGTAAATTGTGCTAAAGCATAGAACATACCCTTGTTATCTGAAATTAACAATCACCCACCAGGTGTTGGGACATACATGGGTTCCTTAATGATGCGGGGGGCACTCATAGGGGCTCTAGGAACCAAGGTGATGGCCATAATGATAGGGGGTAGAGCTCATGCTTGGATTTTGCCGACGTGCTAAATTTTATTGTCTTGAGGTATCGTTCCAGGCCTGACCCAAGGTGTGGACAAGGGGGAGGGGAAGCCAACACCTTGTGGACCCAATGGATAAATGTGGACCTAGATGGATAAAATGTGAAAGGGGCTTATAATAAGCGGAGGGAAGTGAGATATATGGTATCGGGAAGCGGGACCGCTCAACCAAAATCAGGGTTTCCCATGTACTTGCACTTCTAAAGCTAGTAGCCAATAAAGGAGATCCCACGAGACTAGGATAGAAGATTGACCCCCAAGTTTAGGTAAGGAAACAAGAGTACAGTGAAGGCCCTTTTTTTCCTCCAAATCCCCCACTAATCCATGCCCATGTGTGCCCAAGAAAAGCAAGCATAAACATCCACTTACATAATGAAAAAAGTGCACGCACAATAAATTAGGCAGTTATTTTTGGACAAATGTCTCCAGAAAAACTCAATGCGGGAAAAACAGTGCAAAAGATTAGGGTTTTATTATTATGGAGTAGTGAAATAATCTGTGCACAATCTATGGATGCCCAACTGGCTATCCTACCAACGAATATCTGACAAAAAATATTAGAGAGAATATTCTCTCTCCACAAGCAATCCCGACACTGGCTACCTCAGAAAATCTGGCCGTCCAATCCCCTGAGTAGGCCTTTTGCACTACCTTGGTGCAGACCCTCACACGTGTGGCTCGATTCAGCCTCTGATCAAGCCGTCCTACCTGTCTTTGCTGCTGGAAGTGACTCTCCGACCCTTTGGAAAATTAACCCGACCTCTAGAAGCTGAATCGACCTCCCTCTCAGCTAAATCAAACTGCTGATTGAAGCTTCTACACAACCCTTGCGCAACTTTACTGTGGAATACTTTTGTCACTTGCTACTATCTCTCCGGAACTGGAATCTCCTTCGAAATCACTTCCTCTACCCCTCATTGACTCCGCTTCCCCTCTGGCTTGAACTCCTTTAACTTGCTCAACTGCTGCTGTTGAAGAGCTCAATCTGCCAAGGAAATTGATCTTGCAAGTGTGTCTTGCTCCAACCCCATCGAATTCCTCTTATAATCTCTCATTGGCTCACCAATGACCATGATTAAATCCTCATCAATGACTATGATCATCTCTAAGTCAATCCATATGAGTTTCTCGTCAAATCTCACCTTTCTCAATTAATTCCTGTTAATTAATCACTTTTCCTAAGTTAGCCTTAGGAAATATTTAATTATTAACTAATTAAATTAATTGAGCAATCTCTAGGTGTTTTCTCTTGAAACTTTTTTTGGGTTATGGAGTTCTAGTGTTTCTTAGCTTCTCTAATCAAAGTCGAGATTAGAACACCTATTCGATGCTACCCAACCACCAAAAGCTAACATTTGCAAGGGGTTGTTGGCTATCGGCTGAAGACAAATCTAGGAGAAAAATCCTCGTATAGGAGTCACCCACTGGTGGTGGGTAACATCTATCTCCAATTGGGACATGAGCTCTTAGTAGAGTGCACGAACCATGTACTTGAACGGGGAGGTCATGAGATCCCCAACAATATCTTGGGACCGTAGACCTGTTACCTGTACATCATAAATAAAGCAAACGCGAGCATCATGTGTTGACAATGTCCTTTGATCATTGATGCTTTCGTTAGTCCATAAAATCAATAAGAAATACAATTAATCCTAACGTGCAAGACTAATACCAATGCACCTAATCTAGTATGAGAGCATAATATGATATTAAATTCTAATGCAAAAATCAATATGCAATGCATCCTACTGTAACATGCATATAATACAATGTCAAGTGTAATCATAGAGCCATTGCCACCAAGACATCATTAGATCAATATAAAAACATTTGCCCCAATGATCACTCATGCAACAAATCCAAGAGCAAGGATAGGAACAATATAAAGCAAACGCGAGCATCATGTGTTGACAATGTCCTTTGATCATTGATGCTTTCGTTAGTCCATAAAATCAATAATAAATACAATTAATCCTAACGTGCAAGACTAATACCAATGCACCTAATCTAGTATGAGAGCATAATATGATATTAAATTCTAATGCAAAAATCAATATGCAATGCATCCTACTGTAACATGCATATAATACAATGTCAAGTGTAATCATAGAGCCATTGCCACCAAGACATCATTAGATCAATATAAAAACATTTGCCCCAATGATCACTCATGCAACAAATCCAAGAGCAAGGATAGGAACAATCACCTGGAGGGTCACAAGGGTGGGAAGTGGGAAAATAAGGTGACCACATATGGAAGATGATGGATGAAGAGGGAAGAAAGGGACGCTACTTGCTCCATTAGATTCTCTCTTCTAGCCACAAGATAGAGATATCGACAATCAAGCCCATGAATCTCCGATGAAGGGCAATCTCAAGCATATCATCCCTATCACGGTCCTTTTCAATGATGTCATGCTTTATGGTTTCCATAAGGTCACGAAGAGAAGGAGAATGGGACTGATGACATGGAGAGACACAACAAGCAAGTTGCTCAATAAGATGATCACCTTTCAAGGGGGAAAATGTTATGTGCTCATTATTCTCAAAGTATGCATCTAAGCTATTGAAAGGATTTGGCATTGTAGCCTTTGTGAATGTAAAAGGTAATGCCTTGAGCTTATGACGGTTAAAATGCATATCTGGGTGTTAGCCTTTGGTATACAACTTAAACATGGCAAAATTAGTGGCAACACTATTGCTTTATTTCTACAATACCCATTGTAACAAATGTTCCTTCCTCCCTTCTGCTTGTTTTCTGAAATTGGACCGTGCTCTGCTTCAAATTGCTAAGTGAAATACATGTCAAATTAAAATTGGTGTATCTAACTGCAAGTCCTGTTAAAATGATTTTTCTTGGACAAACATGTGCCACTTGAAAAGCTATAACTTAAAATTGTACCCTTTATTCCAAAGAGGTACGTATAGTGCATGTAAGTGCACATCAATGACTCTAAAATAACCAATCCTTCTTATATATTGTTCTAAAAATAAATCCCATAAATAAAGAATGCCATCCTTCCATGGCATCTTTAAACCAGAACCAGAAGTGAATTCAAGCACCTAGACAAAATCTGTATATGAATATGAAATATATGTTTGTAAAGCTGCAATATCTTTTCAAAGGTGCTCACAAACAACATCTGTATACTGTGCAATTGATGCTTGACCCCCAAGATCACAAATGTGATATTCTTCTTTGATAGTCTTCAAAATTGCGTTGTGAATTTAATCTGCCTTCTATCGTCGTCTATTTCTTAGTGAACAAAGCTAAGGCAAACAAGATATGGTCTGTTCCATTCACTGGGTGCTGATCCTAGTTGTTGCATTCATTGGACGTTTTTCCAGTTCAACTGCTCATGAAATCTGGGCATAACCCTTTAAAGGAACCAACCAAATCTCTCCATTCGTTCAAAATTTCACAAAAAACTCGCGTAAAACCCAATTGGGAGCACCTTGAAAAAAACCCATGTCTCGGGTTTTCAATTTCACTTTTGTTTGCTTACAAATTGAGTTTGAAATTCGTTTCTTGAAAACCATTACGAAATCGATCAGAGTTTGACCACGCATCGACATCGAAGGGTGGTTTGTATAAGCGGAATGGAGGGGGGGGGGTAGTTGTTTTGAAAACCATGGAGGAGACTCCCCTCTATTAACCCACGATTGCCATGTAACTAAGAATGGTTTTGCCAAACAACTTATAGCGAACCTCCTCCTTTCGTTAAATTTTGAGCCTGCGGCGAGTCGTGCAATTAAACATCAACCGTTGAACATAACTCAAAGAACCAACGATTAATACAAGCATCAGATTTGACTGTGTAGTGCCACTCACTATTTCATGTAAAGCCATGTTACTTTTCTCACAAGCTTGTATTTTGTGACTCCAACATATCTAGTAATTGTTTGAAGTTGCAATGACAATTCCAATCCCTTTTGAAAAATCTCGTGCTTGTAAACATATTCGTGATCTCTGAAGATGCTCCTTACAATTTATTATTGAAGTTTGTAGGTTCACTTAGTTAAAAACCATCCATGCACTTTATTTGATTTATTCCTATCTACTTGTTATTTTACTTAACAAGTTATTTACAATGTAAACACTGAAAATAAACACTAGTGCATGCTCAACATATTAAAGATCAACAACTAAAGGAAACAGAAACAATCACACCATATGACACCATTATTTTTGGACTACTGTCCTCGGAAAAAGCCAATGTGGGAAAACTGGTGCAACTATCTGGGGTTTTCTTATTAAGTAATATCAAAGTACAATCTCGATGCTGCCTACCCAACAGAGAATTTCCTTGGCAGTGATACGGATACCTCTCAGTTTCTGACAAATCTCCTGGCTGAAACCCCAGAGAAATCTTCCGGTAGCTACTCAGCACAAATTTGCCCCAGAAACCCTAGTGTCAGCCTCTCTTTGGATTGCGTCAGCCCCTCTTTGCACAGCGCTGGCCCTGCGTCACCCCGGATGGGTCTTCGTCAGCCTAAGGAGGCCCTGCGTCAGCCCTCTGGCCCTCTGCGTCAGCAATGTTGGCCTCTCTGAGGCTCTGCGCAACTCTCGGCTGCCTCTGCGTGAGCCCTAGCTGGCTCTGCGTCACTCTCCCTGGCTACTACACTGCTCTTTCTACACTATCTCTGCCTCTCCGTCTCTCTGTACTCAAATGCCCCTTAGCTACATCTCCCGATCACTAATTCTATTTCTCTTAGCAAACTCCGTTCTAGAGAATAGAATGACTGATCACTCTGGTATGCTCTCCAAGTGACCCTCAAGCCTCCTCTTATACTTTTCCTATTGACATATCAACGACCGAGATTAAGTCCCTACTCAACGACTAAGTTTAGATTTGGCTTGATCCATGTCTTTTGGACCATTCTAACACAGTTTCATATTAATACACATTAATATTTTATTTTCCCTAAGTTTAGACTTAGGGACTCCATAAAAAATATTAATTATTTTAACATCTCCTTAACTGTTTAGAATCTGCCCAAACTCTTTCTGAGTATTGGAGATCTCATGTGCCCCAACCTCTCCACCAAATTTCGTGGCTAGAGCACATCCGATGCTACCCCAAATCAACACTCCCTCTTAGCGAGGATTGTGCTTTAGCAATACTCCTCACTGAGTATTACTCTGATCATCCGGCATCGGTCCTTGCGTTGGAGCTAGGCCTTCCTGTGCAACATCCTCTGCATTGCTGCATCCTGTACTGCTACCCATGGTTTTGCCACTGCCACTGTTGCTTCTGTATGATAACTCCCTCTGCATCTGTGCTGCTGCTGGTCCTTTCTCCCAGCACTGCATCCACACTACACCTCCTCTCATCATGCTGCCCATTGTTGCACTGCAACTCAGTTACTGAGAAGTAAGTAATTGATCTCCCAACTTACCTCCCTGTTGGGCTAGAGACACCCACTGATGCTGAAGCTCCCTCTGCTGCTGACAACTGCTCCCTCTTTGAGCTTTGCGCTGCTGCAACAATTCCCTGCATCTTGCACTGTTGCACACCTCTCTCTGCCATCCTGCATTAGTGCAACACTCCCGTGCCTCTTGCACTATTGCAGCATGCTAGTCTCACGCTGTCTCGGGACTCCTGCACTATAGCTCTTTCTCCCGCTCCATCCGCATCCTTCTTTACCTACATCAGCGAATCCTGCTACTCCTCTTCGGGGCTCCCGTAGCAAGGTCGAATCCAAGAGGTTGGGTACCTTGAGGATCCTGCCCCTCATCGCTTATAGTCCGCCTGACGACAGCTCGATGTCTCCCCACTTCTGCTCAAGTGGCGCATGTGCACTCATGGCACAATGATCGTCTGTCAAAACTTCCTTCTCTCCTTGTGGTGGTGCTGCCTTAGTCTCGGAAGACTCTCCATTAATCTTCTCCCTTGGACAGTGGGTCGCATAATGACCCATCTCCCACAGTGGAAGCACTTGATCTTGGAGAGATCTTTCTTCTTCCACTTTTCCTGCTTTCCCTCATATGCTAGGGCAACATCTTCCTCCTCCTGCTTGACTTTGATCCCCTTGCTGCTGCTATCCGTCTTTGACTGCCATCTGATCTCTTCTTGGCGAAGAGCTACCCACATCTCGTCCCAAGGTGGGAGAGTCCCTCTGACCGGTATACTCTGGACAAATACTTCCCAGTGGTCTGAGACAACATTCAGGGCTGTCGTCACCATCAACTCTTGATCCGGTGTCACTTCTATAACAGTCAACTGATCTCGAATCTCATTCAGTCCTCCGAGGAAGGTGTCAATCGGTTCTCCCTTCTGCATCTGATACGACCTCCACTGGTTCTCAAGTAGCATTCGTCTTTGCACAGAAGTATGCTGGTACAATTTCTTGAGAGCCTCCCACATCTCAAATGCCGTTTCCTTCTCGACTATATGTGATACTACATGCTAATTGACCCCATTAAGGATGATGCTCTTGGCCCTTGCCATTGCCTCCTCGTACTTGTCGTTATCATTGGGGTCGACTGGGATAGTTATTACCTTCAAGGCGAAGTTCTTGACATGATTTCTGTCAAGTACGAATAAGATTCTGGCCTTCCAGACTGTGAAGTTTGACGCTCCGTCCAGTCTATCCTGGTCTCTTACTCTGTGTAGTGCCATGATGCTCCTCTACTTCCCTCCTGGAAGTTCTATGTTCGACTCCTATGAGTCTCTTCTTCCCATCTGGAAGTTCTCTTATGGACTCCCTTTGAGTCTTGATTTCCCTCTTCGAAATCCTTTTGCCGCTGTCAAGATGCCCCTACTCTGATCTTCTTGTGCAACCGTGCCACTGATCCGGGTTCTGTGGCTAGAAACCCTCAGTAGCAACTCCTCTTGGCCTTGCTCTATCAGGTATTGTTATGACTACAATACCTCACTAGCTCCACTCTGCAATATTCCCACAGCGTTCTAAACCCCACAACCTTAAGGTGAGAGCTCCCAAGCTCTGCTCAATCCCAGCACCAACAACCTGGCCTCCTTAGCCAACTACGTCAACCCTCCTAGCGACTGCGTGGCTCTGCGTGAGGCTCCCTTTGCATTCCTTAGCCTCTAAGCTGCCTCTTCCCGGCTCACCTTTGATGACATAGGTATTGCATCACCCTTCCCTTGTTGCTGCTCTGCTAGAAACAACTTCTGTCACCTCGGGACAACTGTTTTCTGTTGCTATCGCTCCGCTCCGCTGGTGTGCTTAGTCCTCCTGTGATCTGTAATCATGCTATGATACCATGTTGAAGTTTCTAAGTTTACTTAGTTAGAAACCCTCCATGCACTTTATCTGATTTATTCCTATCTACTTGTTATTTTACTTAACAAGTTATTTACAATGTAAACACTGAAAATAAACATTAGCGCATGCTCAACATATTAGAGATCAACAACTAAAGGGAACATAAACAATCACACCATATGACACCATTATTTTTGGACTACTGTCCTCGGAAAAACCCAATGTAGGAAACCCGATGCAACTGTCTGAGGGTTTTCTTATTAAGCAATATCAAAGTACAATCTGGGTGCCGAAACTGGCCTACCCAACAGAGAATTTCCTTGGCAGTAATACCTCTCAATTTTTGACAAATCTCCTGGTTGAAACCCCAGATAAATTTTCTGGCAGCAACTCAACACAAATCTGCCCTAGAAACCCTAGTGTCAGCCTCTTTTTGGACTGCATCAACCCCTCTCTGCCCAGCGTTAGCCCTGCGTCACCCCTGATGGGTCTGCGTCAGCCTTAGGAGGCCTTGTGTCAGCCCTTTAGATCTCTGCGTCAGCAACGCTGGCCTCTCTGAGGCTTTGCGGAATTCTCGGCTGCCTTTGCGTGGCCTTGCGTCAGCCCTACTGGCTCTACGTCACTCTCCCTAGCTACTATGCTGCTCTCCTGGCACGATCTCTGCCTTTCTGTACTGAAATGCCCCTCAGTTGCATCTCTCGATCACTAATTCTATCTCTCCTAACAAACCTCGCTCTAGAGAATAGAATGACTGATCACTCTGGTGTGCTCTCCAAGTGACCCTCAAGCCTCCTCTTATACTTTTCCTATTGACATATCAACGGCCGAGATCAAGTCCCTAATCAATAGCTAAGATTAGATTTGGTTTGATCCATGTCTTTTGGACCATTCTAACACAGTTTCATATTAATACACATTAATATTTTATTTTCCCTAAGTTTAGACTTAGGGACTCCATTAAAAATATTAATTATTTTAATATCTCCTGAATTGTTTAGAATTTGCCCAAACCCTTTCTGGGTATTGGAGATCTCATGTGCCCCAACCTCTCCACCAAATTTCGTGGCTAGAGCACTTCCGATGCTACACCAAATCAACATTAATTTGCCTCTTGCCAGATTTGGACAACAACCTCATATGTGGGTGCTACATCAAGACAATAGGCCCATCCCTTGAAATAATTTTTCAGCTAGCATTGAAACCATTTTTATGCAAGTGTGATATCAAAATCCTGGATCCTCATTAGAGAACTTTTGAGGTCTAAAATGGGCCTGTTCACCACTACGTGTGAACTACCCATAGTAGTACACCCCCTTTTTTCACAAAAGGGATAACGCTTAATCGACATGTCCGTGCCATTCGACAATCATCGTCGACTTGATCATGTTATGTTGTAAACTCAGTCTGCATGTGTTACTTCTAGATAATCTTCGCAGATCTGAGTCATGTATGTAAATTGCCTAGGTAACCTAATTTTCTAGTGATAATCTACGTTCTGGAAGGTTTTTTGTCTCACTGATCCATGATCCGCAGAGTTTTCCTTCAGCCTAAACCCCAAGCCGGAATGAATTTTGTCATTAGAATTTTAGGGGAATCCTAGTGTGCTTAGAGTCTATGTAAAAGTAATTTGGAAATAATTCTAACTATTTGGTTAGGTTATTACGAATTGCTTGATCTGCTAGATTATATTTGTGTCGCAGAACTGGGTAGTTTATGAAGGTCTATGTCAAATGGGTTTTCCCCCTTCAGATGTAAAATTGTAAAAGTCATGATGTAAAGTGTCTTGAGGGCTAGAAAATGTTTTAACCCCCTCATAAGTCCTAAGTCCTAGGTCCTAAGTGATTTTTCCAAAGGGATAAGTTCGAGGATTCAAAAATAAAAAAAATAAAAAAAACAATAAAAAATAAAACATGTAAATTTAAAGAATTAAAAAAATTAAAAAATAACTAAAAAAAATAAATTTAAAAAAAAATAAAAACAAAAAATAAAAAAATAAAATAAAATAATAAAACAATAATACGTCAAAGTTTTGAGAAAATAAATGCAAAGTTTTAATATATTAAAAAGCATTTAAAATTTCGACAGATGAGATTGAAAGGGATTTTGATCCTCATCGACGGTTGATATTAGTTTGACATGGATCACTCGAACTAGCCGTTCGGAATTTTTCTTTAAATAGGGTGTTAGGGGTCATTTGAGATCATCCGATCTGTGAGTCTTGTGCTGAAGAAAGCTCTCTTGTAATCTTTTTCTTATGCAATAAAGAAAGACTTTAGGGTTGAAATCTTGCTGGTGTTACTCTTCTGAAATGTTGTAAGCTGTTTCATTTTCTGCATAAATTTATTTTCAGCCATTGGTAATAGCTTAATGAAGAGTGATGTTGAACACACGTATCTTGTTCACTCACTAGGGTTTAAATGGTAATAAATTTTTTGAAAATAATGGCAGGTATTTACATTGGATTTGGATTTTAGTACCGTTTTTTCCCTCTTTATTGACAGTTGAAGTGAACTCTGCATGAAATCTAAATTGTGAAGATCAACGGGCGTTTGGGGAAGTTCTCCGCTGAACCAGCCAACTCCCGTACAACATTTTCTTGAAGAACCTAGCCAGTGTCGATCTTGGGTTATCAGTTAAATTTATCTTTTGAATGCATGAGAAGTTTTTTGAAGTATCTCATAGTAAATCTAAAATTCTAAAAAATATTACTGTGGATTAATGACAAATCTGGCTATTTAAGAGCCTGCAATCTGTAAATATTGTAACTGTTTGACTGGTTTGTAGGGTTTTAGTTTTAATCCTTGCATATATTATTTCTGGGTGTTTGGTTTTTGTTATTGCAGGTTGCAGGTCGGAAGAAATCATTTTGTCTGAAGCCAAATTCAGGCCATGGAGTGTAGGATCTGGCCCCAGAACCAGTTTTCTTGCAAGTGTACAATTCCGCTTGCTGGGGTTTCATTTCCAGGAAAATTTTGGATTTTTTTTTAAGAAGGCTGTGTGGACCTCCTAGATCGTGGCTAACCTTCAGCACTGTCATTTTTCAGCTCAGCTCCTTGTCTATCAACTCTTGCAAGAAAATCTGAAACAGGGAATTTTAATTATTGATTTTGTGGAGAGCTTCAGGGGTTTTTCTGCGCAGTTTGTTTACTGTTGCCTGGAGTCTTCAAATTTTTTTGGTGAAAAATTCGAAATTTCATTTCTTCAACTATCCAAACCCTCGGACTTGCACTTCCCCATTCATCGCTGCCAAACCCCTGCACTCTGTGTCTTTCCTTTGGCTGCGTCCTTTCCATCTCCACGCAGCTCTCTCTCTCCCTGCGTTCAGCAAGCTGCCTATGCACTACTCCATTGCCCTTCCTCATTGGTGTGCTCCATTTCTCTGCACCAAGAAACCCAAATTCGTCCAGTTCCTCTTCCCATCGATCACCTGCAAAAAACACACACCCACATCTTCACGCACTCCCTTGGTTATGCGACTTTCACCATCAACGTTCAACGAAAGCTCCCTTTCACTGTCCCTGCCATCTTACACAGCTCCAAATCCAACTCTCCCCGCGGTTTCCTACGTTGCTGCTGTCTAGCCCCCATCTCATCTCCGTTTTGGCTTTCCCTTATTGCAGAAAGCCTTCGTCCTCCCATTGCCAATTCTCTCATGCTGCCCGCGTCTATCTTCTCTCCCTCCTCGTCCCTCACTGCAGTCGCTCCCACGCAGTCATCCACACGCTCTCCTCGCTGTTGCCCATCCTCAAACCCGCAAAGCCGCTGGCTGCCAGCTTCCAAGCTTCCACGCTGCCGTCGAAGCACCCTCGCGCAATTCCTTGGGTGGCTGCTCTCTTCAAATCCCGCCATCACAAACCTGCAGTAAAAAACAACAATATGTTTGCTTATGAATATTTCAATTAGGGTAGGATAACATTTTTTTTTTGAAGTGTGTCTAGTTTTTTTTTCTTTTTTTTACTTTTAGTTTTGAATTTCATGAAGTAGTGTTAGATTTTGGATTCAAATTAAATTAAGTTTTATTTGTGGTTTAGCTTTTAGTTTGTTTTAGTTTAATTTTTAATTTAGTTTGGTTTTGTTTCAAAATCAAATATAAAAAAATACAAAAAAAAAGCCATAAAAGGGTCCCTTTAGTTTCTTTTGATTAGGTGTTAGTTTGTTTAAAATTAGATTTAAATTTTTTAAAGTTTGATTTTAAAAATAATATTAAAAAATCATAAAATTTATAAAAAGTCCCAAAAAGAGCATAAAAAGTTTTAATCTTTTTTTTTGGGTTTTGTTTAATATTGTCATTAGCTTTTGATTTATTAGTTTAATTTTTTAACTTAGGTTTTAGTTTTAAATTAGATATTTTCAATTTCATTAAAAAATATAAAAAAAATATAAAATTTTGAAATATTTTTTTTGTGTCGCATTTAGTCTTAGCATATTTTGTCACGTTTCCAAATTTTGGTATATTTCGCTAAGGCTAATAGATTTTTGATGTGGGATTAATATTTATCATTTTTATGTGGTTAAACATGCTTAAATGTTCATTTGAATATTAGCTATATGAACGTGATCACTGGTTAGCATTTAAAATTACGTGGTTATTTAAAGCATTTAATCTTTTGAATTTTAATTGCTGGAATATTGTTAAGCCATTGAGCATTTATCGATTATCTCGCATTTGGTAAAATTAATCTTTGTTTGAGTTATTTGATGATAAATGATTGTTAATGAGTTCATATTTTTGCAGTATTTGATAAACGATTATTCAATCATTAACTCCATAAGGCATTGGTACAATAATTTCTAAAATAAATCAAGTGCTAATTGTTTTGCTGTGTCTCCCAACCCCACCGGTCCACAGTTGGTCATCCTTTATCCCATAGGTTCTACCTCCCTTACCCTCGGGAGACGGCTTAAATGGAGAGATCGGGGATCAGGGTGACAGCCCCCGGTCTGAGCGTTGTCGTGACAATTTGTCCGACAACTTTTTTTGGCACCGTTGCCGGAGATAGAGTTTTTTCTGTCCCTGGTTCCTTTGACATTCATCTCGTTTCTTTCCTCTTGTCCTTAGCTCTTTCCTTTCGAGTCCTTCAGTGTTTCACTTCTTGTCCGGGTGGCGACTCCACTTCATATATCATCTGCAAGAGTGTATATTAGAAGACGTCCAAGCAGTTTGTGCAATCGTGCTCTTGATCCTGAGAGAGCTCTCAAGCTATGATTACACAAACTCTCTTCTCGTACACTTCTTGTTAACCTCGGACAAGAAGGCCTCTCTGATATCCATTTACTTTTTACTAGTCAAGTTGGGCACGCCATCATGAATATATATGCCCCTTGCGATTTTTCTAACATTCAGGGTTATCGCAATGATCTTCCAGCACTTGGGATAGATAAGTTGCCTAGCTTTCAGGGAGACAATGCGATTAGTGCTAATTCGCATTTGAGAGATTTTAGTATTTGGATGGCTAAGTACGCAAGGTTTGCTGATTTCGATCATGAGGATGTTAGAATGACTCTTTTTATTTTAACCTTGGGGGGCGATGCTCATCAATGGTTTTCAGAAAAACCTCGGAATTCATTTGATTCCTTACAATCGATCATTGATGCCTTTAAGGAAAAGTATGGAGATAAGAGAGAAGGAAGACACCTCGCAAAAGCTATTAGCATAATAAAAAAGAGAGAGAATGAAACCGTTGAAGAATTTAACAAAAGGTTTAATGATATTGTTTAAGAATTACCTCAAGATTATAAACCTACCGATAAATCTCTTCGAGATTTTTACATTGATGCCTTCAGTCCTGAGCCCTCTAATGAATTGAGGCGTGCTAAACTTAATGATTATAGGGACTGCCAAGCCTTAGCAATAGAGCTTGAAAAGGACAAGGCGGCATCTGGGAATTCTGAGATCCCAGGTTTCGATAGCCTGCTACGAAACTGAAACAACCTAAAGGAAAAGCAGTTCAAGAGCCTGAAAATGAGCTTGTTCAGAAATTGCCCCAAAAGATCGAAAGCATGGAAATTAATCATAACAAGGAGATAGCTACTTTGCATAATAGGTTGGTCCAAATTGAAAGAGCACAAACGCAAAATTTCCAAACTAGAAATAATAATAACAAAAATAACAATTGGCAAAAGAAGGGTCAATCTAGTGAGCAAAGACCTCCTAATTCGCTTACTAATTTGGTCGATAATGCTCTGCCTTACTATCGGGTTTGTGATGCTCTTCATGAAGAGGCCACTTGTCAAATCGTTAGAAGAATTTTAGATAATGGAATGTTTGGGGCAGGTGATCAAATAAATGTAGTGGGTAACAAGTTTCCTTTGTCTATGGATGATTGGATGGAGGTTAAGGAAAATAGTCGCGACGTTATGAATCCCTCGTAAGCTTTTAGTATAAACAACCTTGAAAATGAAGATGACATTTTGGCCAAGTTATATGGTGAAAAACCCTCTCTAGAGCAAATAATGGAAATTGCTAGAGATAAAGGTTTAACCTATCAGAGAAGGGATAAAGATCAGAGCAGGAATCAAATTCCTCTTCGAACTTTTAACCCTGGTTTAAACTCTGGATTAGATGTCGATTTGGGAAGTTGGTTTAACAATGCGAAAATCTGGGTTCCTGTCACCGAGATTGCTAAAATCCCTTCCCAAAGAGATAAGTTACTAAAAGCTATTCAGGGTCCTCAAGTAAATATTTCTCAACAGAAGAACCAATAAGTTGACTATCGCGATGCTCTCATATATTTGCAAAGTTTAGATGCGGATAACAAAGATCACCAATCTTTCTTTATCACCTTGTTGGTTAATGGATATAAATTGAATAATTGCATGTTGGATTCTGGTGCATTAGCTTGTGTCATGACTTAAAGGGTCATGGAACAGCTTAACTTAAGAGTTTCTAGACCCTACTATAATATATGTGCCATGAATTCTAAAATGATTGAAGTGCATGGTTTGATCAAAGATTTACAAGTTCATCTATCAGTTTACCCGGACATCATGATTGTTATGGATATTGTTGTTGTTGATGTGCCTGATGCCTGGGGTATGCTTTTATCCATAAAGTGGGGCTCTGATCTAGGAGGAAGTATTCAAATGAATTGGTCATATGCTATGATTCCTTCTCCTAAAGGTGATGGTTTTGTAAGACTTAATAGAGAGCTCGAAAGAAAATTTCATGTTGAAGATCCTAAGAGACCCCACAACGAGATAATTAAAGAACAATCTGACATTGGGAATTACGCTATCATATCTAATTTCATAATTCCTCCTGATGATAAGATTAAGGATCTCAATGATAGAGTTTGGTACATGTACTTTGATGGTGCATCGTCTAGGCATGGTAAAGGTGTAGGAATAGTGCTTAAGTCGCCTCTTGGTCACATTTTCAAGTTTGCCTATTGATTAGAATTTGAAGCAACCAACAATGTCGCTGAATATGAGGCTTTATTGTTGGGTCTTGAATTGGCAAAACCTTTGAAAATTAAGTTGCTTAGCATTAAGGGGGATTCTGATTTAATTATCATGCAACTTAAAAATAAGTTTACATGTAAAAATCAAAGATTAAGGAATTATCGAAAGCTGTGTGGGATACTATGGAACACTTTGATGCCCTTGACCTTGAAGCTATCCCAAGAGAGCATAATAGTTTGGCGGATGAACTCGCCGTAGCTGCTACTACCTTCCAGTTATTTGATGAGCTAATTAAGGATAAGATCAAAATGGAAGTTATATTTAGACCATCTGTTCTGGATAACTCAGAGCATTGGCAAGTCTTTAATGATGAAAAACAAGTCATTCGTTTTCTTGATAGTCTAGATGAGTTTGAAGATTTCCGGATAGATTCTGAGGAGGATGGATCTTTTAATCATGAGCATATCATAAATCCTACTCCAAGGAATGTGGTTGCCTTAGAGCAACACTTTGATCGACATGATGCCAAGAAGTTGAGAGAGGAAAATAAGATGGACCTAGGCAAATATCTCGAGATAGACATTGGTACTCCTGCGAAACCAAAGATTGTTAAAATTGGTAAAGGTACTAGTGTGGAGGAAAGAAAAAAGTTAACTAATTTACTTCGCGAGTATCGAGATGTTTTAGCATTTTCTTATGATGAATTAAAAGGCTATAGGGAAGATGTCATGGAACATACTATCCCCTTAAAAGATGAAAATGCTAAACCCTTTCGCCAAAAGCTTAGGCAAATTAATCCTAAGTTAGCCCCTTTGGTTCAGAAAGAGCTTTCAAAAATGCTTGCAGCAAGAATTATCGCTCAAACAAGGCATTCGACGTGGTGTTCCAATCTGGTGATTGTTAGGAAAAAGAACGGTACGATAAGGCTTTGTGTCGATTTTCGAAATCTTAATCTAGCATGCAAGAAAGATAATTACCCTTTGCCAAACATGGAGACTTTATTGCAAAGAGTAACTGGTTCTGGAATGATGTCATTACTAGATGGTTTTTCTGGGTATAATCAGGTATGGGTTAAAAAGGAAGATCGTCACAAAACCACATTCACCACACCATGGGGTACTTTTGAATACATTAAAATACCGTTTGGATTAACCAACGCTGGGGCTACATTTCAAAGGGCTATGGATTATGCCTTCAAGGGGTTAATCGGGAAATTTATTGAAATTTACCGAGATGATCTTACTGTATTTTCTAAAGATGGTATCAGTCATATAAATCATCTTAGGCAGGTTATCGATAGATGTAGAGAATACGGGATTTCTTTGAATCCAGCTAACTCTGTCTTTGGAGTAACCGAAGGGAAATTACTGGGCCATATCATTTCTAAAGATGGAATCAAGATAGATCTTGAAAGAATTGAAGCAATCCAAAAGATTCCTCTTCCTCATAATCTTAAATTCCTTCAGTCCTTCCTTGGAAAAACAAATTTTCTTAGAAAGTTTATTCCAAAATACGCAGAAATAGCTAAGCCTATTTAGAGTCTTCTGAAGGAAGATGTAAAATTTGTTTGGCAAGAAGACGGCAAAAAGGCTTTGCAGGAAATCAAATGCGCTATTGCAAGAGCCCCTGTCTTAATTAGTCCCGATTATTCCAAGGATTTCATGATTTTTTCTTTCGCTTCCGAAGATACCATTGCTAGTGTCCTGTTACAAAAGAATAAGGATGGTCACGAGCAACCTATTGATTTCATGAGTAGAGCGCTTCAAAATTCCGAATTAAAGTACAATACCATGGAAAAGCAAGCTTATGCCCTGGTCAAGTCTCTTAAGCATTTCAAAACTTATGTGGGTTATTCTAAAATCATTGCTTTCATCCCACATTCTGCTGTTAAAGATATATTAACTCAAACTGATTACTTAGGGACTCGCACTAGGTGGGTTACTAAAATACAAGAGTATGATTTGGAGATTAGACCCACCAAGCTAGTCAAAGGCCAAGGCTTGGCTCAAATGTCGACAGAAGGTAACGAAAAGACTCTTAGTTTGTTTTGTCTTAGCGATCTATCTTCGCCCGAGTTGCAAAGATTAGGAGAGCATGAGTGGTACAAGGACATTGTTTATTACTTGATGAATCTTACATGTCCTAATCATTTAGTTGCTCATAAGAGAAGGGCTCTTAGACTAAAAGCCACTAAGTATTGCCTTATGAAGGATGGCCTTGGATGGAGAAATCCTGAGGGCATAGTACTTAGATGTGTTGATGAAATTGAGTCCAAGAAATTAATTTATGAGTTTCATTTAGGATTTTGTGGTGGTCATTATGCTGCTAGAACTACCGCTCACAAAATTCTGAGAGCTGGTTATTATTGGCCTTCAATTTTTTATGATGTGCATAAGTTTGTTAGAACTTGTCAAGCCTGTCAATTGTTCACTGGGAAACAGAAGCTTGTTGCCTTGCCCCTACAACTTGTAATTGTTAAAATTGGCAACCAGGGCAAAACTTCATGTGGGTCATCTTATTCATGGCTGATAATATTTTTATTAGATTCCTCTCGTCGAGAGGTGTAAGATTGATATAAAGATCATCCAATTCCGATAAGTATTCATGGAGATATGAATTTATTGTGATTATGGAATTATTATCAAGCCGACCTACAACTCATGTAGGCTCAGAAGCCCAACAGTCGCATCTATTCACCCACCAACGTTGTGTATAAATATAAGAGGACTTTTCCTCATTTAGACTCACTCATCTCACCACATCTCTCTCTCTCTACTGCGCATATATGAGTCTCTTCTCTACTGCGCTGAAATGGGTCTCTCTCTCTCACACATGTGAAGCCGGAAGCTGTTGAATTTGAAGCTGCAACTGCAGAAGTAAAGATTGACTTGCGTGGCCTAGAAGATCTCATCTGAACTGCGTTGTAGGTTCATCTGAACCTCCTTTGAAAGCCGCAACTTTTGGTGGTGGAATGAAGTTAATCCGACGAACGGTTTGCAAGATATCGATTGCCCTAGTTTGAAGCCAGAAACTGCTGAAACTGAGGCTGCAACTGCAGAAGTAAAGATTGACTTGCGTGGCCTAGAAGATCTCCTCATCTGAACTGCGCTGTAGGTTCATCTGAACCTCCTCTGGAAGCCGAAACTTTTGGTGGTGGAATGAAGTCAATCCGACTGTCGGTTTGTGAGATATGGTCTGCCCTAGTTTGATAATGAAACCGCTAATGCTGATGCTACTGATCTAGGGTTTGCTAGTGCTGATATGAATAAGATTTATTGTACTATTTCTCTCTGCTGAATTATTGAAGATAAAAGAAGATTTGATCAAAGGGGTTCCCCACACATTGTGGGGTTTGTCCCTGGCTAGCCGCCACATCTTGTGTCTCTTGTCTTGGCTTGTTTTCTGTCGATCGTTTAATGTTCTATCTGCACTTTACTTTATGTACATGTGATTGCTAATCGGTGGAATATAATAAGAAAAATAAGTAAACTGTTATAAGCATAGAACATACCATAACTTAACAGTAATTGTAGAGGCACCTTTTCAGCATTGGGGTCTGGACTTTATCGGGAAGTTCCATGAAAATTCTAGCAATGGCTACTCATGGATTTTGACTGCTAATGATTATTTCACTAAATGGGTTGAAGCCATTCCTGCTAAGAATGCCACTAAAAAGGTTATTATGGATTTCATTGAAAATAATATCATTATTAGATTTGGTGTCCCTGCTAAGATCACTACTGACAATGCCAAAGCTTTTAGTTCCTCAGAGTTTTCGTCTTTCTGTTTCAAGTATGGCATTGTCTTATCTCATTCATCAAATTACTATCCTCATGGTAATGGTCTGGCTGAATCAAGTAACAAGAATCTCATAACCATTATCAAGAAGATAGTAGGAGATATCTGTTGCCATGGGGCATCCTTTGTATTGTATTTCTAATCTTACTCCTTGTCAGTTCAACGTTTTATTTCTGTTTTAGGGTTAGATTTACTTTTCATGTTACTGGATAGTTAATAAATGAAGAGCTTAGGAGAGATTTTTCGGCGAAAATCACAAGGAATACCATTTGTCGACGCGTTTCGAACCAACTAGTGTGGTTCATCGTCAGGACAAGTTGAAGAAACAGATCCAGCTTAGCAAGTTAAATAATCTGAGCAGAGCACTCAACAGCTAACTTGACCAACGGCTAGTTTGACTCTAGGACCGGGGTCGAAATTATTTTATTAGTTTAATTAGAAAGAATTAGGACCAAAAAGTATAAAACAAATTTTTGAAGGTTATTTAGTTAAAAAATATTATTAAAAATTAAAAGCTAATCATAATATAGAAGGAAATTTAGTTAAATAAGGGACCTTAAAATATAATTTAAAGGTATAAAAATTAATCATATTTAAAAATATTATTAAAAATCATAAATTAATTAATAATTAAAAGGAAAGGTAGATACAAAAAAGACCTAATAAAGAAAATCAAAAGGAGGTTAGGTTCGATAGAAGATTAGTTAAAAGTCAAAGTTAAAATAAATAAAAAAGTAATAATAAACCCATAAATAAATAAAAAGTCAATAAAAAATTAAATAAATCAATAAATAAAATTAAATAAATTGGTTAAAATAAATTAGTTAATACTAAATAAATAATATAAATGAATTAAATAAATAATAAATAAAACAAATAAATAAAATTAACAATAAAGAAAATTTACGAAATAAATAAATAAATAACCTTAAAATATACAATTAAAGGCCTAAGAAATATATAAAATAGTCTTCTTTAAAAATATTATTAAAACTTATAAATTAGTTAATAATTAAATGGAAAGAAAGTTACATAAAAGACCTAATCATAAAGAATGTCAAAAGGATGTTATGTTAGTTAGAAAATTAGTTAAAAAGTCTAAGCTAAATAAGAACAAAAGTACTAATAAATAAAATTAACATCAAATAAATACACAAAAAGTAAATGAATAAATCAATAAATAAATATTAAATAAATATAAAACAGCTAAAATAAATTAGTTATTAATAAATAAATAAAAATAATAACACCTAAAATAATAAATAGAATAAAATTAACAATAAAAAATATACTAAAAACCCCAAAGAGGAGGGCGGAAAAACAACTAGGAAGAGAGTGTTGGGACCCAACACCTACTGATTTTCCGGCCATCCTCCCTATTGAGATTGCTTGGCCTTTTTTCAATCTCAACCTTTCCCTAAGTTTACGATGATGGAAATGCGAAACCTTAGCAATAACACAGGCCTCCTCAATACAAACATGATGATTGGTTTTCTCAGCATGTTCAGCTAGAGCGGAAGACTTAGCTCGCCTATGCTTCAGGTCCGCTGCGTGTTCGCTAATCCTTTGATTGATGGAGCGACCAGTCTCCCCAATATAGGGGGTCCCACATGAACAAGGGATCATATAAACACCTTTCATATCCTTAGGGTCGATAGGATCCTTCACAGATCTGAGGGACATACGAATGGTGTTCAGGGGCCTAAAGGACACAGGGATACTATGCTTCCTGAGAATCCTTCCAATTCTATCAGTGGTCCCCTGGACATACGGAAGATGGACACCTGGAATTCGCTCCTTCGGTTCCCTTTTTGTCAGAGAATTCTTGGAAGCTTTAAGGAAAGCCCTCCGACCCAAGTATCTACTATAACCATTCTCAACAAAGACATCAAGCAGATGGGATTTCTCATTCTCAAAGCTCTTTTTGTTCGAGATCCTTAGGGCCCGAGTAGCAAGGGTATTGAGAACACCCATATTTTGAGCCGGGAAATGGTGGGAACTGGCATGAAGATACTTCTCCGTATGAGTTTTCTTTCGAAAAACTCTATGGGCGAGGGAACCATCACTATTCTTAGAAATAAGAATATCAAGGAATGGAAGGCATCCATCAACTTCCTGCTCCTTAGTGAACTTAATGGCTGAGGTTTGATTATTGAGATGATCAAAGAAGAGATCAAGCTCATCCTGGCCATGAGGCCATATGACATTGGTGTCATCCACATACCTTCTCCACAGCTTAGGCAAGAGCCGGGAAGAGCTAAGAGCCTTGGACTCAAAATCTTCCATAAACAGATTAGCAACAACAGGGGAAAGCGGTGAGCCCATCGCAACCCCACAGGTTTTCTCGAAGAACTCACCTTCAAAACTGAAGAAGGTGGAAGTGAGACAGATCTCAACCAACTTGGCTGTGTCAGGATCAGTTAGGCGGTTGATCACCTCCATGGCTTAATTAATAGGGATGCAAGTGAACAGGGAGACAACATCAAAACTAACAAGAATGTCCCCAGGATAAAGCTTAATGTCCTTGAGTTCATCAATAAAGGAAGTAGAGTCTTTAACAAAGGACTCCGTCCGACCAACCAAGGGTTTAAGCTTTAACGTAAGAAACTTCGCAAGAAGGTAGGTAGGACCCCCAATGGTGTTGACGATGGGCCTTAAGGGGGCTCCTTCTTTGTGAATCTTGGGGAGACCATAGATCCTAGGAGTAATAGGGTTGCTCTCAATGAGCTTATGGTGCAAGGAACTTAGTGAGCTAATGGATTTAATGGCCAAAGCCACATTTCTAGCAACCTTCTTCAAAGGATTTTTGGGAAGCTTTTTTTAGCTACCACTATTATGAAGATGATCCAACATCTTGCTGCAGTAATCAACCTTGTTAAGAATGACGACAACACCACCCTTGTCTGCCTTAAGAACAATGATATCTTTGTTCTGGTTTAGGGACTTGAGAGCTAAAAGTTCATCCTTGCTAAGGTTACTTTTAGGCGGCCTAGCCTTTCTCAAGGCAACTGCACAATCTTGCCTAATAGTATCCTTGATCCTCTCAGGTAAACCTCTGATCCCAAACTCAATATCACAAATGATATCTTCCACGGGGATTTTTTTAGGGGCTAAGGCAAAATTTAAACCCTTGCCCAGAACCTTAAAAACAGAAGGGGGAAAAACGAAATTGGAAAGATTTATAACTATGTTACTAGAAAGAGAAGAAAAATTATTAATACCAGGAGTCCCCTTATTCCTATTATTTTTCGAGTTAGAGATGTTTTTGTTACTCTTGTCCATCCAATTGTTATTATTAATATCATTATTATTGTTATAATTTTACTAAGATCAATATTATTATTATTATTAATACCATAAATATTGTTATAACTATTATAACTAATAATGTCATTATTATTCATATTATTATTGTTATCATAATAGTTCATCTTATTATTATTATTATAATTCTTACAGTTATTAATTAATTTATTATTAATATAAGTGTTATTATTATAATTATTAATATTATCATTAATAAAATTATTATTATTAATAATCAAGAAATTACCGTTTATATTAATATAGTCATTCAAATTAACGTGACTGTTATGATAATTAAAATTCTTATTAACCAAACTCGAATTACCGTGCGGAACAGCGAAACCAGTGGGATTCTCATTCATGAACGAGGACCGGGAAACGGGTCCAGCCACACCGCTATCAGAGAACCCGGTCTTGCTGGGTAATGGGGACGAGGAGTTAACTCTCGGCGACACCAAATTCCCCGACTCCACGCTAACCATACCACGCCGGTCAGCCAGATCTCCAACTGATAACCTCCTAAGCGCTGAGGAACCAGAGCTATCTGAAGGAGAATGTGGACTAAAAACCAACGGATCGGAATCCTGGATGCCCGCAACTGGATTAGAAATGCTGCAAGCTGGCGCAACACCAAGGCTGCTGTCAAAAGAACGATTTACACCTGGAGAAAGAGTGCGTTCCGGATCCCTGGCGACAGGATGGGCCTGATTTCCCGTAACGCAGTTACCAGGACAAACGTTCTCCTGAGAAGCCAACACCATTTCTTCCTCTGCGTCGAGAAGACCCTGCAAACTCCCTCCCGGTAAAACAGAACCCCCGAAAGATGAATGCAGATCTGAAGCGCCAGAATCGGCACCACCAAAGCGAGCCGAGGAGTCCAGAGACGGGAGACCAGATATCCCACCTGAGCGGCCAGATAACCACTCATTCAGCGCAGAGATTTGCCCAGATGAGACCCGGCTCCGGGAAGCAGCTCCCGCGGTTCGAAACTCTGAATTCCCAGCTAGCCTTAGAAACTTAAAAGCTTGATTCTGCTTCCTAATCTCCTCTAACCGAAGAGATTTCAAAGCTGAACAGGCATCTATTTTGGCCCGCCCAAAGAGCTTATATCTTTCCTGTGCTTAATGTTATATGATGATTTTTGGATGGACGCTACTTATGTTTTGTTGTGTGTTGCGTGGATGCAGATTCTAGATTCTCACATTCCTATAGTGCAACAATGTGTCCCCAAGTAGAGTCAAATGTTGACCACTACGTGTCAACTATCTATAGCAGTACACCCCCTTTTTTCGCAAAAGCGATAACGCTTAATCGACATGTCCGTGCCATTCGACAGTCATCGTCGACCTGATCATGTTATGTTGTAAACCTAGTCTGCATGTGTAACTTGTAAACAATCTTATTAGATCTGAGTCAAGTATGTAAATTGCCTAGGTAAACCTAATTTTCTAGTGATAATCTATGTTCCGGAAGGTTTTTTGTCTCACCGATTCATGATCGGCATAGTTTTCCTTCAGCCTAACCCCAAAGCCGGAATGAATTTTGTCATTAGAATCTTAGGGGAATCCTAGTGTGCGTCGAGTCTATGTAAAGGTAATTTGGAAATAATTCTAACTATTTGGCTAGGTTATTACAAATTGCTTGATCTGCTAGATTATATTTGCGTCACAGAACTAAGTAGTCTATGAGGGTCTATGTCAAATGGGTTTTCCCCCTTGAAATGTAAAATTGTAAAAGTCATGATGTAAAGTGTCTTGAGGGTTAAAAAATGTTTTAACCCCCTCATAAGTCCTAAGTCCTAAGTCCTAGGTCCTAAGTGATTTTTCCAAAGGGTTAAGTTTGAGGATCCAAAAATAAAAAAAACAATAAAAAATAAAAGATGTAAATTAAAAAAATTAAAAAATAACTAAAATAAAAATTAAAATAAAAAAAATAAAAAGAAAATAAAAAAATAAATAAAAACAAAAAATTAAAAAATAAAATAATAAAATAGTAATAAGTCAAAGTTTTGAGAAAATAAATGCAAAGTTTTAACTTTTTAATATATTAAAAAGCATTTAAAATTTCGACAGATGAGATTAAAAGGGATTTTGATCCTCATCAACGGTCGAGATTAGTTTGACATGGATCACTCGAACTAGCCGTTGGGAAGTTTTTCTTTTAAATAGGGTGTTAGGGGTCATTTGAAATCATTCGATTTGTGAGTCTTGTGCTGAAGACAACTCTTTTGTAATCTTTTTCTTGTGCAATAAAGAAAGACTTTAGGGTTGAAATCTTGCTAGTGGTACTCTTCTGAAATGTTGTAAGCTATTTCATTTTCTGCATAAATTTATTTTCAGCCATTGGTAATAGCTTAATGAAGAGTGATGTTGAACACAGGTATCTTGTTTACTCACTAGGGTTTAAATGGTAATAAAATTTCTGAAAATAATGGCAGGTATCTCCATTGGATTTGGATTTTAGTACTGTTTTTTCCCCTCTTTATTGATAGTTGAAGTGAGCTGTGCAGGAAATCTAGATTGTGAAGATCAACGGGGGTTTGGGGAAGTTCTCGGCTGAACCAACCAACTCTCGTAAAGCATTTTCTTGAAGAGCCCAGCCAGTTTCGATCTTGGGTTTATCATTTAAATTTATCTTTTGAATGCATGAGAAGTTTTCTGAAGTATCTCATAGTAAATCTAAAATTCTAAAAATATTACTTTGGATTAATGACAAATCTGGCTATTTAAGAGTCTGCAATCTGTAAATATTGTAACTGTTTGACTGGTTTGTAGGGTTTTAGTTTTAATCATTGCGTATATTATTTCTGGGTGTTCGGTTTTTGTTATTGCAAGTTGCAGGTCGGAAGAAAGCATTTTGTCCGAAGCCAGATCTAGGCCCTGGAGGGTAGGATCTGGCCTCAGACCCAGTTTTCTTGCAAGCGTACAATTCTGCTTGCTGGGGTTTCATTTCCAGGAAAATTTTTGAATTTTTTTTAAGGCTGTGTGGACCTCTTGGATCGTGGCCAACCTTCAACATTGTCATTTTTCAGCTCAGCTCCCTGTCTATCAACTCTTGCAGGAAAATCTGAAACAGGGAATTTTAATTATTGATTTTGTGGAGAGCTTCAGGGGTTTTCCTGGGCAATTTGTTTGTTGTTGCCTGGAGTCTTCAAATTTTTTGGGGAAAAATTCGAAATTTCGTTTCTTCAACTGTCCAAACCCTCAGACCTGCAGTTCTCCATTCACCGCTGCCAAACCCCTTCACTCTACGTCTTTCCTTTGGCTGCGTGCTTTCCATCTCCACGCAGCTCTCTCTCTCCCTGCGTTTAGCAAGCTGCCTACACACTACTCCAGCTCCCTTCCTCATTGGCGTGCTCCATTTCTCTGCACCAAGAAACCCAAATTCGTCCAGTTCCTCTTCCCATCGATCACCTGCAAAAAACACCCACCCACATCTTCACACAGTGCTTTGGTTCTGCGACTTTCACCATCAGCGTTCAACCAAAGCTCCCTTTCACTGTCCCTGCCATCTTACGTAGCTCCAAATCCAACTCTCGGCACGGTTTCCTACGTTGCTGTTGTCTAGCCCCCATCTCATCTCCATTTTGGCTTTCCCTCATCGCAGAAATCCTCCGTCCTCCCATTGCCAATTCTCTCGTGGTGCCCGTGTCTATCTTCTCTCCCTCCTCGTCCCTCACTGTATCCGCTCCCACGCAGTTATCCACACGCTCTCCTCGCTGTTGCCCATCCTCAAACCCGCAGAGCCATTGGCTGCCAGCTTCCAAGCTTCCACACTGTTGTCGAAGCACCCTCACGCAACATTCTTTGCATGGCTGCTCTCTTCAAATCCCGCCGTCACGAATATTTCGACTAGGGTAGGATAACATGTTTTTTTTTTTTTTTGAAGTGTGTCTAGATTTTTTTTTTTAATTATTTATTTATTTATTTTTTATTGTTTGTACTTTTAGTTTTGAATTTCATGAAGTAGCGTTAGATTTTAGATTCAGATTAAATTAAGTTTTATCTGTGGTTTAGCTGTTAGTTTGTTTTAGTTTAATTTTTAATTTAGTTTTGGTTTTGTTTCAAAATCAAATATAAAAAAATACAAAAAACAAAAGCCATAAAAGGGTCCCTTTAGTTTCTTTTGATTATGTGTTAGTTTGTTTAAAATTAGATTTAAATTTTTTAAAGTTTAAGTTTAAAAATAATATCAAAAAATCATAAAAAATATAAAAAGTCCCAAAAAAGGCATAAATAGTTTTAATCTTTTTTTTTAGGGTTTTGTTTAATATTGTCATTAGCTTTTGATTTATTAGTTTAATTTTCTAACTTAGGTTTTAATTTTAAATTAGATATTTTCAGTTTCATTAAAAAATATAAAAAAATATAAAAATTTTGAAATATTTTTTTTGTGTCGCATTTAGTCTTAGCATATTTTGTCACATTTCCAAATTTTGGTATATTTCGCTAAGGCTAATAGATTTTTGATGTGGGATTAATATTTATCATTTTTATGTGGGTAAACATGCTTAAATGTTCATTTGAATATTAGCTATATGAACGTGATAACTGGTTAGCATTTAAAATTATGTGGTCATTTAAAGTATTCAATCTTTTGAATTTTAATTGCTGGAATATTGTTAAGCCATTGAGCATTTATCGATTATCTCTCATTTGGTAAAATTAATCTTTGTTTGAGTTATTTGATGATAAATGATTGTTAATGAGTTCATATTTCTGCAGCATTTGATAAACAATTATTCAATCATTAACTCCATAAGGCACTGGTACAATAATTTCTAAAATCAATCAAGTGCTAATTTGCTTTGTTGTGTCTCCCAACCCAACTAGTCCACAGTTGGTCATTCTTTATCCCATAGGGTCTACCCCACTTAGCCTCGGGAGACGGCTTAAGTGGAGAGATCGGGGATCAGGGTGACAACCCCTGGTCTGAGCGTTGTTGTAACAATCTGTGCGACAATATGGCCTCCTAAGAAAAATGTACAACCAAAATAAACTTTATAAGAACCAATAGAATTCAAGATGATGATGTCAACCATGGAGGATGATTCACCATTTTGGGGTAAAAAAATAAAAATATTAAAAAGTAATAAAATAATAAAATAGTAAAACTATTTTTTCAACATGTATTTTCAACTTATCTCCCTAAGGTTTTACTCAAATTTCGAGCGACAGTTGTCGTTGCATGCAATATTTAATTCCTTGTCCAAGGAGTACCCATGTCAGTGTTGTTAAAATCGCGATAAAATCGCGATTTTATCGGAAAATCGCGATTTTTTCGCAAATCCGATTTTATCGCGATTTTTATCGATAAAAATCGGCACTTTTTTTTATAGGCGATTTTTTCATTTTTTCGAAAAAATCGCGAGTTTTTTAAAAAATCGCGATTTTTTCGAAAAAATCGCGATTTTTTCGGTTAAAATCGCCAGAGGCGCGGGCAGCGGGCGTTTTATATAGAAAATCGATTTTTATTTTATTTCATTCAGCAGTCCGCGCGGAGGAGGAGGAGAAGAAGTGAGGGAGAGGGTTGCCGTCGGATTTGGGAGCGAATCCAAGCGATTTTAGGAGGAATCCAAGCCAAGATCACCAATTTGTCCATAAACCAGGTATGTAGATTAATTTTTTTTTGTTTTGCTTCTATAAAAACTTTGTTTTTCATTGTTTTTAAAGAATTTTTGGAAATTTTTCATTGATTTGGGATGGGTTATTTGTTATGACTATGAGAACCAATTTTTTATTTTTATTTTCTCATTTTCTTTAAACATTGTTTATTTTTTTTGATTTTTCATTGTTTTTTTGCATTTGCCATTGGCATTTGGTTGGGTAACTTGGGTTTAGAAATTGGGATTTTGGAAATAATTAACTTGTAATTTTGCAAATGCTAAATTGTAATTTGTATTATGTAATCCTAAATTCCTATTTCCTAATCCTTATTTTTAATTTTTTCCATAGGTTTGCAAATTCAAAATTCAAAAACAAACATGCCAAGGAAATTGGATCCTTTCTGGGAATATGGTGACCCTAAAACTCCGAATGATAGACAAAACTTGTATTGCAAGTTGTGTGGAAAGGAGATATTCGGGGGGGTGTACAGGTTGAAGTTCCACCTTGCAAAAATCCCTGGACGTGATGTGGTGCCCTGTCCTAATACAAATGCTGAAATTATCCGAAAAGCCATGAGAGCATTGGGAGAATTAGAGCACTCTAAAGAGGCCAAAGAAGAACTCAAAAGGCAACTAAAAAGGTGAGCTGAAGGAAGTGGGCCAAGTGGCACTGGTTCTACTGCAGCGTCAGTCAATCCGGTAGCTGCATCATCATTTTTTGTTCCTCGAACCACACCTGGTGCACAACCAACTATCGGTTCAATGATGAAAAGAACTGAAAAAGAACAAGCTGACAAGTTGATGACAAAATTTCTCCTCTGGAGTGATATTCCTTTCAGCATTGTAAGGAATAATCCATTTTTCCAACCTACTGTTGATGCTATTGCCAGTGTTGGCTCGGGGTACAAAATCCCTTCTCTTCATGATTTCAGAGGCCGGCTTCTTCAAGATGAAAAGCGTGACTGCACCCAAAGATTGGAGGATTTTAGGGAATCCTGGGCACAAACAGGATGCACTGTTATGTCAGATGGTTGGACTGACCAAAAGGGGAGAACCCTTATAAACTTCTTGGTTAGTTGTACCAGGGGGACTATGTTTATCAAATCTATTGATGCAACTCATCAAATCAAAGATGCAAAAATTTTATGTGATTTGCTGGATGTGTTTATTTTGGAGGTGGGTGCAGAAAATGTTGTCCAAGTCATAACGGACAACGCTGCAAATTATGTTGCTGCTGGTAGAATGCTTATGGACAGGCATCCTACTTTATTTTGGACACCTTGTGCTGCCCATTGTATTGATTTGATGTTAGAGGACATAGGGAAAATTCCCTTTGTCAAAGAGGCTGTTGACTCATCAAAAACCATCACAAAATTTATTTACAATCACACATCTGTGCTTAGCTTGATGAGAAAATGCACCAACAACAAAGAGTTGGTGCGCCCCGCCATTACACGGTTTGCGACGAGTTTCATATCTCTTCAATCCCTCTTGAAATCTATGTGGGATTTGAAGAGAATGTTTGTTTCAGAGGAGTGGCGTTCTTCGCCAATGAGCCGCAAACCAGAAGGAGAGGCCGTCTGCAGACTTGTTTCATACCAAGAAGACTTCTGGGCGGGAGTGCAGGAGGTGTGCGCTGTCACTGAACCTTTGGTAAAGGTTCTTCGGTTGGTAGATGGTGAGAAGCCCGCAATGGGCTATTTGTATGAAGCCATGGACAGGGCCAAAGAAGCCATTCGGTCCTACTATGATGACAAGGGAGATGATGGGTTCCAGAGACAACTCCTTCTATGGAACGTCATTGATGAGCGATGGAACAACACACTCCATCGTCCCATTCATGCTGCTGGGCTTTTCCTGAACCCTGCATTTTCTTATGCATGTGGGTTAGATTTTGATGCTGAAATCATGGATGGATTATTAACCTGTGTCCAGAAGATGGTGAAAACTCCAGAACAACGTATGGAGATCTCTAAACAAATTGAGACGTATAAGATGTCAGGTGGCACATTTGGCTTTGATATGGCTATCTTTGATAGGACGGTCAAAATGCCAGGTATTTTTTAGTTTGTAACTTTGTACTTTGTAACTTTGTTTCAAATTTCATTGTCTCTTCAAATTCCATTTTTTTCTTATGTTTATTTGTAATTTTGTTGTAGCCGCATGGTGGAAGATGTATGGTGGCAGAGTACCCCTTTTGCAAAAGCTTGCCATACGTATCCTCAGCCAAACATGCAGCTCCTCGGGATGTGAGCGCAATTGGAGTGTATTTGAAAAAATACACAACAAGAAGCGCAATAGGTTAACAACTTAACACTTAAACATTTAAAATATTGCAAATTTCCAAATAAATTTTTGAATTCATTAAACAATATTTTTTTTTATAATATTAATTATTAATTATTATTTCATGAACTTTGTACAGGTTGGAGTCCCGTAGACTTAATGACATGGTCTATGTCTACTACAATCTTCGATTGTGGGTGAGGCAACTAGACAAGACACCTGATATGGATGCCATCTCATTGGATGAGATTGACACCACTGCTGAATGGAGGGTTGAGACCGAGAGGCCTCTCATGGATCCCACTGAGGATTGGTTAGTGCAGGATGAGGGGGAGGAGGAGGAGGGGGAGGAGGAGGAGCAGGAGCAGGAGCAGGAGGAGGAGGAGTTGGAGGAGCAGGAGGAGGAGGTGACACCGCCTACCCGGGCTACCACTAGAGGACGTGGTCTCTGTCTACCTACAGTAGCTGCTACTTCTACAGCTACTTCTTCAGCTTCTAGAGCACGTCAGACTCCACTGCCATTTCCACCACCACAGGCACCAGCATCTTCATCTAGGGGGAAAGGGAAAGCAGTGACATTTTCTCGCAAGAGGGGCAGAGGAAATCAATAGGATTAGAGTCTTAGACTTTCATTTTATTGTATATGACATTATGACATGATGAGATACATTATCATATTTTTTGTTGATATTTTGAGGCTGAGTTGGGACTCAGGACTTACTATTCAGGACATGATTCAATGTTATGTGTGATTTTAGCGCTAGAAATGATATTAAACATCTTATATATTAGTTTTTTTATCATATTTATGTGTCAATGTATTTATTTTATGTTGTAGATGGTTTAGATATTAAAAAAATTGAAAAAAAATGAAAAAAAATGAATATTTTTGTGCCAAACGATTTTTTCCCGATTTTTCCGATTTTTTCCCGATTTTAACGATTTTTTCCGCTTTTTTCCCGGCGCCGATTAAATCCCGATCGCGCTTTTAACAACATTGACCCATGTTGCATACTTTCGATGGACCCTGCTACACGAAAAATGAGAAACACATGAAAAAACATGATTGCAATCACGTTTTTTCATGTGTTTCTCATTTTTCGTGTAGCAGGGTCCATCGAAAGTATGCAAAATGGCTACTCCTTGGATGAGGAATCAAATTTTGCATCCAACAAACGTTCCCACTCGAAATTTGAGTAAACCCATAGGGAGATAAATTGAAAATACGAGTTGAAAAAGTAGTTTTTTCTTTTTTCTCTCTAAAATTTGATGATGTAATCTAATCTTATTTTATTATTTCCACTATTATTTTATAATTTCCTTAGGAGGCCCATTTTAGACCTCAAAATTCCCCTAATGCATTGTTCTTTGCAACTATATATCATCAAACATAAAACTGTAAACGTTATCCACCTAGTTTGCAATTGAATTGGAAGTATTCTTTCCTTTTGCCTTTCCCTTCACAACGGGATGCCTTAGCAAAGGCTTGACGAGTTGATTGTTTTCAACTTTGAGATGACCTCCTTTGTTCTAGTCTTTGAATTCGATTAAGGACAACGACCTTCATTAGGTTTTTCCACCACTCTTTATCCCATTTGCACAACAAATAGATAGGCGAAGTACTTTATATAGAAAAGTGTCTGAGACTTCTTTCGATGCGTTGAGCAAGAAACGTAACCTGTCCACTTCTCCCTTGGAACACGTAGTTGACCTATCATGACTTGGATGAAGTTCGGTTGAAAAGTTGGATATGTAATAACAATGTTAATTTACCAAACTTTTACATTTTAAATAAACAATTTGATAAAAATATATATAACATAATATTTTTATAAATTTAAAATAATTAAAAATTAAAATGATTATTTAACACAACAATCTTGGCTTTGGAAATAAAACAAAGTCCAATTTGATTTTATGAGCTCTCTCACAACTTCTTTATGCTGAAGAAGCCAGTAAATAGGCAACCCAATTCTTGTGGCAGAACTTCGCTTATCTGAATGTGAGCAATCTAAAGGTTTTGAAACTTGGCAGATTTTCCAATGTCATAATGTACTGATCCACTTCCTCATTTCAATTAGCGCACATCCCACAAACATCTATAAGGAACCCTTGTCACACATGATAGATACATTAGGTATCACAATGATAAACATGTGAATACCCAATAAAGATGGCAAATTTCTGGCAAAAATCGTAAAATTTTAGTGGGTCATGTTGTCGTTCAAATTGTACATGTGAATGTAACGACTCAGGGCAGGGCTTGTCACTCTGATTCCCGCCCTCTCCATTCTAGTTGTCTCCCTACAATAGGCTATGGGGGTTAGTCCCTATGATATGTGTGAATGAGAGACTTGTCGGGAATCGACTAGTTTGGGCGACACAACTAAATGGCCTAGCAACTCGGCTTAAATGATTAGCAAGTTTAATTATTAGCACGATTTGATTAAATTATTTGATAGACCAATGATTTATGGAGTCAAACTTATTTGCTTTATGTGACTTATCTACCAAGTCATTGAATGAATAGTTGCTGCTTAGAATGATCACTATCCTATATGAGATGCAACACCTAAAAACTAAGTGAAATGGAGGATCTTGGTTTATTTTAAATTAGATGCCTATCTAAATAAATCCCTCCTCTCAACTAATTTGAAACTAGTCTCTAGTGTAGGTTGTGAGAGAGAAACCTAGGGAATGACAACAAAGGCTATATTAATGATAACTTCCCTAGGGTTGTAAGCACCTGATGCCTCTACTGTTGCAAAAACTGTGGCTCCGAGGACTGCAAAGTCACTGTGTTAACCACAAAAGAGGGTCTAGGTTTCGCAAGGTGGTCCTATTTTTCTATCAACCAAGCTTATGCTTGGAGGTAATTTAGTTAATGCAAGACTAGTCCTAAAATGCAAGTGCAAGATGCGTGATTGTCTTTAGGTCAGACTGTTAAGGGTCTTGAGTACTTAGAGAAAAATGAAGTACAATGAAGAACAATGAAGTACTTAACAATGTATAATGACAATCTTCACCAAAATAAAATGCTAAATGAACCAAATAGATGGCGCTAGAAAATGTTATTAAGATCACAATAGACAATTGCTCATAAATATACAAAATCCAATTCTTCTTTCAACAATGCCTATTAGATAATGGTGATCCTTAAACACAATTAACAACTTCTTAAGATTATAACAATAGAATGCCAATGTGCCAATTACGGACAAAAGGAGAGAAATTGAATTTCTTATGAACACAATTAGATTGCTTCAAGATTACTCTTATCACAATTATGATGACCAATTAAGTGCTTTAAGAGTGACTTGATTTGCAAGATTATAACCTTAGATGTGAAACCCACTTGCAAGGAATTAGCTAGTACACTTATTGCCAAGAAATGCTATCACAATAGCAATGAAACCACTTGTAACAATGAAAAGACAATGAAACAGTTTTTCCAATAACCAATTTCTCTAGAAATAATGACAATGACAAGCGAGATATTCCTTTAGAAACCATTATCACGATGGATGCTTGCTCCCCTTTAGGCAACATAATGCATTAATGTCTTTCACTGTTCATCAGAAAAAGAGATTATTTGTCAAAGTCAATCATATCCAACAATTACCAATTCAATTTATCCTTTTAGAGCACTTATGTTCTTATTTATATTTGTCAATTGGATGAGGGTGCAAACTTTGAATGCTTATGCAAGAGTGCAAGAATGCAATTAGATGCAAGAGATGGCAGCCAAGGAGATGATGATGATGACAACAGTAAGAAAAACACCCAACCACACTAGAAAACACTTATTCAAGATGCACAATATGCAAGGAGTGAATTCCCGAAGCAATGAGATGACTGTGAACAACTTTTACACCACAGTCAAACTTATGATCAGAGTTTATGATGCATATATCAGACCTCAAATTAATATGACAGTCCTCCAAAAATAACAAGACATGCTTGAACAAATGCAAGCCCAACCAATGCAAATGATATGTCAATGAAGGAATATCACTATAAGTTGATTATTATGCCACTTGGGTGTTTTTATCACTGCTGTAGGTGACTTAAGATGGCTGTAGGTGTTTGTATCAGGCCTTGAGAATCACCTACGGTCCTTCAAACTTCACTTATATGCGACTTGTTGCACACATTTGATCAAAGTTCCAAGGAAGCAGATGTACCAATTTTTCAAAGGATCAAGATCATCAACCATCAATATTTTGAGTCATTGTAAACCGATTCTGCAAAATTTTTGATGTAAATGATGCTAGTTAGACTGTCTATGTATGTAACAACTTAGGTAAGCCTATTATGTTAGCAACGAATTTCATCCTAAGAGGTTTTTTATCTCGCTGATTTATTTGTGTTTCTAAACATGCATGATCAAATTTTTTTTCCCTCCAACCAAACCCCAAAGCTAGGGTGGCTTTTATCGTCAAAGTCTTAGGTGAGTCCTAGTGTTTTAGTCCAGTCTTCTGTAAAATTGATTTGAGAATAATTTAGGCTAATTGGCTAAATTATTTTATTATAAGTCACTTTTGTTGATTTGGGGTAGCATCAGATGTGCTCTAAGCCTCAAATTTTGTAGGGAGGCTTGGGCACAGGTATTCCAAAGAACCCAGAAAGCGTTTTGGGAAATTCCACCCAGAAGTGATTTTATTAAAATAATTAATATTTTTAACTAGGTTCCTATGTCTAAACTTAGGAAAATTAAAATATTAATGGGTATTAATCTAATTAGGGGTGAATCTTCTAGAAAAAGCGACATATCAAGCCAAAATGATTTGAGCCTTTGATTATCGTTTAATCTAGGCTGTTGGTTGTCCAACAAGAAGATATAAGAAGGGGCTTAAGGGTCATTTGGAAAATACACAGAGATTGAGAAAATTGATTTTCTGAAGTGAGAAGTTCTTAGGAGGATAATTGATTGAGGAGATCTTGCAGCAGAGGGGCAGTGAGAATCTGGGAGAAGGAATTTCCGGAGAGTACAAGGTAGAGGGAGAACAGAAAGACGTCCGTCTAGAAGAAGGTTGACGCTGGCCCACACAGTGCTGACGCATAGGTAGTGCAGTCCTTCAGGGGAAGTCGAAATTCAGCTGCCGGAAGCCAGGGTGTGAGTAGAGGACGCAGAAAGTCGACTTCTCAGCCCGTAGAGGATCTAGAGGAGAGGCAGCGTAATACCCAGGATGGGTGACACAGAAACTGCCCAGGGTGACGCAGTTTTGTGCAAAGGCCACGCAGAGGGTGACGCAGAGCCTCTAGAGCAGCAGGATCAGTCATTGATTATCCAGTGATAGGGTGAGATCATTTCACCAGTCTTTTGTTTAGTATTCTCTTTGTATCAGATTGCTAGTTGAGCATCCTAGAATTATACTCAAAATTTTCTCCTGCATAATAATAAACCCTTAGAGCTGCTGCACTGGCTTTCTCGCATTGTGTTTTTCCAAAGGACTATTTGTCCAAAAATAACTGTGTCCTATGTGTTGTATTTTTCTTTCTTGCTCAGTATTTTGTTTCCGCATATATGTTAATTAAGTGAAGGCTGAAGATGTATTTGCTTTGATATTTACCGTAGAACACAGTAAATAACTTGCATGATTTAAACAAGTAGGAGAAGTAACTTCAGTTTGTTGTAGTAGGGATTTCGGCTTAGGAATTTCACAACTTGGTCTACTAAATCATATTGTGTTGTAGAATTGGGTAAATTATTTGAGGGTCTATAACGAACGGCTATTCCCCCTTTGAGGGTTGAATTTTGTAAAATCTTATGTAAACAATATTTTAGTGCATGGTTCCTCATTCTTAGACACCATGGCAAAAATATTTGAGGGTGGAAAAATAATTAATCCTCTCATGTGTCAATTACACCATGGGTAAAATATATGAGGGTGGAAAAATAATTAATCCCCTCATGTGTCAATCAATTAATTTTTCTTGCAATTTTTTTTTGTAAGCTTAGAAGTACCTTTCATTCATTCATCTATAAACAAGCAGGTTACAAATATATAAGTCGTTCGGTGGCCTCAACCTGCCCAGTGGGAAACCAGGTCTATTGGCCACTGAATCACATTATAAGCGATCCAAAACATAAACAGTTTGAGTCCGTCTAACCAAGCCTTATAAGGTTGATAGTCTGGAAACCAGCTAGTAAGCGTAACATTGAAAACATAAATGCTACTCGACATGTACAACCAAAATTAAACCAAAATTAATAGGCATAACTTCAACCAACTATTCATCTGACTATTCCACCGGAGTAGGATCTTTAGCACTCGATCCTCGCAATTTAGATTGTGACATTAATGGGATATGCCGCTCAATGCGGCCCAGGCGAGTGTTCTGATTCTGCAACTGAAGTTGAATGAGCTGGAGCTCTTTTTGAAAGTCTTGGAGGCTCAGATCAAGCTCACTTTACGCGACTGTGTTGGTGGTCGCAGCCATTGCTTTGGCCATTATGCATTTCATTAGCTAGTAGAGATGGACGGACTATCTATACAGGATGAGATGACCGCGGGTGTACCCAGGATTAGTGATTAGATCCCCCCAATTTTCTGTTGACAGTTGAAGCTCATCTTTCAAATTCAATTCTGCCTCCCAAGTTGCTATTAATTGTTTCACCTGTGCCGGGGTCCCTTCGCAATATATCTGAACCGTGGCTTGAAGAATCTCAGAGTTCGTTTTCCGACCCCTCTATCGCGTAGTCTGACTGGAAGACGAACCAACTTATTTTCCTTTGCTATCCTGGTGTCTGCGGCCTTGTCCGCTTGGGACCGAGGCTCCACCATGAGGCTGAGACTTCACCATATTTGCGAAGGTCGGGTCCCCTATTCTTCGACCTTCTCCCACCTTTCTATGCTCATAAACCAGCCCATTGTACAGAGGCCGGAAGTGGAGATAACGTAGGCGACCTGGAATATGATCTTTAGAGAGAACCACCCGCAAGACGAGCATTAACTTAATGTATGACCAGAAAAACAAATGAAACGCCGGACGACACTGTGTCCCTTCCAAATTCCACCACCCGAGCCAACAAGCATAAACAAACAGTAACCGTCCGAGAGTGTGAGGTACCACCAGAATGAAAATGGCATCCCTAATGCACCCCTGATGCCTGAGCCTAGAGTCCATAGGCTTGGCCCTGATCATTAACTAGAACCCTTACTCTCCACAAGGCTTGTCCAAACAGCTCAAACTTAAAACGGGGAAACCAATTATCAACATGCAGAGGAAACATCATGAGAAAAAACCGGAAACCAGTAAACATGCCTTTGCGAGAAAGAATGTTTCCAAAAAAGGTAGAAATCGACATTACATAGTCGAGAAAGCCAATATTGCTTGTCACAGAGACTGCTAATTTAACTAGTGTTTCCTTTCCCCTCTGGACGCGAGGCATATCACGAGTAGCAGCCCCCAACCCAGGATACAAAGTTAGCATCATAACATACCAGACTTTGCCCTGCGAAATGTCAGGGTTTGGAATAACCTCTCATGTTTTGCAACAACTTCATTAAATCAAGGAAAGTCATCGACAAAACCGCTTAAGACTGAATCAATTACGTAAAGCAAGGGAGCTGCGAGCACAAATTGAATTATTCAATACACAATAAAAGGGAGGCAAAGTGAAGACCAAGTGCTCAAGTTCTACTTTCTGCAAGATTTCTTGTATCTGTATTTTTACTGTTCAAAAGATTGCAGTGGATCCAGATCAATCTGAAATCCATGCAGCTTTGATTCTAACATTATTGACATGGCTGTGACCCCATTTGGTTGCAACTAATCTATTTATTACTTGAATGGTCATAGTTCTGTTATCTCCATCAAACACAAAGGCTTTTCTCCTTATTTTGTGCTCCCAACAATAGCTCTTCCGAGTGTCATCACTTGAAGTAAACCTTTTAATATTTGGATTCATGTAAAAACTTTGTAACTCTTTGAAGCAGAGAACTTATGAACGCAGAAATAGATATGCAAATATTTATTAATAATTAGATAAATTATAGATGATGTCTGATTACAATGGGGCTCCTGGCTTAAATACCGCCATGGACACCCTTTGGGAAAGGGCATGATCTTATGATCGTGCCCTTTCATCTAATTAAACCTAGAATTAAAAAATAACCTAAAATTAACTAATTTTTTTACATAACATTGCCTTCCTCTCGAAAGAATGCTTTGTCCTCAAAGCATGCGCAACGACGGATGTTGTTGACAAAATGCTTCATTCTCCCAAGAAACGTCTTCTTTGGGAATTCCTTCCACCTGAGCAGATATTCCAAGATAATCAATGTCACACACTGTAAAAGGTTTTGGATTAATCTCTCAATTTCCGTTTTTTGGAGATGTGGATATCGGTATGGCTTGATGTTGACAAGGTCTGACCCTGCTTTAACTTCTGTTCTACGCTCAATTTCCCTACTAGGCGGCATCTTCATAGGTAGGTCTTGAATCTCTGGTGATTCTTCTCTGGTCATATTTGCAGATAACATTTCTAATTGGTGACATTGTATTGCATAAGCAAGTGCTCTTCTTCGACTCATCTTGATCATCTGAGATGATGATACAGCATGATTTTCTGGTGCTTGGAATCCATGTAGTTTGTACTTCTGACCTTCCCATTTGAATTTTATAAATTGTACTTGATGGTTGGCGGCATAAGTACCTAAAGTTCGTAGCCATTGGATACCTAAGACTACATCTACTCCTCCTAACGGTACTGTGAAAAACGAAGACTCTAAACTGAAGTCTTGAATCTGCAATTTAACCTTATGGCATTTTCCCACCTTTTCAATCTTCTTACCGTTAGCTATCATCACTTTCATGTTTGGTAAGGGAAATGAAAATATATTGAGTCTCTTTGCCACGGTTGCATCTAGAAAATTGTGTGTGCTTCCAGAGTCGACGAGAACCACTACGTTGTTATTCTTTATGTGTCCTTTTAACTTTAAAGTCTGAGGTTGTGATATACCTGTCATAGCTGATAATGATACTTGTGGAATACTTCCATCATCTAGTTCCGGTGAAAATTCTGGAGCGTCTTCTGTGTCTTCTATGTCATAATCTTCACTGTTTGAATCATTGGTTGCTTCACAATTATATAGGTTCTTTGGTTCTTTTCCTTTAGCACATCTATGTTTGGGGTCCCACTTCTCACCACAGCGTTTACATTTACCCTCTTTTATCCTTTGCATTTCCACATTAGATTTTTCATCTTCACGACGATGTGGTGGAACATATCTTGTATTATTTGAGTCCACATACTGGGGTATCCTTCGTCTTGCATAAGCTTTTTCCACTATTGACCAAAATATTGGTTCAGATTTCTTTTCGGCTGTTTTTGCTTATCGTCTTGCTTCTTCTATAGATGTAATATCATGCATCTCAAGTTCTGTTTGTAAATGGGTTTTGAGTCCCGAGATGTATGACTGAATTAGATGAGATTCTGATAACCCAGGTACTCGTGTTACTAGGGTCTCCCATTCTTGAGTGTATTCGTCCACACTTCCTTTTTGTCGTAATTTGATGAGTTTTGAAAAGAACTCTTCTTCCTTTACACCTTGGAATCTTTTGAAGAATGCATCTTTAAATCTCCTCCAGCTAATGACGTGTGTGGTCTTTTTCCACCACATATACCAGTTATATGCTTCTCCCTCCATTTTCATGGATGCATGTCTGAGCTTTTCGTCATCGTCAGTGATGTCATATATCTCAAAGTATTCTTCTGCTTTATTTATCCATGCAACATTGTTTTTTTCGTTCCCATCGAATTTAGGCATCTCGACCTTTGCCCGTCGCTGGTATGTTGCTACTGGTTGAGCGAAAAAAGGGTGTTGATTGGTAAGGTTATCCCAGAGTTGCTTGTTTGTAAAGGCTGGGTTTCTCGCTTCTTGGTGGGGTGTCACTGATTTTTTTGGGGATTCAACTTTGTCATGAGAGTCTGTGGACTTAGTTGAATCTGACGAAAGGTGTTCTTGATTCTCTTCACCTTCTTTTAGCAGTTGTTCGGGCGTACAATTCGACCTTTTACACAGAACTTTTAGCATTGTTAAGACCTCTTTGAAGTTTACTCCTGTTTGGACATGTTGACTTTCCATTTTTATCTCTATTCGATTTGTCGTATCTTCAAGATTTTTGATTTTGTCCGCTTGCTCCCCAAGCTTGCTCTCGACTTCATTTAATCTTTTACTGACCTCGTCGTGGTTGTTATTTATCTTTTGCTCTGCATCCAACAACCTTTTTTGGAAATCCGCCATTGTCATTGTCGACATTGAGCGGGTTTGCGGAGGCGTGTATTTATTTGCCAGCGAAAATATTTTTCCTCTTTTTTTTTTTTATTAGCTAAAATAAATTTTATACATATAAATTTTAATTAATTAAAATAAATTTAATTAATTAAATTAACATATATATATATATATATATATATATATATATACTTTTTAATTAATTAAATTAATTTTAATATATATATAAAACTTATAACTGTATTATATATAACATAAAATATAATTATATAATTATATATATATATTATATAATATATATAAATTAATGTTATATAAATGTTTATATATAAAATATAATTATATATATATATATATATATATATATATATGTTATATATAATATATATAAATTAACGTTTTAATAAATGTTTCACGTTATATATATACAAATAACTGTTATACGTTGTGTATATATTGGATAGTTCCGCTGAACGTCACGTTTGCAGATGGGGTCACCTCCGTTGACCGTTCAAAAGAAAATGAACATCAAACGGATATCACCGCAGATATTTTCGACGACAGCAGTGGTAGGTTTTCTGGCGATTGCACAGCAGTTGGACAGCAGACGGTGGTCAGCAGAGTGGACCGATGGCAATAGCGTGAGGGATTTGGTAGCGGTGGTAGTGGGGCAGCACACACAGAACAGTTGGATTAAGATGGATGTGGAAGGCTTTGACGGAACATGAATGATGGCGGTGGTGGGGCAGCGGACCTATGACAGCAGCGGGTATGCAGACGCTTGATGTTGTACACAGCAACTGAGGCAGCGTAACACAGGACGGCAACTATTTTACTCGCTCCGATACCAGATGAAGCAGAGAACTTATGAACGCAGAAATAGATATGCAAATATTTATTAATAATTAGATAAATTACAGATGATGTCTGATTACAATGGGGCTCCTGGCTTAAATACCGCCATGGACACCCTTTGGGAAAGGGCATGATCTTATGATCGTGCCCTTTCATCTAATTAAACCTAGAATTAAAAAATAACCTAAAATTAACTAATTTTTTTACATAACACTCTTCTGAGTGTTATCACTTGAACCAAACTTTTCCAAATTTTGTTAAGTAGCTTTACATCTAATTCAGGTCAACTTTTTGTAAATTGGCTATGGACCCCCAAAATACTTCTGTACAATATGCACAAACACCTCCAGCTAAATCATTTATATTTCAGTTTTTTTAAGTGTCAAGACTTCAAATTTATCCAGAGGCGAAATATACCAATGTATTTTGATATGGAAGTCTGATTAGGTGGGATCTTTAATGCAGGAGTTTGATTAAGAGGGTCATTATTTCTTTTTTCTCATAATGAACTTATGTTTGGTTTCTCTGCAGGGCAAAATTCGTCTCCGCAGAGGAAAGGACAGGTGTGACATTTGATGATTTTGCTGGACAGGAGTATGTTAAGCGTGAATTACAGGAAATTGTGAAGCTTTTGAAGGACAGCCAAGAATATGAGGGTGCTAGTGTCTACTGTCCAAAAGGAGTGCTTCTGTTTGGACCACCTGGCACTGGTAAAACACTCTTAGCAAAGGCCATTGCTGGAGAAGCAGGCATTCCATTTTTCTCTGCCAGTGGCTCTGAGTTTGTTGAGGTCAGAACAGTACAGTTTGTTTTAGAGAATTGAATTTGCTTTCCTATTTAATTCTTTGAGGTCCACTAGGTTTGTTTATTGCATTAGCAGGGGAACATACTCACAATTGTGGAAAGATGGTGGGATTCTTTCTGGATATAACCTTCTCATAAATTGTATTTCACTTTCTCATTATATATTTTATTGAGAGTCTGAAGAGAACTGTTTGAATGGGCTGGATTTAAATTGCCATGTGCAGGGATTTTGTTTTACTTACAAGAGAAGATAATATATTATCCAACCCAGCAGGCATTTTACTGCCCTATATGTTATAAGCAACAGTAAAATAATGTAGGCAGCAGGACTTTGGCACACATATCAATGTTAGATAAATCTATCCTAGTGCATTAATAAGATATCATGCAGCTGCTATGTAGAAGTCCAACAAATTGCTGAAGTGCAATGTCTGAAATCTAAGACACTCTACTGAGCAGTACAAGTTAGAATCAATGAGGGAAGTAGTTAACTGGATAGGGCCAGTGGAAAAATGAAATGAAATTATATTAATGTTCATGGTTGACCAAAATAGGTTAATGGGACTAGGTAGAACAAACATTTGGCAACAGCAGTAAGGAGTGCCTGGACCATTTCCTAAGCAGTTCTAAAATCTTAGGTTAAGGAAAGAAACAAAAAAAGAGTGTACACTAAAATAGAGAGGGAGGGAACCAAGAAGGATAACCCTAGAAAATAAGATAGATAATGCTCAAGGACATGAAAGCATCCCAGTGACATTGTTGCACGATGACATGTCCTCCAGAAAACTGCCAAGACTATGGAGTCCAAGGAGGAATACCTATGTTGCATGAAACTTCTAGGAACTGGGCGTTTCAGGTCGTAACCATACCTGAAACTCTGAAACTCGGCCGAAACTTGACCAAGACATGACCATCATGTAATTCTCTATGAGAGTTAATATAAACTTGGTTTTCCTTCTAAATTGTCATCTATGGGTCTTATTTCCTTTTTTCTTGCAAGATAATGTGTTATTCACTTATCTCTCTCTCTCTCTCTCTCTCTCTCTCTCTCTATACACACACACACACACACACACAAATATGATGTTACGACCGACATTTCCATTTCTAGGAGGTGACATTTCTAAACATACCTGTTTCAGAAACTTCGAAACATTTCGACGCTTCGTGCAACTTAGAGGAACACCTGTGAACAGTTTTAGAAGTAGAAGTGTGGGGGTGAGTGGTTGCAGGAAGATAGTGATTAACCTACAGAGAAGAATTTTATATGTGAGATAGGCAGGCAATAAGATAGTTTAGAAAACGGCCAAGACTATGGAGTCCAAGGATGAATATCTGTGAACCATTTCTGAAGTAGAAGTGTCCATTTCTGAAGTAGAAGTGTGGGGTGAGTGGCTAAATGCATTGCCATCAAAATGGAGTGGTTTTGCAACAAGCATCTACTTTAAGAAAGATTCAACTCCTTTTGATGAGTTGTGGGTGCAATGCATTTTGGAAGAATCTAGGATCAAGGTAAAAGATGACATTAGATCAGATGAACAGTTTCAAGCCTTTCTAGCTCGAGTCAAGAAGCTGAAGAAGGGAAAGTTTGAGAAGTCCAAGAAGAAAGATATGTCCAAGGTTCAATGCTTTAAGTGCAATGACTATTGACACTTTAATAGGGATTGTCCAAGCCAACATAACAACAAGAGAACGGAAAGAAGTGAGGCCCACATAGTTGAGGAAACATGAGAACCTGAGAAGAAGCCAAAGAAAGGATATGTGAAAGATCTTTACTATTGAAGAAGGCTCACTGTTTGTTAGGTTATTTTTGAAGATTAATCTTTCCTTTAGGATAGCATGCATTGTTGTTTACTTTAGAAGAATCTTGATTTTGTAATAGCATCATAAATAGAAGCATGTGATAGTAAGAGTCTACTTGGTTATGTTGCTTTGTAGAAATCATCTAGTCTTTAAGAAAATATAGATAGACCATTTTTCATATTGTTCATCTTGGCATTATCTATGTTAGAGGTAGTCATCTTGCTTAGGTGGATCATAATGATCCTATAACAACCATCATTCTGGAGGTTCTTGGGAGAAGCATTGGGACAAGGTTAGTATATATTCCATGTATTGTGGGAACAACATTGTTAAAGGGATGAAGGAATGCAATGGGTTAGGATGCAGGCTCATTATGAGACATATAGCTAGATGATGTAATAAGATGCATAAGGATACTCATTGGAAGTGACTCTTGAATAAGATTCATATGGATAGAATCTTGTAACATGCTAGTTTGGTTGTCTGATGTTTAAAAGGAAGAATTTGACTTTCTTTAGAATATGTAAAATAATGATGAACATGCAGTGAAATCTCTGGAAGGAAAAAGTGTAACTTGGTAATCAAGTTCGGTCCTTGGGCACTCTAATGCATGAAGGAAGATTCATATGGAGATGGACCATGAGGATGTTGATTGGAAAGGAAGGTCATATGGATGAGGTAGGTCTATTTTTATTATTGTTGGTTATCTGGTTAACATATTATTTTTGCTACCTGGAAGAATGTTGCAGGAATACATGAGGACAATTGTGGCAATTTCAACTTTATGAATGTAAAATGTATGAAGAATGTTGAGGAAAACTCAATATCTAGTGCCTGGAAACCATTGTTTTAAGATCTGGCCAGGTCGGAATCGACTCGGCCGAGTTGGTCCGAGCCGGAAATTTTTTTTCAACCTGGTAGAAAATTCGGTTTGGTCGGCCGAGTTATGAATGACCCGGCCGAGTCATAGCATGACTTGGCCGAGTCAGTCATAACTCGGCCAACTTGGCCGGATCAGTAACTACTCGGCCGGGTAACTGACAGTGGCCAGTGAACCATAAAAACATGCCTTTTTTTGATTTTTTTAATTTTTTTTTAAGTGTGGGGGACTCCAAAGGGGTTTCTAAATTAGTTTGCTGGTCTTTGGGGTCCATTCCCCTCTCCCAAACCCTAGTATTTGATCATATTCCTACTAAGGCTATGCTATTCATGGTAATGTTAAAATAAAAGCGACATTCTCCTTAATCTTCATTTTCATCCTTTTACTTAAATTTTTAACATTACCATGAAATGACTCAGGATGTTTGAGAGTGGTTACGACCTCATTGGATTTCATATGGAGAAAGTAGAATTTTAGATTTCATTCAAAATCCAACAGACTAATCGGTTTTTCAGGATTTCAGGATTGGGGGATTGTAATGTTTCCATTGAATTTTGTCATGTATGAGGGTATGGAACTCGTATTTAATCAAGAACACCAATCCCTCTATGTACCTTGATGTTAGTGACATTATTTGTCGAACTCCTTCGGGATTCGCTCCCAAACTGGGAGCTTTTGAAAATGTCGCTCCCGCTCCCTGCTTTCACTCCTGCTCCCAAGTAACACTGAGCCAGATGATGTTGGCAACTCTAGCAGTAGCCAGTAGTACTGGTCACAAACTTTTGTTGTAGAGGCCATTTCTAGCCTCCTTGGTTATGTGTTTTTGCTTTGATCTCTATATCATCATCGTGTATGTATTGGACAATGCACTGGGTGCCATTTTAATATAATGGATATATTCATGAACCTACTTTGATCATATGTTGTTTTCTATCTATATTCTAATGCTGTGTGTTTGGAAACATGAATGAAAATCTTTAAAATTATGTGTTTTTATAAAAAAAATAAATATTTAATGTATTTTTACAATGGTCGAGTCATTGAAATCGAGCCAGTTGAGTCGATACCGAGTCGGAGTTGACCCTCGACCGAGTCGGAGTTTTAAAACATTGCTGGAAACTATGAAATCAAGATGTGTCCATCTTGGGATTGAAAGGTAGCAGTACTAGAAGATAACCTGAAGATCAAAGGGGATCACTTTGATGAGGAAGCTGTGAGCAACTTGAAGTTTGGGAAGGCTCAATGCAATATGATGTCAAAGATGAAAGTGATGAGCAAGAAAAATAACATGGATCTTGTCACAAGATTTAGGAGTGAAGATGGATCCATTTTTCCTCGAAAGGAAGCAAGCTCGACACAATGAGGTGCGAAGAAAAGAGGGAACTAGGCAACCATGGAGGACTTGTAGCTGATACTCTTATGAAGACAAGCTATAAGGCCTGTGGTTTTGACTTCCCAAATAGAAAGGAAGTCTGGAATCTTCTCTGGTTTTGAGAAGAAGCAAAGGATTCTCCTTAAAATAGGGGGAGTATCTATTCCCTAGGTAAGAGGGAATAGGGTTATCCTCTCTGGTTGAGAGGGAGTGATGTTGGACATCACATGTGTAGTTTCGTCTTCAAGTAATGAAGAGAGAATGGTGGAGGATTGGACAAGCATTTGTGGTTTCCTTGAGGATATAAAATGCAAGAATGGAAAGGTATCGACACTCTTTGAGGATATGATAGGTATCTAAGAGAAGAATGGTCAAAGAGGACTGATATCCTTTGAGGGCTCAAGGATTGGAGATCCAAGATAAGAATAGTCCTAAAAGTACATACCTTGTGAACACCCGTATGGGGTATGTGCCTTGTAGAGGTAGTGCAGTATCACACATAAAGCTTCACAGCGTAATGCTCTTGAATGAATTAGAGCTTGTCTAGTTAGGCCTCAGAGATAGTGTTGGTTATATTGATGATGCTTACAGTTGGCTTATCAATCCGACTCTTCTTAGAACTCTTCAATTTGAGAATGACGTTGTATTAGTTGTACAATTATGAATACCTCCCTAGTTAAGAGGGAGTGTTGAAAATGTAACTAGTTTCGGTCTTCATAATTGTTGTTGTACTCATTTCAATATGTATCCTATGTAACAAACAAAATAAGAAAATAAAAAGTTATTATTTTAAAGCATGGGTTTCATGCTTATTTTTGATGGTTTTCTAGGTAAAAGCATGTTCTTCATGCTTCTAGGGTTTGTTAGGTCTTAGGGTTTATTGTCATGAGTCAAAGGAGTCAACATCATGTTTATAAGACCCTTTCGGGCAAAATGTAATTGGAAAAAGAATTATTTTTGAGTCTAGAAAGTCCTAGAATCTTCAAAGTACATGTTAGCCTTGTAAGCTTCAAGTCGACCTAAAGGAGGGAATTTGACCCTTTGGAAAGGCTATATAAAGGAGTAGTTCGACCTCATTTGGCACTCACTCACCAACAAGTTTGATCTCTCTTGAAAAGGTTCGATCTACAACTAGAAGAGGCAAGGAAGGTGGAGTGAAGGTCTAGAAGGCAAAAGAAGGCAAATAAATCTTGTTTTTGGGCTCTATGTCTCTCACACATGCGAAGTTCTAGGGTTACTATAGCTACAAAGAAAGCCAAAACTACAAGTTTGAGTTGCAGTATTAAGTTGCTGGAAGGAGAAATATTCTGTCTTGATTTCGTTGACCTTGGGAGGAGTTGTCTTGATCTAAGAAGGATCTCTTGAAGAAGTAGAATTAGTGTTTCTGTAACAACTACAGAGCTGAAGTTACAAGTTAAAGTTGCAGAACAAAGTTACGGGGTTGAAGCAGTGGTCAAAGTTGCAGTTGGAAGTTTGTTGATGAATGATTGCGCTGTGACCTTGGAAGGGCTGACTTGGCACTTGGAGGAGGACTTGGTTTAGGGATTGGGTCTTTGTTGTCTCATTTGAAGTAGATTCTATAAGAAGAGAAGAGTTTTTGGGTTCCCCCCTTGGAGGCGTTTTGCCCTAGGTTGGAGCCTAATTTTTGTGTCCATTGTCTTTTTTATTTGCCCTTGATATTTGTTTGATGAAGAAGAACTAATAAAGAAACACAAGAAGAAGAATACAGTTCACAAGCAAGTATTAAAGTTAAGGAAAATTGGAATTAATACGCTGCCATATTGCATTTTCCAACACATGACGTATCAGTGGCAGAGAAAATGCACCTACCTTTGAAAACTATGGGCTTCTTGCACTGAAGAAGAATCTAGGCTCATGTCTAAAGGCAAGATTCTGAATCCAGGTGAAGATTCTAAAGCTTTTGTAGCCCACTCAAAGAATAACAAAGGAAGAAGAAATTTTGGAAGATTTTAAAGAAGTATAGGAAGAAGACTTGCACCAAGACTTGGTCGAGGAAGAGGACCTGCTCCACAAAGAAGAACTCCTCCTCCCTCTCAAGAAAGAAGGGACATGTCAATTGTTCAATGTTTTTGTTGCCAAGCATATGGTCACTATCAAAATAGGTGTCCTCAAAAGTATAATGATCGAAAAAGGAAAGTGAACCAACATGTTTCACTAACTGATCTTATTGAACCTTCATACAAGAGAAGGCCTAGGAATAAAGATGCTGATGATGGTAATTATTCCTTTTATTCTACTCTCACATGATCTATTGCAGGCCATGAAGAAATTTGGTTGGTGAACAGTGGTGCCACTAGGCACATGACTGGAAGTTGTGATAATCTCTCTGAATTTGTTGAAAAGAAGATATCTCAAAAGGTGGAGCTTGGAGACAATGGCAAGTATGAAGTCAAAGGCATTGGTTCTTCATCCTTCTAATTGGAATTACGAGGTAATGTCTTTATTAACAATATTTTATATGTTCCTGGTTTGAAGAAGAATTTGTTATCTATTTCATCTCTTGAAAAAAAGGATATAGAATTGTCTTTGTTGACGGTCAATGTAATGAACAAGGTTCGTATATGTAACGAAATAATTCAGAAGAACTGAAATAATGGAAGTATCCATAGTAAGACATGTTGAGAAATATAGGGCATAACAATTAAGCGATTTCTCTTGTATTAGTTACTGCTTGTGAGTTCTTTTTACTTCTTTAGATTAGGATCTTCTTTTACTTTGGTTGTGTTGTCACACAAAGTGTCTAAGCACCGCGACAACGCTTAGAGTAAGGGTTGTCACTCTAATCCTTACTTACTCCGTTTAGACTCTCTGCTAGACAAGTCAAGGGGGGTAGTCCCTAAGGTGAATGAATGGGAATAGCCTGTGGAACACGAGCTCTAGGAGAATTGAAGATGGAAAACCTGATGAATTTAGGACAAATCTTGGTCAACTGAGATGACTAGATTAAACACAAAACACATCCACATGATAGAAATGATTATAGACTAGTGCCATTATATTCGATTAATCATAGATTAAGTAAAATACAAGTTATCCAAAGCAATTTACAAATGTGACGAATAGTGACAATCATGAACGATTAAATGTAAACGCCCAAAACTCTATCATGCAAGAGATTCCAGATTTAAAATGATTTTCATTAATGACCCAGATCTAGAATTAATTTTCTCCTATAGCCAATATAATTTTTAAAACATTAGTCGGACTTGACAATAGAAAAATACTAGCACAAAAGGACACCAAGGAACTTTAGATGAACAATTTAATTATTCCTTAGGAAATTTATTTAATGTGGTAAATGAAGAGATTAAGTTTTTAATGTGACAAAAGTAAATTAAAAGGGTTAATAAATCGAAATTTTAATGGGTCATGGGCGACATTAAATTTTTTAATGTATTAGCACAAACCCTCTTTTACCTTAAGTCCTTAGTCACTAGATTTTTATTTTTTAGATTTTTTAAATGTTTTAGATTTTAGATTTTTATTTTTTAAATTTTAGAAACTTTTATGTTTTTTAATGTTTTTAAAATGTAAATAAAAATAAAAATAAAAATAAAAAAAATGTAAAACAAAAATCAAATCGAATAAAATAAAAAAAGAAAAGGGAAATAAAGAAAAATAAAAAAATAAAAATCAAAGAATAAAAAATAAAAACAAAAATAAATGAAATCAAAAAATAAAAAAAACAAATCAAAATCATTACAAAATCGTATCTCAAATGAAAATGAAAAAATACATAAGTGAACTCTAACCATATACAAGACAAATAAAAGTCGAATGAAAATAAAGAAAGGTCAAATGAATGGAATGTTTGCTATGTGCAGGTTTGCGGCGGCGTAAAGATGGAGGAAGTGGAATCGCACGGGTCGACAGGAAAGGTTTGGACAGAGCCGTAGTGATGGAAGAGTGAGCTGGTAGAGGGAAAAGGGAGCTAGTGTGATAGCAACGAGGAGCATGATGAGGCAGCAACGGAGGGGTTAAGAGATGAACAGGTAAGGCTACGATGGAGCAAAGAGAGGCAGCTGACAAGGGTTTGGATGCAGGTTGAGGGAGTTGCAGAGATAAGGCAATGAGGCAAGGTAGGCAGAGGAGTAGTAAGGGTTTTGAGGGAGAGGCGTAGTGAGCAGCGAGAAGGATGTAGCAGAGAGAGATGCAGGTAGGCAACACATATATGGCGGCAATGATTGGACAACTTTTGAGGGCTGCGGGAGATGGCAGTGAGGTTTGGGATGAAAAGGGAGTTGCAGGTTTGCAGGATGAGGGCAACTGATGGAAAAGATACAGACAGGCAGCGTGAGGGGTTTGCAGATCCGTAGGTAGCAATGAAGGAGGAACGATGAGAAGGGAGAATGTTGCAAAGAAATCCAAAATTTTCCAGAAACCCAAAAAAAAAAATCGAAATTTTGCAGGAACCCAAAAAACCAGGCAGCAAATCGAAGAAACCAGTCAACAAAAATGATAGCCCAGAAACTCTTTGAAATATTTCCGGAAATCTCAATTAAAATGTTGAATCCACTTGCTTCAGATCTAACCATGAAACCCTCATGAAAATTTCCAGATCTAAGAATTTTGGAACCCTTATAAAATATTCTAGATTTAAAACTCTTTAAACCCTTGGACTGCAAAATTAATTTGAATAATATTCCTACAAAATGATGTTGATGAATCCCAGAGATCCAGATCTTACCCTCTAGGGCCTAGATCTGGACTCTACACAGATTTCTTCCTCAGATCTGTAGCTGCACGACAACAAGAAACACCCAAACGATATATATACATTGATAAAAAAACTAAAACCCAGAAAAACCCAAGTCAGGAAACCAAAAATAATATAGAGACCTATATACAAAAATGGTAGATCTATCAGATCTGAGGAGTATGAGTCCAACTCTGCTCCCAGATCTAATAATCGAAGGCTCTCAACAGCCAGATCTATCAATTTCCCACATAAAAATGATTTTTTTTTTAAATTTTAAGGAGGTGCTAAATTGAAACCCTTTGTTCACACCAAAAACAATCTTATGATAAGCCTGGGATTAATTTTATTGGGCTCCTCAGAAAACACGGATTGAGAGTTGACTGGTCCAACTGAAAACTTCTCCTAACGCCCGAGGATCTAAACATCAAGATTTTCCTGCAAAACTCAATCCAACCATTAAAATAGAGCGAGAAAATGATAATAAAATTTAGATAAATAGAGATACCTGCTATTACATTCAAAATTTAAATTATCACTTAAACTCCAACGACTGATCAAGATACCTACACTCAAATCATTCTTTAGAAGCTATCATCAATGGCTAAAAAAATTATGCATAAAAATGACACGTCTTACAGTATTTCCATGAAGAGTAACACCATCAAAACTTAGCCCCAAAGTCTTTCTTTATTATCCATAAAAGAAGATTATACAAGAGCTTCTTGCTAAGCACACGACTCAAAGGTCGGATCATTCGACTGGCAAATGACTTCCTATTTAAAGATAAATCCTCCAACGGCTAGTTCGAGTGATTCTCGTCAAAGCAATCTCGACCGTTGATGAGGATTAAATTTTTTTTAATCTCATCCGTTTAAAAATTAAATTCTTGAGGAAATTTGAATTTTTCAATTGAATGCATTTCAATTAACTCAAAAAAATTATTTTTGAGTTAATTTCCCAAAAAATTTGACTTTGACTTAACCACGAGGGACCAAAGGCTTAAAATCTAGAAAAATAATTAATTTACCTTAGTCCCAGGACCTTTCAAAATTCAATTTTTAAGGACTGACGAATTTTGCCTTTGGAGAATTTAAATTTACCTAGGACCTATAATTATTTAAATTTCTGGCTTAGGATTTAATTAATTTTTGGCCAGAAAATTTATTTAGTTAACCTATGAAAGAATAAATTATTTTTCCAACCTTCAAGACATTTTACATCATGATTTTCATATTTTTTTACATCACAAGGGGGAAAACCCATTTGTAATAGACCTTCACAAACTACCCATTTGGCGACACAAATATAATCTAACAGACCAAGCAATTTGTAATAAAATAACCTGACCAAATAGTTAGGATTATTCGCAAATCACTTTTACATAGACTCGATCTAGAACACTAAGGCTCGCCTAAGATCCTAGTGACAAAATCCATTCCGGCTTTGGGGTAAGACTGAAGGAAAAACTCTGCCGACCATTCGAGAATGGGTCGATGAGACAAAAACCTTCCCGAATGTAGATCGTCACCAGAAAAGTAGGTTTACCTAGGTAATTACATACATGACACGAATTTGCTGAGATTATTTACATCATATACATGCAGAATGGGTTTACATTATAACATGATGATCAGGGTGATGATGAAGCTGGACGACACAGACATATCGATCAAGCGCTATCCCTTTTGCAAAAAAGGGGGTGTACTGCTATGGGTCTTTGACACGTAGTGGTCATTAGGTTGTTATTGTTCTTCTTCATCAATTAATTACCAATGCATAAACCATAAAGAGACAAGAGACACATAATATAGGCTATCAACCAGGGCCAAAATCTCTCCTACTTGAGAGGAAAACACAAACAAATTCTTCTTCTTATAGAAACCTTCAATTGATGAATAACAAGACCAAGATATAGACCCTTGATAGAATGACCACTCCACGATTAAGTCAGAAATGTCCTTCTTTGCTACTTCTCCTTCTTACACAAGTCAACTTAAGTCAAACTTCTTCCTTCATTGCACTTCTGAAACTTCAGCCTCTTTTCCATAGATTTGCAGTTTGTATTGCTGCAATTTCACACGTGTAACACGTTTGGAGGTGCTTCCCTTCTTTGCTCTATTTAGAGGCTTTTCTAGATGAATTTGGCTAGCTATAAAGCTGACTTGGAGACCTTTAGATAACCTTCCTTTTGACTGTTATAATACCATTGCAGAAACCCTAGTTTTTCAGTAACATGTGTGAATAAATAGCCCAAAAACCAGTGCCAAATACTTCGTTCTTCCTCTTCCCTTTCCCTCTGGTTAGTAAGCTGCCTTCTAGTTGACTTCGCACTCCCTTTTTTGGTTCAGACTTAAACTAAATTGCAAAAGATAAGATGTTCGAAATTCTGTCTCAAAGACAAAACCCGAGCTGCCTATAAATAGTAGTTTGCCTCTGTAAATTAGCCGACATGAGAGAGTTGAGGCGACATGTCCCTTTGAGTAGGTTATTTACTCCATCTTGTAGCCGACTTGAAGGTGTTGTTTTGTGCTTGGTCTTGGAGGGGTTACATACTGATTTGATGACTCATACAAAATGTAACATACACAAGAGGGGTCCTTCATACATGACATTGATTCAATTTGACTTTATGACCAATCCTAAGGACTCATAATGGGAGTCATACTAAAAATAAAATTCCTTGCTCATGAAACCCATGAGATAAACATTACAATAATAATTTTATTTTTCTTCTTTGCATCAATTACATAAAATCACAATAACACATGTCATTATTGTTTGGATATTCTGACACATAGGAAATAATTAAGTATAACTTGGTCTAGTGTATAGTTAGGTAAAGTGTGTTTCTTTAGTATGTACTTTTTGTAGCTTACAATCCAGCGGTCACGATATGTTCTAGACATGATGTGATCTGATGGTTCATTCTCTCCTCGGTATTACCGACACTTGATTCGTGGCTTAACACCCGATTGGTCCATGATCTCTATTTAAAGAGCATGGAGGGTCATTTGTGAGGTGACCGTTCGCGAGAGAAGCTTATGCAAATTTTCTTTCTTTTAGATTAATAAATTGCCCGAAGGCCGCGTTGGCTCAGGCCGTGGACTGTTTCCCTCTTTGAGGGTTTCAACCACATCAAGAATATTGGTGTGCTAATCTGTGATTTGTTTGTGAGCGGTGTCCTTTGATATTCTATCTATAAGGAACTTACCTTGTAAATTCCTACATGGTATCTGAGCTATTCGAGGGCCGCATCTGTTGGTGATCCAAATCCGAAGCCAGTACAACTGCATCCAACTGTCGTTTCCTAGATCTACTATTTCTGACCACTTTCAGGCCGAGAGGATTGCTCTATTGTGTTAGGAGCATCTGTTTCAGTGAGGAACTACTTTCGTTTCACATGAAAAGGTTTCTAGTAGCCCTAGCAACATCATTTTTAAGATCTGGAGGTATACAATCTTTATTTGTAGTTATAGTTATTTATCTCTCTTTTTATTTTTCTATTTACAAAAACGGCTGGCTCGGAACCGACTTGGTTGAGTTGGTCCGAGCTAGACCCTCAAACTGTGACCCAACCTAGGATTCGGTTCGGCCGCTCGGTATTAACCAGGTTGGCTCCGCCAAGTTTGAGCCTACCTGTCCGTGTTAAAAACAGCGGCAGGTAAACCTGTCAAATTGCAATTTTTTTTTTGCCTATGTTGTCTTTGGGGTCCATTCCCCTCCCCTAAACCCTATTTAACGTACCCAACCCCTCTCATTTCCTCACAGCCATCTCATGCATTTGAGTGAGAATTTCAGTGAGAGTTTGTGAGGAGTTGTTGAGTTTGTTTTTGGAGCAGCAGTGAGGAGTCTTGGGCAAGCATTGTAGTTGGGGTGAGGAGCTTCTTGGGCAATCATTTGGAGCAACATTTGCCATTGGGGAGTTGGTTTCTTGGAGCAACTTTGAGGAGACAGTTTGTGCTTGGAGGTATTTTTTTTCACTTGTAAAAATCTGTTTTTCCTTGTTAAATTTTATGTGCAAATCTGGAAATTGAAAAGAGTGTTTTTTGTGAAAGAAGTGAACATTGAATCAACGTTTTTCTTTTGTTTTCATTTTTAGATTTTTTGCTTTCGTTTCCAAGTCAAAAAATGGCACTTAAAATGAAAGATGCTGCTTGGGCATAAAATGCATTGCAAATTTTTGCATAGGAAAATTAAGGAAGGTCCTATGGGTATTAATAGCCTGAAACAACACTTGGCGGGGATTAGAGGCCAAATTACTCCATGTACCTCACTAAAAATTGAGGAGATTAGGAAGGATTTATTAGCCAACTTTGAGAAGTTTAAAGAAGATAAGGCTAGGCAAAAAGAGTTAGATGCTGGAATTGGGAGGAAGAGGAATATACAAAAAATGCTAGCTACCAACCCCAATTTTGATTTTGAGGGTTCTTCTTCTATCCCTTGTACTGATACATCCAACCCCTTCTGATATGTTCCTCCCTCTTTTGAGTGTATTCAAGAAAAGGGAAAGGGTAAAATGAAAAAGGGTGATATGAATATCAAAAGTTATTTCACTCCCTCCTCTCCATCAGATGCACATGGTCCTCAAGCTAGTAGAAGTCATATGCAGCCCACTTTAGATGACCATTGGAAGAAAGAATTGAGAGAGACTGCTTGTGATGACATAGCTAGATGGTGGTATGATGCTGATATCCCCTTCATTGCTTCCCGTTCACCATATTATGATTCTATACATGCTGCTGGAAAAGGCTTCAAAGGCCCTATTATGCATGAGCTAAGGAGGTATCGTTTGCAGAAAGAAATTGCCTCCATTAGTGAGTATTTGAAAGATTTCAAGGACTCATGGGCAAGAATAGGATGTACCATCATGTCAGATGGATGGACTGATCAAAGAAACCGTACTATCATAAACTTTCTTATATTCTGTCCACATGGAACCATGTTTCTAAAATCAGTTGATGCATCTGATAAGGTAAAAGATGGACAATTGTTGTTTTATCTATTGGATGAGGTTGTTGAAGAGGTGGGGGTGGCTAATGTTGTTCTAGTCATCACAGATAATGCCTCTAACTATGTTCTTGTTGGTAAACTGTTAGAGGAAAAACACAGAACCATCTTTTGGACCCCATGTGCTGCACATTTCATAGACCTCATGCTTGAGGATATTGGCAAATTAGATTGGGTCAAAAACACTGTAGATCATGCCAAAAGCATAACAAAATTTATCTACAATCATTCATGGATTATGAGCCTGATGAGGAAACACACAGGTGGCAGGGATATTATTAGGCCTGCCATCACTAGATTTGCTACTCATTTTTTGACATTGCAATCTATGCTTTCACAACATAGAAACTTGCAAAAAGATTTTTTCCAGTGAAGAATGGAATCAAAGCCAGTGGTCTCACAAATTGAAAGGTAAAGAATTGAAAAAGAAAGTTAATGAAGAAAAATTTTGGAGAAAGGCAGCAGAGATTGTGAAGCTTGCTGAGCCATTGGTTAAGGTGTTGCGGTTGGTGGATGGGGAAAGATTGGCTATGGGCTTCATTTATGAGGCTATGGATCAAGCAAAGGAGCAAATAAAGAGGGCATACAAGGATAAAGTGGCTAAGTATGGGCCCATTTGGGAAATCATTGATGAAAGACGGAACAATCAACTCCATCGCCCTATACATGCAGTTGAGTATTTTTTGAACCCACGGTATCATTATAAAGCTAAGGTGATAGGAGCTTTGAAGAGGGAGGTTAGAGATGGATTGATTGACTGCATTGATCGCATGATCCCATTGGAGTGTGATCAACTGGAGATACACCGACAGGCCACAACCTTCAACAATGCCTCAGGTTCCTTTGGGAAGAACCTAGCAAAGATTGCAAGGGAAGCAGATGAGCCAGGTAAACAAAAATTTCAATTTCCAAATTCTTAATACTTATTTCGTTTAATTGTTTATAATTTGAAATTTGGATATAATTTGTAATTTTGTTGAGCTAACTCATTACACTCCTATGTTTTTTGCAGCACAATGGTGGGAGGCTTTTGGTAGCCATTGTCCTGAATTGTAGAGGTTTGCAATTTGTATTTTGAGTCAAACTTGTAGTGCCACTGGGTGTGAGCGCAGTTGGTCTGTCTTTGAGAAGATTCACACAAAGAAGAGAAACCGTTTGGATAAAAAATGGTTAAATGATCTAGTCTATGTCCAATACAACCTTTGGTTCAGACGCAACCAATTGTTGAACAAAAGACCTGATTCAGATCCCATTGTTTTGGAAGACATTGATCCAACATCAGATTGAGTAGTGTAGAGTCATCTAGCAGAGTTTGATTCTGATGAGGATCTTGATTTGGATTTACAGGTGGAGGCATCACTCGAACATAATGTTCAGTTGAATGCAGATCCACTTGTACTAGCCTCAGGGCCAGCCCCAAGTCCTCTAGTTGTAGGCGCTTCCTCTGTGGAGCCACGACATAAGCGAATATCTCGTCTATCTCGGCTTGCAGGTACTGCAGAGCCTGCTAGTGCTACCACTTCTATAGTTGCAGTTGGAGATGATGATGAGGAGGAGCCATGGGGCCCCCTGTTTGACTCTGATCTAGAGGATCTAGATGATCTTGGCTCCTCTAGCAGTAGCCAGTAGTACTGGTCACAGTTTACTTTTGTTGTAGAGGCTATTTCTAGCCTCTTTGGTTATGTGTTTTTGTTTTGATCTCTATATCATCATCATGTATGTATTGGACAGTGCACTGGGTGCCATTTTGATATAATCGATATATACATTAACCTACTTTGATCATATATTGTCTTCTCTCTATATTCTAATGCTTTGTGTTTGGAAACATGAATGAAAATCTTTAAAATTATGTTTTTTTATAAAATAAATAAATATTTAATGTATTTTTTACAATGACCGAGTCATTGAAATCGAGCCGGCTAAGTCGATACCGAGTTGGAGTCGACCCTCGGTCGAGTCGGTTTCGGAGTCGAAGTTTTAAAACATTGGTTTATTTCGGTTTATAGTCCTCTCTACTTTTTTTTTATTACCAGATCTAACCTTTCATTTCTGCATATGCTCTTTGCCCTGCGACTCTGTGTGATTTAGCAAACCAGAAGCAGAGAGAAAAGATTTTTCTCATGCGTATGCCTTTTTTCGTGACACCTTAATGTTGTTAGAATATTTTATATTACGAAGCAATGGAATACATAAAATATTGCAGAAATATAAACACAGAAAACACATAAAACAAGAGAGACACAGATATACGTGGTTCACCCAGTTTGGGCTACGTCCACCCCGAACAGCCAGTCCTTCCTTTCTATTATCCAGCAAAATGAAGAGACACAACCTACAGCAGATCCACTGTAATATCCTCTGTTTTCTCTCACAGTCTCACCTCTCTATTTCTCGCTCAGAGAATACACATCTATTACACAGCCTCAAATACAATGCCCTCATACAAAGAGAGGGGTTGCCTTCCAGGGCAAAAAACCCTAAACTAAACATAAGTTCTACCGTCAGATCATCTGCCTAATGAATGGCCCAAATTGACTAGAAGTTACTATACTTTTACAAGGCAATTTTACATCTGTTTTTAGCTTCGGGGGCGTTGCCCCCCGAGCCCTCGCCGGGGGACCGCTGGCCCCTGGACCCCCCGCACCCCCCCACGTTGAGGGGTGTACAAACTTCTTGGGGTATACATCCAGCTGAAACAAAGACCTCTAAACAATCATGCTCCATACTCAACAATCTCCCACTTGGAGAATGATTGTAGCAACTCCATTGCTGCTTCATTTGCTGGACAATGACTCCTCTTTGGACCTTGCTGTTTCTCATCTTCATCGTCATCCTTGAAGAACAATTGAAACTGAGCATATTCTCAGTTTCTCCCTGGTTACAACTTTTGTTAGCATATCTGTAGGATTCTGACTAGTGTGTATCTTTTCTAGCTTCAACTCTCCATCTTCCAACACTGATTGTATGAAATGGTACTTGAGCTGTATGTGTTTAGTCCTGGAATGAAATGCTGAGTTCTTTGCAAGATGAATGGCACTTTGGCTATCACTGTATAACGTGCCCATATCATGCTCCTTACCCAACTCACCCATAAACCTTTGTAACCAAATTATTTCTTTACTAGCCTCTGTAGCAACAACATACTCTGCTTCTGTTGTTGAAAGTGCAACAACACTTTGGAATTTTGAAACCCAACTAACAACTATTCCACCAACAGTGAATACATATCCTGTAGTGCTCCTCCTGTTATCTCTGTCACCTGCCATATCTGCATCAACATATCCTTGTAGAGAAATGTTTGAACCACCAAAGCATAATGCTTGATTTGTGGTACCTCTCAAATATCTGAGAATCCATTTCACTGCTATCCAATGTTCTTTTCCTGGATTGTTCATATACCTGCTTACAACTCCCACTGCATGTGCAATGTCAGGCTTTGTGCAGACCATTGCATACATTAAGCTTCCAACTGTTGATGCATATGGAACTTTAGACATATAATCCATGTCTTCTTGGGTCTTTGGGCACATTTCCTTACTAAGTTTGAAATGGCTAGCAAAAGGTGTACTAATTGGTTTTGCATTGCGCATATTAAATCTTTTCAATACGTTTTGTATGTACTCATTTTGAGACAATGTTAATTTGCGGTTTTTCCTGTCTCTAGTGATTCTCATACCAAGGATTTGTTTTGCAGCTCCCAAATCCTTCATTGCAAATGAATTTGCCAATTTTCTTTTGAGCACATTTATTTCCTGCATGTTAGACCCTGCAACAAGCATGTCATCTACATACAATAACAATATAATATAACTGCCATCATTTTGCTTTTTCAAATAAACACAATGATCAAAGTGACATCTAGTATAACCTTGTTTAGACATAAACTTGTCAAATTTTAGATACCACTGCCTTGGAGCCTGTTTTAAGCCATACAAGTTCTTCTTCAACCTGCACACTAATTTCTCCTTCCCTTTTACCTCATATTTTTGTGGCTGTTGCATATATATCTCTTCTTCCAAATCCCCATGGAGAAAGGCTGTCTTTACATCTAACTGCTCAAGATGAAAATCTTCAGCTGCTACTAGACTTAGAATAGTTCTTATTGAAGTCATTTTAACAACAGGAGAAAATGTTTCATCAAAATCAATACCTTTCTTCTGTGTAAACCCCTTCACCATAAGTCTAGCTTTGTACCTCTGTTTTCCTCCATCTTCTTCCTTCATCCTGTAAACCTATTTATCCTTCAATGTAGTTTTTCCTGCAGGCAACCTGACTAAGTCCCAAGTCTGGTTATGCATTAAGGAGTCCATCTCTTCTTCCATGGCTACCTCCCACTTCTTCCTGCTTTGAACCTGCATTGCTTCTTCATAACATTCAGGTTGACTAGAATCAGTCAACAATAAATAATATAATGGAGGAGAGTATCGTTCAGAGGGTCTACTTATCCTAGTAGATCTTCTAACACCACTTTCAGGTGTTTGGGGTGCCTGTTGCTATTGTGGTGGTTGTTGTTGTTGTGGTTGTTGATTATTATTATTTTCAGGCACCTTTACTTTTTTAGTGATTTCATCAAGAACTACGCATTCTTTGTTTTCTTTTTCCTGATTCTTATACAAGACCTTTTCGTTGAATATTATATCTCCGCTCCTAATGATTTTGTGATTTTCGTAATCATATAAGTGATAACCAAAATCATTAACACCATATTCAGTAAAGGTACATTTCTTTGACTTTGCCTCAAGCTTTGTTCTATTTTCTTTATCAATATGGACAAAGGCCTCACAACCAAAAGGCTTTAAAAAGGAGTAGTTTACCTTTTTACCTGTCCATGCTTCCTCTGAAACACCACCATCCAAGGAACTTGAAGGCCCTCTGTTTATTAGATAACAACAGTATCTACAACATTTGCCCAAAACTGTAAAGACAATCCTGCATGCAATTTCATGCACGTTGCATGCTCCATGATTGTTCTGTTCATCCTTTCTAACAAACCATTTTCTTGTGGTGTTCTTGGAACTGTCTTCTCTCTGTGAATTCCATGCTCTGAACAATACCTATCAAACTCTTTGCTACAATATTCACCTCCATTATCTGATTTGAGACACTTCAATTTCTTTTCTGTCTCAATCTCAACCAAAGCCTTCCATTTCTTGGAAGTATCAAATACATCAGATTTATTCTTAATACAATAAATCCAAGTTTTTCTAGTTGCATCATCAATAAAAGTAACATAATAACGAGAGCCACCGAGAGATGATACCTGAGCAGGTCCCCATACGTCTGTATGCACAAGCTCTAATTTTTCGCTCTTCTTTTCTTTCCCAACTCTGAGAAATCTGACTCTCTTCTGTTTTCCATAAATGCAATTCTCACAGAAGTCCAAATCAACATTCTTCAAACTCAGCAACAAATTCCTTGAGTGAAGAATCTTCATCCCCTTTTCACTCATGTGTTCGAGCCTATGATGCCATAATGCTGCATTTGCTCCTTTGGAAGTTAAAGCATTAACAGAGTTAGAAATACCATTGCATAAATACAATGTACCAACCTTTTCACCTCTTGCTATTACCAGGGCTCCTTTGGTGACCTTCCAAGCTTTATGTGTGAAAGTTGTCACACAACCTTCACCGCCTAACTACCCTGTTGAAATTAGATTTTTCTTTAGATCTGGAACATGCCTTATCTCCTTTAGTAGCCATTGGTTTCCATTCTGTTGTTTTACAAGAACCTTACCCATTCCAACAATTTTACAGGGTTTATCATCACCCAAACGGACTTGTCCAAAATCTCCTTGAACATAGTCATGAAAGTATTTCTTATCAGGTGTGGCATGGAATGAGGCCCTTGAATCTACCACCCTGGAATCAGTAATATTTTCGAAAGAAAGAATCAAAGCATCTTGTAACACTTCACCTGTCACATTTGCTTCATGATTGTTTTCTTGCTGTGCATCTCCTTCTTTTCCCTTTTGAGATCTATATTTTTTCTTTAGGTGTCCTTTCTTTCCACATTTCCAGCACACTATCCCCAATCTGGACTTGGATCTGCCTTTCCTTGATTTACTGTGATATCCTGAGTTCTTTCCTCTTTCCATTTTTCTTCCCCTAGACTCTGCACTCAAAGCATTACCCGATGTCTCACCGGAGCTTTTTCGTCACATTTCCTCGCTAAGGATAGCACCGACAACATCATCAAACTTTAAAGTACTAGATCCAGAAACAGAGTTACTAATGGCCATTACTAAATCATTCCAACTTTCTGGTAATGAGCACAAGAATAACAGAGCTCTAACTTCATCATCAAAGTTTACCCCTACAGGACATAACTGACTTGTAACAATATTAAAATCATTTAAATGGTTTGCAACAGATCCACCTTCCGACATCTTCATATTAAATAACCGTTTCATAAGAAATACCTTGTTTGAGGCCGAGGGTTATTCATATAGTTTCTCCAACGCCTTAATCAAACTCTCTGTCGTTGTTTCCTTTGAAATGTTGAAGGCGACCGACGCTGCGAGGCACAATCGTATTGTTCCGAGTGCCTTTCTATCGAGAAGGTTCCATTCTTCATCCGTCATACCCGTCGGCATCTTTGTTTTTTCGCCCAATGGTAGGTATAAATCTTTCCGATACAGATAATCTTCCATCTGCATCTTCCACAGCGAGAAGTTTCGGTCGTTAAATTTCCCGACCCTAAACTTGTCATCCTATGCCATTGCTCCCACTCGAACTAGGAACCCTTCTTTCCTGCGAGTTTATCAGCCCAATAGACCTTCGGCTTTGATACCAGTTGTTAGAATATTATATATTACAGAGCAATGGAACACATAAAATATTGCAGAAATATAAACACAGAAAACACATAAAATAAGAGAGACACAGATATACATGGTTCACCCAGTTTGGGCTATGTCCACCCCGAACAGCTAGTGCTTTCTTTCTATTATCCAGCAAAATGAAGAGACACAACCTACAGCAGATACGCTGTAATATCCTCTGTTTTCTCTCATAGTCTCACCTCTCTATTTGTCGCTCAGAGAATACACATCTATTACACAGCCTCAAATACAGTGCTCTCATACAAAGAGAGGGGTTGCCTTTTAGGGCAAAAAACCCTAAACTAAACATAAGTTCTACCGTCAGATCATCCGCCTAATGAACGGCCCAGATTGACTAGAAATTACTATACTTTTACAAGGCAATTTTACATTTGTTTTTAGCTTCAGGGGCGCCGCCCCCCGAGCCCCCGCCAGGGGATCGCTGGCCCCTGGACCCCCCCGCACCCCCCCGCGTGGAGGGGTGTAGCAACTCCCTGGGGTATACATCCGGCTGAAACAAAGACTTCTAAACAATCATGCTCCATACTCAACAAATGTGATCTTGGAAAATCGGAAATATTGAGGAAAATATCTAACTTTAAGCCGTAAGACTTGGATACCTTTGCTTGCTCGTTTGGTTCGTGTGGCTGCTTTTTTGTTTTGTTTTGTAGGCAAAAAGGGGTTTGTCAAGTAAGCACGCACCCTAAAGCTTCAGTGAGAAAAAAAAACCCTTCCTCCTTTCCAACAATTACTAACCTTTTAAACTAGCTCATTTGGTCTAAAGTTATTTTATGAGAATAGAGGTCTTGGGTTCAAGTCTTTCTTTTTGTTGAGTTATTTTTTCAAAAAGCACATGTAACTTATGTTTTAAAGTTACTTTATGTAAAAATGTTCTCACCCATTATAAAAAGTGAGTTACTTATAATTCTAAAGTCACTTTATCTTTTATTTAAGTTAGAATTTAGTTGATAATTCATAAAGTACCATTGTAAAAGTGACTTTCACTTATTTATAAAAGTAGGTCACATAAAGTAATCTTTTTTTTAAAAGTGAGCTAATTAGATTAAGTTTGGAAAGGGGTTTTTTTTTTTTTTTTAAATATAACATTATCATCAACTTCCAAACATACACGTGGTTCGTTGGCATCTTCAACGACTTTTCTTCAAAAAGCCATAACTTCTTTATCCAGAAGTCGTTTTTTTGAATCGGTCTAATTTTTCAAGATCTTTCCATTTGAACATTTAGTTTCTTTTAAAATGGAAAGTCCATGCCTAGTTATTCTTGACAATACCAACTACTTCCAATAGTTATTCTCAGTGTTGATAATATCGCCGAAATATCGCGATATTTTCGGCGAGCCGAAATATCGCCGACAAAATATCGTGATATTTTCAGGAGCCGAAAATATTGCGATATTTACGAAATATCGCGCGACGATAAAAAAAATCGCCCAGTGACGGGCAAAAATTTTCGTGTGGCCTATAAAAATGCGATTTTGGTTTTTTTCATATCATTTTCATTTTTGATTGCTGGAGAAGGAATGTGGTTGCTGCCAAGGAGGGTTTGAGCGTTCCATAGCTATTATCGCCACCAACAACGAAGATTTCATTGATCTAAGCTGCAACAACAATGAGACAATCTCATTTCTTCCTCATGCATATAGCGATGAAGATCACTTTCCTTCAATAGTCTTAAATTGATTTCAGCAACAATTCCCTGTTTAAGAGATGATGAAATGAGTTTTTCAATCTGTGATTTTAATTTTATAGATTCATTAATAAGTGCTGGCATACGTAGTGATGAAGAATCTCCACCCCAAAACTCTACTTTGTCAGTCAGATTGGGCTGCACATTCAACTGATATGGTGCTTGCAAAACACTAAGTTTCTCAATCCCAAGTTTTGTTTTCTTGCTTGCAACTAGTGGCCGGTGCTCAATATCAAGCACATCTTCTATACAAGCACAGGAAAGTTGATGGGGCTTCCTATCAATCGAGATGACTCTAGCATCATACCATGCCTGCCAAAGAGGGGTCACACGAACATTATTTTGAGTATAAGATAGCAAATCATTAAGCAAGAAAGTGGAATTCGTTGCCAAATAATACTACACTGCTATTTGTAACTTTTAAGTTTGCCTCCTTATCCCTCTCTCTTCCTCACTGTTTCACTTGCAGCTTCGAGAAACATTGTTTACAACTTTACAGTGGTATAATACATCTAAACAGTGGCCAGAAAACTAATTAACAGTCACCATAATATATTGAGAAATCATTTGCATTCATTTGTTAGTCAGTGAGTCACTGTTTAGCATTTTTTTCATAAATTTTTAGGATTGACATGCTAGTTTCAGCGTTTAATATGAATGATTTGGATCTCTGGTAATAAGTTAACAATGGTAAAATTTGGCTTCTAAAGTCTCTATAAATTAATGAAGAAATAAATCTAATTCATAAGGAACCTTGTCTGAAAGACTGGTGTCATACAAGTGAATTTTGGAAGACTGTTTGTTGAATACCGAGGTCTGATAATGCACCTACAGCAGTGGTATAATTACGTAACAGTGATATAATAAGTAATATACAGTCACCTCATTTCCTTGGCATATCATTTGCATTGTTAGGCTCTTTCATTGCTTGGCATCTTTGGTTAAAGTGGCAATTATTGCATGATACAAGCTCACTGCCCTCTTAAGTCTGCTCTCTTTTTCATGCCCATTGCAAAATTGCAAATTTGCAAATAATGTAGCAAAAAAAGTTAAAATTGTTTTGGAAAATGATGTGGTTATTTGTAATTTTGTATTACTTATTAAGTTACTAATTCCTATTTTTTTTTGGTGCCCTAGGTTTCCTTTTGAGTTAGCCCACTACAAAATACAAATATGCCAAAAGCCTTGGACCCATTTTGGGAGTATGGGAGCCCTGATGGTGGGACAAATCGTGCATATCTTACATGCAAATTGTGTGGGACCAGGATGACAGGTGGGATTACACGACTGAAATACCATCTTGCTAGACTCAGTGGACATGATGTTGGGGTTTGTACAGTTTTCAGTCCGGAGCTTATACAAAAAGCTCTTGAGGCAATTGATGAAAAGGACAAAAAGAAGGAAGAGGCAGAAAGAAATAAAGCTGAATGTGCAGGTAGATCTTTCGGGATACCTTCTCCTGATTTTGGTGTTGAGGGTAGTGGCCCTAGTGGGAGGGGCTCCACAACTGGCACACCATCACATGCTTCTGCTAGTGCCACTGCGAGGTCATCATTTTTTGTTCCACGAATAGAACTTGGAGCACAACCTGGCATAAAATCGCTTGTTAAAAAGAAGGAGAAGCAAGAAGCAGATAGAGTCATGGGGAGGTGTATTTTCTGGAGCGACTTACCTCTCAGCATCACCAAAACCAATCCATTTTGGCAGCCAATGTGTGATGCTATTGCTGTTGTGGGCCCAGGGTACAAAAGTGCCACATATGAGGAGTTGCGGGGGCCAATTCTTCAAGCAGAAAAGCAGGACATCAACTCTAGATTGGCGGAGTTGAAAAAGACATGGGAAGTTACTGGATGCACAGTGATGTCTGATGGTTGGATAGATAGGAAGGGTAGGATCCTTCTAAATTTCTTGGTACATTGTCCTAAAGGTACCATGTTTATTAAGTCATTAGATGCATCAGAACATATCAAAGATGCAGCAACGATATGTGAGTTTTTAGACGGGTTCGTTCGGGAGATTGTTGTCCAGAATGTGGTGCAAGTCATAACAAACAATGTAGCTAATTATGTGTATGCCGGCAGAATGCTTATGGAGAGGCATCCCACATTGTTCTGGACTCCGTGTGCAGCACATTGTCTCGATTTGTTGCTTGAGGATATGGGGAAACTCTCTTTCAAGGAGGCGGTTGATATGGCTAGGAGCATCCCCAAGTTTATTTATAACCATGCTTTTGTTCTTAGCCTCATGAGGAGGTTCACTAGAAACAAGGAGTTGTGGCATCCTGCCATCACATGTTTTGCCACAACCTTTATTACTCTTTAGTCTTTGCTTCGATGTCAGTTTGAGTTGAAGCAAATGTTTGTGTCTGATGATTGGCATAATTGTAGATACAACAGGAGACATGACGGGAAAGCCATTGCAAAAATGGTGTTCTCTAAAACATTTTGGCATGGAGTAGAAGAAACATGTGCAGTTAGCGAATATATAGTAAAGGTTCTTAGATTGGTGGATGGAGAGAAGCCTGCAATGCCTTATTTGTATGAGGGCATGGATAGGGCCAAGGAGGCCATTTGTTCCTATTATGCAGACAAGGGTTTTGTTGCAGACAAGGGTTTTGTTGGCCTTGAGAGGCAGATGATGTTATGGAATGTGATCGATAGTTGGTGGACAAGGATGCTTCATCGACCCATTCATGCAGCAGCACTCTTCGTCAACCCCGCATTTTCATACAAATGCAACTTTGATTTTGAGGGCGAGGTGATGGAAGGGCTCCATTCCTGTATTCAGAGGATGGTCCCTGATCCTGAGCTTCGTAGCAAAATCAATCGCGAGATACATTCTTATTGGGATTGTGTTGGCCTATTTGGCTTTGATGATGCTATTCGGGAAAGGACCCTCTTCATGCCACGTAAATGACTAGTCATCACTCATTATAAATTAGAATTTTCAATTTAGAATTTCCTTACTTATAAATTTATAATTCTATTTTTTTTTAAATTCAATTATGTAACTTTTATTTGAAATTTTAATTATGTTTTAAGTTTTTGAATTTTTTATCTCATTATTTTGTTGTAGATATTTGGTGGAGAAGCTATGGTGCAAGGGCACCAAATTTGCAAAAATTGGCCATATGAATCTTGAGTCAAACATGTAGCTTTTCAGTGTGTGAGCGCAATTGGAGTGTATTTGAGAAAATACACGCCAAAAAGTGCAACAGAAGCCTTCAGTTGAGCAATTACACTTATTGCAATTTTTAATTTTTAATTTATGACTTTCAAGTGTCAAGAGTCAAGACTCATTACTTTTTTTGACACTCTTACAGGTTAGAGTTCGCATGCCTCAACGATTTGGTGTATGTGCATTACAACATCCGACTTTGAGTGAGGCAAATAGAATCACCAATGGATCTAGATGCCATTTCCTTAGACAATATTGATGTATTGTCTCCGTGGAGGGTAGAGTCTGAGGAGCCCATATTGGAGGAGTCACCTTCATGGTTAGAGCCAGTGGCAGATGATCCATTAGAGCAGGGGCAGCAAGAGGAGGACTCGGAGTTAGAGGAGCAACAACACTTAGAGGAGGAGCAGGAGGAGGAGGAGGACACTGCGGGAGCATCAACATCAACACCATCGCTATAGATATAGGAGAGCATAGCCCCATACCTAGCACTCATTATTTGACATTAGGTGCAGAAGCAGGGTCAGGGCCTTCTACTACTAGGGGCAGGCTTGGCAAACAACCCATCATGTTTTCCCGTAAAAGGGGGAGAGGGCAGTGATTTCAGATAGATAGTTGCTAGTTTTATTTGTTATGCTACATATAACTCATGATGATGAGATACTTTTATATATGTGATGTTATTTTGTATTGGTTCTCCACATTTGAGTCCTTGAATGGACAATTATCAGGGATCAACAAGATTTGGTATTGCCTTTGATATATCATTTCTATTTGACATCATATATATCAATGTTTTCTTCATATTTATGTGTCAATGTGTTTATTTCATGTTGTTATTGCTTTATATGTTTAAAAATCTGAAAAAAATGAATATATTATGCATTTTTTATGCTTGTTGATATTTGCTGATATTTTCGCCGATATTGCTGATAAGATATTTTCTGGACCCTCGCCGATATTTTCTTGATACCGATATTATCAACATTGGTTATCATACATGGTGGATTTACTTAGAAGTAAGGATCTTTATAGAATAGCCTCAGGCCAAGAGTCTAAACCTCAAGATGAAGGTAAGCAAGCCAAATGGGAAAATAATGTTAGTTTTAGGTATGTTCTATGCTAGAGCAATTTATTTAATTTCTTTTCCATATTAGCAATCACATCAGCATAAGTAAACTGCAGATAGAACATAAATATAAATCGCAGAAGACAAGCCAAGCCAAGAGGAAACAAGATGATCCGGATTTAAATAGGAACGCAATAGATTACAGAGATAACCATAAACACAGAGATGCGATAACCATAAATACAGAGGTGCAGCGGAAATAATACTTCATTTCATTAATGGAAAATACTGAAATATGCTTACAAACAGAAATGGAAAGAAAACCAGCTAGGGCGATGGTAGCTTATCTCTGAGAAGAGATGTGGCGGCTACATGCCTCTGAACTGTTCGAACTGAGTTACAATGAGGCTCGAAGGCCTATTTATTGTTGAGAAACAATGGAAAACCCTTCACATTCCAAAACCTAACCCTAGAAGATGAAACGCCAAATTGTGGGCCCCGTTTGGGTAAATTGGTACATCAATTTCCCGGGGTCGTAACTTTGGCATACGATCTCCGTTTGACGCGCACGATAGCTCGTTAGAAAGATCTATCCGAGTACTACCACTTTGGGAGGCAACATCGGTCCATGGACCCATGTTGCCCCAGATTCCCAAAAAAACGTCGTTTAGGGCCTCAAAACGGCTCCGGAAGTTCAGGACCCGAAAAACTGCTAAAAATAGTAAACTGTGCTACAATTTAGGAAACTGAAAAGACTGAAAGAGACAGTTGTGGGGGTCCAAATGGGTTGGTGGGTGGCCACCAACATCCGCCTGGATCATTCCTCCCCCCTTAGGAAGCAATGGTCCCCATTGCGTTGAGTTTCCCCATCTGCTGAACTTGTCCTGCAATCTCTGATGTGTCCAGTGATGGTGGGAAGCATGGTCGACGATGGTCCACATTGAACATTTGGTGCAGGCGAAGGAATGGAGGAATGATGTGCTCCAAAGCATTGTTCCCCATCGCCTTGGTACTGCTGTAAGGACCATGTCGGAGTGGTCTGAGTTTCTGATGGGTTCTGGTAAGGCGTTCTCTCTGCAGATGTAACCAAACTTTGTTGCCCACCTGAAGCTTGTGTGGTACCCCTGTGGGTGAGGAGAAGTTGTTCCTGTGTTCTGTCATGACCGTATTCCTTTGATGCTGCTGCTGCGTAGAGGAACCCTTTGTAGGGGTCATGGATGTAGTAACGATCTTCCCCTTACTCTGGGAGTGAACCAGACAGATGAATTTCCTGGTCTGTGATATGAGCTTGCTGCCTTTCTTAGCGGTGATCAAAGATGTGGCGGTAGGTGGGGCTACCTCCGGTATCCTGTATAATGAATTATTCAAAGAGATAATGACAGCACGAGGCCTTGACTCATACACAGCATGTCGCCTCCACAAGTATGGCTGGCCTAATAATACATCACAAACATCCAGAGGTGTAACATCACACAATACCTCGTCTGTGAAGGGCTTGATGCTGTATGGAAGGCGGCACTGTTGGCGAACTTTCAGATCTCGTCCTTCGTGAAGCCACCCAATACTGTATGGCTGCGGGTGCGGTGTTGTCGGTAGGCCCAACCGCTTCACAACCTCTGCTGAAATGAGGTTCTTTTGGCTGCCACTGTCGACAATGAATTGCAGCGGCGAACCCTTCACCCACATCTGTGAGTGGAAAAGACGCTCCCCTTCCTCTGGATTTTCGGGCTCATCTTTCTGGATCTTGGCAGTGGCAACAGTGGCGCTGGGATCCGCATCAATGATCTGCTTCCCTTTGCCATTCCCCTTGTCGGGTTCTGGCTCAGGGTCGGAACATGCATCTGATTCGGAAGCCTTCAACTCAGCCACCAGCGACTGCTTGGTCCGACACTCACTTGTGTTATGAGTGGGACTCTTGTGGAACTCACACCACTTTCCTGTGTCCTTCTTCGGCTTCGTGGTGTTGTTCTTTTCTTGCGGCTTCGACGGGTTGTCTTGGGTCACCCCGCCTTGGCTTTGTCCTTTGGGCTTCGGATTTGCAGATCCAAAGTCTCGCTTCTTCTGTTTGAACTTTTGCTCGATTTTGACAGCGTATTGGTATGCTGTGCCGAGTGAGGGGATGTTCAAGAACCCCATCTCTTCCTGGATGTATCTGTGTAGGCAGCCACGGTATTTGAGTACCAGATGCAGCTCAGAATCTTTGATACCCAACTGTGTGCGAAGGGTATGAAAAATGTTTGTGAACTCCGGCACATCTTGGTCTCGTCCCTGCCGCAGTGTGGTCCATTTGATGTATTTGTCCTCATAGCTTCCGACAGGGTAGTACTGCTCCTTGATGGCATCCCGGAACTCATTCCAAGTGGGTGCGGCTGAAAATAGTGAGCCTGTACTTTCATCCTTCTGCTCGCAGTAGGTTTCCCACCAGTCCTTGACGTGGGGGGCTGTTTTGAGAAGAGCGAAAACAATCTTTTCCCGATTTGAAAATTCATGAACAGAAAAATACCCATCTAGCAGATTTAACCATTTATCTACGCCATCTGCGTCTATCTGACCCTCGAATATGGGGATTTCAAAATTAACTTGTACCTTAAAGGGTGTGGCGTTTCCAGAGTAGCTGCTGGAAGCCGATGCGTCGCTTCTGGGTAGCCGCTGAAGGATCTGGGCAAAGCTGTCCATCATCGCGTTCCGTTGTCGCTCGAGGGCTTCTTTGAGCAAGATTTTGATGGGATCTCCTGCTCCCTGGTCTTTCTTCTCATCCGCCATGGGAGGCCGTCGGGATTTGCGAGGCTGGTCTTGCAAAGGTTCGACCAGTTCAAGCCCTAACTCCTTATATCCCGACCTCGTTAGGGACATGCAAAGAAAAACCGAGAAAAAGCAGACCGCTCTGATACCACTGATCCGGATTTAAACAGGAACGCAATAGATTACAGAGATAACCATAAACACAGAGATGCGATAACCATAAATACAGAGGTGCAGCGGAAATAATACTTCATTTCATTAATGGAAAATACTGAAATATGCTTACAAACAGAAATGGAAAGAAAACCAGCTAGGGCGATGGTAGCTTATCTCTGAGAAGAGATGTGGCGGCTACATGCCTCTGAACTGTTCGAACTGAGTTACAATGAGGCTCGAAGGCCTATTTATTGTTGAGAAACAATGGAAAACCCTTCACATTCCAAAACCTAACCCTAAAAGATGAAACGCCAAATTGTGGGCCCCGTTTGGGTAAATTGGTACATCAATTTCCCGGGGTCGTAACTTTGGCATACGATCTCCGTTTGACGCGCACGATAGCTCGTTAGAAAGATCTATCCGAGTACTACCACTTTGGGAGGCAACATCGGTCCATGGACCCATGTTGCCCCAGATTCCCAAAAAAACGTCGTTTAGGGCCTCAAAACGGCTCCGGAAGTTCAGGACCCGAAAAACTGCTAAAAATAGTAAATTGTGCTACAATTTAGGAAACTGAAAAGACTGAAAGAGACAGTTGTGGGGGTCCAAATGGGTTGGTGGGTGGCCACCAACATCCGCCTGGATCACAAGATTTGGCGCAAGCTAGATACAAACCCCACAATGTGTGGGGAAACCCTTGATCAATTCTTCTTTTATGTTCTTCAAAGTTCAGCAGAGAAAGAGAGAGAGAGAATACATTTACAATAGAAGTCAATACTTTGACTTTTGATATCTGCAGAGATCAGTTGAAGACATATTGCTTCAACTGATTCTTTAAGGTGACTCCTTCACCTATCATAGAGCTGCCTCTCGATCATTTGCTGCACCCTGCCATGTAGCACCTTGCTGTACCATCACAGTGTGTTGAACCTTGATGACTGCACTGCTCCTGAACTCATCATCATGCTGCTGTATAACTTCTCGTTGCTTCATCATGCTGCAACACTCTCCTTCTGTTGCTTCATTATACAACTATATGTGTATTAGCCTTAGCCGCTTGCAGCCTAGCAAAGCAGCTAGGATATAGTGCAGTCTCAAACTACACAATATCTGTAGTGAGGATATACATATACCTTGACTGCTATGAGATAGATCCATCGGGATTGTTCTCACCAGAATTGTGACAATGCCGAGAATGTTGTTATCTGAAGTTTATAATGCTTCATCCATCTGAGATAGGTACATCATTTAAATGCCGAGACTTACTGGTCCTTTTGAGACTTTGATCTTAACCGAGATTGTTGTGACAGAAGTACCTTGCTGTTTCAGACCTCTGAGAAAGACATCAAAGTCTGCACCTATACGAAATACTACGCCTGCACCTTATCACGGATATCTTGTGTCCATCCGAAACCTGTATACGCCTTCCAGCAGTGCAGATCTCTGCCCTCATACTCATCCGAAGTTCCTTCTGCGTTTTCCAGCCAAGATCTGGCTTGACTGTACCATAAACCCACGAGGTGCAGTCAAGATCTTCACCGAAAATGCCTGCGGCTTCCTCATGACTTGACCGTAGTTTCGTTACCCTTATTTTGGCTCCATTATCATGATTGCGACTCTCAGCATTCCTCATAGTGGCTACAACAACTTTTAAGGTGTTTCCATATCTGCATATAACGTATTACAGTCTTCATGAACATCATATAAAGGCCTCTTTATTAACTGTGTTTTGCTGCGACTTATTGCGGCTCATCTTCCACCTTAGACTGCGGCTGTTCCTTTTGTGACTGCGGCTTAGGTTAGGGCATTATGCTATGCGTGTAATCCATGTATAAGGTCTCAGTGTATAGAGTTTATCGCTGTTCGTATAGGTGCTTCATGTTGCGGCTTAGGGCTTCTGGACAACTTATGATGCTGCGTTCCCTCGACAGCTATACCTCAGGACTGCGGCTCCTCTTGCAGCTCCATGTATTTATAGTGGCTACACATAGCATTTATCATGCGTGTGATGCGTGTATATGCCTCCACGAGCAGCGATTGTATGACTGCGTTGTGACTGTGTTGATGCGTGTATCCACGAGCAGTGATTATTATTCCAGCATATATATATATATATATATATATATATATATATATATATATATATATGTATATGCCATGACAACGTGTATGTACAGCGTGTCTAATTCTGTGTATAAGTTTCATTAGTGACCAACGTAAGTGTCTCTGCCTGCGATTTTATGCCCAACGTATATACCAGCATTGTGCGTATATATACTCATGAAGTTGCTGTTTTTGCGTATCCACATACATTGCTGCATATTCCAGTTTATATGTCTCCATGAACGGCGAAGGGTTTCATTGTTTCCATTGCTGTGAGTATAGATTCACTGCGGCTAGGGCATCGTGCTATGTCTTCATACTAGGCCAGCGTACTCTTTAATGTTTCTCCTTCTCCAAAAACCCAAGACGTGGAGAGGAGATCACATAAAGAGTGTGTGTGAAATGACTTCAAGTCCTTACATATTTATACTAAAACGTAGAGGTTGAATAGACATGTCGTTTGGGCTTCTAGAGCCTACATAAGAGCTGGTCAGGTTGATAATAATTACATAAATAAAATAAATTCATATCTCCATAAATACTGATCAGAATCGGATGATCTTTGGATCAATCCTACACCTCTCGACGAGAGGGATCCAATAAAAATATCAGCTGCCATAAATAAGCTGGCCCACATGGAGTTTGGCCCTAGTTGCCAATTTAACAAATAAGCAAGATCAAGCACGTGGGTTGATAGGGATGTTTATTTTTCTAGACCTTAGATTCCATATTGCAGAAATTGATACCTCGATGAAGCAATGAAAAAGCTCAGTAATGTTTTTGGAATCAAAAATGAAATTAGAGACCATCAACTCGAAAATGAGTTACTTACGTTGGACACCAATAATTTTTCTTCCATTGACGATTTTTTGTCCAAGTTCAAGACCCTTAGACTTCTTGGAAGGTGTTAAGGTTAAGAAATAAGATGGTAGGCTTATCTATTCCATTCTTGCTAAGTTAGGATCAACCTACTCTGTGTTTGTTTCCACCTTCCATTCTACTAGAGAAGCTTTTATTTATGAAGGACAAGCCTACAAGTCCCCTTCTTTTGACGCCTTTTGTGATTCTTTAATAAGAGAGCAAGAAAAACTCTTACATCTTGGTCTTCTTAATACTGGAAACTCTTCTAAGAAAGCCTTAGCATCCCAACAACAACCAAGTTCAAAGAATCTTAAGAAGAAGCATCCTAAAAAGAATGGTCCTAAACCAAACAAGGGTCCTAAGCAATTTCAGTCTCACAATGAAAAATCAACTCAACAAAATGATAAGGCAACTAAAAACAAAGGGAAGAAGATTGATAGACATTGCAACTTTTGTAATCGTGATGACCACTTAGAATCCAAATGCTTTAAGAAGATGGAAGCCTTGGAAACAACAATGAAGAAGCATAACATCCTTTTGGAACACTCTTCAACTTCAACTATATCTTTAGGAATAACACTTTCTGCATGTGGTTGTCAAGCATCTCGGTCTGGTTATGCATTAAATTTATCTTCTTCTTCTCATTCTCATGAGTGGCTCATTGATTCTAGAGCATTTTACATGACCAAAAACAAAGCCATGTTTTCTTCTTTAAATGATTGTATCACCAAAATATATATGTTGGTGATGATAGATCTCTTAGTGTTGTAGGGACTAGAACTATTCATCTAGACAATGGTCAATTTAATGATGTATTATGTGTTCCTACCTTATCCTCAACCTTCTATCTGTATATTAGATAACTCATTCAAGTGAAGGTAAAACCGTTGAATTTTCACCTCATGATGTTGTGATTAAGGACCTAAGAGATCCTAGACAGATTTTATCTACTGGCATTGCTGATGATTCTACAAGGTTGGATAAGTTTAATAACTTTGGGTCATCAACTCTTCCCTCTGTATTGTTGCTCATAATGATGAAGTAAACAAACTTTGGCATGAGCGATTTGGTCACTTAAACTATCGCTCCCTTCAAAATCTATGTAAAGAAAATATGGTGACAGGCCTTCCTATGGTATCTTGCAAAGATGGTGTTTGCTCCGGATGTGTATTCGGAACACATCATCGTGATAGTTTTGAAAAACGTGCCTCTTGGCATGCCTCAGCGCCTTTACAGCTTGTGCATAGTGATTTATGTGGTCCACTTCCAATTGTTTCATTTTCTGGCTACAACTATTTCTTAACTTTCATTGATGATTTCTGCAGACGCACTTGGGCATACTTCTTAAAACTCAAGAGTGAAGTCTTTAACATGTTCTTGGCCTTTAAGGCCTTTGTTGAGAAACAATATGGACATCAAATTCTTAAGCTAGGATCTGATAATGGCGAAGAATATGTTAACAACAAATTCATCAACTTTTGCACTAAGCATGGAATTCAATTGCAACATACTGTTCCATATACTCCATAGCAAAATGGTGTAGCTGAAAGGAAGAACTACATTTTAAAGGAAATGGCTAATTGTATGCTTCAATCTAAAGGACTTAGTCTTAATTTTTGGACAGAAGCAATTAATTGTGCAGACTTAGTCTTAATTTTTGGGCAGAAGCAATTAACTGTGCAAATTACATAGTAAATCACACTCCTACTAAGGTTTTAAAAAATATCACTCCAGAAGAGGCATGGAGCTCAATTAAACCAGATGTAAGTCACTTTATTTTTTTTGGAAGTGAAGCATGGGCCCATATTCCAGATGAGAAACATAAAGCCTTAGAACCTAAGTGTGAAAATTGTATTTTTGTTGGATAGTTTGAAGATGTCAAAGGATATAGACTTCTTCGGCTAATGTGCCACCTCTCTCTATCCCTTCTACTTCTGAAAATATTCCTTCTTCAAATGATGAAAGCGAGGATGACAACCCTCCCCCACCTTCTCGGGATCTTCCTTCAGTGCCTCAACTTCCAAAATGGGTCCGCGCTACTCGGGATGCAACATGTGGTCTTGTAGGTGATCCTATAGATCAACGTCGTACACATTCTCAGTTCGATAGAGCCTCTTCTTTGCTGGCTCAAGCTTCAACGAATTATGATCCTGACACCTTTGCAGAAGCTTCAAGCCATCTAGATTGGGACACAGCGATGAGTGAAGAATATCGTTCATTATTGAGAAATGATACATGGGATCTTGTTCCTCTTCCAAAGGGATGAAAACTTGTTAGATGCAAATGGGTTTATAGAACCAAGTTTGGACTAGATGGAAAAGTTGATAAACATAAATCTTGTCTTGTTGCTAAGGGTTTTTCACAAGTTGAAGGCATTGACTATACTGAAACCTTCTCCCTTGTTGCCAAAATGAACTATATCCACCTTGTTCTTTCCCATGTTGCCTCTTTCAAATGGGAAGGTCATCATATGGATGTTAATCCTCCTTCTTGCATGGGGACTTGCATGAATAAATCTATATGGAACAACCACCTGGCTTTATACAAATGGACTCTAGCCTTGTATGTCAGCTTAAGAAATCCCTTTATGGTCTCAAGCAAGCCCCTCGAGCTTGGTATGCCTTCTTTTAGATACTGACTTTTCTAGGTGTCATTCTAAAGATATTGTCAACACAAAGAAAGTGGGTAAGTCCTTTATCATTCTTGTTCTTTATGTTGATGATCTTATCCTTACTGGTATCGATCCCAACCTTATAAACCGTGTGAAGTCCAACTTTAAAAAGTAGTTTGAAATGACAGAATATGACACTTGCATTATTTTATTGGTCTTCAAGTCTTGCAATGCAAAGAAGGTATTTCCCTTTCCTAGTCTAAGTATGCCTATGATCTTCTACGCCACTTTCACATGGAACACTGTAAGCCAACCCCTTCTCCCTTTCAGTTTGGAGCTAAACTTTCGATCACATATACTTCCCCTTAAGTTGATGCTACCTTATATCGTTAGCTTGTTGGAAAACTTTTGTATCTGACCCATACCCGTCTTAACCTTTCCTTTGTTGTTGGCCTTGTTGTTCGGTTTATGCAAAACCCACATGAAAGCAGCTAAAAGAATACTTCGTTATGTTCGAGGTACAGTTCAGTTTAAGATTCATTACAATGTAGAAGCATCTTCTCTATTGGTTGGTTTCACTGATTCTGATTGGGCTGGTGACCCTAATGATTGGAAGTCTATTGCAGGTTATGTCTTCACTCTTGGTTCTGGACCTATTACATGGGCTTGCAAGAAACAAAGTGCCGTTTTCTCTTTCTTCAACAGAAGCAGAGTATTGTGGCATCGTTGAATCTAGCAAGGAAGCCCTATGGCTTCGTCAAATCTTGTCAGAGTTTGGTTTTCAGCAGCATCATCCGACTACACTTTGGTGTGATAATCAAAGTGCCATTCAACTATGCAAAGATCTAGTCCAACATCAACGCAACAAACACATTGAACTACACATGCACTTCATCAGAAAGCTCATTCATGACCATGTTCTTGAAGTGCAATATTGTTCAACCGATGATCAAGTTGCAAACATCTTTACAAAGGCTCTCACAGAGGCGAAGTTTACTAAACTTCGATTTATGGTTGGAGTTCAGGAAGTTGTCACTAAGGGGGGATAGGCTCTAATGCCTCCTTCCTTCTCTTATTGTGTCATCTTTGTACATCCTTCAATCCTATCCCAAATTGTTCTTAAGGGGGGATGTTAGGATATTCTGACACATAGGAAATAATTAAGTATAACTTGGTTTAGTGTATAGTTAGGTAAAGTGTGTTTCTTTAGTATGTAGTTTTTGTAACTTACAATCTGACAGTCACGATATGTTTTAGACATGAAGTGATTCGACAGTTCATTCTCTCCTTGGTATTACCAACACTTGATTCGTGGCTTAACACCCGACTGGTCCATGATCTCTATTTAAAGAGCATGGAGGGTCATTTGTGAGGTAACCGTTCATGAGAGAAGCTTATGTAAAATTTCTATCTTTTACATTAATAAATTGCCTGATGGCCATGTTGGCTCAGTCCATGGACTATTTCTCCTTTGATGGTTTTATACATGTCAGGAATACTGGTGTACTAATCTATGATCTGTTTGTGAGCGGTGTCCTTTGGTGCTCTATTTAAGGAACTTACCCTGTAAATTCTTACAATTATGAGGACTGAACCTGGTTACATTTTTCAACACTCCCTCTTAACTAGGGAGGTATTCATAATGGTACTTGGTCATTCTCAATCTGAAGAATTCTCATAAGAAGAGTCGGATTGGTAACCCATCTGTATAGTATCATATCAACCAGCATTGTCACATAGCAAGGCCTTGACTAATAACTCTTTCTCTCCACAAAATTAGAGCACAATGCTGGCGAGAGCAATGATGTATAGACACCCTCATTATTGTCTCTCTCGGAACATACCCCACCTGGGTTCTTAAGGTGTGTTCCGCCAAGACTATTCGTATCTTGGATTCCCAATCCTCAAAGAATATTGATCCTCAATGGCTACTCTTATCTTGGATGCCCGAATACATCCACAAAGAGCATCAGATGCTAGATGTTTACCCAATCCTCCATTCCGTCTTCCCAAGTGAAGACAAGAATGATGTGTGTTATCTCTCCCTCTTAATTAGGGAATACATATCTATTCCAAAGGAATGTACTCATTCCTATGAAAGGAATGTACCTAAGCTCCCTCTTGGCTTAGGAATTTCCAAGTTTCTTCCAAGTAAGAAACTTGTTTCCAGGCCCCCTCTTAATTAGGGACCTACAACAGCTCCTCAGGTGGAGATGATGGGATAACCAGCTTCTTGAACAACTCCTTTTCAGGATGTCATGAATTTCTTTTCGTTATCTAGGAGTCTTCATGTTTGAGACTTCTACATAGGGCACCGACCATCCATCACTTTCATCCATGACTCAACCATGTCATCATCGAAAAGTGATCCATCAGTCCAAATTTGACCTTCTTTCATGCCATGTTGGTTTATTCATGCCATGTTTACTTAAGGATCATCCTACTACGTATGCATTGGTGGTGGAAGACATCCATAGATCTTCCCTTGGCAGCTCTGCATAAACCCATCCATATATTTGTAAAAATAAAGGAATGAACATTAAAATCAACATTGCCTTTGTGATGGTCTTTCATCATGACATATTCTAGTTTGCATCAGCATGTTGCATACATATCGACACATCTCCCAAAGATATATATATTGTCAAGGGTCTCTTTCTTTTTCAGACTTTATCAGAGTCTTCATATCTTCCATGGAGATATCCTAGTCAAATATTCTTGGTCTTGCGGATGTTGATTGCCTTTACCATGATTGCATATTCCGTGATCTCTTCCTTCCTTTCTTCACACATTTCATTCCTAGGAGCTTCTAATCAGAGTTCCTCAATTGTAGTCAACCACCTCATACTTCATATGAGGACATATTATGTTGATTTAATCTAGTGAATGTGTGACCCATGCATTCCTGCATTCCTTTGAGGGATAGATTCTCGAAATATTCCATCCAAGAATCTTGAGGATCTAAAGTATCCCCATTAGCAGATGTTTCCATTTGATATATGTATGATGAACCTTGTACTAGATGACCTTGCCACTTGTGTTTTCAATGAGATTCCCAAGAGCTATAGATTCTAACCTTCTTTCTTGCTTCTCTATGATGATGTCCCTAGCTCTTCCTTTCAATGCTTCTATGATGCCTTGATGCATCCCATTATTTTACTTAGTGAATCATGCTAGTCTTATCTTAGAAGACTTAAGAACCTGACTTCCTCCTTCTTGGATATCTTCTTTTCAGCTTCCTCCACTTCCTTGGTGATGTAGTCTTCTTCTCTTCCTCTTTTGTTATTGTCCTTCTTGAGTTTAGGACAATATCTCCTATAGTGCCCATATTCTTGACACCCGTAGCATTGTATTTTAGCCATGTTCTTCTTCTTTTTCTGAGGACCAAACTTTCCAATTTGTCCCTTTCTTTTTGTCATTGCAACATAAGCTTGATTTTTCTCACCTGCTCCCACATCAGATTTGGCCTTTAGTCTAGATTCTTCAATCTTTCACAATGACCATATATCCTGGAATGGAGTAGCTTCTTTCTTCCCATAAATACTTGAAGTAAAGCTACCCCACTCCTCTGGTAGTGCATTTAATAGAACTGTAGTCATTTCTCTATCAGACATGACTTCTCCCAGATCTTGTAGTTGATCCCGGATCTCAAATATCCTCATAAAGTATTATGCTATTCCATCTTCTCTTGACATCTTCAGCTTGTAGAGTTCTCGCCTTAATGAGATGACTTCTTCAGCAGTGCTTACGGAATACAACTCTACCAATTGGTCATAGATTTCTTTTGAAGTTTCAAGTTTAGATACATATGGGATGAGGGGATCCTTGATGGATTCTATGAGAATGCTTTGAGCCCTAACTTCCTCTTTCATATACTTGGCAAGAGCTTGAGCATCTTCCTTTCTTGGTTTAGTGATAAAACCTTTGACATGTTCCATAACCTCATTTTCAATGAGATTCAGATCTGTCCTTTTCTTCCATGCAAGATAGTTTGAAGCCCCAACCAATTTGTTGCTTTCCTTGCAAAAAGACATTTTAATAGATTTAGATGTGGACATAAATATACTTACTTGATAGGATGCTCCTTCTTCTTGCTGCTTCCTTGATGTTGATGATGATATAAAGGATAGAAAACTTCTCCTTTATGAAGGTAGTTTTCTTCAAGAATGATCCTTGATCCCACAAAGAGTGAGATGACACCGCCTTTTGATCTAGATTGCTTTGGATGGATAGTCTTCAAAACACTTTAGCTTGAGTAGATGTAGGGTTTTAACCTTCTTTTCTTGATGATGATCCCAATACTTCTTTGTAGACTTCTTTGATCTAGGGTTATGATGCTTCCTTTGACTTCAAGATGATCTTTGCTTTGATGCCTTCCTTGAGATTTGACCCTTATGTGTTTTTTGATAAGATGCCCTCCCTTGACTTAGTCACCTTAGCTCTGATACCATGATGAGAAATCTAGGGCATAGCAATTAAGTGATTTCTCTTCTATTAGTCACTGCTTGTGAGTGCTTTTTACTTCTTTAGATTAAGATCTTCTTTTACTTAGGTTATTAGTGTTCTTCTTCATCAAACAACTACCAATGCATAAACCATAAAGAGACAAGAGACACAGAATATAGGCTATCAGTGAGGGCCAAAACCTCTTCTACTTAAGAGGAAAATCTGAACAAATTCTTCTTCATATAGAGACCTTCAATTGATGAATACTAAGACCAAGATCTAAACCCTTGACAGAATGACCACTCCAAGACCAAGTCACAAATGTCCTTCTTTGCTGCTTCTCCTTCTTACACAAGTCAACGTAAGTCAAACTTCTTCCTTCACTGCACTTCTGAAACTTCAGCCTCTTTTCCACAGATCTGCAGTTCGTATTGCTGCAATTTCATATGTGTAACAGGTTTGGAGGTGCTTCCCTTCTTTGCTCTATTTAGAGGCTTCTCTAGATGAACTCGGCTAGCTATAAAGTTGACTTGGAGACCTTTAGATAACCTTCCTTTTGACTGTTATAATACCAATGCAGAAACCCTAGTTTTTCAGTCACATGTGTGAGATAACTAGCCCAAAAACAGTGCCAAATACTTTGATCTTCCTCTTCCCTTCCTCTCTGGTTAGTAAGCTGCCTTCTAGTTGACTTCACACTCCCTTTTTTGATTCAAAGTTCAACCGAATTGCAAAAGATAAGATGTCCAAAATTTTGTCTCAAAGATGAAACCCGAGCCGCCTATAAATAGTAGTTTGCCGCTGTAAATTTGGCGACATGTCTCTTTGAGTAGGTTATTTACTCCATTTTGTAGCTGACTTGAAGGAGTTGTTTTGTGCTTGGTTTTGGAGGGCTTACATACTGATTTAATGACTCATACAAAATGTAACATACCCAAGAGGGGTCCTTCATACATGACATTGACTCAATTTTACTTTATGACCAATCCTAAGGAATCACAATGGGAGTCATACTCAAAGTAAAATTCCTTGTTCAGGAAACCCATGAGACAAGCATTACAATAATAATTTTATTTTTCTTCTTTGCACCAATTACATAAAATCACAATAACACATGTCATTATGAAGACCGAGCCTAGTTACATTTTTCAACAGGACAAGTAGTAATTGTACATAATATAAAAGAATTGATCTGATATATGAGATGATTACAATGATAGTGAAGGTCCGCTTATATACCCTAGGCAGGTGCCTCTTCTCCAACGATCATGTCCTTAGGGGCATACCTATTCATTAACTAATTACTAATTAATTAATGATTATTTATTGTTATTATTGTTTACATTATTTGTAATATTTTGTATATTTTTATTCATAACATTGCCTTCCTCTTCAAAAAGCGTTGTCCTCGAAGATTACTAATGAAAGGGCTTGATCTCTTTTCCTGTTTCAAATATCTTCTCATCTCTAAACTTTCATCTTCATTGATACAAGACAATATGATGCTTTGAGTGATAGACAAAATTGGGCTGAGAATGGATCAGACCATCCTAGATTAATATTCTGCAGAACTTTCCGGTGACTGGAAACTTGTAGTGAATTGTTATCATAGGAGGATTGGACTCTGCAAACTTCAATATTCCTTGGAACATAAATATGTTGTTTCCGTTCTGAATGGTTCAAATATATAGACTGATTTAATTTTCTGCTCTTGTGATTTGGATGTCGATAAGGAGTTCTTATGTTTGGAGTTTCCCTTATCTTGTGTGTGGCAGTTTCTTGATTTACTTCTGGTACTGTTGTTGTTGAGTTTACTACTGAATCATCACTTGGAATTTCCATTGTTTGAAGTTTGAACTACAATATCTGAATTTGTTTTAACTTCTATTGGTTTGTCATCTTCTTGAATTGTGATATTGACTGGATCAGTATTCGTTCCTCTTTGTTCCACTTGGATTGAAGACTTCGACACTTCTTTCATGATACGTTCTTCGAGTTTGTTTTCCAATGATTTCTTATCATCCTTAAGTTTCTAAATTTGAGTCAGTAAACTTTGATTATGGTTTCTGAGACGTAGGAGTTCCTCATTTTTTGAAGTCAACTTTATTTTGGTCCTCAAGCTTCTCATCTTTTAAACACTTGATTTGTTCTAATAGGCTTTGGTTAAGGTTAAGGTTCTTTAAGCATCAACTTTTCTCTTCTTTTCCTGATAGACTTTCGTTGAGTTTCTTTTCAAAAATTTCCTTTTCTTGTTGTAACTGGGGTTTCTTAGCTTTACATTTTCTCACTTGTGTAAGTAGTTTCTGATTATGCTCCTTCAAACATGAATTTTCCTTCTTTTTGTTGGATATGATTTCCTTGAGCTCTTTCTGCTTCTTTGATACTGTTTGTGGATTCTCTTGAAACATTAGTTTTGAAATATTCTTAAGATCTTTTGATGAAGGCATTATTAGTTCTGATTTTGTTGTCACGTCTTGGAATGTGACCATCTACTTCTTGTAAGGGAACATCAAGATTTTTTTGTTTGTTTTCAACATGAATGTACCTAATTACTTGAACCAAGGTCGACTGAGAATTATGTCAACCTCTTTTTCAAGCATAGTTACGACACATAATTGAGATATGTACTCATAATGATCCTCTGTCACTTGTAAATCCTTAATTTCCTATTCTTTTCCACCAAAAAGACCTTTTCGTTTGCCTATATTTGGCTCTAGAATTAATAGTTGACTTGCCAAATTAATATTAATATAATTATCCCCGATGCTTGGATTGATAGCAATACTAATCTCTTTCCCTTGGATACACCCCTTTAATGTAAATAATCTAAAATCTACAATTGGAATACCTTTATAGGAAAATCTTCCTTCCACCATTTCTAAATTAGATTCCATTTTTTTCCTTATAAATTGGTACTTATAACTTAATACTTTAATGACAATAATCACTTAACCCCTTCTTATTTAATTGAAACTTTGAGAAACCTTTAATCGCTCAAACTTCTCTAAAAAAAAGAAAATCCCTTTTAGTTTTTATACCCTTTTAATTTTTATTTGGTTCCTTTTGTACTTTAAAGAAAGGTACTTAGGTACTTTATAAATACCTATTTCTACAATTTGTTTATACCCTTACGTATATAAACCTTAGTTCAATTTGGAAATAATGTGGCTAATCTAGCTTCAATAGTCACAATTTGAAAGTCTCCTATGAGTGGATGTGACTATTCAGACTGGTATGACGAGAATCAATGGTGAATGTGTACTCACACAAATTTATAGACTTGCAATTTAATTATACGATGGCCACAACAAAATGTATGGATGATGGATTAATAGTGGAGTAGAAAGGTCGGTTGAAAATGGATGGGCAGTGATAGGCGACAAAGCAATGACTGGTTGTGTGGATCCGTAGGGGCAATGTTGGTTCTATGGCAACGACAGTTAACCTGTTGGCTTGTTTGTGGCGAAGGTAGCAGCGGAAGACGGTGGATGTGGAATCTGACGATGGTGTGGGCTCGAACGATGGTTGCGGTTATTTGGATGGCGGCTGCAAAAAAGCAAGCACATACGTTGCAAAGCGAGGCTGGAAAGGCATCAACAGGGTGTGGACGTGCTCAACTGTTGGTCGTTGGGTGGCGGAAGAATGGGGTGCAGATCGGTCGTGGTGGCAGTGCTCGATCGGTTTGTCCAATGTCAGGTTTGCATTCAATGTCGCTGAGCTCTCTAGTGGATGCGATGTGGTCAGAGCGGTGTGCTGGTGGTCGGGAGTCAACCATGTACGATCGCTTTTCTTTTATATATATTTAATTTTTCATATATATATATATATTATATTTTATTTAATTTTTTATGTTTTATATATATATATATTTATTTTATTTTATATTTTTTCTGTTTTTTTTTAAATATATAATCTATATTCTTCCTTTTTCTTTTTTTTGGTCATCTTTTTTTATCAATTATTTTTTTTTTAAATTTTTTTCCTCTTTTTAATTTTTTATTTGTTAATACCATCTTTTAGGTTTTTTATTAATTTTTTTTCCTTATGCCCTTTTTCTTTCTAATATATTCTTTCTTTCTTTTCTTTTTCGTTTTTTATTTTAATATATCTATATATATATATATATATATATCAGTGTAATAGTGATTGCCGAGTACTCGCGAGTTAAAATCGACTCAGCCTTCAAACGAGCAGAGTCAAAACTCTGCGAGTCAAATCGCGTTGACCGAGTTTGACTCGTGGTCAATGTGAGTTTGACTCGTGAGTCGCGATTGGGCCGATTTTCGCGTTTTTTTCCCGAGTCCCGCCGGTTTAGGATTGTCACTTTATCAGGTTTTCACTTCGCTGCCGCCAGTTTCCGATTTCATTGTTCACTTCGTTGCCGTAGAGAAACCGCATTCCACGACACCGCAGAGAGCTTTCTAGACAGACGCTGCAGAGAAGCCACATTCGACGATGCCGCAGAGAGATTTCTAGACAGATGCCATAGTTCGCTTTCCAGACAAATAGGTAGAGAGGCCGCAGTTCACTTTGCAAGTTTGCTGACAAACAGGTTTTCCAGTTTCCACTGTGAACCGTGAGATAGCCCTAGTTTAGTAATCCTCGATCTTCGTGAGCAAACAACTTATCTGAAGCATGCACGCAACACCACATAGGTTCTAGGCGAAGGAGTGGGCTTCAAAATGGAAATTTCCTGAGCGGTCCAGGAAGTCGCAGAAAATCCTCCGTCAACTCTATCTAGGTAACTTCTATTTCAAAGTGGGATATAGGTCTATAGGTTCTGTGGGTAGCTTCTTTGTTTTCATCCCTGTTGGGGGATCTACCCCTTCCTAGTCAAGTTGCTAAGTAAAGTTGGGAACTAATTATAAAAGAGTGCCTTCCGAGTGTCCTTAAATGTGTTCACAAAGAGCCTGAAATACCTTCAGATAACATGGCATTGTGATCTTGAACACACCTCAATAAAACCTAGAGTAGACTGCAAATGTTCTTAGAGAGGGTCTGTAGTATTATGTAAAGTGGACAAAGGAAACAATTAAAATGCCTCATTGGTTTTTAATATAGATGGAGCACTCTCTTATAACTAAGCAAAAGGGATTTCATTTAATTTTTTAGATTTCTAGCATATTTTAAATTTTTGGATCATTTTTAAATTTAATTTTTTATTGTCTTTCACAGGAGCCACAAATTAAATAGAAGCCACGACTCCAAAGCTTAACAGAAGCCACAAATTAAACACAAGTCCAAAACAACAACAATGCAAAGGGAGAAGGACTTTGCTTGGGCTTATTGTGACAAGATTCTCGGAGACCTCAAGCTCCTTTGTAAATTTTGCAAAGCGAAATGTAGTGGAGGAATTTATAGATTCAAGTTCCACCATGCACAAATACCTAGCCATGATATAGGTCTTTGCAACAAGGTTGACGATAGTGTCAAACACCAAGCAACCTTGGCCATTGATATGTTGCGTCAGCATAATGCCAAGAAAGCAAAGCAAAATAGTGAAATAGGAACTCTTGGAGCTGACAGTTTTTCTTCCACTACCCCCTTGTCACCTTCCTCTGTTGAATCCTCAATTTCGTTCCCAAGTTTCCCACACATGCGTGCAAGTCCAAGTCAAACTCAAGGCCAAATGAGTCCTTCCTTCAACATTGGAGGTGGAAACATAAACACATTTTTTGCTCCTTGCACAAAACCCGGTTACCAACCTACCTTGGATGCCACTGGTTGGAAAAAAAATATCCATAGTTAGGTAAGGAAGGCCATTGCTAACTTTTGGTACTATTCTGACATACCTTTCCACTGTGCCAGAAGTCCTTATTGGCAAGCTATGATTGATGCAGTTGCTGTTGCAGGTCCAGGGTTCAAAGCCCCTACATCGGAGAGCCTTAGGACAGATTTGTTGTTAAAGAGTGTTGAAGATGTCATGCTTGTGCTAGCCGAGTTTTGTTCATCATGGGTAGAAACAGGGTGCACCATCATGAGTGATGGATGGACAGATTAGAGGAATAGAACTTTAATAAATTTCCTTGTATCTTGTCCTGCAGGCACAATGTTTCTCAAATTAGTGGATGCTTCAGACAAGGTGAAGATTGCCCAACTTATTTGTGAAATGATGGAGGAAGTCGTTCAAGATGTGAGAGAAGAACATGTACAAATTGTTAGCGATAATGCAGCTAACTATATGGCTGCTGGTAGACTTTTTGAGATTAGGCACCCCACTATTTTTTGGACCTCTTGTGTTGCCCATTGCATAGATTTAATGCTTGAGGACATTGGTAAGCTTCATTGGATACATGAGGTTCTGGAGAAGGCAAAATCCATAACCGAATACCTATACATCCACACTATTGTCCTAAACACAATGAGAAAATACACTGGAGGTAAAGAAATTGTTCGACCTGCAGTGACTAGATTTGCAACAAATTTCATATCTTTGCAATCTGTGGTTGAGCAAAAGATAAATCTGAAGAGGATGTTCTTGGGACCTGAGTGGATGGCATCTAAACCAATGTTGCATTAATTGTTATCGAGATATTATCGATGAGGGGAAAAAATCAGAAAAAAATCGTAAAAATCGGGAAAAAATCAGTAAAAATCGGGAAAAAATCATCATATACAAAAATATTCATCTTTTTTCAATTTTTTTTAATATCTAAAGCATCTACAACATAAAATAAATACATTGACACATAAATATGATAAAATAACTAATATATAAGATGTGTAATATCATTTCTAGTGTTACATCACACATAACAGTGAATCATGTCCTGAATAGTAAGTCTTGACTCCTGAGTCCCAAGTCAGCCTCAAAATATCAACAAAAAATATAATAATGTATCTCATATCATGAGTCATAATGTCATATACAATGAAATGAACCAAATAACTAAAGTCTAATACTACTGATTTCCTCTGCCCCTCTAGATGTAGATGTTGGTGGAGTTGGCAGTGGACTTTGCTGTGCTCTAGAAGCTGAAGAACTAGGAGCTACAGGAGGTAGACCACGTCCTCTACTGGTGACAGGGGTAGCTTGGGTAGGTTGTGTCACCTCCTCCTTCTCATAAAATATATATATATATATTTTTTTTTTTTCCTGCGATTTTTTCCAAAAAATCGGCGGAAAAAAATTGTTGTATTTATCGGGCGATAATATCGCCGATTTAAAAAAACCGCGATTTTACGATAAAATCGTGATTAGTGCAACACTAATCTAAACATTCGAGGACCCTTGAAGGCATTGAAATTGTTGCACTTGTGTTTAATGATGGTTTTTGGAAAGATGCCGAAGTTCTCAGGTACTTTAAGTCTTTTAACTTTTTCATTTTTTACATTTCGTTTCAAGCTTCTTTTTATTTACAATGTTTCATATTTCTTTAAATTTGAATGCTTGAACTTTCAGGATGGTTGATGGTGACAAACCCACTATGGGTTACATTTATGAGGCGATGGATCTCGGAAAGGAGGCCATCAAAAGAAGATATGGGGATGATGAGACAAAGTATATGCCTTTTTGCGACATTATAAATGCACGTTGGGATAGGAAATTGCATTCCCCCTTACATGCTGCTATGTACTTCTTAAACCCACAATATTTTTATGATAAGAGCAAATTTAGTGAGGATGGGGAGGTTGGCTGAGGACTTATGACATGCATGGAAAGGTGCTTCCTTGATCCAAAATTTCAAAGTCGTGTCTTTTCCCAACTACAAGATTATAGGGCCCTATCTAAATTGTTTGCCTATACTAGTGCTATAAGAGAAAGGTCTAAGATGTTGCCGGGTACCTAGCTTGAAGGCTTTATCAATTCATTAAAGTTGTTTAAACTTTAATTTGTATGTTAAATGTTTTATTAAATTTATTGACTTTTTAAGTTTTTACTATTTAGTATTTACTATTTAGTACTTCTACTCACAAACCCTTGCCACTTGCTAGCTCTTTGGTGGAAAAAATTTGGTAATGATACACCAGATTTGAAGAGATTTGCGATTTGAATCTTAAACCAAGAATGCAGTGCTTCAGGTTGTGAGCGCAATTGAAGCATGTTTGAGAAAATACATTCTAAGAAGCGCAACCGATTGACACAAAAACTCTTAAATGACCTTGTATTTGTTCATTACAATCTACGATTTCGCAACAAACAAATACTAGGTGAGACTCGAGAGCTTGAATTTGAAGGTTTCATAATCTAGTTCATACTTTAAAGTTCAAACTTCAAAGTGAAACTTTAATTCACATTTCAATGTCTCATGATAATGAGAGGTTTGGATCATTCACCAATCGACCTTGAAGAGATAGATTTGCAAACTACAAATGCGGCAGACTGGGTCCAATTAGAGGAGGCTCCTCTTTTAAGCCTTCATGACTTGGAGAACTTTGAGAGTCAAGCAAGCGAAGGGGTGGGAGGAATCACTTCTAGTTCTCACTCTTAAGAGTCTTAGACTCTTAGTTACTGATTTTTTTTTTTTTTTTTGTTGATGTTCTGATTAGTATGTAGTTTTTTGTAAACTTTTAGAAGCATATGCTTCTGGTTCTATGTAGTCACTGGTTAAGAGTCAAGACTCAGTCCTTTGGCTCATGTTTGGACTCATAACATATATGAGATACTTATTCATTCATGATATTTTGGACATCTATTGATATTATGCATTGTTTGGACATGCCTTTACCGAATATTAATGAAAATGTTTTTTTTTTATAATTTTTTTTTTTAATTCAATATATGTGTATATTTTTATTTAATGAATTCACCATTTTTTGCCGATTCGATTAAAACTCTTCGCTTTTTGCCTCGCCAGTTTATTGCTGATTCCGAGTTTGGTAACATATATATATATATATATATACCTTTTTGTTTAAATGGACAAAACCCTTAGAGTGAATCTGACAGAAGGGAGAATCTCCCACTATGTAGCGAAACACTTGAATTGTGACGACAAGAAGGTTGATGAAATTGATGGCCAAAAGCCAGACCAGACGTGGCTCTGATACTAATGTAACGAACAAGGTTCATATATGCAATGGAATAATTCAGAAAAACTGAAATATGTAAGTATCAATTGTAGGACAAGTAGTAATTGTATATAATATAAAAGAATTGATGTGATATATGAGATGATTACAATGAGGGTGAGGGCCTGCTTATATACCCTAGGCAGGCGCCTTTCTTGAATGGTCATGTCCTTAGGGACATACCTCTTCATAAACTAATTACCAACTAATTAATGATTATCTATTGTTATTATTGTTTATATTTTTTTGTAATATTTTGTATATTTTTATTCATAACAACTCTAGTATGGAATAAAGACTCCTCCTTTGAATCTGCCAAAGTCATTGGTGTACAAATAAGAGGCCTATATCATTTCCTTGGACGCTTAATTCAAGCGTTGGTACATAATACCTTTGATCTTTGTGAACTATGACATTGAAGGTACACTTATGTTCATTACAAAGCTTTGACTAGAGTGAAGGATTTTGTTAAAGGTGCACCTGAAATCAAGTTTGAACATGATTGAGTTTGCAAAGGATGTGCTGTTGGGAAAAATGTCAAAGGACGATTTACTAGTAGTGATAGTAGGTCCAAAGGAATCTTGGACCTTATACATTATGGTATTTGTCGACCTGTTACCGCTCAAACTAGCAGGGGTCCTAAGAGGGGATCCTATAGAGAAATTAATAGGTCAAGTGGCAATAATGGAGCAATAGCCCACTGTCACCTCAACTAAAGCTCCCTGCTCTTTACAGACTTTCACCGTTAGGATGAAGAGTGATTCCTAATGTCTATTCACAAGAGAGGCTTACTTGCTATAGAAGCAAGATGGATGGCTCTCTTAGAAGGGGCTAAGAGGATACCTAGGTCTAGAGCTGAGGTGTATTTCTTGATAAAAATTGCCCAAGATCAAGGAATCTTAAAAGAAAAGGGTTTCTAAGTGTCCTTTGTGAGATTGGTGTTTCAAGTTTGTGGGACCATAGAGAAGCCCAAGTGGGATCGAACAAGGCCAAGGGTTTGGTTTGTGGCAACATATTGATGCTCTTGACGAAGTTGGGAGGAGAATAGGATCAAAGGAATTGAATTTATCTTGGAATTTGAGTGCAATGATCCTAATGAAGCCACTGACCAAAGGATACCGAGGGAGGAGAATGGTCTTCAAGCTAGGGCTTGGAATATCTTGAAATTCCACTGGGATCAACCTTAAATTAGGAGGACGTCTCAAGAAGACCCCAACGCAATAGTTGACCAATTTTCAAGGATTTTCAATGGTTAGAAATGATTTTAGGTGATGCCCTAGGAGGCCTACTAGGTTAGGGCTTAGAAAAGAAGGAAGGAGGTGAAAAATAATTTTCTTTTTGTGAACACCTTTGGACTAAACCAATGCCTAGCCTATTGGGAGAATGGAGTCTAATGAAAACAACATTTAGAAATGCTTAATTCCAATCAAGGAGTTCCCCAACAACTTGCATTTAGCAGCGAGTAGATTACAAGGGAAATTTATATTTCTAAATATTTGCAAATGATGACTTGTCAAGGTAATTATGAGCCAAGCATATACCTCTAGGACAATAATGCACCATACTTCATAAAAATCATATGAAAAATCCCTCACAAAGACAAGATTACAACTTTGCACTACAATTAGGGCAACTTCATGAGTGAATATTTCATAGATTAAACATGAGACAAAATTTCAAGATAAAACATGAAAACATACTCACAATTATAGCGAAATTCTTCCAACCATCAATGTGCAAGAAAATCGAAACTCCAAGGCAAGATTTAAGCTCTTCCAAACATCAAAATGCATTTAGAAATCTAATTCATCCATCAAAGAGGCTAGCCAAATTTTTCATGAAGAGATAGTCCAATCCAAAAATGTGATGAGTGAAATGAATGAGCCTCTCAATTTATTCAATCCATAAGGGGGTTCGAATAGCCTACTAGCCTAATAATGCCCTTTAATAACAAAATCTAATGCAAGAATAACAAAACTTGGTGACAAGCCGACCAAGATAGCTCCAAAATACAAAGATAAGCCTCTCAAGAGGGCAAAATTATAGTTACAATGAGTCATTGGGCCCAAGGTTACTTGGGAGTGGGAGCGAAGATAGGGAGCGACAGTGGGAGTGACATTTTCAGAAGCTCCTGATTTAGGAGTGAATCGGGGAGCGAATTTATATATATATATTTTATATTTTGATGCATATATGTCAACAAAAGCATGTAGAATGATGAATTAGATATAAAAAGCATAAAAACATAGATTGAATCATATAACATCAATCATCTATAACTTATTAACTTCATCAACCACGTCCACAAGTTAGTAACATACAACATATTGAGTCTCATGATTCATCAATCTTGAAGTTTCAAGCTTTCAAAATTCAATATATAACATTTATCATCATTGATCACCAAAGTCGTACTTGTAAGTTAAGTGTAACCATTTTAACAAAGAATATCTAACATGAAATTAAATGTTATAAAATGAAATGAAATGAAACAACTTTCAATTATTACGAATCATCATTTTCATAATTCATGAGCAATGAGTTATAATTTCCAACTTCAAGCTTCAAACTTAAATTGTCATTTATTGTTTGCAAAAATATCATAATAAATATGAAAGAGTCAATAGTTATAAAAACTACTAGAAACTAGCAAAGACAAGTAAATCTAATATCTATTGCTAATGCTTGGGCCTCTTGCCGCCACGATATTTGTCTACTTTTTGAGTCTTGTTGGAAAATCAAGATCTTTGTAATTAATATCACCCTCGAAGCATTGACATAAGATAGAAAAAACATAGCATGTCAAGTTGACTTTGTTTGATTGATGGGTATATTTTTAGTAGGGTCATGATAGAGGAGTTCAACAACCAATGTCACTAACATCAAGGTACATAGAGGGATTGGTGCTCTTGATTAAATACGAGTTCCATACCCTAATACATGAAAAAATCCAATGGAAACATTGCCATTCCCCCAATCCTAAAATCCTGAAAAACTGATAAGTCTGCTGGATTTTGAATGAGATCTAAAATTATACTTTCTCCATATGAATTCCAATGAGGTCGAAACCACTCTCAAACATCCTGAGTCATTTCATGGTAATGTTAAAAATTTAAGTAAAATGATGAAAATGAAGATTAAGGAGAATGTTTCTTTTACTTTAAGAATTTAACATTACTATGAATCGCATATCAATACTAGGGCCATAAGCTTGATCATTAAACCGCCCCACTCAAAAAATATTTGTTTCTTAAAAAAAAAAATGCATTTGGAATGTTACTACAAAAAAATTGCAAAAAATGCTAGGGAGCGAAAATTTCGCTCCCGGGGTCACTCCTGAAATACACTCCATGTGGGAGCGATTTCAAGAGCGCGCTCTCGGGGTCGCTCTCGAAGGGAGAGTGCTCTGGGAGCGGGTTTGAGTGGGGGAGCTGCTCCCCCGCAGCCTTGGTTGGGCCCTTGAAAGGCCTAGTGGAGTCCAAAGTGTGCCAAGGTGAGAGAATAGGCTCCAAACATAGTGACCAAGTGGGTGGCCCCTTGATATCCAAGCAAATTCATATGTGGTGTTCCCAAGTGGGTGTGGGGATACAATGACATCCTCATGGTATTCAAGTGGATCGATAATGCATGCATACATGATGACATAAGTCCTCCCTTTGTCTCCCATGGTGAGACACATCCTCATCTGGGTCCTAGAACATTTGCCAAGTGTGTGGTGCAAGTGCGAAGCCAATTGGGCATGGTGGTCCAGGTGCATCATCCTCATCTAGAAAGGTGGAACACGAGCAATCAACAAATGGTGCTGAGAGATCCATGAAGTGGCAATCTGCTCTCTGCTATGGTGGAGGGCCATGGCTCTCAATGCTCACTCTACAAGTGCCAATATGACCCTCTGGAGGGCTTGGAACCCCTATAGGGAGAACAAAACCCAAATGGAGACCCATCTGCAATCTTGTATAAGATCTAATGCGTCCCCTTGCCTTCTAGTACAACAAATCATTAGAGTAATAGAGTAAAAGAACTTACAAATCATGGAATCAAATGGACACTTCATAGTGGCATGCCCTTTCATAATGGGCTCTAGTATGTACAGGTGTCTCCAAGCTCAATAAAGGGGTTAACCAAAGACCCTATTAAGTGGTTTCTACCTCTAAAGGGGGTGACATGTTCATGGTACATTCATCAAGCGATAGATGGCTTGTGATATAATGGTGGAACAAAATGGGGCATCAGAGGAAGGCTCCAAGCGACATGCCACAGTACAAGGGTAGCCATAATAAGGGAAGCCCATACCTGGGTGTATGAATGTAGGAGGGAGCAATCATGGTATATGAATTACCTCGACCTTTGTTTTTCCACCCTTCTTCATATGCCTTTTTCCTTTTATTAATTTTTCTTTTATAATTGCTCAGGGCTCGAGAGGATGAGATTATGATGTGTAAGATATAGCAGTGGATATCCCTTTCAAGGTGGGGCAGTTCATCGGCCACAAAGGGTTGGGACAATCATGGGTTCCTTAATGATGAAAGGGGGTCAATATGAGGGACCATAGGAACCAGGGTGATGGTCATAATGATAGGGGTAGAGCTCATGTTTGGCTTTTTCCCATGTGCTAAATGTGTATGTCCAGGCCATCTTTTGCATTTTATGGTACAATTTTCTGTTGAGAGTGGGCAGACCCGACCCAAGGTGTGGAGAAGGGGAGGGGGAGGTTAACTCCTTGTGGATCCAATGGACAAATGTGGATGCGGATGGGAGATATGGTGAAAGGCGTTATAATGTGAAGAGGAGAGTGATGCATATGGTGTTGGGAAGCAGGAGCACACTACCAAAATTGGGGTTTTCCTATGTACTGCCACCCCTAAAGCTAGTAACCAGTACACGAGATCCCACAAGACTAGGGTACAAGGCTAACCATCAAATTGGACAAAGTAGACAAGAGTACAAACAAAACACACTCTTTCCACCGAATTCCCCCACTAATCCATGCCCAAAAGTGTCCATGATAAGTAAACAAAATTACCCAAATACACAATAAAAAGCCATAGCTTTGGGGGTCAGGAGGCCCACCTTCAAACGTACGATCATAACAAATAGGTGAGGGATTGTATGGCTGGCTCAGGTGGCGAAAATAATGGTACATCGAGCTATCTAGTGGTTGCAAGGGGTTGCCGACTGAGGACCATCTAGGAGAAAAATTTCTCCTGTGGATATCTTTAACACTCCATAGTGTCCCAAGGCTGAGAAAGGAGACCGACGAAGGTAACCTCAAACCAACTTTGGATCTGGTAGCTAGCCCTACCAAATCAGAGAGGTCTCTCTCTATGATCTCACAACTAATGAGTGACTGGAGAGGAAGATAGATCTTAGGCTAGATATTCAAAGCTCAATAGGTCTGAATTTAGGGTTTGCTGGAGTAGGGTCAATAGGTCTAGGAAACTAGGTCAGGGTTTCAAAAGATCAGCTGCAGAGATATAATGGGGCAAGGTAGGTATGTTCAGTGACATTTTTGAGTTGTCATGGTGGTGTAGGGTTGAAAAAGTGAAGGATCAAAATGAGCATATGAGTTATGAATTCATTTATCAGAGGAAATTAAACATAAACATGAAAATCTCATCAAAACAGAGCATAAACATATGAATTCTGCTTGAAGACTACTGAGATGATCACATGAAAGCATTAAGATGGAAGTAAGGAGACATAACATTCATACTGATGATAAAACAAAGAAGAAACACTGTCACAAAATCATACCACAAGAATCCCAAGATAATAGCTGCAAATTGCCTGTATTACTCCTGCAAAAGTGATGGTGTACACTAGCTTCAAAGCCTTTGACTCACAAGCATCCAACCTTTGATTTGACTTAGATCTAGCTACATATAGATCAAAAACAACATTTCCCCCTCTCAAGGGTTGAATCCATCATGATAGGAACTGTTTACATCAATCTCTCTAACCAAACCTAAAACTAGGGAGGTTAGAAACTAACTCCCAATTTAGCCCTAACTGATTCACTTTGACTTTACAAGCATAATGAGCATGAATTTACATCATTTTGACATTTAATAGCTCCATTACAATTAATTACATCATGTGAAAAACCCAAGAAGACAAAATACATCATGAAAGTTGACCTGGACTGATAAAACTCGAAAGTTTGACCTCCCGGCAAAAGCACAACGTGAGAGACAGAAGCGCACTGTGTGGGGGTTTTTTGAGGGGTTTTCCTTTATCTTTTTCCTAAATTGAGGGTTGATGAAGATAGCTTAGGATGTCTACTTGCCCTCTGAACCTTCAAACCTGCAAAAATCCTTTTCCAAGGCACCAAAAATTCAATTTTCCAAAGGTTACTCCAGAAGCGCAGCGAGGGGCCCAAAAGGGTGGCAGAAACATGTTTTTAGGTATTTTTGAGCTTTTCCTTGCAACCTGTGAAGTGACATGCAAAACCAAGTCTATATCTGAGATGTACTACTCAATATCTATCCATCCATGAAAAAGTTTCATCATTTGGTGGCTTTGAGAAGAAGTGCAGCATGAGCTCGCTGTGATTTTGTGCATCATGAAATTGCCAAAAACTCTAAAATTGCCCAATTTCTCAAACTTGTTTCTAACTTCTTTATTTTGCTTTGTCAATGATGAATTAGACAATCAATGATGCATCAACAAGCAAATCAAGGTTGTCTCTCTTATTTGGCTTGATTAGAGTTTTCCTTAGCTTCTTTTTCATATTCCTAACCCTAATTTTGCAAATTTGGTTCCTAGTGAATTTGTGCCTAGCCATGTGTCTTTGAAGGTTTGTGGCTCTATTTGCCTTCCTCAGGAGCTTCTCCAAGTGCTCATTTACCTTCTCAAGCAAATATACTCTATCCTTACCACTGCGTGCATCTATAGGGTCAATAGGGTCCTTTTGTACTGACAAGGGAAATGGTTTCTTGTCCTCAACCTGCTCTCCTAAACCAATCACTGTTTTACCTTTGTCCTTTGCTTTGCTGGATGATGGAAGGCCTTGTGAGGTACTATGCTGCATCAAGCTCACCTTCAAAAAGTTTATTTTCTTGTTTCAAGAAGGCCACCGTGTATTTTGCCTTGGCAAGATCATCTTTGAGTGCTTGGATTTGTGCTTACTGTTCCTTGATGGTATCTGCATCTGACTTCCCTGCATGGTCCAAGATTTCTTGTTCATGAGGCATCTCCTCCTCATCTTGTTGCAAGGGTGACTCAGTTACATGCCTAGGTGACTGCTCCATTTCTCCTTGAACTTGCTCAACTGTAGTTTCCTTAGGCAATTGTCTAGTTTGTGACCTAGTCAGAGTTCTAGGTGTAGATACCTCTTTAGTGATCTCAGGGGCAAAAACCAATCTTTTCCCCTTCTTGTAGGTTTGTGTGATCTCTTCCCTAGGTGTCTTTCTGATTGAAAACTTACTGGATGAGCCAACCTCCTGTGGCCTTGATGGTGCTGATGGAGTGCTTTGACTGGTAGGTTGACTAGTGGTAGGCAAAAAGACAACTGATTGCATGAATGTCTCCCATGATATATTAACCTGTGAAAGCTGATGAAGAACAATGAATTTGACCAAGCCATGGTGAAATAAGTTTGCTTGGTGATCTTTCCCTTTGCTTTGTACCTTCTCTGTCATCTTGACAAGGCTTTTGTATAAGTAGTGAGGTAGGTTTAGAGGTTTGATTGCTGTGAAATGCATTAGTAGTCTTATGTGATACTGATATAGTCTTGAAAACCTCCCTTCACAGGTAAAGTATCTCATGATCATCTTCATTAAAGGAGCATGCCTGTCAAGCAATTGTCTAAAGGGAAATGTGTGTAGGCGCATCTTTGTAGTGTGGCTTTAGGAAAACTTTGTAAAACTTGCCCTCCTTTGTTGTACTTTTTCTTCTCACTGTCGATGGTTTCAGTTTGCATGATAAGACCCTAGCTTTGTAGGGAGGAAAAAATAGGGTATGATTTAGGAAAACATGGGAAATGGGACAGGAGGGAAGGGAATGAAGGGGTTAGGGGCTAGGTAAATTTGTGGGAAAATTCTAGGGGGTAGGGATAGGTGTTAGGGAGTGTAGGGAGGTGAAATTTCTTGGAATGAGTGAGGGAAAGGTGTGAAAAATGCAAAACACAGTCATAGCCTAGGAATTTGTCAAAAGTGTAGCGTAGGCTAGGGTTTGTAGGAAAATGAGGGAGATGAAGGGAATGCGTATGGGAAAAGTTTAGGGAAGGTAGATGAGGTGTGGGTGAGGGTGATAGAGCAGAAAATTTAGGTGTTTCACTGATCCAGGTGGATGTTGGTGGCCACCCACCTATCCCATTTGGACCCCCATAACTGTCTCTTTCAGTTTTTCAATTTCCTTAATTATAGCATAGTTTACTATTTTTAGCAGTTTTTCGGGTCCTAAACTTCCGGAGCCGTTTTGAGGCCCTAAACGATGTTTTTTGGGAAATCCACCGCCAGCGATTTTTTTGATAAAAATCGTCTTTTCCGTCGTAGTCCTCGGAGAGATCTTTCCAACGGGCTATCATGCGCGTCAAACGGAGATAGTACGACCAATTCGCGACCCCGGGAAGTTGATGTACCAACTTACCCAAAAACGGGGCCCACAATTTGGCGTTTCATCTTCTAGGGTTAGGTTTTGGAATGTGAAGGGTTTTCCATTGTTTCTCAACAATAAATAGGCCCTCGAGCCTCATTGTAACACAGTTCGAAACAGTTTAGAGGCATGTAGCCGACACATCTCTTCTCAGAGATAAGCTACCATCGCCCTAGCTGGTTTATTTCTATTTGTAAACATATTTCAATATTCTCCATTAATGAAATGAAGTATTATTTCCGCTGCATCTCTGTTTTTATGGTTATCGCATCTCTGTATTTATGGTTATCTCTGTAATCTATTGCGTTCCTGCTTAAATCCGGATCATTCACCACTGAAATGAAGCAAAAAGACATAGAAAGCAAAAGCGCAACGAAACCCTAGGAGAGGGAATTTCACTTAGTTTTCTGAGAAAAATGATGGATAGGAGGAGTGAAAAATTTATAATTACTTGCCAAAGAGATCCTAGAACCTGTGAAATGCTGAAAGGAACCGCTTTGATGCTTGCTTGGCCTCCAAATTCAAAAGCACAACATAGAAGCCAGATTCTTAACGTAAGAGGTAAGCAAGTGTTTTGAGGAGGAATTTGGATGCCCTGGTGGCTGGATGAAGCTCAATGGTAGAGAGGTGCTCAATGAAGGTGAAATGAGCAATTAGAATGCTTGGACGGTGTTCTTATAGGTTGGAAGTCGACTTTTTGCTTTGGGTCATGAAGTGACATCACTTGTCTTTTTGGAAAATTGAACGATAAGATAGTATACAACAACTTTATCACTTTATTATGCAGAGTTACATCTTCACAAGGAGGAAAATGTACCTTTTTGGAATCTTTTGAACACTTTCCCTAATTACTAACTCCCATGATGACTTTGGTGGTGACATGACTCCTTAATGACAATGATGATATGACCTAATAATGACACCAAATGAATACCTAAAACCATGATTAAGGACCTTTGAAACCTTGCAGTGATATGATGACCTTGTGATAGGGAGTAGTAATAAGACCTAGACACTGACCAATGATCAAATTTTATTTGATTTTTTTTTTTTTGAAACTATAACAATTTGACCTAGGACCCTATCAACTGACATTGAAAGAGCACATTTGATCACTGGTGACTCATAGTCACTAACAGATACCACCCATGGATGGTGGCTAACAAGACCTATGTCTAACAAATCCTTGGGTGGTCATTTGTACTATGTCACTTTCATTGATGATTACTCTCGTAAAACATGAATTTATTTTTTAAAGAACAAGGTGAAGTGTTTGAAAAGTTTTGGGAATTCAAGGCACAATTTGAAAATTCTACATGAAGAAGGTTCAAGACATCAAGATCTGACAATGGAGGAGAATACATATCCAAGGAGCTCATTGCTTTCTACAAGGATGTTGGAATTAAGAGGGAGATGATAGTTCCCTACAATCCTCAACAAAATGGAATTGTTGAAAGGAAAAACATAACTATTATGGAAGCTGCCAAAGCCATGCTTCATGATCAAGAGCTTCCTATATTTCTATGGGGAGAAGCTTCAAAGACAGTTGTTTATGTTCAAAATAGATGTCCACACCGAATCTTCGAATATAAGACTCCTGAAGAAGGCTTCACAGGTGAGAAGCCCAATGTTGAACAATTAAGAATTTTTGGTTGTCCAATTTATATTCATGTGCCTAGGAGAAAATGACAAAGTTGGAACCTTTCGGGAAGAAGGGAACTTTTGTTGGTTACAGTGAAAATTCAAAGGCTTGCAGTCTTCAAAATCTATGTACTGGGGCAACAATAATTTGAAGTTGTAGGGATGTCATTTTTGATGAGGATGTTGCTTTTCAGAAGTTCGAAGGATCACACTTGAACTTTGATTATGAGATGTAGGTGGCTCTGAAGAATGTGGAATCAAAACCTAAAGAGCCTGAACATATGGAACACGATCCTTTAGAAGAGTAAGATGAACCACATGAATCTGTTGATCCACCAATAGTCATTGTACCTGAGACTAGAAAAAGACAAAATTGGCTTGAAAGAAATTTAAAAGAAGTAGAAGGACATGCAACACCTCGTGGCACCTTCAAAGAAAGCAATAGGCCAAAGAAATATCCTAGTTATCCAACATTGATGTGTAGAATCATTGATTTTGAGCCATCCACCCAAGAAGAGGCAACTGGACATCATGTTTGGAGAGATGCTATGCTTGAAGAGTACTAGTCCATATTGAAGAATGATGTATGGGAAATCATGCTAAGACCGGAAGGAATATCTATTGGTCTTCCAAATGGATCTACAAAATCAAGCATGCAACTGATGGAAGCTTTTGAGAAATACAAAGTAAGATTAGTAGCCCGTGGATTCTCCCAGAAAGAGAGAGAAGATTATAAAGACACCTTTGCTCCTGTTGCCAGGTACTCTTCTGTTAGATCTATTATTGCTCTTGCTTCTATTGCAGGTTGGAAACTACATCAAACAAATGTTAAAATTGCTTTTCTTAATTGAGTCATTGTAGAGGAAGTCTATATTGAACAACCTCAAGGCTTTGAGATACACAATAGAGAGACACATGTTTGTAAATTGAAGAAAGCTTTGTATGGGCTTAAGTAGGCTCCTTGTGCATGGTACTCTTGAATTGATGGCTATTTGTTGAGTCTTGGTTTCACAAAGAGCAACGCTGATCCAAATCTATACTTCAAAGTTGTTGAAGGTAAGCCTTGATTTTGCTATTGTATGTTGATGATCTATTTCTGATAGGGGTTGAGAATCTCATTGTCCAGTGTAAGAGGGAGTTGATTTCTAAATTTGAGATGAAGGATCTTGGTCTTATGCATTAGTATTTGGGATTGGAAATATGGAAAAATCTTGCTGAAATCTTTGTTGGACAAGGAAAGTACATCATTAAGATCCTTTAGAATTCTGGTATGATAGATTGCAAGTCCATGGATACTCCCATGCTGACAAATTTGAAGAAGTTGCCAGAGTCTGATTCTGATTTGGTTGATCCCTCTATGTATCGTAAATTGATTGGCTCATTTAACTATTTGGTTAACTGGTATTTGCTATGCTATGAACACGTTGAGCCAATTCTTGGTTGAGCCCCGACTTGTGCATTGGGTTTCAATGAAACATATATTGAGATATTTGCGTGGTATAATTGATTATGGTTTGAGATATGTTTCTAATGGAGAATTTCAACTTCATGGTTTTACAGATTCTGATTGGGCTGGATGCATTGAGGATAGAAAGAGCACTCCTGGATTTTGTTTTAGCATGGGCTTTGCTATGATATCATGGACAAGTAAGAAGCAGACCTATGTTGTTCTTTGTGCGGCTAAGGGTGATTATATAGCTGTTTGTTCAACTTGTTGTGAAGCAGTTTGGTTTTGAAAGATGTTTGCTGGTTTATTTAATCAGGTGCTAGAATCGACCATGGTATATTGTGACAATCAAAGTTGTGTAAAACTTTATGAGAATCCATTTTTTCATGACAGGTCGAAGAACATTGAGATAAAGTATCATTACATCTGAAATGTTGTCTAGAGAGGAGCTGTGAGGATCAAATACATCCCCTACTGATGAGTAAGTTGCTGATTTTTTCACAAACCCACTATCTCGGATGAAGTTTGCAATTTTTAGAGAAAAGCTTGTAGTGGCCGAGAATCCCTCTTTTGGAGAGAGGGAGGTTTGATCGTATAACATCATGAGACTGACAATCTTCCTTGGGCTTAGCTGGGAGACCATGGTCTATGGTCGGGAAGATTGTCTTGGTTACTCCCTTAGGTCATTAAGATTGACTGAGAAACCAATATGGTTGGCGAGTTTGGTTTTGGGGCTTGGAGTGATCCCTTAGGTCATTGTGTTTGTTTAAGAGACCATTAGGTTTGGTCGGGGACGTTGATTTTGAGTTCTCTTCCTTGAGTCATTGTGTTTGACTGAGAGACCAGTGGGCTTGGTTGGGAAGATTGATTTTGGGTTCTCTCTCGGGTCATTGTGCTTAACTGAGAAACCATTTCATATGGTTGGAGAGTTTGGCCTCATGAACAAGATTGATTTAGCCCATGGTCAATTGGGTTCTGACCTTGTTGCCATTGGTTTTGGCTTATGGGATGAGCTTGATGCTATCAACCTTTCCTCATGCAAAGACTTGTACATCTGAGAGAGAGAATGAAAAGTACCTCCCTAGCTAAGAGGGAGTGTTGAGAAATTGTAGTTGCGGTCAATGTTTTCATTATCAAAATTAGAGGAGAAATAATTTGTCTTCTAGCTATCCAAGTCAGCCCCAACTCTTGAAGAGGTTTAACACAAAGTCAAAACCCACCTATTTGAACTACTACATATTGAAATTTTATTCACTCCACTTGGGCATCCATCCACAACAATTCAGACCTGTTCTACATTAGAACATCTACTCACACATGCGAAGAAGAAGACTATATTGACTAATGAGTTGCCTTTTTGTTCTCTACATTAACCAACTTTGACTTGGACTTTTCTCCTATTGTTTGGTTGAGTTGTTCACTGAAGTTGGAGGTCGAATATTCTTAAGCATCTTTGACTTTCTGTTGACTGAAGTTTGGAGCTATTTTTAGGGCGATGACAAAGGTTTGACCGCAGGGCAGACACTGTGGTTTGATTGAACTCTCTGTGGAACTGCAAGACCAAATTTCTTCCCCTTAAGTAACAACTATAAGTTGAAATTAAACCCCTTGACCAAACTTTGACCAGTGAGTAGATTGTTGAATTTTCTCTCTTTTGACTGATTTTGACTTCGCATTTAATGTGGTCAATGTTTGACCTTTGACTAGAATATTTGGAGCACAAATTGGTGTTGATTTTGGGTAGCATCGGATGTGATCTAGCCACGAAATTTGGTGGAGAGGTTGGGGCACATGAGATCTCCAATACCCAAAAAGGGTTTGGGTAGATTCTAAACAGATCAGGAGATATTAAAATAATTAATATTTTTAATGGAGTCCCTAAGTCTAAACTTGGGGAAAATAAAATATTAATGTGTATTAATATGAATCTGTGTTAGAGTGGTCCAAAAGACATGGATCAAGCTAGATCTAATCTTTGCCATTGATTAGAGACTTAACCTCGGCGGTTGAGATGTCAACAGGAAAAGTATAAGAGGAGGCTTGAGGGTCACTTGGAGGATACACCAGAGCGATCAATCATTCTATTCTCTAGAGTGGGGTTTGCTAAGAGAGATAGAATCAATGATCGGGAGAGCAGCTGAGGTTCATTGAGTACATAGAGACAGAGAGGCAGAGATAGTGCTGGGATAATAGCAAAGAAGCTAGAGAGAGAGATGCAGGAGTAGCCAGTGCTCACGCAGGGCCACGCAGAGGCAGCTAAATGCTGCGCAGAGCACCAGAGGGGCCAGTGTAGCTGACACAGGCCGAGATAGATTGACGCAGTGCCAATGCAGGGCTAGGAGAGGCTGATGCAGTTGAGATTGGGTAGACGTTGGGGTTTCTGGGGCAGATTGGTGATGAGTAGCTGCCAGAAGGATTATTCGGGGTTTCAACCAGTAGATTTGTTAGAAACCGATAGGTATTACTGCTAAGGAAATTCTCTGCTTTGTAGGCTAGTTTCGGCACCCAGACTGTACTCTGATATTGCTTAATAAGAAAACCTTCAGATAGCTGCACCAGTTTTCCCGCATTGGGTTTTTCCGGGGACATTAGTCCAAACATAATGGTGTCATATGGTGTGTTTGTTCTTGTTTCTTTTAGTTGTTGATCTGTAATATGTTGAGCATGCACTAGTGTTTATTTTCAGTATTTACATTGTAAATAACTTGTTAAGGAAAAACTAACAAGTAGGTAGGAATAAATCAGATAAAGTGGATGGAGGGTTTCTAACTAAGTAAACTTAAAAACTTCAACATGGTATCAGGGCGGGGTTGCAGATCACAGGAGGACTAAGAGACATAAACCGAGCGGAGCAATAACAACAGAAAACCACTGTCTCGAGGTGACAGAAGTTGTTTCTATTAGCACAAAAGTCAAGGAGTGTGACACAGAGCCAGCCAGAGCCACGCATAGGAAGCCGGGAGCTACGCAGAGCCTCTGAGAGGCCAGTGTTGCTAACGTAGAGGGCCAGAAGGTTGACGCAGGGCATCCCAGGGCTGACGTAGACCCATTCGAGGTGACGCAAGGCCAACGTGACGCAGAGAGGGGATGACACAGTTCACAGAGAGGCAGTTGCTGGGGTCTAGAAGGCTGCAGGAATATTGGAGAGTGGACCTGGTGAGGTACTGTAGTCAGAATAGTACCTGACAAAGCAGGGCTAGAGGAGTTGTTACTGAGGGTTTCTAGCCGAGGAACCCAGATTAGTAGTGTGGTTACACAAGATGATCATGGTAGGGGGCATCTCGACAAGCGACGGATTTCCAGGAGGGAAATTAGGACTCAGAGGGAGTCCAGAAGAGAACTTCCAGACGGGAAGTAGAGACTCAGAGGAGTTGAATAGAGAACTTCCAGGAAGGAAGTAGAGGAGCATCATGGCACTACACGGGGTAAGAGACCAGGATAGACTAGATGGACCATCGAACTTTGCAGTCTGGAAGGCCAAAATTTTATCTGTGCTTGATAGGAATTATGTCAAGAACTTCGCCTTGAAGGTAATAGTTGTTCTAGTCAACCCCAGTGATAATGATAGGTATGAGGAGGCGATGGCGAGAGCCAAATGCATTATCCTTGACGGGGTGAAGGATCATGCGGTACCACATATAGCCGAGAAGGAAACGACGTTTGAGATGTGGGAGGATCTCAAGAAGCTTTATCAACATACTTCTTTGCAGAGAAGAATGCTGCTCGAGAATCAGATGAGGTCGTATCAGATGAAGAAGGGAGAATCGATTGACACCTTCCTCAGAGGACTGAATGAGATCCGAGATCAGTTGACTACTAAAGGAGCGACACTGGATCAGGAGTTGATGGTGAGGACAACCCTGAATGCTGTCTCAGAAGACTGGGAAGTGTTTGTCTAGAGTATACTGGGCAGAGAGACACTTCCACTGTGGGACGAGATGTAGGCAGCTCTTCGCCAAGAAGAGATAATACGGCAGTCGAAGATAGGTAGCATCAGCAAGGGGATCAAAGTCGAGCAGGAGGAGGACGATGTGGCCCTAGCATGTGAGGGAAAGCAGGAAAAGCAGAATAAGAAAGATCTCTCCAAAATCAAGTGCTTCCACTATGGGGAGTTGGGTCATTATGCGACCCAGTGTCCAAGGAAGAAGAGTAAGGGAGAGTCTTTCGAGACTAAGGCAGTGCCAGCATGGGCAGAGCTGAAGTTTTGATAGACGATGACTGTGCCATGAGTGCAGACGCACCACGTGAGAGGAACTGGGGAGACATCGAGCTATAGTTAGATGGACTACAGGCGATGAGGGGTAGGATCCTCGAGGTACCCAGCCTCTTGGATTAGACCTTGCTATGGGAGCTTCGTCGAGGAGTAGCAAGACTAGCTGGGTGGGTAGAGATGGATGCAAATGGAGCGACAGAGAGCTACAATGCAAGAGTCCCGAGACAATGCAGAGCTAGCAAGTTGCAGCACTGCGAGAGGCACGAGAGTGTTGCACCAATGTAGGAAGGCACAGAGAGGTGTGCAACGGTGCGAGATGTAGGGAGTTGTTGTAGCAACGCAGAAGTCAAAGAAAGGGAGTACTTGTCAGCGGCAGAGGGAGCTTCAGCATGAGTGGGTGTTTCTAGCCCAACAGGTAGATCAGTTACTTATTACTCAGTAACTGAGTTGCAGTGCAGTAGTGGGCAGCTCGATGCAACATGATGAGAGGAGGTGCAGTGCAGATGCAGTGCTGGGAGGAAGGACCAGCAGCAACACGGATGTAGATGGAGCTGTCATACAGATGCAGCAGTGGTAGTGGTAGAACCATGGGCAACAGTACAGGATGCAGCAGTGTAGAGGATGTTGGGCAGAAAGGCCTAGCATCAACACAGGTACCGATGCCGGATGATCAGAGTAATACTCAGCTAGGAGTATTGCTAGGGCACAGTCCTCATTAAGAGGGAGTGTTGATTTGGGGTAGCATTAGATGTGCTCTAGCCACGAAATTTGGTGGAGAGGTTGGGGCACATGAGATCTCTAATAACTAGAAAGGGTTTGGGCAGATTCTAAACAAATCAGGAGATATTAAAATAATTAATATTTTTAATGGAGTCCCTAAGTCTAAACTTAGGGAAAATAAAATATTAATGTGTATTAATATGAATCTGTGTGAGAGTGGTCCAAAAGACATGGATCAAGCCAGATCTAATCTTAGCCGTTGATTGTGGACTTAATCTCGACCATTGAGATGTCAACAGGAAAAGTATAAGAGGATGCTTGAGGGTCACTTGGAGGATACACCAGAGCGATCAGTGATTCTATTCCTTAGAGCGGGGTTTGCTAAGAGAGATAGAATTAGTGATCAGGAGAGCAGCCGAGGGGCATTGAGTACATAGAGACAGAGAGGTAGAGATAGTGTTGGGATAGTAGCAAAGCAGCCAGAGAGAGAGAGATGCCGGAGTAGCCAATGCTCACACAGGGCCATGCAGAGGCAGCTAAGTGCTACGCAGAGCACCAGAGGGGCTAGTGTAGCTGACACAGGCCAAGATAGGCTGACGCAGTGCCAGTGTTGGGATAGGAGAGGCTGATGCAGTCCAGATTGGGCAGGCGCTGGGGTTTCTAGGGCAGATTGGTGCTGAGTAGCTGTCGGAAGGATTATTCGGGGTTTCAGCCAGTAGATTTGTCAGAAACCAAGAGGTATTACTGCTAAGGAAATTCTCTGTTGGGTAGGCCAGTTTCGACACCTAGATTGTACTCTGATATTGCTTAATAAGAAAACCCTCAAATCGCTGCACCGGTTTTCCCACGTTGGGTTTTTCCAGGGAAACTAGTCCAAAAATAATGGTGTCATATGATGTGTTTGTACTTGTTTCTTTTAGTTGCTGATCTATAATATGTTGAGCATGCACTAGTGTTTATTTTCAGTATTTACATTGTAAATAACTTGTTAAGGAAAAAATAACAAGTAGGTAGGAATAAATCAGATAAAGTGCATGGAGGGTTTCTAACTAAGTAAACTTAGAATCTTCAACAATTGGTTAAATTGGACATTCTCTCATAAGGAAAGATTGTTGGGTTTTTCCCCTTGGGGTGGGGTTTTCGTAGGGAAAATTGTTGCTGTCTCTTGTCTCATTGTTTCATAGTGATCTCCACTGTTGTACTGAAGTTTATGGTTGAAATTTTCTAAGTATAACTGTTTGATGATTTGAATGCTCTAAAGAAGAAAAAATTGTATCATTGGAAGTAGTTATTAGATTGAAAATTGTTCTAGTCTATCTTGTTCGTAGAAAATCAATAGATCGGAAAAGCACTTCAAGGTGTTGCTTCAACATGGGATCAGGGGTTGTCTCTTGGTACATCGTGAAGCAAAAGTCTGTTGCATTAAGCTCTGTAGAAGCATAGTACATGGCAGTGACAATGGCAACGAGCATGGCAACATGTGCGACCAATATGGCTTCAGAAGTTTCTAGTGGTAATGTTTGGTTAGGGGATAGAGTCAACCGTCATTCACCGTGACAATTAGATTTACATCATGCTATATGAGAATCTAGTATTTCAGGGTTGGTCAAAGCATATTGACACACGATAGCATTTTTTTCGTGATTGTGTACAACGTGGATTAGTTCGACTACAATATGTGCCTATAGATCAATAGGTGGAAGACATTTTGATGATGTCCTTGATAAAGGGAAGTTTGTTTTCATTTGGGACAAGTTGGGTGTTCTGGAGAACACCTTCCTCACTATGAGCAAGTGTTAAATATTGTAGCTCAGACAGGTGTTCTAGCCTTAAGTGGTGTCATTGGCGCTAGGAACACAGGCAGGTGTTCTAGCTTGAAGATGTGTCACTGGGGCGAGGAACATAGAGAAATGAATTACCTCCAAGCCCATGTAATTTTTCCTGAGTTTCACCTAGGAATTGGGATTAGGTGAGATAAGGTTGATTTGCTTCTAGAAGCTTCTTGAAGGTTTGTAAGATGATCTTAGCCATCGATTGGGACAAGATAAATTCTATCTTAGTTGTTCATTTGTGAATGAGAGATTATAAAGGGAAATTGATGGGCAACATTGGGGCATATCAAGTTGGGTGAGGTTTTAGTGTGAAACCAAGAGGGCTTCAGTGACAGTTTTTGAAAATACATTTTCCGGGGTTTATTCTTCATCTGAGATACTTCTAGCTTTTGAGTTTCAAAGGGAGGTTTAACTGACCGAGTTATTATGTAGATAGGGCTAAGATTTTCTCTAGGCCATGAAGGGGTCGTACGATTTGCCAGAGTGGGCTGAGTTCTTCTAGGCGGCACGTGTGGGCCAAGAGAGGGCTGTATGATTTGCAAAAGGAAGGCCGTGGGGTTTTCCTAGCTGATTTGATCAACAGATATGAAGATCGATTTGCCAGTGTAAGGAAAGCAGTAAATGTAATTTCTCATTAGTAGATTTGTTGAAGATTAATAATTAGACCCTCATCCTAAAAACTGGTTTTCCACATGTTGTGGTTTTTCCAGGGACATTTGTCCAAAAATATTTGTGTGAATGGTTTCATATATTCCATTGAATTTTAATTTGGTGAATGGTGTTGTTCATGTTTTCAACTGAAGATCCAACAATTAGCCAAGTAACTTCCATGCATGGAGGAAATTAGATACTTCAAGTAAATTAAGAAATCACCACGAACATGTTAAAGGGAAATTAGACCACAAGAACTTCTTATCGACACCCAAATCATAAAAGCAGGCTTCTTAGCTAGTCTACAAATCCATATCACCAAGACCAGAAACAAGTGACTTATGTTCCTGAGGATATCGATGTCACAATAATCCAATCTTGTGATAACAATTCATCCAAAGTATTCAGTCACTGCAATATTATATAGAATATTAATTGAGGATGGTCAGATCCCTTCTTAGTTCGACAAATTTGTTTATCACTCAGAGGATCCTATCTTCTTTTGTCATCAAAGATGACAACTTGAAGAGTTCCGAAAGATGTGAATAGATTACAAGACAAAGAGACAAATGACATGCCTTGTCAATGATAAGCTTTGTGGACAAAGCTTTTCTGAGGAGGAAGGAAATGTTATGAATATAATACATTAAAATAAAATAAATAATAATAATATTATAATAATAATATCATAATAATGATTAATTAAATAATAATTAGTTATTGAAGAGACATGTCCCAAAAGACATGACTATTCGTGAAGGGGCACCTTGCCTAGTATATAAGCAAGACCCTCATTTGTAACCAACATATTCTTCATTCATACATTTATACAATATATTCTTTATTCCTAAAATGGATTCTTTTACTGTATTCCAAATATCTTGGACTATTTGACATGAGTATACGAACTTTGTTCGTTACATTTATCAACCCTCTTTATTAATGTGATGCAACATTCTAAACTTGTGACATTTTATTGACTACATAGTACTATGACTTATTAATGTACATTGATATGACAATTACAATACATTTATCCTGTCATTGAAGGGTTGCGATATTGAAAATTTATCTTATAAACTTTGATTATCACTTCTATTAATTTCCATCCAAATTGATTGGCATAGAATTGAATTGAGGAAAACATTACTTTTCTATATTCGTTTGGAATGGATCATTTTATTGTCCAGAATTCTGAATAATCATTGCTTGATCAAATTTTCCAAATATTGGATGCAATTGATTTGTTAGGCATATGAAGAATTCAATGTTGAGGCAGCTAAAAGGTCCTTGAGCAACAATGAATGATGAAAGTTGCAGATGATTGAAAAATAAATTGATGGACATACATTAGCTAGGGAAAGTATTTAATGCTATTAGATAGGGTTTATTAATATTGGAGTGATCAACACTAAATGAATATTACATAGGATATTACTGAAGAGTTACACCGAAGAAGTGTTTTCCTTGATAGGAATCTTTTGAATTATTTATATCAGTAACTATAAGAACAATTATTTACATAAGCTATTTAAAGCTACCATCCTATGCATGAATTCCTCTCCACAGCATACACTTCAATGTTTGTGTAGTGGGATTGTTTACTGTTGAATATATGACTTCATTTTGTTACTAGATCATTGTAAACTAAAAGCTGGAATGTGCAAATGTACATTTTTGAAGGAATAAATTGTCTTTTTCTGTTTTTCTGTCAAACAGACTGTGATTCCTAAGAATTTTAGCTGATGGAGAAAACGAAGAATGGATGTCAACTTGCAAAAGAAATTCATTGAAAGGGTCCCACTTCTTTGACTGAGACATTAGAAATCAGAAATCAGTTATAAATCAGGATTGTATGGCAATTCCTTCCACAAGTTATGCGCTATAAAAGGCTACATGGAACAAATCTCTTTCTTTCATCATCCATCATCTTCAGGACAACCCTTCCATACTAACGTTTTCATTACTATTGTACTCCTTTTCATAACAATTATAACAAAAAGTATTACAAATTACAACTAGCCCAAACAGGTTGGGTACCACAAGCAGCCTGCTTGCATGGGCCGAATGGTCCTTGAGGGGAAAACCATTAATACAAGCACTCTGATTGGGCTAAACTTTCGCAGCAGGGGGTGCTATTATGACAAAGTCATAGAGGGAATACACTCACCCAAATTGCTTATGACTTGGCGGAAATTGAATGTTGGTGGGTGGCCTAATATGCCACTGTTTTCACTACTGAACCACAGCTCCATTGACAAATTTCTTCTATGTCCACCTCCATATCTGATTTAAGAGGTCAAAGAGTGACTTTGAGATCTCATAGTTCTACATCTAGTCCTGGGACAGAGAGATGGGAGACAATATACGTTCATTGATTTTTGTTGATACTGGTCAAGTTTTAGCAGATATGCGTCACTATATCATTTCAAAATTGTTTGTCATCTTATAAGGCTTTGGTTTTAGTGTTTGTGTGAATGACTTTGCAAGTGGTCATAATTTTGATTTCATTTTGGTGTTGCGTCAATCTTAATATTCGACTTTATTTTTACGTTGAAACCTATTAATACTAATAAAACACTATACCAATAACATCAGTACACTATATTGCATCTGTGAACACATCATTGTTCATACGTCTATGGCTTGTATATCACTACACTATACTGCTTCTCTGTTTACACTAAATTTCCTTAAAACTGTACAGGGCATTTAATTTTAACTTGAGATCTACTAGGGTTGATTGACATATCTACATTTAGAAGTTTCATTTTTAAGATTTTGCAGATGGATAACTAGATTTGCAGAGTATTTTACTGTAAATAGATTGCTCAGATTTTTTGCTCTCTAATTTGTCCATATGATATTATTCATGATTTTGTTGTTTCCTTTCCAGATGTTTGTTGGCGTGGCTGCAGCTCGTGTTAGGGATCTTTTTTCTCGCGCAAGGGAGTATGCACCTTCCATTATATTCATTGATGAAATTGATGCTATTGGTGCCAAACGTGGTGGACCTGATGTTGGTGGGGTGAGCATTTGGATTTGGACTTCTAGTAGGAAAATTAGAAGCACTAGTCCATGTTCATGGCTAAGTAAGACAACCGTGCTATTTAAGAATGAGAAAAGAAAGTTCCCATTTTTTACATTGCACTCTAAAATGAAGTCTCTTTCTATTCAAAACAAATATACAGGAAGATAACTGGATTATGTCATTCCAGGTTTCAATCTTGTAAATTTTTGCAGGGGTTATTTATATTCGTTGATGCCTGTAAACTTTCTTAAAATGTTGGTTTCACAAAATTTTAACTTCGGTACCACTCTTTTAACGCCTCAGAGATTACATAGAGAGCTTTAGCAGCTTAACAAGCCCTCAAACACATGCCTCAATTCTAATAAAATAAGAAAGGTACTGAAATCTGACCTATAGTAATCTGACACTAATGCAATCTATGAAAATGAATGAAAGGAGATGTAAAGGGTGACTAGGTATTACACTAAAGATAAGTGGCTGCATAATCAAAACGAAATGGTTTAATTCATTTTTGAGCATAACGGAAAAACATACCAGCATGGCTTTGGTACTTATCTTTAGACTGAGAAGAGTTGTGAAAAAAATTTCCATGGGACATATTCACAATCCAGAGTCTTCTACTGAAGAGATCAAGACTACATCAAAGGAAAAGTACAAGAAGGGTGTTGATCTCTCTTGAAAGAAGATCTATGTGGAAAGCATCTTCGAAGAAGGCTTCGAGGATCTTGGAAGCTGTTGTTGAAAGAATCTCAAGAAACATCTTTCAAAGACATTGTTGAAGACTCTTCAAGGATCTTGAAGGCATCAAGAAGGTTGAAGACATCATCAAAGGGAATCTTGATCTCAAGTATCATATTATTACATCACGTCTGAATCTTCAAGTCATATGGGTTCTTTCTGTAAGGAGAGAAATAAGCTTGTTGGGGCATCAAACTATCTAGCGTGGAAGAAAAGAATTGACTTGATACTCAGTGTGAAAATTTGGATGTCCAAATTTCAACTGCAGCAACTGATTACGTTTCTTCTATTTGTTAATTACTAAAGCACATTATTTACTGTTTCCTATAGTAAACACTGAAAATGAATACACTGCAGCCTACACCATTTAAATTATAAACGGAAACAAGAAATTGAACAGGAAAGAGATATAAGACATCTACATAGTTATTTTTGGACAAATGTCCCCAGCGAAACCCAATGCAGGAAAATTGGTGCAGCAGTTGAGGGTTTATTATTAAGCAGTAGTAATTTCTGAGTATGTTTCGTTGGATGCCCAACTGGTTATCTGTTAAAATTGGCAACTAGGGCCAAACTCCATGTGAGTCATCTTATTTATGGCAGCTGAAATTTTTCTTGGCTTCCTCTCATCGGGAGGTGTAGGATTGATCTAAAGATCATCTGATTCTGATAAGTATTTATGGAGATGTGAATTTATTTGTGTGATCGGACAATTTGTCAAGGTCGGCCAACAACCAAACTGCCACCATTTGTGCTCAACGTTTTAGTATAAATAGAGGTGCCTTGAAGGTCATTTGTACACACACTTTTGTGATCTCTTCCTCTCCACTTGTCTTGGGTTTTGGTGGGAGGAGAGATCCTAAGAAGACAATGATGCCCTAAAACGTTGCTCAAAATGAAGCTGCCCTAAATGCTGTCCACAATAAATCTTCCCTAAACGATGTCCATAGTGAAGCTTCCCTAAACGCTGTCCACAGTGATGCTGCCCTAAACGTTGTTCATGATGAAGCTTCCCTAAATGCAGTTATGGTGAAGTCCTAAACGCAGGTCTAAGAGACCCTATAATGCTGATCTATGAGACCCTAAATCTTCTGTCAATGTGCCCTAGCCACAGGCTTGTGAGAAGATTTATTAACAGAAAGAGGAGACATATATACAGCCTATTTAATGCTGAAAGCAGGTCTAATAAGAGACCTTAAGACGCTGCCAAAAGGAAGGCTATTCGCCATCCTAGTTATCTACAACAATCCTATATCACTGTTCTGAAGAGTTATCTACAGCAATCCTATATCACTGTACTGAAGAGTTATCTACAACAATCTGAAGACACCTAGCCGCAGCAAGATGATCTCTCGGAGGAAAGACTTCAAAGGAAGACAGTATATGGATCTGCCTTCTTGCAATGTGTATATATATATATATATATATATTGTAACGAATAAAATATATATAAATAATGTAAAATAATGTAAACAATAATAATTGTAAATAATGATTAGTTAACTAGTAATTAGGTTGAAGAGGCATGTCTAAATGAGACATGACTCTTCATGAAGAGACACTTGCCTGATATATAAGCAAGCCTCTCGTTCTCATTTGTAAATTCATTATCATTCATTCTTATTCATATATTTAATATAATATTTGTATCCTCATGGATAACTTCATATTCCAAGCCTTTTGGAGTAATTAATCTGTAGAAGGAACTTTGTTCGCTTCATTTGGTATCAGAGTAGTTCGGTCCTCTAGGTTGTTTAATCGGTGCACAAAGCTCGTTCTCCGATTCAAGTCTTTGGCTATCAACTATTCATCAAATTTATTGCTGTTGCAGTTCAAGCGTTTCGCTAAATATTTGGGGTTTCTCCATCTCGCTACCAGGCCTTTGGCTATATATATATATATATATAAAATAATAATAAAGATTATTTAAAAAAAAGTCATATAAAAAAAAGAGATTAAAAAAATATAGAAAAAAAATCGAATTCAAAAAAAAGAAAATAAAAAAAAACAAAATAAGTGCATAATAAAGATTAGAGGGAAGCTTTCCAAGAATATTTAAAACTTTTTACGTGGAGAAGCCCGTGGTTTTAAAAACAACCCATGGTAATTGCCGATGGTATTTTTAAAAAGTTAAAAAAAAAGCAAAAAACAAAAGGAATACGTTTTACTTTTTAAGTGGAGAACATTTTAACGTAGTTTTTAAAAACAACCCATGGTAATAGCCCATGGGACCGTGTCATATGAAAAGACGTGACCTTTATATTTATTAAGAGGGGTGACATTAAAAATTATCAAGGAAGTAATTAAGTATATAAAAAAAGGGGACCAATTTATTATTAAAAAAAGAAGTGAAACTATTATTATTATAAGATAATAAAGTTATTTTGAAAAGGGGTCTTAATATAAAGAAATACATACATATATAGAGGGCAACAATATAAAGAAGTATTTTTTTTAATAAAAGGGTATTCAAGTTTTTAACAATCCACATTAAAGGAGAATATTGGAAATATATATATATATATATATATATATATATATATATATTATATATATATATATATATTTATATAATATAAATATATATATATATATATATATATATATATATATATATAATTCCATACAAAGTTAAAAGAAATGAAGAAAAAGAAAAAATATGGAATCCCTGAGTAAGGAACAAAAACAATCAATCGTAAGAGATATAGAACAATTAATTACAATAATTGAGTGACAGGGTGAGGAGAGAAAGAGAATGGATTCCTTCTTCCATTCTCTACATCCAACATCACTTCGACAAAATGATGTTATCTAGTGTACCGAGAAAGTGTAGTTAAAAGATCAAGAGAATGACAAAATAGCCAAAATTCAACAAAGCAAGGAAGTGTTAGAACGCGAACATAAAAATCTTGTGGATATACATTACAAAGAAATAATGGAAAAGGACGAAGAAATTTCTCGTCTCAAGGGCCACGTCGAAAAATTACTTGTGCAAGTGAAGAAGACTACGGTCACAAAGAAAGAACTCAAGAAGCACTTATCAGAACAAGAAGAGGAAACTTCACATTTAAAGAAACTTAATAAAAATCTATTAGAACAAATCAAAGATCTAAAAGATGAAAATATTAAAATTCAAAACACTGAACATAGGGTTGATAAATCAAGTATCAAAGAACTTTTACGACTGAAAAACCATAATCAAAGTCTACTCACTCAAATTAAGAAGCTTGAGGATGATAAGAAAGCATTAAAAGATAAGTTGGAACAATTCACTCAAGAAGAAGCATCAGAATCTCCAGTCGTAGCAGTCCAAGTTGAAAATAAGGGAACGAATACCGATCCAGTGAATATGACAACTCAAGAATACAAGTCAGTTGAAGAAACGAAACACTTAGATGTTGCAGTTCAGACAATGGACATCCCAAGTGAATGTTCCATAACTAATTCAACACCTTCGCCAGAAGAAAATCTAAAAACTCCATATCGACATCCGAATCACGAGAGTAGACCAATCAACCATGCTACATATCGGTACCATTCAGACCAGAAACAAGAAATTGATGTTCCAGATAATAGTGATGTAACCTCAATCCAATCCTATGCTAACAAGTCGTTACAAGTGATCAGAATACTATACAGAAGATTAATCTGGGATGGTCTGATCCATTCTTAGTGTGACAATTTTGTTTATCACTAAGAAGATCATATCAACTTGTATCGACAAGGATGACTATTCCATGATAGAAAGACTTTCGAAGTTGAAAAAGAGATCAAGCCTTTTTCATCGACAAGCTTTGAGGACAAAGCTTTTGGAGGAAGGAGGCAATGTAATGAATAAAATATATATAAATAATGTAAACAATAATAATCGTAAATAATGATTGGTTAACTAGTAATTAGGTTGAAGAGGCATGTCTAAATGAGACATGAATCTTCATGAAGAGACACTTGGCTGATATATAAGCAAGCCTCGCGTTCTCATTTGTAAATTCATTATCATTCATTTTTATGCATATTTTTAATATAATATTTGTATCCTCATGGATAACTTCATATTCCAAGTCTTTTGGAGTTATTAATTTGTAGAAGGAACTTTGTTCGCTTCATATATATATATGTATGTCTGTACTCTTTCGTGGTTTGATGAAAGTAAAGTTTGAAGACAGCATGATGATGAATGCTGCAACATAATAAGGTGCTGCATAATGCAAAGAGGTGCAGCGTGATGTGATGGATGCAGCAGCATGGTATATTGCAACAACATGGTTTATTGCTGCAGCATGGTGCAACACTATGGTACAACATGATGATGGGCATGGATGTATAGCAGCAGCGTGTTGGTGTTGGGTACAATAGTGATGGAATGGTGCAACAATATGATATGATGGGACAACATAGTGATAGGGTGCAGCAATATGATATGATGGGACAACATAGTGATAGGGTGCAACAATATGAAATGATGGGACATCATAGTAATAGGGTACAATAACATGAATGTATTGAAGTGCAACATGTGTATGATGGGTGCAGCGTAGTGCACAGTGATGGGTACAATAATGAATAGGTGCAACATAGTGCACAATACAGTGATGCATAGTGCAGCATGATGATGAAGAGTAGCATTTTGGGTACAACATGATGAGGTACAACTCAGTGATGGTGCAACACAGTGATGATGGACATGGTATGATGGTGCGGCATGGTGCAACACAGTGATAGGTACATCAAGGTGATGGAATCACCTGTGTCCGGATCAACTACCTCATGTGTCATTTTATTAGGGAAGATCTCTGCTCTTATTATGACAAGTCAAAATGTTGACTTTTGATGTATACATACTATCTCTCTATCTCTATCGAACTATTGAAGAACATATAAGAAGAATTGATCAAGGATTTCCCCACATTGGGGTTTGTCCCTGGCTAGCGCCACATCTTGTGTCCTCTTGTCTTGGCTTATCTTTTGCGATTTATGTTTATGTTCTATCTGCATTTTACTATCATGCTAAATGTGTTTGCTAATTTGGAATTGATATTGAGTTAATGTGAAAAATTGAAGTAAATTACTCTCAGCATAGAACATACCTAAAATTAACATGGTATTAGAGTTGAGGTGAAGACAAAACCCAAGCAAGAGTAAAAGAACAATCGTCGAAGACAGTTGGGAAAGGAAAAAAGGATCAATGGATTCCTTATCCCTCTTCAAATTCGCCAAGGGTGAAGTTGAAGTAGAGAATATTATTAGGATGGCGCAACGAAAGCTTCTGATGGCCCACCTAAAGATCACTTCAATGGGAAGTCTGGATCTAAGGGTGGAAAGAAAGACAGATGCCTTGTTTGTAATAAGTTCAACCATTATGCGAAGGAGTGTCCGAATGGCAGGGACACATCTCTTGATGAAGATAACAATCATTCTAGGGACATCTTCAATGATTGGAGGAATGACAGGTAATGCAGGTCATCAAGGAAGCGACTGACTCTTCAGAGAAAGCAAGGAACCCCAGGTATGAAGAATCAAATGTTGTTTCTGATAAGATAAAGAAGCGTTATCTTGTTTTGGCCCTCTCCTTCAGACTCTTTTGGAATCTAGCTTATTGAGTAGAAAGGTGCTCTCTCTAGTTTGGCAGAGATGGAAACAATCGTGGGATTATACTTGGAGTCGATGCCACCTATCCCGGAAGGGGTGTAGGGAATGTTACCCCTCAATTGAATGAGGGTAACTCTATTCATTTATAAAATCTCTTTTATGTTCCTGATCGCAAGAAGAACTTGGTGTCCATTTCGGCGATGGAAGTCAAAGGTTTCAAAGTGGCATTCATCAATGGAAAGGTACGTGTTTGAAAATAAAATTTTCCAAGATGCTTTTACTCAGGGGTTTAGGGTTGGAAATTTGTATCAAGTTGCAGTATGGTCCATTGGGGATCATGTCAATTGACATATCTCATATATAGCACTGGAAGTCTACTTATTATAGGACCCTACCCAATGTGAGTCAGATGGTGATTGGGATGCCTGAATTCAAAAAGAGCATGAAGTCACATGTCTAAGATGTACCGAAGGAAAATCTTACAAGGGAACCATTCCCTTGACGTAGCAGGTCCATAGGAACAACCCGAGGGGTTTGAGATTCATGGTCGGGAATCTCATGTATGTAGGTGGAAGAAAGCCCTCTATAGCAAAACATCCCAGGCTTAGTATGAGAGGATTGATAGCTATCTGATGAAGCTGAGATTCACTAGGAGTGAAGTCGATCCAAACCTTTGCTTGAAGGTTGTGGATGATAGACCTCTCATACCGGCACCTTCTAAGGATGACCTGTTTTTGATAGGTGCAGACCCTATTATTTGCAGAAGTAAGAGGGAGTTGGATTCCGGATGTGGAATGGTAAACTGCAGGCCCGTGACTACCTCTCAGATCTTAACTTTTAGAAGTTATATGGTAGTGACGTCAGACCAGATTTGGGAAATGCCTCTGAGTTTCATAAACTCATTCACATTGATGTTCTTGGTGAAATTCTGTCTGGACATATGTTTTGCAGTTAGCATGATGAGCTCATATATGGTTGAACCTCATTGGATTGGTGCCAAGAATCTTCTGAGATATCTTCAGGGCACGATCTCTCATGGATTGAGATACACTGCCGGAAATGTGAAGCTGCATAATTATTCGAATGCTGACTGGGCAGGCAATGTAGAGGATCGCTAGAGCACTTCTGAGTGTTGGTTCTCTTTGGGTTCTACTTTGATATCCTGGATGAGCAGGAAGCAGAAGTCGGTTGCTATAAGCACCGCTGAGACCGAATACATAGCTACGAGTATGACTTCGTGTGAAGTTGCTTGGTTGCGGAAGCTCTTCAGTGAGCTATTTGTACACATGATGGATACCACCGTGATCTTCTATGTCAACCAGGGGGGTATTCAATTGTTGAGGAATCCTGTATTCTATGATTGCTCCAGTATATAGACATCAGATACTACCTTATCTGGGATATGGTACGTCGATGAGCGAGGAGGCTTTATCGCATTAAGATTGATGTATGGTCGCAAACATTCTGTCAAAGCCATGGAAAGGTCAAATTTGTGACTTTCTTGAACGACTTGGAGTCTTTGAGAGGTCTTCTTATGAGGGTCTTGCATGTTGCATGCATTGAGCTTTGGGAGCTTTGGGGGGCTTGGGGTACTACTGGAGCAACACATGACCATAGGGCGATTCACCCTCCCCTAATGGTGCGCTGTGTACAGGGTGAATGCCTCAGCCTTTCCTGTGATATCCCGAGGCGACTTAGGGATAGGATGAATGGTTCTCCTGTCGAGGCATCCTACCCATGTAGTCTGGGACTCATGGGAAGTACCCCTCATCTGGCCAATGAGCAGGGAAATGGGGTTAGGGACCATAGTAGTACTATCGATGGGTGCATTGTTGTATCTACCGTACTCCCTATGCTACGATGGCCTACATTGATTTGGGATCAATGAAATTGATCTGGGATCAGTATGACTCTCTTTTGATATTGATCTGGGATCAATGAAACTAACTTCAGGTCAGTAAGAGTGACATAAATCACTCTTTTTTGGAACTGATATGGGATTAGTAAGAGTGGTACGACACACTCTTTTCATATGGAACTGACTTCAGGTCAGTAGAGAATGGTATGAGACATTTTCGATCAATTCTTCTTCTTCATGGTTCAACAAAGAAGAGCTTAGTAGAGCAGAGCAGAGCTCAGTAGAGCAAAGCAGAGCTCAATAGAGCTCAACAGAGCAGTGCAGGGTACTGATGGTAGAGACAATACAGTCTGGTAGATGGATCAGTGGATGGAGTTCTCCCTAGTTGAGAGGGAATGTTAAAATTGGCAACTAGGGCCAAACTCCATGTGGGTCATCTTATTTATGGAAACTGATATTTTTCTTGGCTCCCTCTCATCGAGAGGTGTAGGATTGATCTAAAGATCATCCGATTCCGATAAGTATTCACGGAGATATGAATATATTTGTGTGATGGGACAATTCGTCAAGGTCGGCCAACAACCAAACTGCCCCCACTTGTGCTCAACGTTTTAGTATAAATAGAGGTGCCTTGAAGGTCATTTGTACACAAACTTCTTGTGATCTCTTCCTCTCCACTTGTCTTGGGTTTTGGTGGGAGGAGAGATCCTAAGAAGACAATGTTGCCCTAATGGAGATGATGCCCTAAAACGTTGTTCAAAATGAAGCTGCCCTAAACACTATCCACAATAAATCTTCCCTAAACGCTGTCCATAATGACGCTGCACTAACCGCTGTCCACAATGACGCTGCCCTAAACGTTGTTCATGATGAAGCTGCTCTAAACGCAGTTATAGTGAAGTCCTAAACGCAGGTCTAAGAGACCCTATGACACTGATCTATGAGACCCTAAATTTGTTGTTAATGTGCCCTAGTCGCAGGCTTGTGAGAAGATTTATTAACAGAAAAAGGAGACATATATACAACCTATCTAATGTTGAAAGCAGGTCTAATAAGAGACCTTAAGACGCTGTCAAAAGGAAGGCTATTCGCTGTCCTAGTTATCTACAACAATCCTATATTACTGTTCTGAAGAGTTATCTACAACAATCTGAAGACACCTAGCCGCAACAAGATGATCTCTCGGAGGAAAGACTTTAGACGAGGACAGTATATGGATCTGCCTTCTTGCAACATATATATATATATATATATGTATGTATGTATGTCTGTACTGTTGTTAATGTGCCCTAGTCGCAGGCTTGTGAGAAGATTTAATAACAGAAAGAGGAGACATATATACAACCTATCTAACGTTGAAAGCAGGTCTAATAATAGACCTTAAGACGCTGTCAAAAGGAAGGATATTCGCTGTCCTAGTTATCTACAACAATCCTATATTACTGTTATGAAGATTTATCTACAACAATCTGAAGACACCTAGCCGCAACAAGATGATCTCTCGGAGGAAAGAATTTAGAGGAGGACAGTATATGGATCTGCCTTATTGCAATATATATATATATATATATATATATATATGTATGTATGTATGTCTGTACTCTTTCATGGTTTGATGAAAGTAAAGTTTGAAGACAACATGATGATGAATGCTGCAACATAATAAGGTGCTGCATAATGCAAAGAGGTGCAACATGATGTGATGGATGCAACGACATGGTATATTGCAGCAACATGGTTTATTGCTGCAACATGGTGCAACACTATGGTACAACATGATGATGCGCATGGATGTATAGCAACAACTCGATATTGCAACAGCTTCTTGGTGTTGGGTACAACAGTGATGGAATGTTGCAATAATATGATATGATGGGACAACATAGTAATGGGGTACAACAACATGAATGTATTGAAGTGCAGCATGTGTATGATGGGTGCAACATAGTGCACAATGATGGGTACAATAGTGAATAGGTGCAACATAGTGCACAATACAGTGATGCATATTTCAACATGATGATGAAGAGCAGCATGTTGGGTACAACATGATGAGGTACAACTCAGTGATGGTGCAACACAGTGATGATGGACATGGTATGATGGTGCAGCATGGTGCAGTGCAATGATAGGTACAACAAGGTGATGGAATCACTTGTGTTTGGATCATCTACCTCATGTGTCATCTTATTAGAGAAGATCTCTACTCTTATTATGATAAGTGAAAATGTTGACTTTTGATGTATACATACTATCTCTCTCCCTCTGCTGAACTATTGAAGAACATATAAGAAGAATTGATCAAGGGTTTCCCCACATTGGGGTTTGTCCCTTGCTGGGGCCACGTCTTGTGTCCTCTTGTCTTGGCTTATCTTCTGCGATTTATGTTTATGTTCGATTTGCATTTTACTATCATGCTAAATGTGATTGCTAATCTGGAATTGATATTGAGTTAATGTGAAAAATTGAAGTAAATTGCTCTCAGCATAGAACATACCTAAAATTAACACTATTTGATATATATAGAAAAACTGGATAGAACAAGTAGTGAGATGCTCTCACCCTGTCACTGGAAGAATCTGACCCTGATCTCGCTGGAAAGAGGCTCTGCGTCCCTTCTGCGTCAGCCTCTGCGTCAACCCTCCGTGGTGTCTATGTTACCTCTATTGGGGACTTTGCTGCTCTTCCTTCTGATCCTCTACTACCCAGAAACTTGGATTTCCAGCCTCTTGGTCTTACACCACGACTCCCGGCTTCTAAACCTCGATTTTCTCAGCTGGAAATTCGATCTCCCTCTAGGCTCTGCGCTGCCACTGTGTCAGCACTGCGTAGGCCAACGTCAGTGTTTCTCTGGATGTCGTTTTGTCCTCTCTGCTTTGTACTCTCTGGCCCAGGAAAAGACTCCTCACCAAATACTATCCCTGCCCCTCTCTGCAAAAGATCACTATCAGAAATCTCTACGATAGCTTCTCTGCTTCAGAAAATCGAACTTCTAATCTCCTCTTTGTGTGTTTTCCAAGTGTCCCTCAAGCTTCTTCTTATATCTTTCTGTTGGACAACCAACAACTCAGGTTAACTTCTAATCAATGGCTTATATCATTTTGGCTTGATCCTCGACTTCTTCTAGAAGTTACACCTGTTGACCATTGGAGTGGCACATGATGATTATATGAAGACTCCACGCCCAAGGATGATCTAGAGGACAGTTGTACCACCATATATCATCAATCAACAGAGTTTTTTAACTCTACTTCTATCTTCTCGTCATCTTTCTTGTATCCAGATTCCACACCCTACGGGGAATTGTAATAAGTGATACTAGTAATGATGAGTTTTTGAGTCTATAACAGGCCTAGGATGTTGGGACTCGATCAACAAATGAGTACACGTTGACGTATTTTTTTATCTGGTTAATTATCCCTTCTTTTTCAGAGGCAGATAATTTTCTGGGGTTTTTCACTCATTTTTTACCCCAAAGCCAGGGTGACAGTTTGAAGGTTGAGCCCCTAATACATATTAGTGTCTAGAGTCGATGTATATTACCATACTAGATTACACAAAAAAATTCGTGGAATTTGGTTAGGTCTAGGTAGTCATTTTAATTTTTTTTAGATTTTCCGCACTGCGGAAATTGCTAATAAAATTGTATTTTTAATGTAATAAGTGATGTCTAGAGAAGTTGTATGGGGTATGAGTAATGGAATTTTCACCTCTCACCTTCAACTTTCTACTATGACACACTTTGAGGGGTTAAAAATGTGTTTTGAAGTTTTGAACCCTCAAAACCCACTTTTCCTAAGTTTAGTGGGAAATCTAGCAATTAATTAAGCCAAAAATTAAATAAATGGAGAAAAATAAATATACACACATGCTAAATGTTGTGGAAATGAGGTGGAAAATTATGGGGGAGTTAAAGTGAAGTCCCAAGGTGATGTGGACTCCTAAAATCAAGGAAAGGACATGTGCTCAAATAAAATGGAATTTCTGGCATTAAATGAGAAAATTGCTTAGTTGGAACTTCGAATTTGTGAAGTTAATGCACATTTGGGAGGATTTGAGAGAATATTTGGTGGAGATTTTTGTGGGAAATTGATCCCATATGGGTTACCACCCATATATACTTATCATTCTATCATAAAATTCGAATTTGGCACATAAGGGAAGAAGAAAATGATGTCCGCTTACCAGAATTCGATTTTTACACTTGGCATTGGAGCTCCATTCAGCAAATTCGAATTTCTGTTTGGGATTGTCATCTCATGCCACTTGTTTAATCACTTCTACATTGGGATAGACTCAAATTCCTTTTGTCATTGTCATTCTTCATTGGGATTTGCTCTCAACTCTCTATATAATAGAGCCATGGGCTCTCATATTGTATTATAGAACGAGCTATTGGGCTTACGAAGACTCTGCTGGATTTTGTATTCATTTTCATATAATAAAAGAGACTTTGGGGTACTATTGTGTTGGTGTTCTCCTTCCATTTCTTGAGATGATGTTATTTCAATTGTTGTGTTTTACATTCTACATGTATTTTGGATTATGCTAGTTATCATTTTTCCACTTGTTTGGATTAACATATGCAAGCTATCTTGTATGGTTTTTGGGTTAGAGAAATACTCTAGGAAGAGGAGCACTAGAAATTTTTTGGTGAAATCTCTAGCCTTCTCCTCCATTGTATAATCTAATCCCTTATGATTTTTCCAAGTGTGTAGAGATCTTTAGATTTGGTTGAAGGCTTTACTTGGGCGTGAGGTAGCTCTCTAATAGACAAACTAACTCCCTAGATCAAGAATAGAAGGACCCAATCGGTTTGCCTCAAGGTTCTCATCAAATATCACATAAATTTATATTAAATATTTCTCTTAATCAATATCTTGTGCTTTCAAGGATTTTATTTGCTACCTAGAGAATTGTTTTATCTAGACAAGTATGGAGTTCTACTTGCATGTCTTGATCTAGTTCTTGTATACTAATTGTAGATTATCATTTTGACTCTTTCATGTCATCTTTGCCTCCATTTCAGGATTGCTTTGCTTTCAATTTTTGAAGCATTCTACTTCCGTTTTAAGCAAAATACAATTTCATTTCTTAAAGAGCAAATACTTGGAAGGCATTGGTTGTTTATGTATTTCATGCTTACCTTATGATGGTTATTGCTCATATCAGTTTTTTGCATATAAATTTTAAAGAAATAATCTATTCAACTCTAACAATTCTCCTAGAAACTCACATCTCTTTTTAACTTAACTTTTCATTAGGAACAACCCCCCTTAGCTAAGCTAGGAGATAACTTAAACGGAGAGAGAAGGGATGTAGTATGACAACCCCTTCTCTGAGTTCCCTGCCGCCAACCACACCTTGTGGGGTTGAAGGTTTTTATCACTGACTTGTAGGTAGGTGTAGGCGGCAGGGTCAACATCTTAAGTGATTAAACAAGTGGCATGAGGTAGCAATCCCAAAGAGAAATTCGAATTTGTTGAATGGAGCTCCAATGCCATGTGTAAAAATCGAATTCTGGCAAGTGGAATTGGCTCCAATTCCATTTTTCATTGTCATACTTCATTGGTATTTGCTCTCAACTCTCTATATAATAGAGACATGGGCTCTCATATTGTATCATGGAATATGAGCTATTGTGCTTGAGGAGACTCTGCGAGATTGTATTCACTACTTGCAATATAATACAATAGTCTTTGGGGTAAAGCGTGATGGTGTTCTTCTCCTTGCATGTGTGGTAAATTCTTGACTTGTTGGTATGTTTCTGTTTATTTCCTCATGTCATTATTTTTTCCATGCTTGTTTCAAGTTATGTTAGTATGCATCTATCTCATATTAACATAAGAATTAATTATTTTCTTTAGGAAAAGAAATCTTCTAGTGGATAATAGATGTATTTATAGGAATTCTTTCCACTGCACTTATTTAATTTCATGTCGATTTAATGATTTGTGGTGAAGTTTTGTAAATGAATTATTATTTGGTCAAGCTTTTCAAGCACAAGGGGAAATTCTCAGAGGAATCAACCCATTCTTGAAAAATATGGAAGGAAAACCCGCATTTTTCGAATTCCAAAGTCTCATCTATATCTTATTTGTGTCCATGCTTTGATTTGTAGACTTATTCATCTTGAAAGCATTTATATCTTGTGCTAACAGTTTATTGTTTCACTTTTTCGGGTTATTTTGCAATGTTGCCAGGAAATGTGGGTTCGGGGATGGGTACGTTATTTTTTGAAACAGGGTGCGTGGGTTCGTCGGGGGCATATTATAATTCTTATGTATAATATATAAATATTATATTTATAAATTATAATATATATGAATTTGTATATTTTTCAATTTTAAACAAGAAAACTAAAATAGTTATGATTTAAGCTTTATACATTTAAATATGCACATCATTGAACATTCAACATTCACAATGAAATTTCAAAATTTCTAGTTTGATATCAAGTGCAAATTGGAGTCTACATATTAATAAGAATCATGATATATGTCCATTGTCATACTACATTCAAAATTTGCCTTAAGGCATCTCCAAACAAGAACTAAGAAATTTTAAAATACTAAAATAAAAATAGCTAATAGTGAACTATGGCTTCCTCAAGCCATGTCATCAACATCACCCAGATCTTTAGTTAGCATGCTCTCAATGTAGGAATCACTCTTTCATCTTGAGGCACCTGCTCATCCATAGCAATTGGAGGTAGCTCAATAAGGCCATCTGGTTGTATCTCCTCGTCCACACACATATCGTCATCTATGTATTGGTCCCATCTCTTGAAAGGACCCTGCTTGTACCTATGGTCTTTTCGAGATATGAGATGAAGTGTGCTATGAATGTACACTAAGTTCTCTGCCTTATTTGAGCCCAACTTTTTTCTCTTCACTGAATGGATAAAGGCGTAAATACTCCAATTCCTCTTGCAAGACGAAGAACTAGCTACTTGGAATATTAGCGGAAGCCCATTAAATTAATTAAAAATATAAAAATGAAAACTAAAATGAACCTCAAAGAACCCTAAAGAACCCGATTTTGGGGTTCCAAGTACCCATCATCAGGGTTCTCCGTACCTATCAAGACAAAAGAACCCAATTTTTTTAATGGAGACCCTGGTTCTTCATTGAAGAACCCAGTTCTTATGGGTTCTTTTCAGAAGAACCCGTACTCGACTCTGGTACTTGGGGACGAGAACCTGGGACGGGTTCGAGAACCCCACCCCAGTGTTCGTGAACCCATGCAACATAGCTATTTTTGCTTCCATTTGAAAGCATTTCACTTCATTTTAAGCAAAATACAATTTCATTTCCTAAAGAGCAAATACTTGGAAGGCACTGGTTGTTTATGTATTTCATGATTATCTTATGATGGTTATTGCTCATATCAATTTTTTGCTTTTAAATCTTAAAGAGATAATCTATTTAACTCTAACAATTCTCCTAGAAACTCACATCCTTTTTAAATTAACTTTTCATTTGGGACCACCCCCCTTAGCTAACCTAGGAGATAGCTCAAACAGAGAGAGTCGGGATTAGTGTGACAGCCCCTTCTTTGAGTTCCCTGCCACCAACCACACCTTGTGGGGTTGAATGCTTTTCTCACTGACTTGTAGGTAGGTGTAGGCGGAAGGGTCAGCAACACCCACAATTTAGATTAATAGCCATTAATTATTTTATGATCCTAAGTTTAGACTTAGGGTCCCATTAAAAATAGTTAATTATTTTAATAAAACCGTCTCCGGGTGGAATTTCCCAAAATGATTTCTAGGTATTGGAGAATGCATGTGTCTAAGCCTCCCCTCAAAATTTGAGACTTAGAGCACATCCGATGCTACTAGAAATCAACACTCCCTCTTAGAGAGGAATGTGCTCTAGCAATGCAACCTGCTGAAGCATCACTCTGTTCTGTAACATCTCCTTCTGTATTGCTGATGTCTGACATCCTATCCACCAACTACTACACAAATGTTGCATCTGTACTTTTGCTCACCCTGCCACTGTCAACACTGCATCCGTATTGCAATTCCCTCTCAATTCTGCATCCGTGCTGCTGCTGGCACTGCCACTGCCAACTGCATCTGCACTGCAACCTTCTCCAATTGCTGCTACTGCATCAGCAACAGAAAAGCATCCCAAATTACTGAAATGGTGTTCAATATGATGTATCTCGTTGCTGGAGCCTGACTGTTGCTAGTCTCTACGGTGACCCTCTGAAGACTCTGCGCTGCTGCTGACCTCTACTCTATGCCATCTGCACTGTTGCCAACTTTGCTCTGCACTGCTCAGTGTCTAGCGCTACTAGCCTCTGCAACTGTCACTCCGACACTCCTCTACACCAACTGACACTGGTCCATCCTACTACGTCTGATCTGGGCTCTCGTAGAAAGGAATTGATCCAAGAGGTGGGCTCCTCAAGGATCCTGCCCATTTGTAGCGCTTTCGAACTACAAGTCTAAATCAACCCACCTCCCTCTTGGAGGTATCTTGACTGTCATGGCAAACTCATCCTCCTCGATCTTCGCGGTTGCAACTTTCGGATCATGCTTCTCATCTTTGCCCTTCTTTCTGAGATAACACCGTGTTGTGTAGTGAACCACTTCCCCACACCTGAAGCATTTGATCTTTGAAACATTTTTCTTCTTCTTCCGTTGCTCTTGCTGCCCGTTGGATGCGAGGTCTGCATTCTCTTCCTCCTCCTTGTGCTTCAACCCACTGTCGCTGCTTCCATAAAGTTTACACTTGACCAAGTCCCTCCTCAGCTCTTCTTGCTTAAGAGATGCCCACATCTCATCCTAGTTTGGCAAAGTCGCCCTGCCTATGATGCTTTGGACAAAGACTTGCCACTCTTCAGATATTGAATTTTAGGCTAGTCTTTCCATCTTAGAACATTGAGGCGTTGACCCCACAGCTGCCAATTCATCTAGGGTCTCCTGAAGCTTTGCAAGGAACGGATCAATGTGTTCCCCCTTCTGCATCTGCATAGATCTCATCTTCTGCTCCAAGTACATCTTCCGCTGCTCGGAAGATCCTTGATACAGTGTCGATAATGCATCCCACATCTCCTTGGCAGTGTTTCTGCTAGCGATGTGACAGAATATATGATCCTTCACTCTGTCGAGGATCATTCTTTTTGTCTTTGTCATTTCTCCCTTGTACTTCTTGAGCGGATTCGGATCCGCGGGCTCAACTACCATGTTGACGACGTAGACTTTGAGAAAATGCTCATCCAGAAGGCATGGCATCCTTTCCTTCCAGATCACATAGTTAGATGCCCCATCCAACCTATCTCGATCTCTCAGTCCATTGGCTTCCATCTCTGCCAATCAAAAAATTTGAATAGCCTCCTCTCTCCTCTGGACAACACTAGATTGGCTTACGCACTCCCTTTTGGAGCTTGTGGATCTGCCCCTCTTCGTTGCTGCTCATCTAGTGAGAATTCAGACTCCTTTGCTGGAAGTCCTTTGAGGAAGAATTCCCTCACCCGTGTCTCTCTCTTCCCTCTGACGTCTTTTTGCCTGGCATCTGCCTTGTTAAATTATGGTATGTTTATGCCTAAGAGCAATTTACTTCAAATTTTCTTATTAGCCCAATATCAATTTCCAGAATTGCAATCACATCAACATGATAGTAAAATGCAGATAGAACATAAATGTAAACAGTAGAAGACAAGCCAAGACAAGAGACACAAGATGTGGCACCAGCGAGGGACAAACCCCAATGAAGGGAAACCCTTGATCAATTCTTCATTCTTCAATGATTCAACAGAGAGAGAGATAGTACAATTACACAAATCCGTGATTTTATGACAGCAGTAATAAAACCCTAACTAACAAATTCAAAGCTGGTCAAATAGTTCAGAAATGACCTCAAGTCAACCTCAGTCAACTCGGCCTCCAACAACAATGATAGGCCGTCCAAAACAGTCCAAGAATGATGGTCAAACAGCAGCCAATGCATGTGCAGGTCTATGGTCAACCCTCAACAATCAACAGTGAACACTGGTCAAATGTATGGTCAAGACTCAAAACAAGTCAATGCTTGCTATCCAGAACTGTGGCTTGCTTGGAGAGACTCCCAACACTAATCCGCAGTCAAAGATACCTCCTTGTTGGTCAACGCAGTCAAAACTCAACCCTGCTACTCCACGGTCAACCTAAGTCAATGCTGCTGTAGATCAGACCTGTGTCCTTCCTTCTTCCCGCGTGTGAGTGCCCTGCTCCTCCTACGCATACCCAATCCGACTAGGAGAGAGAAGAATGAGATGATGAGATGATGGGAATACTGTCACAAGGTCTCCTCCTTTTATATGCCACATTGAGGATAAGTTGGGGGTGTAAAACACCGTTTTGTTCATTGGCCGACCTTAACAAATTGTCAAGAAAAATACAAATAAATTCATATCTCCATGTATACATGTCGGAATCGGATGATCGTTATATCAATCCTACACCTCTCAATGAGATGAATCCAAAAAAAATATCAGCTGCCATAAATAAGGTGACCCACATGGAGTTTGGCCCTAGTTGCCAATTTTAACATGCCTGCAAAAGATACTGCATCCCACCAGAAAATCCCTCTTCGCTGAAGCTTTTGCTGCGCTGCTCCCTTTGCCGCTGACAGATTTCGATCTGGAAATCTTATCTCTCTGTTGACTCACTGAGAGAGAGATTTACCACGAAAATCTAGCCCTCCTGGCCTGAACTACGCAATCCCTTTGGGGATTTCAATTGCTGCCTTTGCAAGAATTTCGAATTCCCTTCTTCCTTTAGCATTGGGTCTTTTGGCTCTACTCTTCTTGTTTCACTTGCAGCTCTGATATCATGTAAAAATTTGGATGCCCAAATTTCTACTGCAGTAATTAATTACATTTCTCCTATTTGTTAATTACTGAAGCGAATTATTTAATGTTTCCTACAGTAAACACTGAAACGATTACACTGCAGCCTAAACCATTTAAATTATAAACACAAACAAGAAATTGAACAGGAAAGAGATACAAGACATCTACACAGTGATTTTTGGACAAATGTCCCTGGAGAAACCCAATGCGGGAAAACCGGTGCAACAACTGAGGGTTTATTATTAAGCAGTAGTAATTTCTGAGTACAATTCATTGGATCCCCAACTGGCTATTCGATATAGAGAAAAACTGGACAAAACAAGCAGTGAGATGTTCTCACCTTGTCACTAAAAGAATCTGACCTTGATCTCGCTGGAAAGAGGCTCTGTGTCCCTTCTGCTTAACCTCTGCGCAGAACTGTTTCAACACTATGTGGTCTCTGCGTCACCTCTACTAGGGACTGCGCTGCTCTTCCTTCTGATCCTCTGCTACCCAGAAATTTTGATTTCCAGCCTCTCGGTGTCACACCCCGACTCCTGGCTTCTGAAACACGATTTCCTCAATAGGAAATTCGATCTCTTTCTAGGTTTTGCACTGCCTTTGCATCAACACTGCATAGGCCAACGTCAACCTTTCTCTGGATGTCATTCTGTCCTCTCTGCTTTGTACTCTCTGTCCTAGGAAAAAAAACTTTCACCAGATACTATCTCTGCCCCTCTCTGCAAAAGATCACTATTGAAAATCTCTTCGGCAGTTGCTTTGCTTCAAAAAATCGAACTTTTGATCTCCCCTCTGTGTGTTTTCCAAGTGCCCCTCAAGGTTCCTTTTATATCTTTTTGTTGGATAACCAACAACCTAGATTAACTTCTAATCAATGGGTTAGATCATTTTGGCTTGATCCTCGTCTTCTTCTAGAAGCTACACCCACAATTTAGATTAATACCCATTAACTATTTTAATTTCCGAAGTTTAGACTTAGGGTCCCATTAAAAATAATTAATTATTTTAATAAAACCGTCTCCCGGTGGAATTTCCTAAAACGATTTTTGGGTATTGGAGAATGCATGTGTCTAAGTCTCCCTGCAAAATTTGAGACTTAGAGCACATTCGATGCTATTAGAAATCAACACATAGAACAAGAAATAATGGAATATGTTACTGGGAAAATCACTGAACTAGGCAAGGACAAGAATCAAGAACTAGCAAAGTACAAGAAAGGGGAAGTAAGGGCTCAAAGGATCATAGTTGAATCAATTAAGGATTCTCTGGTTCCATTTGTTGCAAACTTGAAAACTTCCAAGGCTATGTATGAGAAGTTAGTGAATTCTTATTCTGTAATTACAATAGGACAAAAGATGTATTTGTGGAACAAGTTATATAGAATGAAGAAATCAAAGGATGAGGATGTGACATCCTTTCTCATGAGAGTCTCTCAACTAAGAGACCATCTGCAAGGACTTGGTGAACCAATTATTGATTCTGAGGTAACCGTTTGTGTGCTAAATGCATTGCCACCAGAATGGAGCAACTTTGCAACAAGCATCTACTCCAAGAAGGATTCAAATCTCTTTGATGAGTTGTGGGCTTAATGCATATTGGAATAATCAAGGATCAAAGTAAAAGATGATATTGGATTAGATGAGCAATCTCAAGCCTTTATAACCTGAGTTAAGAAGATGAAGAAAGGAAAGTTTGGTAAGTCCGAGAAGAAACACATGTCCAAGGTTCTGTTGAGAAATCTAGGGAAGCTAGATTAGGTAATTTCTCTTACTCTCATAACTGTTTGTGATGTATTTTTACTTAACTAAATTAGCTTCTTCTTTCACTTGATTATATTTAGTGTTCTTTTCATTAAACAACTACCAAATCATAAAGAATAGTAAGACAAGAGGACACAAGATGTAGGCGATCAACTAGGGCCAAAACCTCTCCACTTGAGAGGAAAACCCACAAGAATTCTTCTCTTCTTATAGAACTTCAGTTAACGAATTCCAAGACCTAAGACCATTGACATAGACCCTTCCAAGACCAAGTCAACCATTCTCCTTGATGAGCTTTCTTTCTAGCAATTTCGTCTCTAGCAAATTTGAAAAAATTCCAGTGATGTGGTTGTAAGATATCCCAAGGCCTAGCGTCAAGATTGGTTTTTTGTCCTAAGTTTCCCTAGGCTAGTTCCTCATAGGGATCATTTTGCACCTTCAACTGAAAATTAAGTCTTTGGTCCCCTTCTCCGTTGCTAAACTCCTTCCTCTTGACCTAACCTAGGTCCAATTGGTTCCATACCTTTGAAAAGTCAACTCTTAAAAAACCACTGGAAACCAAGTTCAACAAGGATTTTAGGGTTTTAGAAGCTCCTTTTTAATTCACACTCCTTCAACCTAGCCCTTAAATCCTCATCCCCTTCTCATAGAAAGCTTTGTACCTTGCTTAAGAAGCAAACAAGTCCCATTCTTGACCCTCCCCTAAGAGAGGGGCCCTAAGATCACTTCACACCCATCTTAGTTGATCTGTCTTTTATAAGCGATCCTCTATATATTGGGTCCCCTCCCATCAGTGGAAGTCCATAAAGAGTAGGAAGCTTTAGCTGTAGTGACCGTGGGCTTAGCTTCATTGTTGCTCTTGACCTAGCAAGCACCCCTTTAGGACCCCTTGCTAGTTTGAGCGGTAACAGGATTCACCCCATATCCTATTATTGATCCTTCTGTTCTTGTGATTCCTCTCATATCAGGACTCCTCCCATTGGTGAAATTCTGTAAAGAGTAGGGAACTTTAGCTGAGGTGACATTGGGTTATTGCTCCATTGTTGTTACTTGACCTAGTAGTAGTTTTTTTATAGGATCCCTTCCTAGGGCCCTTGCTAGTTTGAGTAGTAACAGGTATGAACACCTTTATGTAGGTTTTAACCTCGTACATAAATTACCTACATACGAATTGTAAAACACAGAAAATAAACAATGCGAGAGCATAACACATAAAACACATATACACAGAGATTTTCCCCTTGATCCCAAAACCGGGACTACCTGCTTGATATTTTATTATTTTCCTTTCAATGTTACAATACATATTTATACATGTCGAAGCATCCAATACCATGGACTGAAAACCATTGCGTCCAAAACCATGGACCAAAAACCATCGCGTCCAAAACTATGTGCGAAAAATCATGCACAAAACCATAGCTAGGTCCGCCCAACCTAATATAGGGTCCAAAAACAAAATTTTCCGGGGCGCTGCCTCGAACCCCATAGAGTGGGGTTACCTGCACCCCTCAAACTCCCTGTGACTCCCCCCACTATGCAATCGGCGCAACGAAGGGGGGGCTCCGCCCCCCTTCTAACCCCCCGGTTAACTACATGGGCTAGTTGTGGAAAGAATATAACACAACCCAACATTCTCCCACTTGTTGTTTTCTTTCCACAGGGGATCACAAGAGAGCTTAGTCATTTATCCAGCGCTGCAACGCCCATTGTTTCTCTACACCAAGAGAACTTCTCAGAGCTCACAAATTTTATCAATGCATCTATAGTATTCTTCAAAGTGTCCACCTTTACTAGCAACACCCTTTTGTCTTCTATCATATCCCTCACAAAGTGATACTGAACATCAATGTGCTTTTTCTTTGAATGATATGCAGAGTTCTTTGCCAAGAAAATTGTACTTTAGCTATCATAGTCTATCCTTATAGCTCCCTGTACTAACCCCATACTTGAACACAATCTCTACAACCAAATTGCTTCTTTGCTTGCATTAGTGGCTTCCATGTAATTTGCCTCTTTAGTTGATAGTGCCACTACAGATTGTTTCTTACTCATCCAACTGACTGCACCTCCAAATAGGTTAAACACATAGCCACTTGTAGATCTTCTCTGATCTAGATCTCTAGCCCAGTTTGCATCAACAAAGCCACGAATATCCAACATTTTGTCCAATCTTGGTCTTCCTTGGTAGCACAAACCATAATCACTAGTGCCACGCGAATACCTGAAAACCCGCTTCACTGCTGTCCAGTGCTCTTTCCCTGGTTTTGACATAAACTTGCTCAATAATCCCACTGCATGTGCAATGTCTGGTCTAGTACACACCATTGTGTACATCAGGGTATCGACTGCACTTGCATATGGAACACGGGACATGTCCTCTTCCTCTTCTTGTGTCTTGGGACACTGTTCAGCAGATAACTTCACACCTATAGGAATAAGAACCTTCATAGGTTTACTATCCTGCATATTAAACCTCTGCAGTATTGTCTCGACATACTTCCTCTGGTTTAACCAAAGCTTCTTCTTTTCCCGATCTCTTTTAATTTCCATGCCCAAAATATAGTTTGCAGCACCAAGATCTTTTATGTCGAATTTGGAGGACAATTGGGTCTTCAGATCCTGGATAATTCCTTTGTCATTTCCAACCAACAACATTTCATCCACATACAAGACCACATAAATAACACGGTCACCAATTAATTTAAAATACACAGTGTTCTGCTTTACTTCTGGTGACGCGAAGTCCCCATATAAATGTATCAAATTTCTGATACCACATCCTTGGTGACTGTTTTAACCCATACAGAGACTTCTTTAACTTGCATACCATTTCTTTCTTACCCTTCACCGCAAAGCCTTTAGGTTGTTTCATGTAGATTTTCTCTTCCAGATCCCCATGAAGAAGTGTTGTCTTCACATCCATCTGTTCTACTTCAAAATCAAAAGCAGCAGCAACAGATAAAAGTAATCTAATAGAAGTTTCCTTCGCAATAGGAGAAAAAATATCACCGAAATCAATTCTCGGCACCTGGGAATAACCTTTTGCTACCAATCGAGCTTTGTATTTCTCCACCTTTCCTTCTACATTTGTCTTCTTCTTGAACACCCATTTGCTACCAATGGGTTTCCTGCCAGCCGACAACTCCACCAGATCCCAAGCCTCATTTTTGTGCAAAGATGCCATTTCATCAACCATGGCCTCTTTCCAGAGTTTTCCATCATTTGAATCTATTGCTTCTTTCACAGTTCTGGGATCATCATCAGTAATAGATAAAGAAAAATTTGAACAGAAAGCAGATGGACTATACCTTTCTGGTTGTCTTTTTTCTTGAACTGATCTTCTCACACCTGGAGTTTGTGGCTCTTCATCTTCTGATTCCTTCTCTATTGTAGAGTTTGATTCTTTCTGCTTAAGCTCAAACTCTATCTTCTCAGGTTCTTTTGGTTGGACTTCATGTTAATAACATCTTTTACCTCTTTGAACACTACATCTCGGCTGTACACAACCTTCCTTGTTACTGGGTTTCAAAGCTTATAACCCTTTAAACCATCCTTATACCCAATAAAGATGCAATTTTCAGATTTACTATCCAACTTGGTTCTTTTCTCCTTTGGAACATGTACATATGCATCACATCCAAATACCCTCAGATGTGAAAGAAGGGTTTCTTACCAGTCCATACCTCTTGTGGAGTCTTATCCCCCAACGCTGATGAAGGTGATCTATTGACCAGGTAACATGCAGTATCCACCGCCTCTGCCCAAAATTCTTGTCCTAACTCGGAAGCATTGAACATGCTTCTTGCCCTTTCCATCAACGTCTTGTTCATTCTTTTTGCAACTCCATTTTGTTGAGGTGTATATGGAGTAGTCTTCTGTCGTGCTATATCACACTTCTTACAGAATTCTTCAAATTTCTTACTACAAAACTCTCCACTGTTATCTGTCGTCAGCACTTTTATCTTCTTCTTTGTCTGGTTTTCCACCAGAGCCTTAAATTCTTTAAACTTGTCAAAGACTTCAAATTTATTCTTAAGGAAATATATCCATGTATTCCTTTAGAAGTCATCTATAAATGATACATAGTACACAGACTTACCCTGTGATGGAACCTTCTCAGGTCCAAACACATCACTATGCACAAGCTCTAATATATGTTTCGCCCTCTTACCACTAGAGGGGAAACTCACCCGATTCTGCTTCCCATATACACAATTTTCACAGAAATCAAAATCCAGAGAGGTATTACATATACCTTCTACCATACCTTTACCATGAAATATTTGAAGGCCCTTCTATCCAATATATCCAAATCTTTGGTGCCATAGCATGGTCTTCTCTCTAGACCACTAGATTTTCTGCTCCACTTTTAGGAACCACAGAATTGTTGCACCTATCAATAACAGTGCTACCTTGCAGCTTGTACAGAGTTCCAATCCGATTTAGTTCTCCCACTCGATGACTTATTTTTGTTTCTGTTCTGGGACCGTCCTCGTACAGATAAGGCATCACCATTCTGGCTCTCCATATTTTTCCGTCTCATCTCCTCTGTCAGCAAGGATGAGACTATTTCATCAAACTGCAAGGTAGTTGCATTGCTACTTATTGCAATAACCAGACTATCCCACGAATCTGGTAGAGAGAACAACAAACTGATGCACTTATCTTCATCTGAAATTTTAATATCAACAGATAATAACTGACTTACCAGAGTATTAAATGCGTTAAGATGTTCTGTCATCGAGTCTTCATCTTTCATCCTTAGGTTATATAGCTTTTTCTGTAGGAACAGTTTATTCACCAGAGACTTAGATTGGTACAAAGTCCTTAACTTGTCACACAAAGCCTTCGTCGTAGCATCCCCTGATACATTCATCAATACTGAATGCGAGACACACAATCACATTGTGCTCTTAGCCTTGCGATCTAACTTCTTCCATTCTTCATCGAACACTCTCGTTGGTTTAGTAACCAGATCTACCGCGATCCACTGATCTTTATCCACCAACAAATCCTCCATCTTGAGTTTCCATAACTCAAAACTCTAACCATTAAATTTCTCGATCTCTATTTTTCCATTGCTCGCCATCTTCTTTCACCACCAGAATTGATTCCGCAGATCTCCCACTGAACAGGGTCTACCACAGGCCCGAACGAAACTCCTTAGCAACAAAGGTGTCCCCTTGAAGCCAAAACAACTTTGATACCAATTGTAGGTTTTAACCATGTACAGAAATTACCTGCATACGAATTCTAAAACACAGAAAATAAACAATGCGAGAGCATAATACATAAAACACATATACATAGAGATTTTTCGCTAGATCCCAAAGCGGGACTACCAATTTGATATTTCATTATTTTCCTTTCAATGTTACAATACATATTTATACATGCCGAAGCATCCAATACCGTGGACCGAAAACCATCGCGTCCAAAACCATGGACAAAATACCATCGCGTTCAAAAGCATGTGCGTAAAATTGTGCACAAAACCATAGGTAGGTTTTCCCCTCAAACCCCCAGTGACTCCCCCTGCTACGCAATTGGCGCAACCAAGGGGGGGCTCCACTCCTCTTCTAACCCCCGGTTAACTACGTGGGCTAGTCATGGAAAGAATATAACACAACCCAACACTTCAGATAGTAATATTTGCTTGATGTCTTCACCTTTTGCCAAAATTTGTATGTGACATGTTAAGTGCACATTATTCTGAGCAGTTTGAGCCTTTATTGATTTTTGGAGTTGTTGACCACACTTTATCAACAGTCTGAGAAAACAGAGTACAAAGAAGTGGAGAAAATTTTTCGAAGATCAAAGTCATCAGTTGCCATCATTTATCATTCTAAACCCAATTTCTGCAAAGTTTATTGTAAATGATGCTAGTATGACCATTTAGTTATGTAACAACACCTAGGTAAGCCTCTGATTTTGGCAAAGGATTTAATCCTAGGAAGTTTTTTAGCCTCCTTGAATTATGTGTGTTTGTAAACACGTGTAATCAGCAAAGGTTTTTTTCTCGCTATAACCAAACACTTGCCGAGCGTTGATTTGGGTTCGCCGCCCATGCCCAAAAAACTGATTGCTACAACAATTCTATAGGGCTTGGGGGCAACACCTGGCGATGATCCACACTATCAAAATGTTCAGAGTTATTCTTAATCTTTGTAGAAGATATCATGTGACAGGTTTCCACTTTGGCCACTTCCGCCAAATTACTCGGAGGCGGAAGGGCAAAAGTACCCATTAAGGAAGGGTCTTTTAGGAGACCTACTCCGATATTTTGAAGCGATTGAGAGCTTCCATGGATCAATGGAATGCTTCTGGTAACTTGCGAACTGTTGGGGAGGAAGGTTAGTTGGTCAATGATTGTAATTCTGCCTTGAAAGGGGAATGCAATCTTTCTAAAATATGTTGACACAACAGCAGCCATAGCATAAATCCAGGGCCTGCCCAGTAGGATATTGTAGTCAAGGTTTCCATCAATGACCTCGACTTCAATTTCTACTGTCTTGCCCCCCAGTTCGATTTGCAAGTTACTTAATATCCCATATGGCGTGTATGTTCTTCCATCGAACGCTTTTAATGTCATTGATGATCATGACAAGGGTGGAGAGCCTAAAGTTTTCTAGCAACTCATTGACATAATACAGGTAGATGCCCCCTCATCAATGATTGTTCGATGAACAGTTTTGTTGAGGGCTTTTACCTGTATGAGGAAAGCGAGCTGGGCCGGTAACTGAGGTTCGTATCCTTTATGATTAAAGGCCACTAGATTGGAATCCGCTGGATCAATCTCACCTATCGTTGATAACAAAGCCTGCGTTTGGGAGGGGCAATTTTGTAGTACTTTAAGTGTCGACATAGCGGATGGCGATTGGGCCAGATCCTCCACTATATTATAATTTTGTGCTGCTTGAGTACGAGGATTAAATGTCGATTTATGTACTACTCCCTTAGGCGATTTTATTGTTAATTCAGGAATGATTGGTGGCACAACTTCTGGCGAAGTTGTTGTCGAACCACCGGGTTGATCTATAGACTTGTTGTTCGACGACTGTGGATTCCCATAATCTTTATTCCTTGTTGATATCAAAGCATCATTTTGCTGTTTTGAGATGGATAGCATAAGCAGTTGGGATGGGGAAGCACGATCACTAGCAACCAGATTAGTTTCTGGGTTTGGAAATGGATCAGTGAATACCGTTGAGGTACTTGAAGTCTTTAAAAACTTCGTGACCTCAGCTCGATGTGGACAATCTCTTGTGTAATAGTCCTCATCACATATGAAATATGGTTGATTAGGTTTCTTTCGTCCAGTAGGGTTTCCGAAAGACTTCTTAGGAGTCTAATCTTTTTGTTTCTTCTTTTTGTTTGTCCCTTTCTTCTTGCCCCCTGGTTGCTTAGGATTTTTGCCCTTGTCGGTTGACACGACATTAATCTCCGAGGCAAGAGGTTCTTCATCTACTTTTTGACTAGAAACTGCACGAGCTTTTTTAGATGTAGCCTTTGTAGTTTTTGTGCTTGTGGTACCGATCACGCCATCGCCGGCATGAGAATCCTTGTTTGATTTAGGAGGGGGAGGAACGGAAAATTCTGGTCTAGGAGCGTCAAGAATTTTGTCGTAGAGCATGCCAGACTGAGTATAGATCAAGTCTAAATATTGTGCACGAGCAATGACTTGCTCTTCAGTGACAACTCCTCCCTTAGCCACATCCTTCGTAATAGAGGGCAATAATGACTTTATAAACCATTAAGCTAAACACTGATCAGGAACATACGTCTTTACCATTCGACGACGACGCCGCCACTCATGAATATGATCAGATATGTGAGTGGCTGTCGTCTGTTTAAAGTTGGTAAGGAGTTTTGTCCCTGTTTCGTACCTCATGGGTAGCTGAAAATGGGTTAAAAAGGTAGTGGGAAGGGTGTTGAAGTTATCAAACGAAGCTCTAGGCAATTCAATATACCATTTTGCTGCCGGACCAGTTAGCGTTCATTGAAAAAGCCAAAGACTAATCAAATCATCATTCAGGGTGTTAGATGAGCACCACAAATGGAATGTCATTACATGATTCGATGGATCTTCACTTGGATTTCCATTGAATTTAGATATTTCAGAGGGAAGTTTATGAGGAATCGCTGGCCACCAAGGGGCAAGCAATTAGATCATTCGTCAGCCGATTTAGATCTGGTAATTCTAGAGTTGCTACAAAAGGCAACTGTTTATTCAGGTTAGGAAAAGCATACCCAGGATAAGATGGAATTGCCTGAGAAGTAGGTCTTTGCATACCAGCATAATGTATATGATGCTGGTAACTTTGATAAGGTTGATGGGCATAACCATTATAGTATGGTTGTTGATAACCGTTTTGGAAATGTGGTTGCCCATTACTTACAAAGCCTTGTTGCTCAGGTTCTTGGTAAGATTGCTGGAATTGCGGTTGTTGATATTGTACCAGCCATGGATGTTGGACCATTTGCTGTTGTCCAATACCGAATGATTGACTATGATGCAGAGTGATAGTACCTGTTTGAGCCTGAGTCGTTCCAGGTAAGGAGGCACTAACCTGAGGTTGTGATTGAATCGCGGAGATGAGAGGATGTTGTATTGCAACATGAGAGACTTGAGGTTGACACACAACAAGTAGCACTTGTACTTGCGATACAGTCACAATAGCAGGTGTAGTGGGAATATTCAACACAGGTTGGACTGGTTGCATTGAATATACAACCCTTGGTTGTTGAGGCAATATTGGTACCCAACTGTTGGATGTAATTCTAGTTTGACTTGAATTTTGTTGTAAACTCTCATATGGTTGTTCTCCAGGAGGGAACAATGAAAAGGCATACTGCCCCCCATATGGTGGCAATCCAATGCTTAAAGGGTAGATTGGCCTTTGAAGACATATTGGATCAACTTGTTGAGTTTCAACATAAGAAATACCAGATGAGACTCCGGATGAAGAAATAGGAACAGACCATGTCGTCGAAACAGTCCCTGAGTGGACTCGGGCTTGCTGTTGATAACTAGCCGGGATAGATGGTATACCAGCAAACATTGTAGTAATGGCAGCAGGAAGTTCTGCCGTAGCCGTGTCAGTTGACATAGTCCTAGATGTTGATGGTTGCTCAGACATATTTAGTCTATCCAAAAGATTTTCTAGCGATTCGATAGGAACTTGCGATGAAGGATGTTTAAAAGAACTAACTTCTGTAGTAGAAGGATATAAGTGGATCCTAGTTCCAAAATGCAATGGAGTACTGGATGAAAGATCCTCTACTATCTCTTCTATGGAAATCAATATCCAGGTGGAAGAGGTAGACTGTCAGGTTCGTAAAATATTTCTGGAGCCGAAGAAAGTGTAGCTTCCACAGTAACAGATACTAGAGGGGTGACACCTCTGAATTCTGGAACTTAACTTCCAGATGTTCAGGTAAGTGGACTTTAGTTTCTGGATCAACCCTAGATGGGGCTGTTTCAGGAATAGAAGTGTCTACCGTTACACTAGGATCAGTTCTAATGTCCTCTTGTAACTGCAGAACTTCTTCTGTAAAGGCAGATGTACCATAAATAATCGGAGTAACTATAGTCTCCGACGATGTTGAAACACAAGTTTCAAATAAATCAGGTGAATTGGACTCAGTGAAACGAGACCATTTTGCCCGGAATGGTTTCGTCTCCGAAGTCAAAGACAGTTGACTCGCTAGTCTCCGCGAACGATGGGGTTTTGATTGACTTTCTTCCACGATTGCGGATTACTTGATCAACTCAAAATTAAAGGGGAAAATGTTATTCTGATTCAAATAAATTTTAAGACACTTTGACGCAACTTTTCTTTTTCAATTTTTAAGAGTCGAGAAAAAGCTAAAGGTGACTCTAATCGCCTTCGATTTTTAATGAGCCTGAAGTGACAAGTGCTCAGATGGACCTTTTCTTTTAAGGAGTCGAAAATGAATGAAAGTGATTACTCTGGAAATCTAGACAGAGGGATTACCAAAGCAATTGCAAAACTGCAAAATACACCTTGGTGATAAATGATAGAGACATTACCAAGGACTTATGTACAACAGTCAATCTTCCCGAATGCTGTGTTTAGTGCATTGCGATCGATAGGGCAGTATACATGGCTTCCTAAAGATAAAGGATATCAGCCTATTGTGGTTTCCCAATATATACTCGACAGTACGGGGAGCACAAGTCCGTACAAGCACTTGTCGTATCAAAGAGGAGGAATCACCCAACCTTGATGAAAACAATAGTTACTAGGTTTTACGACGCCGGAACACATCTCTAGCCTAGACTTCTAGATGTGTTGCGTTAGGTTCCAAAGCGTTTTTATGTTCATTGAGATTTATTTTAGAGTTGATCTTGCTTAAAAGTTTGTCTTTCAAGGTTCACTGCGTGATGTAGATGTAAAATTCCCAAATATGCAATCTAAAATGATAAACAGTCGTTTATTTTTTTTTAGCAATGAAAATCCTAGCTACAAAGGAAAGAAGATTATGATTTCCTTCAGCAGAGAGCATGGAGCACACACTAAATGCACTTTTCCTAAATCATTTTTCGCACACAGTCTAAATGCAAATGCAAATGCATGTATTTGTTTTTCGTTTCCTTAATGTGAGAATGCTCAAAAGGAAAACTAAAGTACAAATTTGAACTATTTTCTTCAAAGCGACATTTCGACAATTTCTTTTCAAAACGAAAGGAAGACTAAAACGACACTTTCAATTTCGAATGGAAAACTGCTTTTGGCACTTCAAATATTAAAAATCCAAATCAAATACAATGACAAAAGTACAATCGACGATCTAGAGGAGGAAGACTTTACGACACTCTTCCTTTTGACTCAAAATGACAGTTACGACACTTTTTGCATAAAAAACAACAGTTCAATTAAGCTATTTTCGACAAAGGAGGACAGTAAATGATGGACAAATACATAAGAACATTTACAAATCCTAATCAATGGAGGCTGAATAATGTAAAGGAAGAAGGCTTTAGCAATGAGACATTGATCATGAACAACAAAACTACTGAATAAAGCTGAAAATCAGGAGGAAAAAACCAACTTTCAAATAGAGAAACAGTATCACTCAATCATCACACCTGCAACACAGGGAAACAAGGATGCATCTCACCTGCAACACATGGGAGGTGCGACGCATACAGGCTGCCCAATTACAGACAGTGTGATGGACCAGGGAGCGAAACTAAGTTTGGTTTTTTGCTCAAAATTTGCAGCTAAGTTCAGTGATTTAGGCTGAGTTATGATGGATAGTAAAAACAAAGTACAGGGGTATGATCTTATGAGGTTCTGAGCTACCACAAGGGCACTTAGAATGCTTGTAAGTTAGATGTTTAGTTCATAAACCAACCCAGAGATTGACTGAAGCAGCATTCATCTACTTCGCAATTGCATAGCAAAGGCAGTTCGAAGGCTAGCTGGCTAACTTCAGGCTCCGTCTGTAGTTTATAAAGCAAACAACAATAACAAATAAACAAACTATTCGTTCCCCAGTGGAGTCGCCATTTTGTTTTAGGGAAAATTAGTGTCGATTCGAACTGCTAGTCCCACTAAGATGGGTAGCTACCTTAGAAACAAACAATCAAAGCAATTCGAGATTTCCTTTAAGTGTAATAGATAAGAGGGAAGAAAAGAGGACCAACCTGGATCTTCCGCTTGGATCCTTGCTTGATTTCTCTTTTCCTTGATAGAATTTGCCACTTCTCTCCTACTTGTCTCGCTTCAAAGCTAAGTTGCACGAAACGGGGAAATGGGTACGATTTTCCGAAACGGGAAGCGATACGAAACGCGACCTCCCCAAATTTTGGAAACGGGGAAACGCGAATATATATATATATATATATATATATATATATGTGCAATCATAAAGCATAAATGATACATTATAATTTATTACACTTAAACATTAAGATTTAATTTACATCACATTTACTCACGAATGATCACATAATGAAAATAAAAATATCGGAATATGCAAAAGCAACGTTTATTATTTATCCAAATCTCAAAATCAACCTTTATTTATATTAATATATGAGGCTGCAAGTACAATAAAGACTATAAGGCTACAAGAGAGAGATCCAAATCAGGATTTTCTGCATCCACATCCCATTCTTTAGAAGGACCACTGTTGTATTGGGAGTCTCCTCCTACATAGTCGAACGACCTTAGTGCTCTTGATTAAATACACGTTTCTTACCCTAGTACCCTACATGATCTTGATTATTGGGAGTTTCCCCTGCGTAGAGGGCTTGATTCTCTTGATTAAATACAAGTTCCATACCTTAGTACATGATAAAATCCAATGGAAACATTGCAATCCCCCCAATCCTGAAATCCTGAAAAACAAATAAGTCTGCTGGATTTTGAGTGAGATCTAAAATTCTACTTTCTCCATATGAAATCCAATGAGGGCGAAACCACTCTCAAACATCCTGAGTCATTTCATGGTAATGTTGAAAATTTAAGTAAAAGGATGAAAATGAAAAATAAAGGAGAATATCACTTTTACTTTAAGAATTTAACATTACCATGAATTGCATATCAACGCTAGGGCAAAAATGCACTTTTATAACTTTAGACAGACATCTAGAAGTCACTAACATACCCTAAAAGTAAATTAAAAAACAAATTAAAAAAACACAAGTTAATGAGGAACGTGGGTCGTACGGCCCTGAAACGCGTTTCCGGCCGTACTGGCCACGTTTCCGTTTCGGGAAACGTGGCAGTACGGCTGGAAACGCGTTTCACGCCCGTACCAAACGCGTTTCCGCGTTTCGTACCTGTTTCCGTCGGAAACGGACCTCTATGCCACGTTTCCTGCAACATAGCTTCAAAGAGTACCTGTAGAGTCAAAGTAACAGAAAACCATCAAAGCATCTCTATCTAAAACATCATAAACAATGCAGAATCAGAAATACATTGACCATACAATTGCATTCATAAACAATAAGATTCACAAATACACGATTATATTGAGGAAAACTCAAAGAACTTTATTAATAGTAGAAGAGAGGATTACAACCTAGCTGTCTGATCCAACATCATCCTCCCAGCATAGAAGCCCTTCTTCACCTCATGAAAAGCAAGATCACCCAACAATACAATGTCTTTTCTTACAGATAAACCAACAACATTTCCTTACAAATTACAAAATTCCAGCCTCCAGATCTCTCAGATGAGGGATCCATTTATAGATGTCTTGCAAGGGTGTGAGTCAGCTCTGGGTTTTTGATTAGTTTCATTCCACTGATAGTTCTTGGTTCCACTTGGAGATTTCATTGATCTCTTACTCATCCCTGGGTGAATTCAGAGAGGCAAGTGTCACAGGAGAAGTTTCTGGAAGATTCCATGATCATCCACTTAGCAATCTGTCTCTGCCATTTGTCTATTCTCGCTCATCGCACCCCATAGAAAGCTCTTTCAGTATGCATCGCACCTGGCTAGTGTGGCAGCCAGTATGCATCGCACCTTGACCATGGAGCAGTCAGTATGGTCTAGTTTTGGCCAGTTCTGAGTGGTTTTTCAGGTGGAACTTCTGGGAAATGATGTAATCAGTTGACCATGATTCTTTAGGGTATGAAACAACACTTTTAGGGACCAAAGAGCCCTTGGTTTATGGACGTATGAGTTTGGGGTTGCAGTGCCCAAATATGTCTATAACACCACTTCCGCTCAAGTGGTGCGTGTTCACTCATGGCATAGTCATCGTCTGTCAAAACTTCCTTCTCTGCCCGTGCTCGCGCTGCTTTAGTCTCGGAAGACTCTCCCTTACTCTTCTTCCTTGGACACTGGGTCGCATAATGACCCAACTCCCCACAATGGAAGCACTTGATCTTGGAGAGATCTTTCTTCTTACGCTTTTCCTGCTTTCCCTCAGATGCTAGGGCCACATCTTCCTCCTCATGCTTGAATTTGATCCCCTTGCTATTGCTACTTGTTTTCGACTGCCGTCTGATCTCTTCTTGGCGAAGCGCTGCCCACATCTCGTCCCAAGGTGGAAGTGTCCCTATACCCAGTATACTCTGGACAAATACTTCCCAGTCTTCTGAGACAACATTCAGGGTTGTCCTCACGATCAGATCCTAATCTGGTGTCGCTCTTATAGTAGTCAACTGGTCTCAGATCTCATTCAGTCCTCTGAGGAAGGTGTCAATTGATTGTCCCTTCTTCATCTGATACGACCTCATCTGATTCTCAAGCAACATTCTTCTCTGCACAGAAGTATGCTGGTACAGGTTCTTGAGAGCCTCCCACATCTCAAATGTCGTTTCCTTCTTGGCTATATGTGGTACCGCATGATCCTTGACCCCGTCAAGGATAATGAACTTGGCCCTTGCCATTGCCTCCTCGTACCTATCATTATCATTGGGGTCAATTGGGACAACTATTACCTTCAAGGCGAAGTTCTTGACACGATTCCTATCAAGCACTGATAAGATTCTGGCCTTCCAGACTGCGAAGTTCACTGCTCCGTCTAGTCTATCCTAGTCTCTTACCCTGTGTAGTGCCATGATGCTCCTCTACTTCCCTCCTGGAAGTTCTCTGTTCGACTCCTCCGAGTCTCTACTTCCCTTCTGGAAGTTCTCTTCTAGACTCCCTCTGAGTCCTGATTTCCCTCCTAGAAATTCTTCTGTTGCTTGTTGAGATGCCCCCTACTCTGATCGACTTGTGCAGCTGCACTGCTGATCCGAGTTCCTCGGTTGGAAACCCTCAGTAACAACTCCTTTGGCCCTGCTCTATCAAGTACTGTTCTGACTACAGTATCTCACCAGCTCCACTTTGCAATATTCCTGTAGTCTTCTAGACCCCAACAATTGCCTCTTTGTGAGCTGCGTCAACGCCTCTTTGCCTCACGCTAGCTCCCCTAGATGGGTCTATGTTAGCCTTGGGATGCCTTGCGTAAGCCCTCTGGCCCTCTACGTCAGCAACATTGGCCTTTCTAGGGCTCTGCGCAACTGTCGTCTTCCTCTGCGTGGCCTTGGCTGGCTCTGTGTCACACTCCTTGGCTTTTGCGTTGCTAGAAACAACTTCTGTCACCTCAGAACAACTGTTTCTGTTGCTATTGCTTTGCTTGACTGATGTGTTTTAGTCCTCCAGTGATTTGCAATCACGCTCTCATGCCATGTTGGAATTTCTAAGTCTGACACATTAGAAACCCTCCATGCACTTTACTGATTTATTCCTACCTACTTGTTCTATTAATTAACAAGTTATTTACCACGTAAATATTGAAAGTAAATACAAGTGCATGCTCAACACATTATAGATCATCAACTAAAGGAAACAGAAACAAGCTCACCAATGACATCGTTATTTTTTGACTAATGTCCCTGGAAAAACCCAATGTGGGAAAACTGGTGCAACTATCTGAGGGTTTTCTTATTAAGCAATATGAGAGTATAGTCTGGGTGCTGAAACTGGCCTACCCAACAAAGAATTTCCTTAGTAGTAATAGATCTCGGTTTCTGACAAATATACTAGCTGAAACCCCGGATAATCCTTCCGGCAACTACTCAGCACCAATTGTCCCCCTAAACCCAACATGTGCCCAATCTGGATTGCGTCAGCCTCTCCTAGCCCAGCGCTGGCCCTGCGTCAGCCTTTCTTGCCCTGCGTTAGCCCTAGGAGGCCCTACGTCAGCTCTTTGAGCCTCTGCGTCAGCTATGCTAGCCCCTTTGGTGCTCTACGCAGTGCTTAGCTGCCTTTGTGTGGCCTTGCATGAGCACTGGCTGCTCCTGCGTCTCTCTCTTTGGCTGCTCTGCTGCTATCCCGACACTATCTCTGCCTCTCTGTCTCTCTGTACTCAATGCCCCTCAGCTGCTCTCTAGATCACTAATTCGATCTCTCTTAGCAAAGCCCGCTCTAGAGAATTGAATGACTGATCACTCTGGTGTGTCCTCCAAGTGACCCTCAAGCCTCCTCTTATACTTTTCCTGTTGACATCTCAATGGCTGAGATTAAGTCCCTAATCAACGACTACGATTAGATTTGGCTTGATCCATGTCTTTTGGACCACTTCTAACACAGATTCATATTAATACACATTAATATTTTATTTTCTCTAAGTTTAGACTTAGGGACTCCATTAAAAATATTAATCATTTTAATATTTCGTGATCTGTTTAGAATTTGCCCAAACCCTTTCTGGGTATTGGAGATCTCATGTGCCCCAACCTCTCTACCAAATTTCGTGGCTAGAGCACATTCAATGCTACCCCAAATTAACAATTTGTCTCTAAGTACTTTACAATCTCTCCTAAAGATAATCACTCATATTTTGCACCTGTACCCTAGGAGTAGCCTTGCATTAATTAACTTACCTCAAAGCATAAGCTTGGTTGATAGAAAGATAGGACCACCTTTCTCACCCAACTTGCGAAGCCTAGACCCTCTTTTGTGGTTAACATGGTGACCTTGCTGTGGTTGGAGCCACAATCTCTACAACGCCAGAGGCATTGGGTGGTTAGAACTCCAGGGGAGGTATCATTAATATATCATTTTCTATCTTCCCCTGAGTTTCTTTCTCACAACCTACACTAGAGACTAGCTTCAAAATTGTTGAGAGGAAGGATTCATTTAGATAGACATCTAATTTAAAATAAACCAAGATCTTGCACTTCACTTAGTTTTAGGTGTTGTATTTCATATTGGATCTAAGTTGCACGAAACGGGGAAACGGGTACGAGTTTCCGAAACGGGAAGCGATATGAAACGCGACCTCCCCAAATTTTGGAAACGGGGAAACACGAATATATATATATATATATATATATAATATATATATAATATATATATATATATATGTGTGTGTGTGTGTGTTTGCAATCATAAAGCATAAATGATACATTATAATTTATTACACTTAAACATTAAGATTTAATTTACATCACATTTACTCATGAATGATCACATAATGAAAATAAAAATATCGGAATATCCAAAAGCAACCTTTATTAGATATCCAAATCTCAAAATCAGCGTTTATTTATATTAATATATGAGGCTGCAAGTACAATAAAGACTATAAGGCTTGTTGACCTCTACTGGTCAACTACCCATGCAGTACACCCCCCTTTTTTTGGCAAAAAGGGGCAGCACCTGATCAGCATGTCCGTGCCATCCTGCCATCATCAGCAACTTGGTCATTTTGATTGTAAACCCAGTCTGCATGTATGAATTGTAAATAATCTTAGCAGATATGAGTCGTGTATGTAAATTGCCTAGGTGGACCTAACTTTCTAGTGGTAATCTACGTCCCGGAAGGTTTTTCGTCTCACCGATCCATGATCGGCAGAGTTTTCCTTCAAACTTGACCCCAAAGCCGGGATGGATTTTGTCATTAGAATTTTAGGAGAATCCTAGTGTGTTAATCTGCTAGATTATAGTTGTGTCGCAGAAACTGGGTGATTTGTGAGGGTCTGTATTAAGTGGGTTTGTCCCCTTAAGATGTAAAATTGTAAAGAGTCATCATGAAATGTGTCTTGAGGGTTGAAAATGTTTTAAATCCCCTCATAAGTCCTAAGTCCTAGGTCCTAGGTGATGTTCCCGAAGGCTTAGTTCGATGATCCATTTTAAAATAAATTAAAAAATTAAAAAAAAGAATAAAAAAGAATAAAATAATAAAATAAATAAAAAATTTAAAAATAAAGCAAAAACCCTAAATAATAAAATAATAATGTTTTAAGTGAATGCATGCAAAATATTATTTTTTAATAAATCGACGGATGAGATCAAGAGATGTCTTGATCCTCATCAACGGTCGAGATCATTTCAGCATGGATCACTCGAACTAGCCGTTGGAGTCATTTCCTTTAAGTAGGGTGCTAGGGGTCAGTTCAGATCATGGGATCTGTGAGTCTGATACTGAAGAAGCTCTCTTGTAGATCTGTTTCTGGTTAATAAAAGAAGACTTTGGGGTCCATATCTTGCTGGTGTTACTCTCTTGAAATGCTGTGAGATTGTTTAATTTTCTGCATATGTTATTTTCAGCTGTTAATAATAGCTTTTTGTAGAGTATTGTGAGCACAGGTATCTTGTTCACTTGCTAGGGTTTGAGTGTTGTTAGGGTTTCTGAAGTAATGGCAGGTATCTCCATTACTTCCTGAGATCTAGCAGCATTTTTGCCCTCTTTACTGATGGTTGTTTTGAGCTGTGCAGAAAACCCTTTCTGAAGGAAATTTGTGGGCGTTCGGGGAAGTTCTCGGCTGAACCAGCCAAGTCCCGCAAGCATTTTTTGCTGAGCCCTGTTGGATTTGATCCTGGGTCTATCATTCGGTTTATTTTTCTAAGTTGCATGAGAGATTTTCTGAAGTTTCTTCACAGTGAAATCCCAAAATTTCTGTTTCTTTAAAATATTTCTGTGCTTATTGCCGAATCTGGCTGTTAAGGGGCCAAATCTGTACATTAATCAGTTGTTTCAGGGTTTCAAATTTTTGATCTAGGGTTTTAAATTTCTGCTTTTCGCAAAATTTTTCATTAGGGTTTTGATTTTGGTTTTATGTACATATTATTTTGGGTGATTTCATCATTTCAGGTTACAGGCATCAAAGGAGAAAAATATTCTTGATATACGTTGTCTCAGACCATCACGCCAGGTTTCGATTTCTGCAAATTATTAACGGCTCAGGGTTATCTGGTATTGCGGACGTGCATTTACTGATAAAAGGAGAACCGTTTAAACCTGTCTGCCATTTCCAAACAATCTCAGTGTTCTCCTAACCGCAGAAAATTTCGCCAGAGGAAACGTGCTCTTGAAATTTCATCTGCGTGGTTGAAATCTTCATCTGTCCGCCGTCAAGGTTACCAAGCTAGTTCTCCATCACTCAGTCTTTTTTTCGGGCCAGATCACAACGTCTTTTTTTGGGCTGCGTACCGTTTTAAGTCTAGGCGTATATTTTCCGGAACTGGAAACCGCAGGAAATCGTGTTTCTGCGTATCATCGTTTGCAGTTTTCAAACAAAATAAAAAACTGGGGCATCATTCCAGCAAACGACAGCCCGTCCGCTGACAAACTCCTTGGTGATAAGAGGAAAGCCGTGACCCCTTGCTGACGAAAAGCTTCCAGGATTTTTTATTTGTCCGCAGTTAGTAAAACCGACTCTGCCCTCCGTCGAACTGTGCTATCAATCTTTCATTTTCCGTTCCAAATTTCCAGCACGCAGGTCATCCTCCGTCCATGACTGAATCTTATTGTCTCAGCAAATTTCTCTTTGTATTACAACAGGTGCATATCTACGCAGGTAAAATCGATCCATCACGCAATTAAAATTGATTCATCGTAGCAGATAAAATCGATTATCAAGTCTTATGATTGACGGCTAGGGTTTTTCGACGCGTTTGATTTTTTTTTCGTTGTTCTAACGTAGGCTAGCATAATCATAGTTACGTTTCATTAGTTTTAGATTTAATAATTTTAAATCATATGAAAAATAAAAAATACGATTTGCTGTTTTTAGCGTAGGTTAATTTTATTTGATTTTAATTTAGTTTAATTTTTTTTTTATATAGTTAGTTTTCAATTAAATAAGTTCATGTGCTAGACTTTGGTTTTATAACTTTAGTTTTTAATTAACGTAGATTTTTAATTAGGTCTTTCAAATGTTAGATTTTTTAAATTTTGATTAATATAAAAAATAAAAAAAATAAAAAAGGAGATTTTAGGCTTTACGTTTAGTTTTAATATAGTTAGGTTTTGAATTCATAAAAAAAAAAATCGAAAAATCGTATATATTTAAAATAGTTTTTTTTTTTTATAGATTTAATTTTATGTTTTAGATTTGATTTTAATTAGATTTTATTTAGATTTTGAATTTTGATTTAGTTTGGTTTTAAAAAAAAATAATAATAATAATAATAATAAAAAATTTTATTTAGTTTTTTTTGACTTAGATTTAGATTTTTGTATAATGTTTTAGATTTTAGTTTTAAGTTTTTTAAGCTTTTTAATTTTCATTTTCATAATATATAAAAAATAAAAAATATTTTTTAAGGGGATTTTTAGGGTTTTAGTTTAGATTTAGATTTTTTGTTTTAGTAAAAAAAAAAAAATAAAAAAAATTTGAAAAAATATATTGTGGAAAATTTTCTTTGTCAGATCCAGTCATTTTCGGGAATTATTATCTTTCATGCTGAGATCTAAAATTTTCAAGTCGAGATGCGAATATGATATTTGGTTAATGATTCATGACTCTCGTGGTGGTTTAAAGCATTCATCTTTTTAAATTTTTCAGTCGCTGGATATCGTTTTGGTCATCGTGATTTAGCTGATACCTTGTGATGACAAATGATTGCTGTTCACGGTTTATGTTTCTATGTCATCTAACCAGTAATCGTTCTAATAATAATCTCTTAAGGCACTGGTCTGCTAAATTAATCAAATCCATCGAGTGCTTTTTTATATCGTATCTCGTGTCTCCCAACCAACTGGTCGACAGTTGGTCTCATCATCTCAAAGGGACTACCCCCCTTAGCCGCGGGAGACAGGCTTAAACGGAGGGATCGGGGATCAGAGTGATAGCCCCCGGTCTGAGCGTTGTCGTGTCAATCCACGCGACAACATTTTTTGGCGCCGTTGCCGGGGGTAGAGTTTTTCTGTCCTTGGTGTTTCAACATCTTTTAATCATTCATCGCTCATCTTTCTATCATTCGTTTGAGCCGACAACGCCAACTTTTTTTGGCGCCGTTGCCGGGGACAGAGTCTTTCTGTTCCTGGAGTTTCATCGACATTCATCTTCTCATCTCTCATCTCTTAGTTGAGCTGGCAGATTCAATATTTTTGGCATCTTTTCATCCCATATCAGCAGCACCTCTTGGGTTTGTTTCTTGTTTGGGTGGCGACTCCATTTTCTTATTTTTCCCAGACAAGAAGCCTTCCTTATATCTGCTCGCTGGTACCTTTTTGGATCTTAGAATCAGATTTATTGTTCAAGTGGCGACTCCACCTCTTTCATCTTTTGATTTTCTTGAGCAGAGATCTAGTTCTATCATCCATCTGATCCCTTATCATTATTCATGGATTATTCATGTAAACCATGTCGTTTTACTCACCGTCGCCATGATTTTCCGGAGGAAGCCATTCCTGAATTACCTATTTTTTCAGATGGTGATCCTATCGCTGCTAACAGGCATCTAGACTTGTTTATTCGCATCATGATCATATATTGCAGACCCCCTCAGTTTAATCATGAAGATATCAAAATGCGTCTATTTGTCCTTTCTTTAGAAGATGATGCTTTGAATTGGTTTAACAATTTTCCTAAGGATTCTTTCACTTCTTTAAAAGACATTATCAATGCTTTTGAAGATAGATATGGTTATCCGGTCAGCGTGCCTTCTACCTCTAAAATTGTGCAACAGAGTGAAAGTAATTTGATAAAAGGTCCAGCTGATGGTGAAAGATCCCAAGACGATTCTTCATGTCAAAATGTGTCATCCACCGGCAATATTGCAGATCATCATAGTGGAAAATCAGGGACAAATAATAATGAAAGGGAAGAACAAAAGCAAATTATACAAGATCTAATGATGCTGGTAAGAAATATGGAAAGCAATCAAATTAGTCTTATCAATGATGTTAAAACTTTATGCACCCACCTGGAAAAACGTAATAGGGAGTTGGAGGTCACACAAAATCAGCATGCTAAGGAAATTGAGGCCATGAAAACTAAATATGAAACAGAAATTAGAAGCATGCAAAGCAAGATGTCAATTTTAGAGGAAAATATGGTGACCATGAAAGCTGATCATGATAGGGAAATTGACTCTATGCAAAACAAGTTATTAACTATGGATGAGGAAATAACTATCATGACGTTCAATCATAATAATCAGTTGGCTGACATGCAAGCAAATCATGAAGAAGAAATAAACTCCATGCAACATTGCTTGATGGACATAAAGGAAGAGAATGTTAAAATAATAAAAGACATGAAAGAACATCATGCCAGACAAATCAGTGCTATAAAGGTTGAACACTCTAGTCAGATGGATGCCATTAAAATACAAGTTCAAAGGTTTCAACAATGGTCAGATGATAAGAGAAACCAGCAAACATCAACAGATCAGGAGCCTTCTCATTTGTTACAACAAGCTCCATCTTATTATGAGGAGGTCATTGATTCGATTGAAAGATGGTTGATTGAAGGAGATCCAGATAGACTTAAAAATGATAAAGATCAGATGCAAGATGAAGAGAGACATAGCACGCATATCTTACATACTTCATCTGATAGTTTTGAAACAAAAAGTTCTATGTCATCAGTCATACAATCAGCCAGAAAGAAAAAGCGCAAGAGAAAGAAAATGAGAAGAAGATTTGATACATCAGACGGCCGTGAGCAGCTTGATTTTCGGATAGGAAAAAGTCCTACTATATGCAAAATTGAACATGGCACATCCGACAAGCAGCCCACAGATTTGCCTGAAAGCAGGCAAATGCTCAGTATGCACTATATTGAACACATCTGATGCCGTGGGGCATCTTTTGTATCGTATTTCTACCCCTACTCCTTGTTTTTTCCGCATTTTCATTTCTGTTTTAGGATTCGATTTACTTTTCTAGATAGTTAATAAATGAAGAGCTTTTATCCTTCTTGTGCTTAAATGTATATGATGATTTTTGGATGGACGCTACTTATTTTTGTGTTGTATGGATGCAGATTCTGGATTCTCACATTCCTGCAAGCAACAACGTGTCTCCAAGTAGAGCCAGATGTTGACCTCTACTGGTCAACTACCCATGCAGTACACCCCCCTTTTTTTAGCAAAAAGGGGCAGCACCTGATCAGCATGTCCGTGCCATCCTGCCATCATCAGCAACTTGATCATTTTGATTGTAAACCCAGTCTGCATGTATGAATTGTAAATAATCTTAGCAGATATGAGTCGTGTATGTAAATTGCCTAGGTGGACCTAACTTTCTAGTGGTAATCTACGTCTGGAAGGTTTTTCGTCTCACCGATCCATGATCGGCAGAGTTTTCCTTCAAACCTGACCCCAAAGCCAGGATGGATTTTGTCATTAGAATTTTAGGAGAATCCTAGTGTGTTAATCTACTAGATTATAGTTGTGTCGCAGAAACTGGGTGATTTGTGAGGGTCTGTATTAAGTGGGTTTGTCCCCTTAAGATGTAAAATTGTAAAGAGTCATCATGAAATGTGTCTTGAGGGTTGAAAATGTTTTAAATCCCCTCATGAGTCCTAAGTCCTAGGTCCTAGGTGATGTTCCCGGAGGCTTAATTCGATGATCCATTTTAAAATAAATTAAAAAATTAAAAAAATGAATAAAAATAATAAAATAATAAAATAAATAAAAAATTAATAAAAAATTTAAAAATAAAGCAAAAACCCTAAATAATAAAATAATAATATTTTAAGTGAATGCATGCAAAATATTATTTTTTAATAAATCGACGGATGAGATCAAGAGATGTCTTGATCCTCATCAACGGTCGAGATCATTTCAGCATGGATCACTCGAACTAGCCGTTGGAGTCATTTCCTTTAAGTAGGGTGCTAGGGGTCAGTTCAGATCATTGGATCTGTGAGTCTAAGACTGAAGAAGCTCTCTTGTAAATCTGTTTCTGGTTAATAAAAGAAGACTTTGGGGTCCATATCTTGCTGGTGTTACTCTCTTGAAATGCTGTGAGATTGTTTAATTTTCTGCATATGTTATTTTGAGCTGTTAATAATAGCTTTTTGTAGAGTATTGTGAGCATAGGTATTTTGTTCACTTGCTAGGGTTTGAGTGTTGTTAGGGTTTCTGAAGTAATGGCAGGTATCTCCATTACTTCCTGAGAATCCAGAATCTGCATCCATACAACAAACTACTCATTCAAGAGAACTACTCATGCCACAATTTGTCACAAGAAACAGACTACAGTGTTCTGCAACTCTCACAATGTTTCAGACATCCAACTTTGTTGCATACTTTTGGAGAACCACAGCACGTAGCTTCTTGGTTAAGTGTGCAAAAATTCTGAGATGAATACCCTTATTCTTCCATCACATGTTACTTCCTAATCTGTTCCTTTCTGCATTCCGACCTTGCACTACAATTGTTCTTTTGTTGAGACTGCTTGACCTATTCAGAAGAACTAGGAGCAAATAAACGTCTTGTTCTTATGGCATTTCCTGTTTGTCTCTTATAGACCCAGGTATAAGATGTGACAAACCCAGATAGATATAAATCATAGTTTCAATCACCAATACTGCCATTTTGAAAATGAGCAGAAATATCTTTAAATGCTGCAAATCATTGCTCATTGCCAGCCAGATCTGATCGACTACTTTCAATTATTGCTTTGGTATGGCTTGCTAAGCCATCCCATACTAGCGATTCAAATAGAGTGTCCTAAATTCCAGTGTCTTCACATTTTCTCCCAGTGTATTAATGCTTTCTTCACCCGGTTTGGGAAGTGCATTCTGTGTATATGATTCTTTCGATGGTGCTTAGGATGATTTCTGAGTCTGATTTTGGTGTCAACCCTTCCAGCTCAGCCTGCTTACCCACTAGATCACAAGATTCTCCATTGTCCAAAGCTCAATAAATTGCAAGGAATAGTGAAGAAAATCATCAGAGAGAACCTCGTGCCAGATTCGGGTAACGAATCTCTTAAGTGGCAACTTGACAAGTCGCTTCATTTGATTAACTCCCCAACACAAAGGCACTAAGCTATGTAGAATACATTATGATTATTAAAAATGGATTCTGTGAGTTGCTGTGTAAAGCTACATCTATTTAAATGCACGTAATGTGATGAATTTTGCATTGTGTTATTTGGCTGATATTGCTCTTGTTGACATGTGTCTATAGTTCCACCATTTCTTTTTGTTTCTAGTGCTCTGACATAATGGAAATTTCAACACGGTGATACTCTCCTTCAATTTTTATCTCTTTATAAACATAAAAAAAAAATGGTGCTATTTCTTCTACTCATGTCCAAGGATCAATTCATTTGTTAAAGGTAAGCTAGAAGTTTGAAGTAAAAATGGTTTAAGGCATTAAACATCAAATATTTTCTTTTTCTTTTATTCCCCCCTTTTTTTTTCTAATGATCCTATTCAGCCATTCATGGACGTTAATCTGACTGCTAATCTGATCATTAATTTGTTCTGTGCATGAGTTTATTTATTTATCGTGACTTCTATTTAGAAGTAGTTCTTTAATGGCCTTTTGCTTCTTGTATTAGAGACTTTTTAGTGTATTACGGCTATCTAATGTTCAGGAAGTTGGATATTATATTATATTAACACACAGAGTGGCTGTTTTTAGGGTGGTGTGGAAAGGGAGCAAGGTCTGGTTCAGATTCTCACTGAGTTGGATGGTTTCAAAGCTTCCGAAACAAAGGTGTGGCTAGACTGTCATTATCTTCTGACTTTGCTTGTTTCTTTTGAAGCAACAAAAATATCCTTATTTTCAAAGTTCTAATTACTAATATGACATGGAGTTCCAGGTGCTTGTGGTGGGTGCCACAAACAGATTGGACATGTTGGACCCTGCTCTTCTGAGAAAAGGTCGATTTGACAGGGTTATACATATTGACACACCATCAGATGAAGGCAGGCTGGAAATCTTAAGGGTGTGTTACATCAAAATTCTGCAGTTAGCTTGGTAGTGTGATTGGTGTATCTATCCTGTTTGACTATCAATTGGAAAAGCACATCTTGAATCATTCAATATTTTTTGTTGCAATACTCAGGTTCATGCAAAGAACAAGGCTTTTAGATCAGAAGAAGAAAAGGAGAACTTACTGAAGGAAGTTGCTAAACTTGCAGATGGTTTCAGTGGAGCAGAGCTTCAAAATGTTCTGTAAGCTATCTCATATTTCTTCTAATTTTTCTTTAGTATTCATTTGTAATTCCATTGCTTTATGAAAATTTCCTCTCAATTAGACTAAGATGTGGTTTGGCAGGAACGAGGCTGGAATCTTGTGTGTAAGGAAGGGAAAGGACTACATTGAAAAGGAAGAGCTAATAGAAGCATTGAAGAGGGTTTGTGTCATATGATTTAGAGTTGTGCTATACTTTACTGTGGAATTGCCAAAATTCTCACACTTTAGTTGTGACTTGTCATTCCTTTTTTAGAGTTTGCTTTATTTCCTATAACTACATTTATTCATTCTTTATGCAGCAAGATGGGACATTTTCAACAGGTCAGGAGGATCATGTTGAAATTCCTCTGGAATTGAAATTGCGATTAGCGTATCGAGAGGCTGCAATTGCTATCCTTGAATGCTATTACCCTAATCCACATCGTCCTTTCATCAAGGTAAATACAGTTACAGATGCATCTTCCTTACTGGTACACTATACTATGTATGGACTAGAACTTTTGTTATAATAACATTCGGTATTTGTTTGGTTGGGATGGATAGATCCTGCTATTTTTATATAAACTGTTTCATAAGATTGGCATAGCTAACTGCTGCTGGTAATGAGTTGACAGTTCTTTTTTTGTGCCCCAGACAGATATTCGTATGGTGGACAGTCAGCCCAACATGCAGTATAATGAACCAAAAAATCATGTTTTTGCGAGAAAATCTGATTATGTCAGCTCAATAGTCCGTGCTTGTGCTCGTAAGGATCTAGATAGCCCTTCTTGGTTGTTGGGAAAATACTTGCGGTGCTGTATAATTAATACTTGCTTTTGAGTCTTGACTAAATTGACTGGGATGGCCTTGTACCCAAGTAGAGGTGTTCCACTTTCCCCTTCACATGACCGTATGGAAGGATTATGTAGCTGTTTAATCATTTCTAGTTGTATAATGAGCTATATTGAATTTAGGTTTTGGGACTGTAAAAATGTTCCCAAGGGAGAGTTCAATATTCATTTAAAAAACTATTATTTCTTGCAGCTATGGATCTTGTCTCATGTAAATCATGTTGTAGATTCAAATGAGAGAAGATTCATGGCTGCAAGAATGAGGTTGAAGGAGAAAAGGTGTTCAAAACCTTGGTGAAGGGGGGGAAATGATGGAGAAGAATGACAGACACAGCTGGTTGGCCTCCACATCCTTGAGGCAGCTTGGGTACCTATTTTGTTGAAGCTACACATTGTCATTGGTGGCTTTTGGTTTGGCCACATGCCTTCACTATGTTTACCTTGGATGAGGTTTGGCTTGTGGGTTTGCCCTCCCTTCAAGACGTGTTAGGTTGAAGGTTCTGACGTGCCCTATTAGATATCACAGATCTTCTAATCATAAGTTTCTGTGGTTTTATTTTTCTTGTGGCCATTTTTTTGGTATATTCCTATTGTTGACCACTACGTGTCAATAACCCATAGAAGTACACCCCTTTCTTTCGCAAAAGGGATAGTGCCTGATCGATGTGTTCGTTTCGTCTAGCGATCATCATCTTGATCATCATGTGAACCAATTCTGCATGTGTATAATGTAAATAATCTCAGCAGATCTGTGTCGTGTATGTAATTACCTAGGTAAACTTACTTTTTTGGTGACGATCTACATTCTGGGAGGTTTTTCATCTCACCGATCCATTCTCGGATGGTCCACAGAGTTTTCTTTCAGTCTTATCCCAAAGCCGGAATGTATTTTGTCACTGGGATCTTAGGGGAGTCCTAGTGTTCTAGATTGAGTCTATGTCAATGTTGCACGAAGCGGGAGCGGAAGCGGAAGCGTCATTTTCCAAAAATCTAGGAAGCGAAGCGTCCGCGGAAGCGTCTGCTATATATATATATATATATTTATATTTTTTTGCATTTATACTCAAAACAAACATCCCAAATACCAAATTAATTGTAGAAGACATGAAAACATGCATATTTTTGCATAAATCAAGATAGATATGGCATCCATGATTCCATTGTAGTTACTAGTATGTACAACAATCATCTATATTCTAGCTATTACAAACATACATCAAATTTTTAAGCATATTATAAAACATAAAACATTTAAGCATATTATAAAACATAAAACATAGAGCATATTATGATTTATCTAGCAAGTGAGCAACTGTCAACATTTGTCATGTCCAAAATTCAAATAATAATGTTTACAAAATATGTCACTTGGTCACCGCCGAGCCAAAAAGGTTCAAAATTCAAATTCACAAGTCTACAAGTCTAATGAGTAATCTATGACAAAAAGTAGTAGATTGTGAATATATCTACTATTCTCTCCTCCTTCCACCACGAATAGAACGTGGTGGCGGGCCTCCACGTGGTGGCAATGAAGAAGATGGTGCCTGTGTAAGTTGTGGCACTGAAACTGATGAAGAAGAACCCCCTGCTGTTGGTGTTGAACCATGGAACCTAGGAACCAAGGGACCAGATGGGTGTGGGGGTGGTGGCATATCAACACGGTCATCATCATCCTAGAATCGCTCAAAAAATTCATGCAAAAAAAAAACACTAGTTAACAAAAAAATTAAAAACATGAATTAGAGAAATGCTTTATAAGGGAAAATTGGAAAATTCATACCACAATGGACATACCTGGATAAGAGCATCCTCTAATTGCTCTAGTCGCAACACTCCATCCTCCAAATTGGGCTCCTCTGGATTCTTGTCCCAAATCAACAAGTCTTTATTAGACTTTGCATCTTCACAGTAATGGGACAACAATCGCAAGTTGTAATGAACATAAACCAAGCTCTCTGCCCGGTCTAAACTCAACCTGTTCCTTTTAACACTGTGGATGAAAGAATAAGAGCTCCAACACCTCTCTGCAGAAGAAGTGTTTACCACCTGTGATAGCACCCGCAATGCCAAACTCTGTAGAAGTGGAGTACCCCCTCCATGCATGTTCCACCACTCAAGAGCAGAAAAAGTCTCTCGATCTTTAATTGCATGCATGCTCCCAAATGGACCAGTGTTGAGCGTATAGTTGCTCACCTGTCTCCGTACCAATGCAGCCTCCTCCTCATCAGGGATTAATTTACTCAATGCAGCCATATATTTTTCGTGAACCTCTTTATCTTGGTGTGGTTTTCTCCTGCTTCCCCCCCCAGGTGCTGGTGTTGAAAGCCATGATGGATGATAGTATTTAGGTGTCAAAACATATGCTAATGCATGCAATGGAATATTTAGCATTTCCCATCGGTTTTGCACCTCTACACGAATATAATTGTACAAGGTGGTATCTCTAGGCTCAACAATGTCTTTAATCTGCCCCAACATGCTATCCATTTGCTCATACACCTCCCCAATTACTGGTCGATCTGAATCTGCAAACTTGATCATGTAATAAATTGGTTTGGTGAATTGCAAAACATATTTAACTTGTGACCAAATTTAACTTGTGACCAAAAGTAACTGTCAAGAACAGTGTCCTTGACTGCATTAGCACCATCTGTGTCAGTGTTAATTTCATCCCATGTTTCAGCACACACCAGATTAGTTAAAGCTTGTCTCACCTTCACTAGCCGCCTAAAGGTGAGGTAATAACTAGCAAATCTTGTCTTTGCAATTTTAAGCAATTGCAACTTGGAGTAAGTGCCATAGAAGTAGTTTACCCTTGTATGCCCTGTGATGAATTTAATGAGCTGCTTCCCTTTCCTGTAAACCTCAGCAATCCACCCACAATCTTTGTGTTTCACAATATCATGCATCAAAAGGTTCAATGTGTGAACCAGGCACCCAGACCAAAAGATGTGTGGATGAGTACGCTCAATAATTTTTCCTGCTGCCTTACAATTTGTTGCATTATCTGTGATCACTTGAACCACATTATTCGGACCAACATCTTTGATTGATTTCAATAGGAGATCTGCAATGTTTTGTGCAGATGCAGTGATGGAGGAGGAGTCATGACATGCAATAAATACTGCACCACTAGAAGAAACACCAAGAACATTTATCAAATGTTGGTTTCTAATATTTGTCCACCCATATGATACAATGGATACCCCAGAATCTACCCACTCATTTGTAAAACGTGTCAAAGCTCTTTGAACCTTAGCTTTTTCTCTTTCTAATAACACTGTTCTAGCTTTCTCATAGTTGGGGGCCTTGTATCCTTTTGGGGCTTCATTGATGGCCTTTACCATTTCATGCCAATAGGGAGAGCGAAGCACATTGAATGGTACACCGCAAGCACAAAGAAAACGGACTATCTTTCCATCCACATCATCCCTCCCAGCAACATTAAGGAAATCCCCTATTGTTCTTCTACCTCCAGAGCTTGCAGAAGTACCATGAGGAGATGAGCAACTACCAAATTAGAGGTTGCACTTGATTCAGAATGAGTTTTTTGTTTCTTGTTTTTTTGTTGTGCAGCCATCTCTATTTGGATGTATTTTCTTCTTTCTTCAGTTGAAATGTTTGGGCAAATTTGTACCCCCACAGAACCCTTTTTTTCATCACTGTCCAGCACCCCACAAAGATGCCTCCTCAGACGGGTATATGAACCACAATATGGTTTTCCTCCATGACAACCATGAGGGCACACAAATTTGTAAGATCCACCACCCTTTCCCCCATCAAGTTTGGTCACATAGTTCCACAAGGGTGTTGATGTAGCTTTCCCATCTTGTGTTTCAGTGTCCCCTTCAAGTTCATCCCCTTCCTCTTCAAACCCTTCCTCCTCATCATACATTGGGTCACTACTATTAGGACCATCACCAATGTCCTCTTCTGTTTCTTCCCTTCTATTCCTCACCCTTGCCATCATTAAAACCAAGAGTGGAATGATACATAGAAGCCAAAAGAACACCATCTTGGAATATGGATATAGGTGGTGGACAACGACAACCTATAAATAAAGGAGCAAGTAGAAACAATGGGAAAGAGTAGGAGAGGGAGGAGAAAAATACAAAAAAAATTTCAAAAAAACAAGGGAGTTTGGGGTTTGAACTTACCTCTTTAGCTCTTGTAGATGAAGTCCTCCAAGCTCTTGCTCCAAGCTCCTCCTCCTTCTCCTAGCTCCTCCTTCTTCACTCCTCCAAGCTCTCCTCTCTTCTCCTCTCCTTTCCTCTCTTCTCTTCTCCTCTCCTCTCTTCTCTTCTCCAACTCTCATAAACTCAAAGTGAGAAAATGAGGAATGAATGGGGGCTTTATTCTTTTCATTCCTCACCCTAACCTCACCCTAACCTCACCCTCACCCACCCCCTTAAGGTTGAGTTAACTTAACTTTAAAAAAAAATTTGTTTTTCTCCCTTGGGCGCGCCCCTTTCCGCCGAAGCGTACGGAAGCGTTTGTGAAGCGCACGCTTCCTGCTCCGAAGCGCCACGCTTCGGCGGCCCGAAGTGCCGTACGAAGCGCGCTTCGGAGCCGGTGCTTCGGAAATTCCAGGAAGCGCAAATTTTTTTACGAATCGCGCTTCCTAATTTCCGAAGCGCGCTTCGGAAGGCGCTTCGTACTGCGCTTCCGTACGGGGCGCACTTCGGAGCGGGGGGGGGGGGCGCTTCGTGCAACACTGGTCTATGTAAAAGTGATTTGGGAATGATCCTAACTATTTGGTTAGGTTATTTTATTACAAATTGTTTGGTTTGCTAGATTATATTTGTGTCGCAGAATTGAGTAGTCTGTGAGGGTCTTTTGCAAATGGGTTTTCCCCCTTGAGATGTAAAAAATGTAAAAATCATGATGTAAAATGTCTTGAGGGTTGGAAAAATAATTTATCCCCTCATACGTTAATTAATTAAATTTTATGGCCAAAATTAATTAAAATCTTAAACCAAAAATTCTAAGTCCTAGGTAAATTTAAATTCTTTGAAGGCAAAATTCATCAGTCCTTAAAAATTAAATTTTAAGAGGTCTAGGGATTAAGGTAAATTAAATAATTTTTGCTAAATTTTAAGCCTTTGGTCCCTAGGATTAAGTCAAAGTGAAAATTTTAGGTAAATTAATTCAAAAATTTAATTTTTGAATTAATTAAAATGCATTTAATTGAAAAATTCGAATTTCGTCAAGAATTTAAAATTTCGACAGATGAGATTAAAATGAATTTTGATCCTCATCAACAGTTGAGATTGCTTTGACGAGGATCACTTGAACTAGCCGTTGGAGGATTTATCTTTAAATAAAAGGT